>CM069913.1:59547355-60747355 GCA_036172215.1 Camellia granthamiana | reverse complement strand
GTTGTGCGCATGCGGTTCTTTGCCTCTCATTCAAGTCCATTAGCATGTATCCTTTAGATTAGCATGTTGTAATTAATTAGTTGCTTTACTTTCATTCAGACTTGTAATAATTAGTTAATTAATTCATTCAATTGTGTTGTAATAAGTAGTTTAATTAAGACATTCATTCGGATCCTCTTGTGCGAGGGAGACTTGTAATATTTGTATGTCTTCCAACCCTCATTTTTTCTCTTTTTTATTTACTTGCTTACTATTGTTGCTTGTAGTGTCATATTTTCTTTTCATATCATTACCATGACTTGCACCCATTTTTGCATGCATTAGGATTTGGCTCATCATACTTGATAACATCAATTATTTCTTGCTTGAATACATGCACTACCATATGCCTTGAATTGGTTCATATGTCATGTTAAGAAGCCGAATCCGATAGTTGCATTTTGGATGTATTGCATTAGTCATTTTGCATATTACGAACATGCATTTTTCTAATTATTTCCTTTCCTTTGGCCTGCCTTAGTTGAGTACTAGGTGAGCAATTTTTTCTTTACCATATTACATGAATGTTTGCATTGCTATGCTTAGTAGAATACTATCATGAGGCTACGTGCTTATTTGAGATACTTCTCTGAATGCCTGTGGATGAAGGCTAATTAGCATAAGTTAGGATGTCTTTGATAAATGTACATATGAGCTCACTTTTTCAAGGAGCACATGTTCAAAACTCTTTTCAAACAAACATGAAATCAAAGCATTTCAAAGTGGGTGAAATAGTCTATACTTGTGTGTCTCACATAGTAAGTTAGCATTAATAATCAGAACAAGAGCATATAATGTACACAAAAATCACATCATGATTAGTAGAGGCCGATCTTTGATCGGGTGAGTGGGGTGCTCAATTCATGACCTTCCCCTCTCACAACTAAGTTCCTGAGTCAAGACACTTTGGTTATGATGGACAAATGGCCTTTGGCACGAGTCACGGGTTTCCTAAATTTTTCAAAAATATTTAAGTGTCAACTCTGAAATCTGGCAATGCAGTCCATTTTTGGCAACTCTGATGATAAATGGACTTTCTAAGATTTGTGGGATTTGGACTCTCATTTGTGTTTTTCTATTTCACATTGCACTTGTGAAACCAGATTCAGAACCACAGGAGTTCGAATTGTAGGGCTATCGTATCCGATGAGACTAAACCCCTCCGACGAGCACAAAAACAAGTTACAATTTATGGCGACTCTGTTGGGGAGATTAGAGAACTTTACTTGAACTTCATGATGTGATGTTATATATATATATATATATATGTTCTTTGCATTGCATTTTGCATAATACCCTTAAGTCACTGAGTTTTCCATCTACTATTCCTGGACGGCTTGCCGGAAGCTTGCCTAAAAAGCTTGCCAGAAGGCTGGCCGGTCATGGGCTTTGCCATGTTAGAAACACAACCCTTGGATCTGGATTATCGCTGTACCACTTGATCCCCCTTTCACTTCTCGGTGTTAGGTATGAAAGATATATTAGGTAATCTTGCTGAGGTACCCTTTTGACCAATCGGCCTAGTGCATATAGTAAAGCTCTAGTGAGTATCCTAACATAGGACAGGATGATCACCCTTATGCAGGATTTTGTGAAACTACTTGCTTGAAGTATTGAAACCCTAGATCATGTCAAAACTTGGACAAGGTAACCCCACTCCCCTCATAGGGGTGTTTTGACTCTCTTTACCTGGTATGTGCTCTACAATGAAAATGTACAGGGGTGCTTCATATCAGTGGTACAATTGATATTAGTTTGTGGGGACAGAATTCGATAGGAAATATAGTCCTTCAGCTGTGATCATATCTGTTGCAAATTTGGACTGAGGTGCTGTCCGATTTTTTATTATTGCTTTTCTTTTTTTTCTTTTCTTAGGTATTCTCATAATCATAGCTTCAGAAAGACCTGATATCTCCCAAGTTTTGTGGACTCACTCTGGTAGGCTTTGCAAAATTTGAGATCTAAGTGACAGTCATTCGGTGTTAGTCTCTCTCTCACCAGTTGTTCGAAGGAGAAGAATTAGACAGTTTTCGCCAGCACAAAGCACTTAGCATTCACCTTCCCATTCGTACCCACTCAGCTCACCAATAGCTAACTCTCCTAGACCCGCAATGGCATAAAGTAGTCCATAGGAGGTTGCTGCTATGATAGCAACTTTTCAAAGAACCATGGATACACTGAATCAAAGAATTGCCGCTTAGGGTGAGACTATCGTTTAAATGCGATGCCTATTTGTGGCATCGGCATCTACTGTACATTTGGTCCTGGCTACCTAGCCGAGCCCTGATCCACCTCCATTAGCTGAAAACCTTCAAGTCCCAGATCCCCAAAAGATGTTAGCACAAGGTCAAGCTTTTAAGCCTCTGGCACAGCCCCATAGGGCACTTCTTCCCTTTGGCATCAATGACATTAATCTTGATACGATAAAAATTGCCAGGCTAGAGAAGGCGCTCAAGAAATCTAAAGGCTTCAATTCCACCCCAGACATTAAAAATGGTTATACCGAGGGCTCTGTAAGATTGCTAGAAAAGTTCAAAATGCCTTACATCAACAAATTTGACGGAAGCAGATATCCTATCATCCACGTCCATCTCTTCTCGAATGTCCTGAACCCAATAGGCTTGACGCGGGCTTTGAAATTGTCATTATTCGAAAGAATCTTATCAGACGTGGCAACTATCTGGTATACCAAGCTAGATGACTTGACCAAACGGAACTGGGAGGAACTATCTGAGGGATTTGTTAATCAATATTCCTATAATACTCAGATAGAGGTAATGATCAGTGAACTAGAGGCAACCACTCAAAATCCTAAGGAACCCTTTATCGACTTTGTTGCAAGGTGGAGGGCAAAGGCAACTCAAATGACAAACAGGCCTTCAGAGAGGAAACAAGTTTCTTTGGTAGTTCGGAACCTTGAACTGGACATGTTACAGAGGATAATAGTCACGCCACTATCCACCTTCGCTACTTTGCATGAATTGGGAGTTCAAATTGAGAGCGCTTTCAAGAGAGGCATTATCTAGAGAACCAGTGAACCAGCAAAAGGCCATTTACTAGGGGTACCAATGCTAGCAATAGCACTATTCTTAGGCCTACCAAGATCAATACTGTCACCACCACAACCAAGATAGCCGATCCATTTGCTCGCACAACCTCACAACCCATCGGCCCAGCTACATGAGTCCAACTCATGCTCTCAAACTTCTAGCAGAAAAAGGTCATCTTAAGCCCCTTGACCCGTGACCTCTCCCTGACCCACTCCCAGCTGAATACGACCCTACCCTATACTGTGTCTTTTACTAACAACACAGTCATCCCATTGACCATTGCTTTCACCTTCGTCATGAGATCCAGGATTTCATCGACAATAAGATTATAGCTCCGCCCTCAAAACTAAATGTGACCACCAGCCCACTCCCTATCCATAACCAAGTAGCCCCGCCAGGAATATAAACTTCATCCATACACTGCCACCTACCTTCAACCCTAGCATGTATATCACCCCATCCCATTTTCCTAAGCCCGAGGTGGTTATTCCTAAAGGCATAGACTTGTGCATGATGGATATAACACCTGAAACCCAACCAAAGCCTGCGGTGGTGATAGTTGAAGAAAAGGGAAATTCACCGAAGAGGGGTTATCTGATACCTAAATTGCAGAGAAGGGGCCATCACCCACCCATGGAAGAGTATGATCCTAGTCGGTATATTTTGGCTTTGGACCAACCAAAGCCCGCAATTTTACTACCAAACTCTCTTTGTATCAATGCCATTAGAGAAAATGGGCCTGGACAAAATCTAGATGACTGGCCTGAACAAGGTCTTAATGACCTAGCAGAGATAGAGGAAGACTTAGAGAACCTCTATTTCTTTGAGGAAGAGGATATGGGCAATGTTCAAATCGAATGGTGGGATTCGAGCCAGCCTGAATCTAGCCACGGGTGGTTACGTAGTGAAAAGGAATCTGACATAGAGGAACAGATGAAGAAGAATCCGAAGAAAGAGGAAATTGACGAGAATAGCAAGTCTAAGGACATGACTATCGTCGAAAACGAGCAAGTATTGAAACAACTTCAAAGAGAGAGAATAGAGGAAATACAGAGAACACTGACCCGGGAGTAGGTGAAAGGGAAAAGAAAAAAAGACGTCGAGTCAAGGCCGAACAATGTCCAAATTACAAAAAAACCTGAATGAAAATCTGGTGACATAGAAAAGATGCCAAGGAAACTTAGACAATATCGAGAGGCAGAAATTAAATCAACCGTAATGGAAGAGCGGCGTGCCGACGGAAGGCACGATGTGAACATGAATCGGATAGAGCCCGACAACGGCCCAGCGATGACTGCGAGAGAATGATGAAAGGACAGTGATCTAAGCCTTGCTTACACCGATGAAGGGTGGAGGACCGGTACCCCTAACAATACATGGTACAAGGAAGAGATCAACCACATGACAAGAAGTGGTCACTATTTTAAACCCCCATCCCTGGACCAAGCCGAACCCTCAGGAAAAGAGGCCAAAAAGATGAAAGAGAAAGAGATAAAAGGAAAATCCAGGCAGAGATTTCAATTTGGGGGCTATTGATGGCTTCCTGGGAACATAGACAAGCATTGCTTGAGGCGCTGAACAAGACCAAGTTGCCTATAGACATCACGACTGACCAACTGGAGTTTTTGGTCACATCTGGGGATGTTACTCTATTGTTGTCTTTCACAGGCAAAGAGTTGCCGCTCGAGGGGGCCAACCACAACAAACCTCTATATGTAACCTTGAAAAGATGAAAGAAGTGGATCTCAGTCGTCTTGGTGGACACCGACTCAGTAATCAACGTATGTCCGGCGAGGACTGTTTATGCCATAGGCTTATAGCCAATTGACTTCACACCCATGACTCAAGCTATTTGAGCTTACGACAATACCATCCGCGATGTCATGGGAACCTTTAAGAGTCAGATACTGATTGGTCCATCTGGATATGAGGTTGAATTCCATGTGATGGATGTGTTAGCAACCTTCAATTTACTCTTGGGCAGACTTTGGTTGCATCAAATGAAGGCGGTTTCTTCAACAATGCACCAACTAGTGAAGTATCCGTTCAAAAGGGGATTGCGACTGTTTATGGAAATTCTTCGATCCACCCTTTCTCGGGAACCACCACACCCTTGTTAGCAATACTACATGGAGAAGAGGATGTGTTCCTCTCTTGTTTCTCCTTGGCAGAGGCCCGGCTGGTACAATCTATCATGGCAAAGGATGAGGGTAACTATGTGAGAGTCCAATTTATATATATGATGAACAAGAAAGGACACCTTCCCGGATCGGGACTAAGTAGAAGTGGGAGGCAAGGAAATACTGTTGCCAAAAAAAGTAAGCCATAACCCCTATGTTTTTGGGTTAGGGTATGAGCCAACTGCAAAAGATTGGAAAAGGAAGGGAGACGGGTTGAAAGAGAGTTAAAGCAAAGAGAGCCGGGAGGCAATTTGATTTGGTCCACTTCCTATTAGGGAGACCTTAAAGCATAGGGGTTATGATTTCCCTTTTTGTGGATTCATAGAGACATGGGTCGAACAGGAAACAAAGAAGAGATACCTTGGGTTTCAGATCTTTTTCGGTCACCAGTTGTCCGATAGCAAGGAGGAGAGGATCAACCCAAGCATCGCTATAGGGCAAGACAGAATCGCGAGCTTAGGTATCAATAAGGAGGAACTTTTGGGGATAGCACTTGCTGACCTACTAATGAACTGCAATGTCGGGGCTGAGCCCATTAACTTGGGGGATAGTATTACTATCTCTGTGATCGGGGATGAACTAGTGACAGATTACTCCGATCTCATTATGGGCGCAGCCAACTCGAGAGGGACACTATTGACAGCTTTGAATCGGATGATGAGCCTGAAACTAATTCCACTAAGTCTGTTGAGCCAAAATCATATTTGATTCCGTCTGAGGAGTTTGAGTCTGGCACTTCCAGGGGTGGTAACCCAGGTGCCAAAGTCCTGTCTAGGTCATCTTTTGCATTTTCCTTTGAGTCTATTGTAACCGAGTAGCCATAGCTTCTGAATGAGAATGCTACAGATTCCGTTTACTTTTTTGTACCATTAATTTATTGCATTGACCAAGATTTTCAAAATTTTAACAAAAACGAAGAGGAAGAAATTCCTCGGGCTTTAAAAAACTTGATTGACCAGGAAGAGAAGATGCATGCTAAGCCTTGTGTAGATAAGATCATTGCAATTAATGTGGGTATTGAGAAGGATCCCAGCTTAGTCCAGATCGGGTCCACGTTGTCTTTGGAGGAACACGAGCATTTAATCGCTTTGTTAAAAGAATTCAAAGATATTTTTGCATGGTCCTACGAAGACATGCCTTGAATCGATCCTGAGATTGGACAGCACCAGATCCCTCTTGACCCCGAGGCCCGACCAGTCAAGCAGAAACTCTGTCAAATCCGTCTAGATTGGGCACTAAAACTTAAAGAGGAAGTCACCAAGTAGATTAACGTTGGATTTTTGTTGGTGTCTGAATATCTGACTTGGTTGGCCAACACTGTTCTAGTTCTGATGAAAAATGGTAGAATAAGAGTTTGCGTCGACTTTAGGGATCTAAATAAGGCTAGTCCGAAGAACGACTTTCCACTGTTGCATATTGATGAGTTGGTAGACTTCGCTACCAGCCAATCCTTTTTATCATTCGTGGATGGGTTTTCAAATATAACCAGATTTTGATGGCGCTTGAGGATAGAGAGAAAACAGCATTCACCACGCTGTGGGGTACCTATTGCTACAGAGTCATGCCTTTTAGGTTAAAGAACATTGACGCTACATATTAGAGAGCTGGAACCACAATCTTGCACCATATGATCCATAAGGAAGTCGAGTTGTATGTGGATAATATGACTATAAAATCCAAGGAACGAGAAGGCCACTACATCATGCTGGAAAAGTTCTTCGAATGGATCAGGGAGTACAGACTAATGTTTAACCCACAAAAATGTTCTTTTGGGGTGACTACAAGGAAATTGTTAGGTTTTCTAATTACGCAGAGGGGGATTGAAGTAGATCTATCCAAGATTAAGGCCATCTTAGAAATACCACCACCAAGGACTGAAAATGAGGTGCGTGGCTTTCTGGACAAAGTGAAATTTGTAACACGGTTTATCTCCAAATTAACCTTGACTTGTGAACCACTATTTGGTCTTTTGAAAAAGAGAAAGAAGTTCTAATGGGATGATCGATGTCAGTTCACTTTTGAGTAAGTCAAACAGTATCTTCAGAACCTGTGTGTATTGTCACCACTAGAACCGAGAAAGCCATTGATCACGTATTTGTCGGTAACAGAGTCAACCATAGGGTGCATGCTAGCGCAAGAATCAGAAGCTAAGGTGGAAAAGGCCGTTTACTACCTGACCAAGAAGATGTTGGATTACGAGACCCACTACACTCCTTTGAAGAAGGCTTGCTTAACTTAGGTTTGGGCCGCTAGGAAGTTGAGACACTACCTGTTAGCCCATTCTGTAGTTCTGGTTTCAAGATTAGATCTCATCAAATATCTCTTTGAGGAACCAGCGCTTACGGGTAGGCTAGCTCGTTGGTTGCTTATTCTCGTTGACTTTGACCTCAAGTACGTCACTCGTAAGTCTATCAAAAGGAGAGCAGTAGTGGAATTTCTGGCCGACCATCCAGTGGAAGGAGAAGAAGCAGTAGAGTACCTATTTCTAGATGAGGAGATTATGTAGGTAGAAGAGCAGATGTGGACAATGTACTTTGATGGAGCAGCTAATCAATATGGTTATGAGATAGGCATGTTTCTTATAGCACCTAATGATTCCCTTATACCCCTAGCTTTCAAACTCCGATTCAAAGTATCTAATAATAAAGTAGAGTACGAGGCTTGTATTGCTAGATTGGAAGTTGCCCTAGAACTAGGGGCAATAAGATTGGACGTCATCGGAGAGTCAAATCTGGTTGTTTCTCAAGCTAACAGAGATTGGAAGGTCAAAGAAGAGAAAATGAAAGTTTCTCATCAGACCCTGGACATTCTGATTTTGAGGTTTGAAAAATTGACATTTACCCATCTACTGAGAGAGAATAATCGGGTTGCTGATGCGTTGGCAACTCTATCCTCCATGGTAGACATACTGCTCGAGGTTAAGACACGTCCGATCATCATTGAACAGAAGTATGTGCCTACTTATGAAACAATAGTCGCAATAGAGCACACATAAATGGTGTGGTGCTGGCCAGGAAGATCCTTAGACAGGGATATTATTGGTCAACCATGGAGGAAGATTGAATCAACTTTTTTTGGCGACGCCACAAATGTCAAATCCATGCTAATCGCATGAATATCTCATCGTTGAAGCTTTACAACATGACTTCACCATGGCCTTTCTCAGTCTACGGAATTGATGTCATCAAGGTAATCTCGCCAAAGGGCTTGAATGGAGACGAGTTCATTTTGGTGGCAATCAACTGTTTTGCCAAGTGGATGGAAACGCAGTCATACTTAGTGTTAAAAGCATCACATGTGGCCAAGTTCATCAGGAACAACATCATCTGCAAGTACGAAGTGCCAAATGAGATCATATCAGACAATGACTCACGCTTCAAGAAAGAGATGGTGGATTTGCTTGAGAAATACAACGTGGCTTTGCACAAGTCATCAACATACAGACCACAAACCAATGGATCCGTTGAAGCCACAAACAAGAATGGCAAGAACATCTTACAAACGATGGTGGAGACCTACAAGGACTGGCTAGATAAACTACCTTTTGCACTCTCGGGTTATAGAACTTTAATTCCAACATCTACAGGGGCAACCCCCGATTGTGTGGTATATGGGATAGAGCCAATTGAGATTGAAGTACCGTCGCTGAGAATCATGGCCGAGTGTCAGATAGTAAAGGTGTATTGGTAGTAGGCCAGATTCGAAGAATTGATGTTATTTAACAAGAGGGGGTTGAAGGCGTTGTATCATGTCCAGTTATATGAGTGCAGAATCGCCAGGGCCTTCAACAAGAAAGTCAAATCCAGAAACCTCAAAGAAGAAGATATGGTGCTTAAAGACAACCGAACTCCCATCCATGACCCTAGGGGCAAGTTCTAACCCAATTAGACTGGTCCTTACATCATCAAATCTATCTGGTCAGGAGGAGCAATCATTCTCACGGATTTGGATGGTTTGGAGTTCTCGTAACCGATCAATATGAACAAGTTGAAGAAATACTATTCTTGAGAGGCTCGCTAGGCCAAAAACCCAGAAAGGCAACCTAGGCAAAAATTCGAGCATAAAAAAATTAGAAATAAAGAAAAATAGAGCTCGTAAGGTTAAAACCCCAAAAGGGCAGCTTTGAAAAAAAGTTGGAGTGCAAAGGAGAGAGTTAATACTCGAGTGAACCATAACCAAACTACGTAAGGCCTGATTCCCATCTTTGGGATACGTAGGCAACTTCATATTGAAGTTTATCCATGATCATTTTTCAGCTCAATTGTCCTATCTATTGTTGCTCAACGCATCTCACCATAGGTCAATTTGATTGTTTTACCTCCATTTCGCATAAGGGTCAAATTGCAAGTTAAAGCAAGGGGCAGAACCATAGCGAAAGTGAATGTTGTTACGGGGTAGTTATGATTTTTTGATTCAGGGTTGTGCATCTTAAGGATTGATTCCATGCCTGTCAGGTAGTGACCATTTGTGAAAATTAGTTTTGGAAAGATTTAATGAAGTTGATTTTCTCCAAACTTTACTTTTTGTAACACAGACCATTATTTGGACCAAAAAGGAAAATTTTCAGTACATACAACTTAATTACATGATTTCAACGCAAGTGCACCCCCTAACTCTCAGGTTAAATCACAGTTGCTTTTACATCATAAAAACTTGAAAAGAAAAGTCAAAGCAATAAACTAGGGGTATAGATAAGTCAAGTAGTAGTCCTCTAGCTCCTACTTGTACTCTCGGAAGTCTTTACAGCCAAGGATGGCCCAACCTGTGCCTTATCCTTAAGCAAAGCCAAGCACTAGTTGGAAAGGGTGTAACTAAAACTAGCAGCAGGGGCTAGAAGCTCTCTCATTCTCCAAGAAGTGAGGTATCGAGCCAAGTGTAAAGCATGGACTGGTAATGGAGCAGGGTATTCCACCTCTTCATCACGACGGGTCTGATCACGCCTAAACTGGCGTCTGAACTGGAATGGGAAGTAGAAAACACAATGTATAAGGCTGATCAACTGTATGTATAGCTGGCAAGACATGATGTAGCTCAACTTAGTTAGGTTAAGATAGGGGCAACGTTAGACAATGTCAACCGTAGATCTGCTGCACATCCAGTCGCACCACAAACCCTCTGTGGGAAAGTCCACTAGCCGCGGGTGAAAGAAGTAGGATTTGGCTGAATACTCAGGGCAGGGGTCCACAACTTTCAGCTTATCCATCAACCACACCTGGGAATGGATAAAAAATAAGAGAGATTAAAGAATAGAGAGATGTACGTTGAGAGAAAAGTATGGAAAGTGCTTTGAGAGAAAATAGAGAGTGAGTGCCAAAGTGATGTGAGAAATCATAAATGAGAGAGGGTAGGAAATAATACCTGGAGAAGCAGTGGACTCCTTGTGAATCGAGAAGTCTCTCGCCGATGGAAAGCATCCAAAGCCATCAAAGTTTCAGCCAAAGCCAAGCCTATGCAACTCTGATCCTCCTGGAGATGTTAGGCCACTTCGATCAACCTAATGCTAGCTCCGCTGCAACTAGGGGCAAGTAGAAAGTGTGCGAGTAAACATAAGCAAAGGGCGAGTAAACATAAGCAAAGGGCGCGTTAACGATAACCTTGCTAGAGAAGGTCACTTCTGTCTCTGATGCCGGAAAACTGATGAATCAAGCCAGGTATATCGAACTCCCCATCATGAGCCAAGGATCAAGCCTTATATAAAGTAAGCCATGCATCCGTTCTAGAGCCTGTGCATGGCCAAAATGGGGTTGAGTCAAAATCTCCCCACTTCGGCAAGACCCCATTAATGCTTGAAACTCTTCGACAGTTAGACACATCTCTTGTGATCCAAAGCGAAACACATGAGTGAGTGGGTCCCAACACCGGGCAGGGGCATAAAGGAACAGAAAACAAAGTAAAGTGTGACTCAAAGTAAAAAGAGCGTTTATGCCAAAACTGTTGAAATTCACCTTTTTTGTGCCGTCCAAAGTGGCCGTGCAATCTTTCAGCCTCTTAACAAGAAAAATATCCATTTTCAGAGAAAACTAGCAAAAATATGATATTCTGTCGAAGAAGCAGCAAGAGATAAGTTTGTGCGGGTGGCTGATAGTTGTTGCCAACTTTCCAGTCACAAGTCTTGGCCGGCCGACCACTTCACCAACCAGCTGTCCATTCTGTTGGCCAGCCGACCAAGCATGCTGGCCAGGCAGCTGGGCAGCAGTCTTATGTTGGCCCTTTTTGCTTTTAAGTCTTGTTTTGAGTCTTTTGTTTCTAGTAAGTGTAAATATTTGTGCTTAATTTGTTTTTACATTGTCTTTCCTATATTGAGTCGTATTTTATATTTTGGTCAGTCGTAGGCTCAATATCCAGTTACGAACTTGTTCGAATGTGATCATTCTCAATTTCAATTTCAAATACAATCATTTTTATGCAAGTGTTGTGTCATGCTCGAGATGCTGTGCAAAATGAAATTCTTTTTTTTTATAAAAGTATAGGGTTCGACCCCGATCATAGTTTTTACAAAAGAGAAAATACAAGTGTTTAAAACAAAAAGTAAAGACCTATCTAGAGCTATAAAAAGTTTTGAACTACCGAAACAAAAGAAAAGAGTAAAAAGAGTGCAAAAATCAGTGCCAGTAGCATCAGGGGCATCGAGAGGTCCAAATCGTTCTCTCCCGAGAAGGGGACTTAGGAGCATTGTCATCGTCAACACCGCTATCATCAGAGAAGTGGGACTCAGAGTCGATATCATCCTTTCCACTTTCTGACCCAGAACTAGCCTCATCCTCCCAACTCCCAGATCCAGAGTGCCCGCTCATCGTCTCCTCAGTGCCACTAGTCTCGGCATCATCTCTATTCAAATTTAGCTATGAAGGTGAGGAAGTCTCCTGTGGCTGAGACTCTCCACTCTGACTCCGGGCACCCCTACCTCTACCTTGACCTCTACCCTCCCCCTACCACATACAGGAGCTTCTTTACCTCTCCTTTTTCCAGTCGGAGGAGATGTCGCCGATGCTGTAAGTATAGGCAGAGGCTAAAAGCAAGAAATAGAGTATCAGTAGAGTATCAGTGCAGAAACAGTATGAGTATGGTAAAAAGAGAATCAGAGCAGTCAGATGAATGTGAGACATAAGGGTACTTGATGGCCGTGGAGAGCCAGCAGTGCCTCCATCCTTCGTACCATCTGGAACAAGGAGTTGACAAACTGAAGGAGGCAGTCCACGTACTCCATTGACACCTACAAATGAGTTTGAGCATCAGTATACCAAAAGGGAATATGAAACACAAGATGCAAGAAAAAGTGCATACCTGCTGTGCGTCAAGGTCCCTGACATACTCGCGACGTACTCGCGCTCCTCCGGGTACTCAACCGAAATCTCCTGGGCCGTCTCACTCGGCCGCTAGTAGGTGATCGCAGTGAAGGTCACAAGCAGACCTGCAACATGTACAATGGGGGTAGCCTCTCAAAAATCAGGCTTAGTCGCACGAGCGGCACCTCTGGCAGCAAGAATATCTACAGCGCCTCCTCGAGCGAGCACCAGTCAGAGGTGGCATGAGGTGGGTGCGGATGAACTCGGTGTAATCCCCGGCCCTATGGAATAGATCGACATCCTGCCCTGCCATGAACTATAGAATAGCCTCGACTGGTAGGCTATTAACAATCCTCATGGAAGGTAGAGGAAGAGCAAGAATGATGGGTTCCGTTAGCCCTAGGGTCTGGTGCACAAACCTCTCCCCTAAGTACTAGGTCCAGCAAAAAGAACCCTCAAGCAAGATTCGTAACTGAGAAGTGACCAGGCATACTCATCCCTCTTCCCAGCTGACATCATCACCTATTTTTGCCACATCACCTGTAAACAGAGAATTCACAGTTGTTAATTGTTGTTAGTTGTCAAAGAATGGAATGGGTTAAAGCAGTAGTAATGGAATAGAATGGGCATGAGTTTCAAATTACCTCACACGCCGTCATTATGTCGAAGAAACGGCGGGGGTAATAGGCGAAGATGGTGACACTGTGGCACCAAGGATGGCACCTGTCGTCGCATCCCCTGGAGTAGGAGACCTTTGCCTCCACCTCATCCCATGGAACTGGGGCAAGGACGGGGAAGTAGGCATATGCCCAAAGCTGCAAGCAAATATCAGTTTGTGAGTCAACACGCAGAGACAAAAATACAAGCAAATACAGAAATAAAAGGAGAAAGTGCAAAGCAGAAAGCATAATGTACAAATAGAAATGGAAACAAAAAGTGCAGTGTGTACCTTCCAGGCTCTCCAATAGCCTCCAACCTTGTTGCCTTTCTTGCGGGAATCGGAGCTCATATATGCATGCCGAGTGGAGAGGCCAGTACCACCCCAATCATATAATCGCACCCGGGGGATTCCTCTTGTTCATAAATAAGGTGGTACTGAGGAGATAGATCAGAAAACCCCAGACGTACTGCTCGACCTGCTCCTGAGTCTCTGGCTGACTCCCATGGAAGCGGTCGTAGAACCAACTGTACCTCAACATAGTCGGCCTGTCCAAGGGAGGGTGTACTCTGAGCAGATAGATCTAAGCAGCCTTCCACTGGCCCATGTTAATGTCGAAGGGCATCAGATCGCCCCTACTCATAGCCTGTGATCATAGAAAAGTCATATGGGGTCATCGTCATCTCCCCTGTAGAGGAGAAGTAGGAGTTGGTGGTGTCCCACCACCTCTCCACCGAAGCGCCGAGCAAGGACTAACTAGCCTATAATCGTGTGAGCCCTGAGCCAAATAGGCTGAAGCCTACCTCATCAACCAACTTACAAACTCTAGCGGGGAGTTCCTAGTACCAGTCCCTCATCGTCACAACCCCATAGCCTCTCCGGGCGAAAGCATCACCTTGTGTTGAAAGAGAATAATTTCTTACATGCATGGCAGATGAAAAATTGTACTAAATGTCAAAACAAGCAAAGTGCATAAAAAAGAGCAAAGATTCTTACCTCGGAGGCATCATAGGAGAGGTGTGATGCAAGTTCCCTCAAAAGAAAGTCCTCAGGCGCGCCTCGAGTAAAGTCCTCAAACCGGAATATGCCGCCAAAAGCCATCACATGTGTGCACGGGTAATAGATGGATGGATCAAAAGGCCTCACCCGCAGCAGCGACAACTCAAGCTTTAGCTCCGGAGGGTAGATCTCCTTCACAGCAATGTCGGTGGCAATGTCCTCTACCCCCCCGTCAGCCTCCTCTATCATCAGCTCCTCTACCCTCGGAGTGGGTGGAACCATCGGAACCTTGGGAAGGGCCCATCATGTGGAACATCGTCAACCATGGAGAATGTGGTGGATGCTAAAAGAAAAATGAGGAAAATAGGGAAAAAAAACCCCAAAACCAAGCCCTAAGACAGAGAGAAATAGAGGAAAAACAAAAACTCGGAAGAGAATACAGAAAACTAAGAAAAACTCGTGAGAATGAGCCAAAAACAATGAGAAACCCAAAAACTTAACCAAATGAAAATCCAATCAGTTCAAAACGTAGAGGGCCAAATGGGTTTTACGAAAAAAGTTTGAGTGGGTCATTTGGGTAAAGTGAAGAGAGTAAAAATCTAGAGAGAGAGAGGGAGGAGGTTTTCAGCTTTAGTGTGTGTGAAAAATAGGGCCAAAGTTGTGATTTAAAGGGCCATGGGTGTAAAAACTAGTTTTTACCCCCGAACTTAACATGTTTATAGGCCGACCCCTTCTTTTGGCCGGTCGATTCTTTAAGTGGTCTAGATGTGTTTTTTGCTAAGATCTTTCTTATTTTGTGCATATTTGATCCTTTGTTCATCTGTAAAGTGGAAAATTGACGAAATTGGGTTTGTTTCGATTTTCAAAAATTTTGAGATGTCATTCTAGATGCACCGTTCCGGATCTCGTCATTTCTCTGAAGTGGAAAAGTGCCTCAATCTCAAGCCTGAGCAAGTTGTATCCTTTTCTGAGCATTTAAGGACCTTCGAATGGTAAGTCGGAGATCTTTATGAGGTGTTTTCAAAACTACTGCTTTTTGTTTATTATGTTATGTTGCGTGGAGCATGCATCGCATCATATTCCGCATTGATTATGACAATTATGTTACAACCATGTGCATCATGCTTTTTGTTTTACTGTGTCCACCCTTATCACGAGTGTGATTTAGCTTGTACCCCGCACCCTTATCACGTGAGTGTGTTTTGGCTTGTACCCCTCACCCTTATCACATGAGTGTGATTTGGCTTGCACCTTCCATCCTTTCTGTGTGAAGCATAGTTTGGCAAGGAGCTTTTACCCTTTCTATACGACGCATAGTTTGGCTTGCACCCTCCACCCTTTCTAAACGAAGCGTGGTTTGGCATGAAGCTTTTACCCTTTCTACGCGAAGTGTAGTTAGGCTTGTACCTTGTACCCTCTCTACGTGAAACGTAGTTTGGCTAGCATCTTTTACTTGGTTAAAACCTCCCCTCTCTCGGTATGAAAAATGGTGAGATACGTCTATTGGTTACACCACCTTTGTACCCCTTTCGCGTGAAACACATTAGGCTGCTCTTTTCACCCAATTAGAACCTTCCCTCTCTTTGTGTGAAATACATTGACATACGTCTGTTGGTTACACCACATTTGTACCCCTTTCGCGTGAAATGCGTTAGGTTGCTCTTTTACCTGGTTAAAACCTTTCCTCTCTTCGTATGAAATACGTTGAGATATGACTATTGGTTACACCACCTTTATACCCCTTTCACGTGAAACGCGTTAGGTTACTGTTTACCTGTTTCCATCCTTCCCTCTCTCCGTATGAAATATGGTTAGATACGGCTGTTGGTTGCACCATTTTTCCTCTTTTCACGTGAAACGTTAGATTTGTTTTGATTGAAGCTTAAGGCTTGTTTCATTCATATGCTGTCATATTTTTATTGCTCATGTAATTAAGAAGAGATTGTGCTTGTTTATGAATAATTGTTAAGGATTTGGCCCAAAGATTATGAAAACGGATGTAGCTCTACATGCATGCATTATTTTGTACTGTTTTGTCATTTTGAGTTTGAATTCTATCATCCATGTTGAATTAGAAGCTAATTTGCACATGCATCGTTGATTTCTAAAGCTATGAACGTTTTACTTCATGAATTTGTAAGTCAAGATAATATTTTTGAAGAACAAAAGAAAAGAATTGCAAAATCTTGCATGCATTGAGTTTTTGAGTACAGTTTTGTGAATTTATGAAGTTTTGAGCAATTGGTTTTAAAAGGGGTCATATATTTGAATTTTCTAAAGTATTTCCATGTTTTTGAGCAAGGCATGCATGACCCTGAGTGTTGAATTAGTGTTTGAAAGCTCAATCTTTCAATTTTCAAATACAGAATATGTGCAAACCGCTCGAGCAACCAAGTGGTAGCTCGAGCGAACATTGTGAGCTTCCAGCATTTTGCAAAACATCACAGACCACTCAAGCGACCAATAGTCAGCTTAAACGAACTCGGTATTTCTTCACGGATCGCTCAAGCAATCAAGCAATAGCTTGAGCGCACATTTTGAGTATCTAGTACTTTTGTAGTCTTTGCAGACCACTCGAGCGACCGGCTCTATTTTGGCATATTTTAAAAGTTGTTTTATGATCATATCTTCGTTCCCATCTTTTTCTGAGCATACCTAGGCATTAATTATGATTCATTGTGAACTAATAAGTAAGAAAACAACATGAGTAATTGAATTAGAACAAGAGACGAAAGAATTATCTGATTTGAATGACGTGTTACAATGTGTATGATTATGTAAATGTGTAGGTTGGAACGTCAAAGTGGACTACCGAACTAGCCAAGGTGAGTAATGTCTTTGTAAAGATAATTTTCATGTAAGCTATTTGAAATTGGCTTTGTTATACGATGATTTATGCAATCTATATTTTAATTACGAGATATCTGATAAGACAAGTCTTTTGCAAAGTGATAAGTTATGTTACAAATCTCTAATTATTCATGATATGATAATTTTTCCGAATGAGTACTTTTGAAATGCCAAGTTATGTTATGAAATTTTGAAATGAATACGATATGATAAGCTTTCTAAAAAAGAGATTTGACTAAGAATGAATAAGTTTCCTTTTGAATAACAACTATTGTAACAACTTGGGAAATAAATTTTGATCTCTAATGACTTCCGTTTTGTCTTTGAATCGACATGTAGGTTTCGTATAAGTTATTGATTCATTACAAACATTTTGTTTGATGTTGATCTTAATGATCATTCTGCATGACTTCAATTGTAATTGTTCTGTATGGTATCTTATAGACGTTCCAAATAGAGTCGTCCAAAGTGGGTGTTCTGCATGAGCTCGTCCAGTGTGGGTGTTCTGTATCAAGTCATCTAATGTTGATGTTTTATATAAGCCATCCAATGTGGGCGTTCCACATGAGCTCCGTATGAAGCCGTCCAATGTGGGCATTCCGAATGCTTTGTATCGTATTCCATCAAGTTTTAATAAGGCTTTTGGATACTACGCAATGTGTTGAGTTACGAAAGGTTTTATGAATTGTATTTGTTGCTATACGTTTCTGAAATATGCTTTAATCATGTCAAGAACATTATATTGTTTTGATAAGTTATAGAACTCATTCATTTAACCCCTGCACTTAAAGATTACTCATTGGGCTTCCAACGCACTCTGTTATATATATATATATATATAAGTGAGCATCAGGAAGTTCAACATTAAAGGCTGCTTTAGAGTCAACCATTTTGCCAAGCCACTCGAGATGTGCCTCCACGTAAAGACTTTAGCTTTTGTTTAGCCAAGCTTGTGAAGCTTTGGTTTTGTTAAGTTATATATATGATCTTGGTTTATGTATATAAGATGAATATTTGTAAATATTATGGTATATTATGAGAAGTGTAGTATATGTATCCTGATCATATCATGTAAGCACAACTCAATGGACAAATTTTATATTATGCTTTCGCTTCAGGCCCTATATAATTATTTATATTTTCAAATTTCTGTTTAAGGCTGTAGGTAATCTCATGGTCATTAGCTGGCCGTGATCCAAACATATAGGGGCAGGTTTCGATCGTGAAAATTTATACAAGTAGAGGAGTCTCTAGCCATGAAGGTTATCTTCATGAGGGCCATCAAACGCCGTTAACCAATGCCACCAACTCTAGTCATTCGGTCTAGAGTTAAAAAAGTTCAAAACCTTTGACCACTAATATAGTCTTCAACTCCATCATCAAAAGATGAGAGTTACAAAAAGCCTAAATATCCCATGTGCTTAATATATACAAATAAATATGTATATAATGATATTTGAATAATTCAAACTGATGGATCGCAAAATGGATACAGATGTTGGGTCACAACCCGATCCAAGCCCAATTTCAAACACATGTACAAGCTGAGCCCAACATAGCACAGCTTAGCCCAAGCTCAATATTACGTCCAAGTCCAAGACCAAACGCAACACATGCATAAGCACAAGCCTAGACCCAGTCGAAACTCAAACTATGTCCAAATCTAAGCCCAACTTTTATTGATGCCCACTTTATGAGACAATCCTCATTTACAACCTAATGATTTTGGCTTCTAATCTTCTCACTTAATAGAATACGACCCCACTCAAACCCACCTCAACCAGCGGTTGGGTCCCACTTTCATTTTGAATTAAAGTTGACAAAAAATCATTATTTTCCAATAATCTCCCACATGAATAAAATTGGCTGAATAATGAAAAATGGACAATGCTTAACAGCAAAGACTCGAAGAGAGCACACAGAATAATCCTGCATCAGAAAAGGTAGCTGTTGGCCTTGAAACTTTCATACTGAAAGCCTATTAGATTTACTAGCTGACTAGTGAACGTGATGTCTTAAACTGTTCTGTCGTTTGTGTAAACTGAGACAATAGACCTCATATAGGAATCACTCCAGCCATTGTTCTATAGCGACTCTGGTTTAGATCTGACATGTTGATTTTTTGGATTCGGGTTTCATTGTCATATATGGTTGTTCATGTCCTGTTTCTCCTTATTTCTCATTGAGTTTGGTTAATGGGGTGTGTTGGTTGCATTTGGAGCAGGTTGGTTGCTTGTTTTTTTTAAAACTATTGTTGCCCTGAATTTTGTCTCTAAGCTCGAGCGGTGTTTGGCAACACTCAGCACTTTTGCAAGTCTGCAAAACTACTGAAAGGGTGCATTCTTTGCTCGAGCTGTGATTCATGTCCTCAAGCGGTCTCACCTTGTTGTGTCTGAACTCTTAAGCAACACTTCTTGCGCTCAAGCAGTCTGTCCAAATTCACCAACTATAAAAGTCACTTTTGGTCACATTTGGATCACCTCTCTCTCTCTCCTTTTGCCATTTTTCAGCTTCTAGGCTCTTTCTACTTGGTTTTCATCTACTTTTATACATCTTTGACCCCTAGTTCCTTATAACAAAACGTAGAGCTCGACGAGGGCTTCCAATTGATCAGAGCAGATCATGTTTTCGTTAAAGTTGGATCTTCGAGCTTTCTTCTCTTTATTGCTTGAGGTAGGGATTTTTTTGCTCCTTTTCAATACTTCGCTTATAGATAGACATGTGGTAGAGTTTATTGCATAAAAATCACATCTATGATGGATCTTTTAAAAATTATGAAAGGCGATCTAGGGTTTGATCATTGGGATTAAAATAGATTAAATTGGTTGTTGTTTGATTAGTTGGGGAGCGGTTTAATGTGTTTATGTTAAGAGAAAGAGAAAGCCCTAATTTGATAAATTGACCTAACGAGTTAAAAAGGGGTAAAATTGAATAAAGATTGTGTTTTGATAAATTGAGTTGTGTTATTGTGTTGGTAGCATAAAGGGGTGAATAAATTTTTGTATTGGAATTTATTTGTGGCTTGGAATCCATGGATGCAGTTTTATCGAAAATGTGGAAATTGGTCTTTTTGAAAGAAAGGGAATTGGACAAGTTAACTTGGATAACAAAAGGGTTGATTTTGAAGAAAAGAATGAAACTATGATGTATTGTAATTCCGAATTTAAACTTGAGCTTGGATTTTGAAATATTTGAATATTGTTGTCATTATCAATGTTGTTGGATTTAAGGTCAAGTGAGCGTCGGACTATCATGTTACGTGTGTTTAAACAATATTGCTTAGAGGTTTTGTCCTTGGTCATCGGTGGAGGATGACATTGTGATGTTGAATAGATTTTGTACATGTAGTACACTCGGATTATGTTTGTTTGTTGAATTATGTGATGGTTGGAAACGTGCACGTGCTAAGAATAAAGGGGTACCATTACTTTCTAGCTAGTGCCTGGAGAATTGGTTACGCTGAGAATGTGGGGTACCAGTACCTTCCAGCTAGCACTTGGAGAACTTGGTAGAGGTACAATTACCTTCCAGCCGGTGAATCGTAAATTGGCGAAAGCATTGGAAAGGTGTATCCTTGGCTTACCGTGCTTGAAGCAGGTAGAGTGTTGTTGGGTTTCTCATGATTAACTCAATTCTCTTCTTGTTTTTGATGCATAGTGATGATTATTTTGTGGAGGATGTCATTTGTCTTATATGGTTACGTGAGGAGTATTTTATTTGTATCGTCTTCATGTTCGTTTGGGATACTTCTATTCGAAAATTGTAAAGTGAAATTGGTGTATGTTCGATAATCAAAGGAAACATAATTGGGTTCTATGGATTTGTTTCAAAAATTGGTTGTCGTTAGGTGAGTTTAAAATTAAAAAGGGTAACAAGAAAAAGAAAGGACGAATGCTTGTGTTGTTGAACAAATTGAACATTTTTTAGAAAAATATCTATGTAAGTATATCTTCATGTATGAGCCGACACTCATGTATATGGTATGACATAAAACATTCATGATCATAGCTATCTATAAGTTGTTATTGTTTAGGATCATGTTGAGATCCCTACTGGGCTTTATGTTCATCCCACATTGCTAATCCTTTTTCAGGTGAACATCAAGAAGCATTTGAAGATCGAGGATCTTCATTATCTATTGGCCACGGGGCCTTTTAATTGTTGGTTGAATGCCATTGTTGTAAAAAGGGTTGAACCCTTTCTCTTTCATGTAATGATGTAAACCTACGAGCAATTTGCTGTAATCATGTCACATATTGCATTATTCAGTATACGATTGAGAGAATCTTTATTTACTTGTATTTGCTAAGATATTGGACTTCAATCTGTCATCTCTGAAATTGTTTATAATAAGGATTTGGTAATGGAATCCGAGTAATAGAAAGCGGGGCGCTATAGTTTTGTTCTCATTGTTGTGTCTGATTTGGCCCTAGAACATTTGCCTGATTTAGTGAGTGCTTTTAAAGAATTCAGCCTCGTCAATTCTTAAAAAAGCGGCCCCACTTCACACTCACATAGGTGTCCTACATAAAGTATCTCGCTATACCATGGTTGATTATTCACAACACTTAGGTCATTAAAAGCATCAACTTAACCTTCCACCCCACAAGGTATCACTATATAAAGGAATAGATAAGAGGATTTACCTCCATAGTGACTCACCATTACATGCAATTAGATTGTTCCTATGAACCTAGATCTTGGGATATTCAGTCAACTAGGTTGAGCTTTTCATTATGGTAACATTCACAAAAGGCCTTAACGCCATTCCTTTTGACGACTTTTCTACTAACTCTCGATTTAATCCTTTGGTCAGTAGATCCGAAATGTTGCCTTTAGACTTTACATAGTCTGTAGAAACAACACACAAGTGTACTTGTCGTATAGAACTATGGCTTCGACGAATATGTCTAGATCTTCTATCTATGCCCTACCAATACTTGATTGGTTGTCGCAAAGTATTCAAAATGGCTAGCACAAGCTTCGACCAACGTGGAATATCTTCAAGAAAACAGTAAAGCCATTTAGATACTTCAATAGCTTTATCTAAAGTACTGAACTCTGATTCCATCGTTGATCTTGTGATACACATCTGCTTGGAAGATTTCCAAGACAAGGTTACAGGTCCAATCAGAGAAAACATATCCACTAATGGATTTGTAGTCTTTATATCAAATATCCAGTAGGCGCCTTTGTACCCTTCTAGTACAACTGAATATCAAGTATTTTGTAACCCATAATCCTAGCTTCATTGTAACTACCTTAGTACCTACACAAATACATTCTAAGCATAGGCATTGGGATTACTCGTGTATCTACTTAGTCTGCTTACTAAATAGCCCATACCTGGCCTTGAACAACTCATCAAATACTTTAAACTTCTAATGACATGTAGACACCCTATTTTTGACCGACCTTAAGACTCAGACGTCATCGATTAAGCGCTCGATGATAGTGCATGCTGTGCTCGTTCCGAGTTTCCGGAGTTTTGGCTGAGGGCCTCGCCTTTGGGCCTCTGAACTCTTCATGCTTTGGCTCGGTTTGCGGACCGAACCTTGTTTCTCTTCCCTGGAGGGAGGGAGAGGTCTTGTAAACCATCTCTTTGCGGTCGTAAACCACTTTTTGCGATCGTAGACCACTTTTCCCGCTTGGAAACCAGTTTTTGGTTTTCGAAGCCTACGGCCGTGTGCCTTGTCTTGAGACCGCTTAAAGTTCTCCGTTTGGCGTGGTTTTTGAACCACACCTTGTTGCCTCTGCCTAGAGGGACACTGTGGTCTGGGAGACCACTTTTGTGGTCGTGAACCACTTTTGATGCCCGTAGACTAGTTTTCGAGGCCTCCGGCCGTGTGCCTTGCCTCCCGAACTTTCGTCTTGCATCCGTTTTGGTTTGTTTTTGATACAAACCTTGTTTTACTTGTTTGGAAGGTGGTACAAGGGTGGGAGACCAGTTCTTCCCCTTGGAAACCACTTTTCTTCCCGCCAGCCAGTTTTCTGGTCGGCCATCTGGTCTCTTTGGTCTTTGGGCCATCTTTTCTGGTCGGCTACCACACCACTGCATTGTTTTCATGCTCTAGACCTTCTCCCACCATGGCCGACCACTTGTTGTCTTGGGAGACCACTTGTGGTGGTCGGCCGACCACTTCAAGTAGCTGGCCAACCACTTCAAGTGGTTAGCTGCTTTTTGTCACCTTTTTGGAGATATTTTCTTCCAGCTGGCATAGCTGGAAGGCACTAAAGGCCATCCTCCATACACGTGGCCTTGGACCAAAAGCTTGTCTAACAAGCTTGAACTTGGTTCTCTATAAAGGAGAACCTCCCCCCTCCTCTAGGTTCAGTTTTTAGTGCCTTGAGTTATACATACACACCTTTGTCTCTATCTTCCCCTTTGCTCTTGTTTTGTGCTTCAAAAGTGTCATTTTACCACACTTTAACACACAAACACACACTTAAACACCTTACTCTTGTTACTGAGGCTTCTTGAAGTTGTTTTTGAAGTTTTTGGACTGGTTTTGGTTCAAGAAGAGTGCTGGAGTTGCAGCCTTGAAGGTGTTCATCAAGGGTGAGAAACTAACCCTTAAATCCCTTGATCTTGCTTAAGCTTTTAGCCCTATTTGCATTCTGATTTAAGCTTAACTTCCTACTGCAAAAAGTTCTATT
Organism: Camellia granthamiana; assembly: GCA_036172215.1. Lineage (NCBI taxonomy): Eukaryota > Viridiplantae > Streptophyta > Magnoliopsida > Ericales > Theaceae > Camellia > Camellia granthamiana. The sequence goes on along the minus strand of CM069913.1, from coordinate 60,723,636 downwards.
TTCCAGTCCTTAAAATTTAAGGTAATTTTTTTGTTGGGGGTGGTCTACCCCCTCTTAGGCCTTGTTTTGAGCCATCTCTTTTGGCTCTTGTTCTAGCCTTTGCATGACCTTTCTACCACTGAAATCCAGAGGATTTTCAGTGTGGAAGGTGGTTTTGGGGTCCCAAATAGGAGAGGATCATCCCCTCTCCTTGTATTTTGATTACTTGCTTCATATGCCTCATGCTTGAGCATGTTTATTAAGCTTGTGTTGGCTTGTTCTTAGCATGTATTTGGGGTTATTTTGGAATGTCATGCCACTATTTTTGGTTGTCCTGATCACCTCATGCATGCTTAATACACTTGTATTGTAAATTTTATAAACTAGTCTTGTATGCTTCATGAAGTAGCATGTCTCTTTAGCTTATGTTGACCCCATTTCAGTAGGTTTTTGGTGTTGTTTTAACGTGCCTTAGATCTGTTTTGGGTTGGTTTGGTTGGCCCTTGCATGCCTTATACGCTTGTAGTGTAAATCTCACAAACTAATCATGTATGCTTCATGAAGTAGCATGTCTTCCTAGCTTGTTTTGAGTCCATTTCAGCATGTTCTTAGTGATGTTTTTCCATGTCATACCTCTGTTAAGGTTTGGTTTGGTTGGTCCTTGCATGCTCCTTGCACTTGTAGTGTAATTCCATGAATTAGCCTAATGTGTATCATGCTTTAACATGTCATTCTAGCATGATTTTGGCTTAACTTTGAGAAGTTTTTGTCCATGTTTTAGCATGCTTTAGCTCTAATTTGTGTTGTTTTGGTCATGCATGCCATGCATTGTATAGCTATAATGCATTCTAGCTTGTTAGCTTTGTGTATCAAGTCCATTAGCATGCATTGCTTGGCCTATTTCAATGAGTTGGAATCATTTGTTATGTGATTTCAGTGCATGTTTCATGGTCATACACTTGCATCTTTCACTCATTCAATGAGCTGGAGGGTTTGCCCCCTTATGCCTTAACATGAGCCATTGTGTATGCCTTTATGCCTAAGCTTGCGAGCTATTATTTCAGTGTGTATTTGGGGTTATTTTGCCATGATATAACTTTGATTTTTGTTGGCGAAGCCATCTCATGCTCGATCTTGATAGGCGTAGTGTAATCCACCTTATTTGCCTCGCATATTCCATGCCTTATGCCCTTCATACTAGCATATTTTGGCTTCCTTCCATATATGTTTTAGTATCATTTTGACATGTTCTAAGACTGTTTTGGGTTGTCCTTGCCATATGCTTCATGTTTCGCATAGCTATAGTGCAAGTGCCTATGATAGTTTCAAGTTTTGGGTACCATAGCATGCTTCATTTGTGTTGTGTACATGATTTGGCATCATTTACCATGACATTTTAGAGCATGTACCATTGCCATGTTCCCACTTCATTCACTCTTTAAGTGCCTTTGAGTCTTATGCATTATTGCCTTATTTATGGCCTAGCATGTATGCCATCTTGCCTAGGTCCTTGAGCCCTCATCTCAGCATGTTATGGTCTTTGTTTAGACCTATTTAAGCTCTATCCATAATTGGTTCATGCCTTTGTGCCATATACTGCATGCCCCCTTTGTAGTCCTCTTTGCTAGCTTTAATGCTTAAGAGCCATAGCATGCCATGCCTATATTGTTTGAGTGATTTGGTATCATTTCTTACTTTATTTCAGTGCATGTAGTGTTGTTACAGTTCCATGTTTATCACTTCTTGAGCACTCTTGAGAGTTGTGCTCTTGGGCCTAGTTAATAGGCCAATGCATGTGCATGCATTTACTTTGTTTTTCATGCCTTTGTTTTGGTATTATGGCCACTGATTTGGGCATGGCTGAGGTCTGTCCATTTTGGTTTAAGTCCATCGAGCATGTTACGTGAATGTTGTTACATTACACCATGTTGTTGTGTGCTTGTGTTACCTCGCATTGTGTATGCCATGATACATCGCATCGAGCATGTTTATTTACATGTTCTTAGCATTAAGTATGCCATCCTCTTCATAACATTGTGTATGCCATGTTGTTCTTAGCATTGTGCATTGTGCATGCCATTAGCCTTGTTAGGTTGTCCATGTTGCATTGCATGTTTGCATGCTTAAGTTGCACTGTTTTTGTTGCATTTTGTTTGGAATAGGTGTTAGTCCAAACACGAGAAACAAAGGACGTTTCATACTTAAAGTGATGAAATGTGCCTCAATTCTTGGTCGCCGACGCTCTTGATCATACATGATAGAGTTCCAGGCTTTATGTGTTTATGTGTGCATTCATTTCATATTGAATTGTGCAATTTGGCTTCTCAGCCATCATGCATCGAGATGCGTGATTGGTGGCCCGAGGGTCGAGAACCACACTCGCTTGAGCTTATGAAATGATAGGGAGGGTGGTTGTGCACACATATCTTGCAAATACAATGCCATGCACTTTCTTGCTCTCTATTGCAGCAAACTAGAGCTGGCAGCAACAACTGGTCGGCCAGCCAGAAAAACTAGCTGGCCGACCACTTTTTCTGGTTTTCAACAAAGAAAAGTGGTCGGCAGGTGGCCTCCCACAGCAACAACTGGTCGGCCACCCTCCCACAGGTTTCCATGGTGGAGTTGAAGCTTTCTGGAGCTTGGTGCAAAGTTCTGAGAATAGTTGCAAACAGAGGCAAGTTGGGGCATCGTGACGGATTTCCGAGCAACACGACCGAGCATGCATGCACTCCTCTCCCTCTGAGGACCTTACTTTACTGCTTTACTTAGCTAGTTTGCTTAGCTAGTTTATGCTTTGGTTTTGTACCTAATTAGTTAATGCGTTAACTATTCAATTTGTGTTGTAATAGCTTAATTAATTAGCTTGTTAGTTAATTAGTTGGCTTGTAATAATTAGTTTAATTAGCTTAGATTATCTAGTTAGCTTCTTATTCGGACCCTCCGTTGAGAGGGCCAATTGTTGTAATAAGCGTGCGTGTGTGTGATGCATGTCTTCCAACCTCCATTTCTTTCTCCCTTTTACTTAACCACTTACGATGGTTAGTTTTAGGGCATATTTCAATTAGCATCCTTATGTTTTGCATGCGTGCATCATTCATCTGTTTTGCATGCACTGGACTCGGCGCATCATACTAACTGCATTGTATTTCAATTCCAATTTGAATACATGTATTGAATTGCCGCATTTACGCTTTAGCATACTGCATATGTGTTAATGTTGCCATGAAAGCATGCTTGCCATGAGGCTAACTGCTTATTTGATATAACTGCCTGAATGCCTGCGGGTGAAGGTTGGATTTCTTGAATTGGAACAATTCATTGAAATCCGCGATTTAGCCTACTTACGAGTAGCAAACTTCAAAACCGTTTTCAAGCAAACGAACATGCAATGTTTTGTTCCAACTTAGGCAATCTAGTCTATACTTGTATGCTGCGCGCATCACATAGTAATTCTAGGCTAATAACCGGAATAAGAACACGTATGTTTTCAAAAACAAAATGTCATGCTTAGTACAGGCTGATCTTTGATCGGGCGAGCGGGGGTGCTCATTGCATGACCTTCTCCTCTCATACCCAAGTTCCCGAGCCGAGGCAACTTTGGTGATGACGGACACGTGGCCTTAGGCACGAGTCACGGTTTCCTAAATTCCCCCAAAATAAAATATTTAGGTAGCGACTCTGTATCTGGCAAAACAGTCCATGTTTGGCACTTCTTTATAAAAATCATTTTTCCAAAACGATTTGCCGGATTTGGACTCTTTGGTGATTTATCAGTCTCGCATTGCACTTTGTGAGATTAGATTCAGAACCGTGACATTGAGTCTGAACTATAGTAGCTAGAGAACAAAACGGAATTCACGCCCTCTTCCGCAGAGCCGGGGAGTTCTCGGGGGCACGTCTACAGTTTCTGGCAACTCTGCTGGGGATTTAGACAACTTGACTCGAACTTATGATATCTTGTTTTGATTACACTTATGTGTCTCTTTGCATTGCATTTGCATTGGTGCGCCTAGGACACCGTGTTTGCCGTATGCTATCCCTGAACGGTTTGCCAGAGGCTCGCTTTGACCGGGGCACCCTTTTTAACCATTCGGCCTAGTGCATATCGGAATCCATAATGACTATTCCAAACTAGGGCAGGTTACTTATCCAGTTGTAGGTTGTTTGAAACCGCTGTGTGCGTAGTGAAACCCTAACTCCTGACAAAATAGGACAGGGAAACCCTACCCCAACATAGGGGTGTTTTGGCTCTTATTTGCTTGCTATGTGCTTTTAGAGTGTGCCTCTACAGGAATGCATGTATCAGTTTGCGAGTCTAAGTATCAGGTCTGAGGACATCAGTATTTGAAGAATCAGTTTTACCTGAGGGTATCAGATCCAGATTTGGGACAGCGATTTTGGGCACAGCGGTCAGTGTTTGAGAACAGTGTGTTTCGGCTTACAAGTGCCAACTGAGTGTTGTTATGCCAACTGTGTGTTGTATTTATTTAAGCCGTTATGCTATCCGTTTTCTGTTCATTGTTTCTTTATTATGCTTTATTTATCTTTTTGCAAGGTAGTTTAGCACGATTGCATCTGACCAGGTAGATATTCCCCAAGCACTCTGGGTTAGAGGTCGCAGACTTCATCGATTCGAGGATCTGATAGACGGACAACCAGTGTACCACTCATTACCCCCGGTTATTAGACGGAGATCAGTTAGGCACAGTGCATTAGTACAGTGGTTGCCAGATCAGTGGTCCTTGAGTAGTCGGGTTGAGATTTCCGAGTCTACTGCAGAGACAGGTATACCGGTTATTCAGACAGATCAGTACAGTATGGCAGGCATGGAAAAGATGATGCGTCAGCTCTAGGAGACTATGTAAAACATGCAGCAGGATGCTACCCGTCAAACAAAAGTAGTGGCCCAACAGGCAGAGCTAATCGCCAGGCTACAGCAGCAAACCGGAGCATCTGCTTCACACCCAGCTCCTCCCCCACCAGGAGTTCCAACACCCAGGGAGACAGCAAACATCTAGGAAAATATGGATGTTCCAACTAGGCCAGCTCCGCCCCTAATCCTACCCTAGCTATCCAAAGTGCCCACCAATCTAGTGGATTCATTGTTTGAATTTGAGGTGGATCCAACAGCACTAAAAGTGAGCAAGCTAGAAAAGCTTTTCAAGAAGGCTTAAGGCGTGAAACCCATTCCGAATATAGAGGATGGATATACTGACTCGGCCGTGACTCTGCCGGACCGGTTTAAAATGCCGCACATCGATCGCTTCGATGGTTCTGGAGATCCTATGGTGCACCTGCAGCTATTTTCGGATATCCTAAGGCCAATGGGCCTCTCCAAATTGCAGAAGCTTTCCCTATTTGGCCGGACCCTGTCGGGTGTAGCGGCTATTTGGTATGCAAAACTGGAGGACTCTGCTAAGAGAAGTTGGGAGGAGATGGCTAAGGCCTTCATAGCTTAATACTCCTACAACACTCAGATCGAGGTCACAACTCGTGATCTCGAGACAACCAGGCAAGAGCCAAAGGGGAGTTTCTCCGATTTTGTAACCCGTTTGAGGGCTAAAGCCTCGATGATGACCATCAGGCCCATTGACAAAGATCAGATACGAATGGTTGTCCGCAACCTCCAGCCTAAGCTCATGCAAAAGATGATCGTCCTCCCCCTACCCACCTGTGTAGATTTACATGAGATCGGGGTACAGATCGAGGACGCCATGAAACAAGGTCTGATTGACCATGAGAGAGAGCAGCCCAAGAGGGCATTCAACCGCAGTACGAATGCAGGCACAAGTAGTGCTGCTGCTGCCAGAGCTTCAGATGTAGGAACGGTCACCACCACCCCTTCAAAAACCCTTGCAGCTACACCCTTTACCGGTGCGTCCAAAAGTAGCTCGCAAACAGCCAAATACGCCCCCCGAGGCCAAAGAACCTTTACCCGACTATACATGTCTTTGTCTAAGGCTTTGGGGGTTTTGATCAAGAAAGGGCACCTGAAGCCCCTAGAGCCGCGACCCTTACCAGAAAAGCTTCCTCCCTCCCATAACCCGGCGAAGTATTGTTCCTATCACCAACAGCATGGTCACGAAACCGACCAGTGCTTTCGATTACGTCATGAGATTCAGGATCTCATTGGCAACAGGGTGATTATGCCTCCGGAGAAGCCGAATGTTACAACCAACTCTCTCCCACCACATAACCAAGCTCTACCTCCCAAACGCATTAACCTAATCCAAACTGGGGTTGTGTCATATGACCCTAGTATATATATCACTCCTTCTCACCTACCCCAAGCCGAAGGTGTTCATTCCTGACAGCACTAACTTGTGTATGTTAGACATCTTCCAAACCCAACCAGAACCGGTGGTGGTGACTGCCAAAGATAGAGTAGGGATCACTTTGGGAGCAGAGAGGAGTGAGGATTCAGAGCTTGAGAGGTCTGCGAGTTTTGAGTACAACCCGAGCGGTTATATCACACCAACAGATCAGCCTAAGCCAAGGATGGAATTGCCAGCGGGGTCAGAAATCTGTGTAGTTCAAGAGGATCGACCTAACCAGGGGCTAGATGACCTAGCGGGATTAGAAGAGGACATAGCCAACCTTTAATTTTTCAATGAGCAGGATCCGGGGGACGTGACTGTCAACTGGTTCAACTTGGAAGGGTCAGCAGAAGCTACTGGGTGGCTCAACGACGAGCCAGATGTTGTTGAGCAGTCTCAGCCAGAGTAGGGTCCATCAGAGACGGGAACTTCAGCAGTGGCCGGAATGGCCGGGAACCAGAATGGACTGCCGGAGAGCACTAGTGTTAAGAATTTTGCTCAAGATCAAAGCATTTTGAGTACAGAAGATATTGAGCAGCAGGCTGCATTGAAATAATTTGAGTTGGAAAAGATCAAAGATTTGGAAAGGGCTAGAAGGGCCAAAGCTCCTGAGGGGACAGAAGGTGCTGTGTGCACAGAAGCATTTGTAACAAAACCAAATAGTTGCTTGTTGATGGCCGACGGTATGTGGTGGGAAGACGACCTATGTCTTGCCCACACAGACGAAGATTGAGGGAACAACCAACCGGATGATACCTGGTATGTGGGAGAGGTGGACCACATGACCAGGAGTGGGCGGTATTTCAAGCCCCCACACCTGGATCAACCAGAGGCGTCCGGGAAAGACAAGGAGGCGGAGAAGTAGAAGGAAAAACTGCTCGAGAAGGAGGCTATGCTGAAACAGCTCAAGAAAATCCAAGCAGACATCTCCATCTGGGGACTGCTCATGGCCTCAAGGGTTCATAGACAGGCTGTCCTTTCTACAATGGACAAAGCCAAACTTTCAATAGACACCACACCTGAGCAGCTGGTGGGATTGGTTTTTCTGAGAGGAGCTTCCCCGACGTTGACCTTCACTGACAAGGAACTGCCGCCTGAGGGCACAAATCATAACAAACCACTCTACATCTCTGTGGAGTGTAGAGAAAAATGGATGCCAGTAGTTCTTGTTGACACAGGATCCGTTATCAACGTGTGCCCATCAAGGACGGCATATGCAATCGGGTTGAAGCCCGCGGACTTTTTGCCTACTGCCCAGGTGATAAGGGCCTACGACAATACCAGTAGAGAAGTGATAAGGACTGTGCAGATCCGGACTCAGGTCGGTCCAGGACATCAGGATATTGACTTTCATGTCTTGGACGTTCCCGCGACCTTCAATCTACTCCTAGGGCGGCCGTGGCTGCACCAGGTGAAGGCAGTCTCTTCCACCCTGCACCAAATGTTAAAATACCCCCACGGGAAAGGGGTAGCCATTGTTTTCGGGAATTCTTCAATCCATCCGCCGCCAGAGGTGTCTACACCGGTTCTGGAAATCGAGCATGGCGCAGAGGATGTCTTCCTGTTAGGATTCACCGTAGCCGAGGCCTGGGTTGTACAAAACATCCTAGCTATTGATGAGGGGTTATATGTCAACGCACAGTCTGTGTACCTCATGAACAAGCTCCAGCATATCCCCAGGATGGGATTAGGGAAAAGTGGCTGGAAAGGCGTTGCAACATCGGCCGAAGTGCCGCATAACCCACATACCTTTGGTTTAGGTTATCTGCCTACCAAAGAGGATTGGGTAAGGAAAGGCAAAGAGATGGCCGGAAGAGCCAGAGCCAAGCAAGCCGACAAGCCTTATAAGTTGGTGCACCGGTCCATCCAGGGCACCCTGAACGGACGCTTTGTTCGAGAGGGGGAGGACTTTCCGTTCTACGGCTTCCCAGAGCCATGGCTAAACGCAGAGAGGCAGCGGTTACCGGGGTTCGAGATTTTCTTTGACTTGCAATTGTCTGGGGATAACGTTGCTGAGGAGCAGGCAGACCCACCAGCTGAGGTTGAACAGTGCAAGGAGGAGGATTCCGAGAGTGCAAAGATTGAAATGGGGGTAGCACTGGCTTGTCTACTTTCAAATCCTCCGATCGTACATGAGTGCTTGGGGGATAACTTCTCGGTGTCCATGATCGGGAATAAAATGGTTGCGAGCCCATCTTCAAATATTCTGGATGCATCCATCACACCCTCCCTCGTCTGGCAATACGAGAAGGGATTTTTATCGAGCAGCACCGGGTCAGGTCGTCTAGGTCGCCTTTTTCTTTTTCCTTCGAGTCTGTTGTAACAGAGGAATCAGGCGATTTAGAAGTGATTAATGAGAATGGAATGGCTGTGGCTTTCGAGTACTTTTTTGTACCCTTAATTTATTTCATTAATCAGGACTTTCAAAATTTCGATGAAAATCATGAGGAAGAAATTCCTCCAGTTTTGAAATTTTTGTTTGATCAAGAACAGGAGAGGTTTGTAAAACCCTTGGTTGATGAAATCACCCAAATTAATGTTGGTACTGAGAAGGACCCGCGGCTGGTCCAGATTGGGTCAACGTTGTCTTCGGAGGAGCGTGAGCGCTTAGTCACTTTGTTAAAAGATTTCAAAGATGTTTTCGCATGGTCCTATGAAGACATGCCTGGAATCGATCCTGAGATTGTACGGCACCAATCCTTCTTGACCCAGAGGCCCGACCTGTTAAGTAGAAGCTTAGAAGGATCCGCCCAGATTGGGCTCTCAATATCAAAGAAGAGGTCACCAAGCAAATTGACGCAGGGTTCCTGCTGGTATCTGAGTACCCAACTTGGTTGGCCAATATAGTTCCAATGCCAAAGAAGGACATCAGAATTCGGGTATGTGTGGATTTCAGGGATTTGAACAAAGCCAGTTGTAGACGTCCCCGAACGCCCCGGGAGGGTTAAGTCCCGTTCTGTTCATATTGGGGTCACTACAGTTCGGACTCAAATTGTCACGGTTCTAAATCTGAACCAAAGAGTCCAAATCCGGCAAATCGTTTAAGAAAACAGATTTTTTGAAAAGTAGTGCCAAACATGGACTGCTTTGCCAGATTACAGAGTCGCCACCTAAATATTTTAAAATGGGGGAATTTAGGAAACCCTGACTCGGTGCCGAAGGCCACGTGTCCGTCATCACCAAAGTGACTTGGCTCGGGAGCTCGGGTACGATCGGGGAAGGTCAGCTATGAGCACCCCCTCTCGCCCGGTCCGAAGACCGGCCTCTACTAACCGCGATATCCGATTTTGAAAACATTACATGCTCTTATTCCAATTATTAGCCTAGAATTACTATGTTATGCGCGCAGCAAACAAGTATAGACTAGATTGCCTAATTTGGAAATAAACATTGCATATCCGTTGGTTTTGAAAATGCATTGGAATTTGCTACTCGCAAGTAGGCTAAAACACGGATTTCAACGAGTTTTCCCAACTCAGGCAATCCAACCTCCACCCACAGGCATTCAAGCAGTCTATCACATAAGCAGTTAGCCTCATGGTAATCATGCTATTATGGCAACATTCACACTCATGCGGTATGCTAAAGCGTAAACACTTACATCGTACTCCGTGCCAAAAACAATAACCCGGTTAGCAAATATGCATGACCTAGTTCATGTTAAGTGGCTAATGCAACACAGGCATAGATGCAATCTAGAGTAGGCTCGGCTAACCCTAAAGCATGGCACATGAAATGCAACAACTATCACGTATTCAATTTGGAATTGAAAGTACGATGCAGTTTGTATGATGTACCGAGCCCGATGTATGTAAACAAATGCATGAATGCACGCATGCATTGCATAAGGTATGCTAATTTAGATGTGCCCTAATCTACCATCATAAGCAGGTAAATAAAAGGGTAGAAAGAAATGGGGGTTGGAAGACATGCACCCACTCACACACACTTATTACAAATTTGCCCTCGCTCGGAGGGACCAAAAGAATAATACAAATTAATTAACTACGCAAGCTAATTAATTATTACAAATTAACTAAATTAATTAACAAATTAACTAAGTTAATTAAAGCAGTAAACGCCTCGGGAAGAGGGCTCAAATGCAGCGCGCGCTCGGAATTGGCTCGGAATCGCACTGCCATGCACGGATTGCCTCTGTTTCCCCTGCTATCCTCCTCTGAAAATTGCCAAAGTCCCAGGAGTGCCTCTCAGGGCACTGGGGAGTACCACCGGCTGGGGTAGAGCACCACCGGCTGAAGAAGGAGGCCACCGGCACTAGATGAAGTTATCGGCTGGAAATTGACTGCCGGTCGGCACTAAATAGTGCCGGCCGGCACTTAACACCTGCAGAACCTGCAACCCACAGCAGCAGAGGACAACAACAGGCATGGCAATGTGATTCAAGGTATTTATGCACTATACACACCCCTTATCATGTTATTGACACAAAGGGGCATGTGCCTCGATTCCCGGACCACCAATCGCGCATTTCCATGCATGATGGCCCTAAGAACCAAGAATGCAACTTTGATTTCAAATGCATGCAATGCAAACAAGCAAACAAGGGTGCTCAAACCTCTATCACGACTTGGTCAAGAGGCTTAGCATGCATGTCGATGCAATGAAGTCCTAAACATGTCAACTAGTATGCAATATGGCAATACAATGCAATCATGCAAGTAAGCATACAAGACAAGCATGCGAATCAATGGAAGGATGGTCTTATACATGAATTAGGCAACTCAAATAGTCCTAAAAGCAGTGGCCAAAATGCTAAGTAAAGAGGGCCAAACACACATGCACACATGTATAAGTTAAGGCACCAACACTTAAGCATAGTTAAGCAACTCTTAAACACATCTAAGAGGCACAAACATGGACTATTAGCATACATGAAAAGCTCTGAAATCATGCAAAACATGGTGCCAAACCAAGCTAAACAAGACCAAACAAAGCATGCAAATAGCCCGAGTGCTTGAAGCAAGGTAATGAGGCTTTGAACCACACTTGACAAGACCAATCATGGCAAGACTCGAGCAACCAAAAACAGGTTTTCAGCATGTGAAAATACACCCAAAACTCACACTCACGGCATCCTAAAAGCTCTAAACACACAAGCATGCGCAAGGCACCCCTGAATGCATAAAAGGACACACCCTTAAAGCATGAAAGAGATGACAAAAATGAACATGTGAGCATGGATTAGGGTCTGAAGTAGCATGTAAGAGGGTTCCAAACCCTTGAAATCATGGAGGCAATGCATCCTACACATGCACCTACTTGAAGCATACAAGCTATAATGCAAAGGGGCTATACAAAGCATGCTAAGATTGACCCAAACAACCTAGGACAGACCTTATACATGGAAAAACAAGCACATTTCCAGTTTATGACCAGCCACAAAAATAGAAGCAAGATAGGCTAACAAAGCATGCAAAATTACGGTAAATAGAAGAGATTATGAAACAGGTGCAAGATAGGGGTCCCAAACAGGGTTGAGCCCTTCTTCAATGTTGAAGAAGAGCTCAAAATAAGCCTACTTACAGTTTATTACATGCTCAAAAACAGATTATACGCCAGCCAAATATACTATGCAAGAATCATGGCATACAAGGGGGTAAAGAGATAGGTGCTAGATGCTATCATCAAACAGCCAAATACCCTTCATGAGACATGTAGAGGGGGGAAAAATAAGCCACTTTTCAGGCCTGTCGAAGGCCCAAAAATGGAAGCATGGTAGGCTAAAGAAACATGCAACAAAATAAGGACCCAAGGGGGTATTGAAGCAAGTCATACATGGGGGTTCCAAACAAGGTTGAGCCCTTCTTCAATGTTGAAGAAGGGCTCAAAACAAGCCTCTTTACAGATTACATCGAAGCCCAAAAATACTTGTAAATAGGGCTAAACAATGAAGCTAAAAAATGCAAGTTTAAAGGAAATGGATGCTTACCCTTGAAGAGCAGCAAAACAGCACCCCTTGGTCCAAGTTTCTGAGCTCCTAACCTCTCCAAATGACCTCCCAAATGCTGGAATGGAAGATGGAGGTGTTGTGCTAGGTGTTGTAGAGCAAATGATACAAGAACCAATGTGTTTGGAAGCTTGGATAGGATAGATATAGAGAAGGAGGTGGGATATATGTATCTATATCAGAATATATGTATATCCTCTAGTTTTTTGCTTAAGAATCTCCAACCAAAACAAAGGAGGAGGAGAGGCTCTTATATAGGCAAAGACCAAGCTTCTAAGACAAGCTTCAAGGGGTCAAAGGGGTCTAAGGGGAGGTCAAGGCTTATTGGAGAAGCCAAGACAGCTGGTAGGCTTCTTGAGGAAGCCAAGACAAGGGGTCAAGGCTTCCTCAAGAAGCCATGAGCAAAGGGTGCACCAAAAGGGGGTCAAGGCTCCAAAAGGTTGCAAAATAGGCACATGTATGCACATGGATCTGGTTTTGTGCATCCCAGCTGGCACAGCTGGTATACACCAGGCTTGGAGGGTGCAAAGAGTGCAAACCGGCCAGAAAATTTGATCATCGGCCAAAATAAAGTGCCGGTCGGCACTATTTTCTGCCGGTCGGCTAAATAGAGTGCCGATAGATGATTCTGAGGTCAAAAAATGGCTGGTGGGTATGCAAATTGAAGCCCCGGAAGTGATCTTTCCAATGGCGCAAACCTTGCATCAAAATTCTTCCTATGCAAAAAGTTATGCCCTTTTCCGTGAAGCCGCGCAGACTCGATCCAACCGGGATGATGCCCAGCTTCAACCAACCATATCTCCTCCACCCGGGCTTGGCTCTAGGAGATTCTTGAGTGCAAAGTGAAGCCCCGGAAGTCATCTTTCCGATGGTGGTGGCTTCATAGCTCAACTCCAAGTATGCAATTGAATAAGCCTGATTCAGCGAGGGCCGCTCGACTTTCTTCTACCCGGATTCATGCCGAACTTCTCCCAGACCAGTTTTCTCCTCTCCTTTCTTCTTTTCTTCAACTCCAAACCCTTAAGCGAAGTGTTTTGAAAGATTTGCCTCTCTTCTTGCCGAAGAAACTGAACCTGTGCCCTGCACATCTCTCAACACCGAGCAAACCATCAGCAATGCCCAAGTCTTGAGGGCGGTCAAAAATGGGGTGTCTACAGTTGCCCCTCTTTGACAGAACTCGAAAGTCATAACAATGACGGGAGTGAATGTCAAAGCCCTGAGACGACCCATTTTTGACAGGGCCGAAGACTTGGACAAACAAACAAAATATAGATAGATAAATGGTTGTGCCTGCAGGCTGCCTACGTATCCCTTTGCAAGGAATCAAACCAGCGTAGTTCAGGGGCAGGATGCAAATGATATGCAGGAAGACTTTGATAATTGGACTTATACGCTACGCGAAGCCGGTTTGAAAATTCAGGATTTATGCAAAAACACAGTGTGCACAAGGCAATGTGATGCAAAGTGTGTGCACAAAACAATGCTAAGGAGATGCACAAAACAGTGCGAAACAGGTTGGAATGCACAAGACAGTGCTAACAAGATGCACAAAACAGTGCAATGCAAGAGTGAATGCACAAAACAGTGCTATGCAGGTGCACAAGAGAGTGCGATGTGGCATAGATGCACAAGGCAGTGCGATGCGCAAAATAGCGCGAATGAAATGTAATGCACAAGACAGTGCGATGGAGGTGCGCGAAATAGCGCGATGGAGGTGCGCAAGATAGCGTGATGATGCGATGCACAAAACAGTGCGATTGAATGGATGTAAAATGCAAGTAGGGTGCACAAAATAGTGCGATGCGCAAAATAGCGCGATTGATGAATTGCACAAAATAGTGCGATGCGCAAAATAGCGCGAGTGATTTGAAATGCACTAGACAGTGCGATACGCTAAACAGCGCGAGTGATTTGAAATGCACTAGACAGTGCGATACGCTAAACAGCGCGAGTGATTTGAAATGCACTAGACAGTGCGATACGCTAAACAGTGCGAGCGATTTGAAATGCACTAGACAGTGCGATATGCTAAACAGCGCGAGTGAGATACAGCCACAAGATGCACAAGACAGTGCAAGTGAGATATAAAGTGTAAGTGCACAAGATAGTGCGAGTGAGATAAAATGCACAAGAAAGTGCGATAAAAATGCATCTTCTATGCAAGTATAGGGGTATTTTCCATGCAATATTGAAAGCAAGCATATTTTATGCATGAATCATAACGATGCGTGGTACACATGCAACAACAGTGTATATGAAGGTTCATATTCTGTGCAATAGAGGAGTATCAAATACGTACTCTGGTGTCTCCGATTTACCTCTCAGAGGGTTTTGCAACACACTCAGTCTGAAAAGGGGACACCCTGTTCATATCGGCAAGAGATAACATCTGCTGCTGCTTTAATTGCTGTTCTGACTTGAAGCAAGCTTACACTTGAGGCCGAGATACACTCATACTTCAGAGTAGTGACAAGGCCTGAGGAGATATATCCGGAGTACAATCACGGAATTTGCTGAAGGTGAAACACACTCAGATGCTTCAATTTTCCCTCTTTTCTTTTGCTTGGCAGTCCTGAATCATTATAGCTTCAGATAGGTCCTGGTTCTACTGTTCTCACACGACCTGGGTTGAACCCTGCAGTTTTTGAAAGAACAAATTCCTTTTTGCACAAATGTGGAGAATGGCACAGCACTCTGAGCACAAAACTATTTTATTTTTGAAATCGAGAGATGAGTTTTCGACCAGGTATTGAGCCTACGACTGAACACAGCAAAACGACTCAACAAGGAAATAAAAGGCACACAACCTAGACACATCGAGACACGCTCGGAACGACTCAAAGCAAGACTTGAGACAAACAAAACACAACGAAAGACTCAAATGCGCACAGGGGGCCTGTTTCACCGGGTATTGTTTCCCACCCTTTCTCACTTGTGATTCTCACATCACTTGGCACTCAATCTCCAGTTTTCTGAAAAAGCCCTTTTCTCACTTTTTCTCTCAACGCACATCTCTCTATTCTTCAATCTCTCATTTTTTATCCCTCCCCTGGGTGGTTGATGGATAAACAGAAAGTTGTGGGCTCGTGCCCCTAGCATTCTGCTAGATTTTCATTCTTGTTCACAACAGTGAGTTTCTCCCACAGAGGGGCTGCGCTACAATTGGGTGTATAGCGAATCTACGGCTGACATCGGTCAACAATGCTCTGCCGGGGAGTTTGGACATAGTTAGATCTGTCCAGATGATGGAGTGGAATATCTTGCCCCAGTCCAGTTCGTGCTTCGCACTTGGCTTGATACCTCGTTGCTTGGAGGATGTTGAGAGCTTTCAGCCCTTTGTTGTGCCCTTTTCTGGCGAATACGGTGCCCTTTCCGGCAAGTAAAGTGCCCTTTCTAGCAAGTATTTTGACAAAGGGGAAAAGACAGAACATCTGACTCAACTGTGCCCCTAGTTCAATCATTTTGACCATTTTTTGTTTTGGTTTCTGCTAAAACAATTTTGACCAACGTGAGAGTTAGATTAACATGCTTGTTCGACTTTTGATTTGAAATCATGCAAGTCAGGCTATGAGCACTGAAAATTTTCCTCTTTTGGGTCCAAGAAAATGGTCCGGTTTTGGAAAAGATGGAATAATTTTCGAGAGAATTAGTCAACCTCAGTAAAAATTCTCAAAAACTATTTTTGCAAACGGCCAATGCTCAACAAGCATGGAAACTACTCTTGAGTTGCGCAACCTCAGATCCATAGCAATGGGAAATTGCCCCTTGTTCGGAGAGAGCTGCATGGCAACGGAAAGTTGCCCCTTGTTTGAAAGGCACCGCAGTGCGTTGAATGGCAACGGAAAGTTGCCCCTTGTTTGGATGGCACTGCAGCGCTTTGTAGTCAGTCCTCAGAGTGACGAACACAACCAAATCTTCAGATACAGAGAAGACAAAGATGACTAGAACCATCGCATGGACACAATCGAATTTGAAGTGTTTTACGGCTGGACTTCAGAATGAAGTTGCCTACGTATCCCAAAGATGGGAATCAAGCCTTACGTAGTTCGGGGTTAAGGTACACTCGGGTATTTAACCTCTCCTTTTTAGGCTCTAACTTTTGCCAAGGCGCCCGTCGCGGGTTTTCGACCTTGCGAGCTTTGTTCTTCTTTTTTATCTTTTCAATTTTTTTCATTTTTTCTCTTTTCATTTCTTCTGCATTTTTGTATTTTTCTTTTATTTTCTTTTGCATTTTTTGTATCTTTGCATTTTTTCTCTTTTTGCTTTTTTTTCTTTCTTTTCTTTGCTCTAACTTTTGCCTGGGTCGCCCTTCCGGGTTTTCGGCCCAGCGAGCCTCTCAAGGGTAAAAGTGTAGCTTTGTCCATGCCAAATGGTTTTGAGATTGAAGCCTTCTGTATCCAGGAGAGTGGCCGTTTGTATTGTTGTGCAGAAGGATCCACCTTTGGCTCTTCGAGCACATCGGATGTTTTTTGCCCCTAGTTCGAGGGGTGCCTCTGATCTAGCTTTGCAAGCTTCTTTTGATGAGGTCT
The DNA here is from genome assembly GCA_036172215.1 of Camellia granthamiana. NCBI lineage: Eukaryota > Viridiplantae > Streptophyta > Magnoliopsida > Ericales > Theaceae > Camellia > Camellia granthamiana. The sequence goes on along the minus strand of CM069913.1, from coordinate 60,706,843 downwards.
GATCTTCTTGATCTGACTTTCCTTGCTTCTTGTTCGAGCGCTGCTTCAAATCTAGCCACACAGGCCTCACATTGTAGTTGACCGTTGAACGTTCTGAATGCAAGTTCAAGGTTTGAAAGCAAAAGGGGGGGGTGAGTCTCGAGGCTGAGAGCGATCCTAAGCTGTACAATCTCAAGAGCGATTCCGCACAAGTCTTCGCAAGACTGCGCAAAATATATTTTTTTTTGAAAGTTTTTAAGATAGCGACAAATCGCTCGCTGAAGACAGTGTGGGACCAATCTGGATCAAGCTAGGGTCCTTCTCAGTACTCACACTAACAAGCATGGTCTCAATCATTAAGGGTTTAGCATGTCTCTCTTTCTCCAAATTGATCAAAGTTTTGCAAATCCCGAGGAATTCCTTCCTCTTTGTTTTTACCATAATGTTCAAAAAGTTTTGAAAAACTTAGGTCAATGCAATGAATTCAAGGCCTAGAAAAGGCACAGCTTTTAGTCAAATACTGCCGTCTCATTTGGAATTTCTGGTACAACTGGCACACGGCAGAAGCAAACACGAGAGTGTGAAAATCACTGCTGTTTCATTCAAGATCTGTTGGCACAACTGGCTCCCTGACAGAAACAGTCTCAAGAGAAAGCAAAAAGACAAACACAAAATAAGATAGTGATGTCCGAGGTAACATTCCCGGAATCACCTGACTTCAACAAAACAGGACTGACTCGATACAACAAGACAGACCTGAAATAAAAAGACTGACTCAAAATAAGGAGACAGACTCGAAGCAACACAACAAAACTGACCCAATACCCAAGTCAGAAAGCAAAATTAACAGCATTTGTACATCGCTCAAAACAGTGCATGCCGTCCACCACATCTGAAGTAAACTGAACGCCGCCCACAGGTGGTTCACCTCCTGATCACATCACATTATCCCCCACAAGTTCATTGATCAGGTGCCGATAGACTTTGCTGAGTTGGTGCGACGATGACCTTATTGTCAATCAGATCTTGTATTTCGTGGCGAAGACGGAAACACTTATCAGTGACATGGCCGACCTGCTGATGAAAGGCACAATACTTGGTCGGATCATGGGAGGGAGGAAGTTTATCTGGCAGTGGTCGCGGCTCCAGGGGTTTCAGGTACCCCTTTTTAATCAGGACCCTCAAGGCCGCTGATAGAGACATGTACAGTGGTGCGAACACCCTCTGGCCTCGAGGTGGGTATTTTGAGGTTTGTGGTTTTTTGCTGGATGCACCGGCAAAGGGATGGACAGGTGCTGACTGGGTTTGCTGGTCTCTTCCGAGAACGGGACTAGAGTTGAAAGGAATATTCCTGGTACAAAGGCGCTTCTCCCGGCTTGCCCCTTGACTCAAACTGCCCCCAACTTGATTGGCGAAAGTGTCATCCACAGCCTCTGCAACAACCGCAAGGACTTGCTCTTTGTTCAGTCCTTCAGCTTTCAAAGCCTCGATATCCCACCGAAGGTGTTCATGGGGACCGGTGCCTGCCCCTGCCTTGTTCTTTCCACTTGCTTCCGCTTTGTCAAGGGATTGGCCTTCTTCCAATGCAACCCGTCCCAAGGTTGGGGAGCCTTTAGACATGAACTCCCTGGTACGTGATGTGGTTGATGATGGGGCCAAAACCCCAAAGGCCAGATCTGCCACAGTTCTCTGAAGATCTTCGATCATCCTCATCAGCTCAGAAGTAGTGGGTTCATGGGTTTGAGATGATTGGGGTTCAGATGCATCCATCATACATAAGTCCAGGCTCTCTGGAATGAACACCGCAGGCTTGGGCAGATGGGCTGGGGTGATGTATATGCTGGGGTCGTAAGGGACGGCCAATGTGTGGATTAGATTGAGATGTGGATGAGGTATTTGGTCATTGGGGTCTGAAGGTGGAGCTATCGTTTGGTTGTCAATGAGATTTTGGATCTCATGACGAAGGCGGTAGCAACGGTCGGTGCCATGACCGCGCTGCTGATGGTACATACAGTACTTGGAAGGGTTATGCCTGGCTGGGAGTGGGTTTGGAAGGGGTTGGGGTTCTAGGAGTTCTAGGTGCCCTTCTTCTCGCAACTTTTTCAAAGCTTGAGAGAGACTCATGTAAAGAGGATGGAATTTTCGGGTTTGGGGCTGAGTTGAAGTGGTTGGTTCTTGGCCATTGAGGGAGGTGGTGATAATACCTACTTCTGAGCATTTCGCAGCTGTGCTACCATCAGTAGTAGCATTGGGACTGCGAGCAACATTCCTCTTCAAAGGCTCATTATCTTCTGCAAAGATCCCTTGTTTGATGGCATCCTCGATTTGAACCCCCATTTCATGAAGGGCTGGAAAGGTAAACAGAGGTAGAACGACCATCTTTTGCAGCAACTTGCCATGCAAATTCCGAACAATCATCCTGATCTGATCTTTGTCGGAAAGTTTTGTAGTCATCATTGAGGCCTTTGCTCTCCATCTCGTCACGAACTCTGAGAAACCCTCCTTTGGCCCTTGGCGGGTGACTTCAAGATCACGAGTGGTGACCTCAATCTGTGTGTTGTAGGAGTATTGATCACTGAAGGCCTCAGCCATCTCTTCCCAATTCTGTTTCACAGAGTTCTCCAATTTCACATACCAGGTTGTGGCTATCCCAGACAGGGTTCGGCCGAATAGTGACAATTTCTGGGCTGTGGTCAAACCCATTGGTCTCAGAATATTAGAAAACAGGTGGAGGTGCACCATTGGGTCTCCAGAGCCATCGAATCGATCGATATGTGGCATCTTGAACTGATCTGGTAATGTCACCATTGAGTCGATATAACCATCCTCTATATCAGGAATAGAGTGGGCCCCCTGAGACTTCTTAAACAATTTCTCAAGCTTGCTTACTTTCAATGCTGTGGGGTCCGGCCCTATCGGAATGTCCGTATCTTCCTGGACATTGGGTGCCTCCCCAGGTGCTGGAGCTCCTGCTGGGGGAGGAACTTGTTGTGAAGCAGATGCTCCGGTTTGCTGCTCTAGCCTAGCAATTGTCTCTGTCTGTTGGGCTATGACCACAGCTTGTTGCTTGGCGAATTCTGCTCGATGAACAGCGTCTTGCTGCATGGCTTTCATACTATCCTGGAGTTGGCGCACCATTTCTTCCAGACTCGACATATTGTCCTGATTCGACTGAGCAACCGGTATATCTGTGTCTACAGTAGGCTCGGAAATCTCAACCCGACTACTCAAAGATCACTGATCTGGTAGCTGTTGTACTGGTGGTCTATGCTTGACTAGCCTTCTTTGGCCCTAATTACCCTTGAACTGAGTCTCTGACCTAACAAAGTCCATCAGCACAAGTCCAATGTACCTGGGGGATAGTGGAGCCTTCTGAAGCTATAGTTCCAGGACTACCTAGCAAAAGAGAAAACAGACAGCATCTCAGCCCAATTTCACTAGAACGGATAGCGGAACGACTGTACTCAATACTGATAACTGTTCCCCAAATATCTGTCCCGAAACTGATACCCTCGGGTAAAACTGATTCCCCAAATACTGATGTTGATGCCCACAGGCCTGATACTCAAACTCACAAATTGATATGTGCGTTCCTGTAGAGATACACTCCAAAAAGCACATAGCATGTAAAAGAGAGCCAAAACACCCCTATGTTGGGGTAAGGTTTCCCTGTCCTATTTTGTCAGGAGCTAGGGTTTCACTACGCACGCAGCGGTCTCAAACAACCTATATCGGGTAAGCAACCTGTCCTAGTTTGGAATGGTCACTATGGATCCGAATATGCACTAGGTCGAATGGTCAAAAAGGGTGCCCCGGTAAAACCAGGGTTTGTGTTCCCATACTGGCAGAGCCCGCAACCGGTCAGCCTTATGGTCATGCCTTGACAAGACAAGCCTCCGGCAAACCGCTCAGGAATAGCAGATGGCCAACACGGTGTCCTAGGCGCACCAATGCACATGCAATGCAAAGAAACACATAAGTGTAGTCAAAAAACGGATATCACGAGTTCGAGTCAAGCTCTCTAAACTCCCCAGCGGAGTCGCCAGAAACTGTAGACGTCCCCGAACGCCCCGGGAGGGTTAAGTCCCGTTCTGTTCATATTGGGGTCACTACAGTTCGGACTCAAATTGTCACGGTTCTAAATCTGAACCAAAGAGTCCAAATCCGGCAAATCGTTTAAGAAAACAGATTTTTTGAAAAGTAGTGCCAAACATGGACTGCTTTGCCAGATTACAGAGTCGCCACCTAAATATTTTAAAATGGGGGAATTTAGGAAACCCTGACTCGGTGCCGAAGGCCACGTGTCCGTCATCACCAAAGTGACTTGGCTCGGGAGCTCGGGTACGATCGGGGAAGGTCAGCTATGAGCACCCCCTCTCGCCCGGTCCGAAGACCGGCCTCTACTAACCGCGATATCCGATTTTGAAAACATTACATGCTCTTATTCCAATTATTAGCCTAGAATTACTATGTTATGCGCGCAGCAAACAAGTATAGACTAGATTGCCTAATTTGGAAATAAACATTGCATATCCGTTGGTTTTGAAAATGCATTGGAATTTGCTACTCGCAAGTAGGCTAAAACACGGATTTCAACGAGTTTTCCCAACTCAGGCAATCCAACCTCCACCCACAGGCATTCAAGCAGTCTATCACATAAGCAGTTAGCCTCATGGTAATCATGCTATTATGGCAACATTCACACTCATGCGGTATGCTAAAGCGTAAACACTTACATCGTACTCCGTGCCAAAAACAATAACCCGGTTAGCAAATATGCATGACCTAGTTCATGTTAAGTGGCTAATGCAACACAGGCATAGATGCAATCTAGAGTAGGCTCGGCTAACCCTAAAGCATGGCACATGAAATGCAACAACTATCACGTATTCAATTTGGAATTGAAAGTACGATGCAGTTTGTATGATGTACCGAGCCCGATGTATGTAAACAAATGCATGAATGCACGCATGCATTGCATAAGGTATGCTAATTTAGATGTGCCCTAATCTACCATCATAAGCAGGTAAATAAAAGGGTAGAAAGAAATGGGGGTTGGAAGACATGCACCCACTCACACACACTTATTACAAATTTGCCCTCGCTCGGAGGGACCAAAAGAATAATACAAATTAATTAACTACGCAAGCTAATTAATTATTACAAATTAACTAAATTAATTAACAAATTAACTAAGTTAATTAAAGCAGTAAACGCCTCGGGAAGAGGGCTCAAATGCAGCGCGCGCTCGGAATTGGCTCGGAATCGCACTGCCATGCACGGATTGCCTCTGTTTCCCCTGCTATCCTCCTCTGAAAATTGCCAAAGTCCCAGGAGTGCCTCTCAGGGCACTGGGGAGTACCACCGGCTGGGGTAGAGCACCACCGGCTGAAGAAGGAGGCCACCGGCACTAGATGAAGTTATCGGCTGGAAATTGACTGCCGGTCGGCACTAAATAGTGCCGGCCGGCACTTAACACCTGCAGAACCTGCAACCCACAGCAGCAGAGGACAACAACAGGCATGGCAATGTGATTCAAGGTATTTATGCACTATACACACCCCTTATCATGTTATTGACACAAAGGGGCATGTGCCTCGATTCCCGGACCACCAATCGCGCATTTCCATGCATGATGGCCCTAAGAACCAAGAATGCAACTTTGATTTCAAATGCATGCAATGCAAACAAGCAAACAAGGGTGCTCAAACCTCTATCACGACTTGGTCAAGAGGCTTAGCATGCATGTCGATGCAATGAAGTCCTAAACATATCAACTAGTATGCAATATGGCAATACAATGCAATCATGCAAGTAAGCATACAAGACAAGCATGCGAATCAATGGAAGGATGGTCTTATACATGAATTAGGCAACTCAAATAGTCCTAAAATCAGTAGCCAAAATGCTAAGTAAAGAGGGCCAAACACACATGCACACATGTATAAGTTAAGGCACCAACACTTAAGCATAGTTAAGCAACTCTTAAACACATCTAAGAGGCACAAACATGGACTATTAGCATACATGAAAAGCTCTGAAATCATGCAAAACATGGTGCCAAACCAAGCTAAACAAGACCAAACAAAGCATGCAAATAGCCCGAGTGCTTGAAGCAAGGTAATGAGGCTTTGAACCACACTTGACAAGACCAATCATGGAAAGACTCGAGCAACCAAAAACAGGTTTTCAACATGTGAAAATACACCCAAAACTCACACTCACGGCATCCTAAAAGCTCTAAACACACAAGCATGCGCAAGGCACCCCTGAATGCATAAAAGGACACACCCTTAAAGCATGAAAGAGATGACAAAAATGAACATGTGAGCATGGATTAGGGTCTGAAATAGCATGTAAGAGGGTTCCAAACCCTTGAAATCATGGAGGCAATGCATCCTACACATGCACCTACTTGAAGCATACAAGCTATAATGCAAAGGGGCTATACAAAGCATGCTAAGATTGACCCAAACAACCTAGGACAGACCTTATACATGGAAAAACAAGCACATTTCCAGTTTATGACCAGCCACAAAAATAGAAGCAAGATAGGCTAACAAAGCATGCAAAATTACGGTAAATAGAAGAGATTATGAAACAGGTGCAAGATAGGGGTCCCAAACAGGGTTGAGCCCTTCTTCAATGTTGAAGAAGGGCTCAAAATAAGCCTACTTACAGTTTATTACATGCTCAAAAACAGATTATACGCCAGCCAAATATACTATGCAAGAATCATGGCATACAAGGGGGTAAAGAGATAGGTGCTAGATGCTATCATCAAACAGCCAAATACCCTTCATGAGACATGTAGAGGGGGGAAAAATAAGCCACTTTTCAGGCCTGTCGAAGGCCCAAAAATGGAAGCATGGTAGGCTAAAGAAACATGCAACAAAATAAGGACCCAAGGGGGTATTGAAGCAAGTCATACATGGGGGTTCCAAACAAGGTTGAGCCCTTCTTCAATGTTGAAGAAGGGCTCAAAACAAGCCTCTTTACAGTTTACATCGAAGCCCAAAAATACTTGTAAATAGGGCTAAACAATGAAGCTAAAAAATGCAAGTTTAAAGGAAATGGATGCTTACCCTTGAAGAGCAGCAAAACAGCACCCCTTGGTCCAAGTTTCTGAGCTTCTAACCTCTCCAAATGACCTCCCAAATGCTGGAATGGAAGATGGAGGTGTTGTGCTAGGTGTTGTAGAGCAAATGATACAAGAACCAATGTGTTTGGAAGCTTGGATAGGATAGATATAGAGAAGGAGGTGGGATATATGTATCTATATCAGAATATATGTATATCCTCTGGTTTTTTGCTTAAGAATCTCCAACCAAAACAAAGGAGGAGGAGAGGCTCTTATATAGGCAAAGACCAAGCTTCTAAGACAAGCTTCAAGGGGTCAAAGGGGTCTAAGGGGAGGTCAAGGCTTATTGGAGAAGCCAAGACAGCTGGTAGGCTTCTTGAGGAAGCCAAGACAAGGGGTCAAGGCTTCCTCAAGAAGCCATGAGCAAAGGGTGCACCAAAAGGGGGTCAAGGCTCCAAAAGGTTGCAAAATAGGCACATGTATGCACGTGGATCTGGTTCTGTGCATCCCAGCTGGCACAGCTGGTATACACCAGGCTTGGAGGGTGCAAAGAGTGCAAACCGGCCAGAAAATTTGATCATCGGCCAAAATAAAGTGCCGGTCGGCACTATTTTCTCCCGGTCGGCTAAATAGAGTGCCGATAGATGATTCTGAGGTCAAAAAATGGCCGGTGGGTATGCAAATTGAAGCCCCGGAAGTTAGCTTTCCAATGGCGCAAACCTTGCATCAAAATTCCTCCTGTGCAAAAAGTTATGTCCTTTTCCGTGAAGCCGCGCAGACTCGATCCAACCGGGATGATGCCCAGCTTCAACCAACCATATCTCCTCCACCCGGGCTTGGCTCTAGGAGATTCTTGAGTGCAAAGTGAAGCCCCGGAAGTCTTCTTTCCGATGGTGGTGGCTTCATAGCTCAACTCCAAGTATGCAATTGAATAAACCTGATTCAGCGAGGGCCGCTCGACTTTCTTCTACCCGGATTCATGCCGAACTTCTCCCAGACCAGTTTTCTCCTCTCCTTTCTTCTTTTCTTCAACTCCAAACCCTTAAGCGAAGTGTTTTGAAAGATTTGCCTCTCTTCTTGCCGAAGAAACTGAACCTGTGCCCTGCACATCTCTCAACACCGAGCAAACCATCAGCAATGCCCAAGTCTTGAGGGCGGTCAAAAATGGGGTGTCTACACCAGTCCAAATGACGACTTTCCTCTGCCGCATATTGATGAATTAGTGGACTTCACTGCTGGGCATGCATTGCTCTCATTCATGGATGGGTTTTCAGGCTACAATTAGATATTGATGGCACCCGAAGACCGGGAGAAGACTACTTTCACCACCCCGTAGGGGACCTATTGTTATAGGGTGATGTCGTTTGGGCTGAAGAATGCTTGGGCTACGTATCAACGGGCCGCGACCACGATTTTACAAGACATGATCCGTAAAGAGGTTGAGGTGTACGTGGAGGACATGATTGTCAAGTCCAAGGAAAGAGAGGGTCACTACACCGCCTTACAGAAATTCTTCCAACGGATCAGAGAGTATCGGCTATGGCTGAATCCTCGGAAGTGTACGTTTGGTGTTACAGTAGGGAAAATGATGGGGTTCTTGATCACACAAAGAGGTATCGAGGTCGATCCTTCCAAAATCAAGGCCATCTTAGAAATGCCACCACCGAGGACTGAAAAGGAGATGCAAGGCTTTCTGGGTAAAGTGCAATTCATAAGACGGTTTATTGCTAAATTAACCTTAACTTGTGAACCACTCTTTGGTCTCCTGAAGAAAGGAACGAAGTTCCAATGGGACGCCCGATGCCAAGCTGCTTTTGAACAGATCAAGCAATATTTACAGAACCCACCTGTGTTGTCACCGCCTGAGCCAGGGAAACCATTGATACTGTATCTTTCAGTGACTGAAACTACAATGGGCTGCATGCTTGCACAGGAGTCTGAGGACAAAGTGGAGAGAGCTATCTACTACCTGAGCAAAAAAATACTGGATTACGAGACCCGCTACACTCCGCTAGAGAAGGCTTGTCTGGCCTTAGTATGGGCTACCAGGAAGCTACGGTACTACCTATTAGCTCACTTCGTAATGCTGGTTTCAAGATTAGATCCCATCAAATATCTTTTCGAAAAATCGGCACTTATGGGTAGGCTATCCCGTTGGTTGCTTCTGCTTTCCGAATTCGATCTAAAGTACGTGACGCGCAAGTCAATGAAAGGGAGAGCAGTAGTGGAGTTCCTAGCCGATCACCCAGTTGAAAGGGATGAAGCAGTTGAGTACCTATTCCCAGACGAGGCCATTCTGCATGTCGAAGAAGGAACTTGGATAATGTACTTTGACGGAGCGTCAAACCAATACGGGTATGGGATAGGGGTGTTACTGATAGCACCCAACAATTCTCGTATTCCTCTAGCATTCAAACTCCGATTCAAAGTATCGAACAATGAGGCAGAATATGAGGCATGTATTGCCGGTTTAGAAGCCGCCCTAGAACTAGGGGCAAAACGGTTGGATGTCATCGAGGGCTCGAACCTTGTTGTATCTCAAGCTAAAGGAGATTGGAAAGTTAAAGAAGAAAATATGAGAATCTATCACCAGACCTTGGATGTACTGATTCCTCGGTTTGAGAAACTGAACTTCGCTCATCTGTTAACAGAGAACAATAGGTTCGCAGATTCACTAGCAACTCTATCTTCCATGATAGACATCCCTTTCGGAGTCCGGATGCGTCCGATCATTATTGAACAGAAATTCGTGCCGGCCTACGAGCTGATTGCTGCCATAAATGAGGTACAAGATAAGAATCCCTGGTATTATGATGTCTGGAACTTCTTAGAAAAGGAAGCATATCCACCAAGGGCAAATGCCAAAGATAAGAGAGCAATTCAAAGAATGGCTGCTCAGTTCATCGTTTGTGGGGGTAAACTATACAAGAGAGGTCATCTCGGGATACATAAACTGTGTGTTGATGCTGAAGAATCCAAGCGCCTAATGGAGGCCGTCCATGGAGGAGAGTGCGGGGCGCACATGAACGGGGTGATGTTAACCCAGAAGATCCTTAGATAGGGTTATTACTGGTCCACCATGGAGGAGGATTGTATTGACTTTGTTCAGCGATGCCACAAATGTCAGATCCATGCAAACCGCATGAATATTCCGTCGTTGAAGCTATACAATATGACTTCGCCATGGCCGTTTTCAGTGTGGGGGATTGATGTGATCGTGGCTGTCACTCCGAAGGGGTCCAACGGGCATGAGTACATTCTGGTAGCGATAGACTACTTCAGAAAGTGGGTTGAGGCCCAATCTTACACGGTGTTGAAGGCTTCGCATGTTGCAAAGTTCATCAGAAACAACATCATCTGTCGTTACGGGGTTCCAAATGAGATTATCTCAGATAATGGCTCTCATTTCAAGAAGGAGATGATCGATTTGTTGGAGAAGTATAACATGGCTTTTCATAAGTCATCCATATATTGGCCGCAAACTAACGGAGCAGTTGAGGCCACCAACAAGAACATCAAGCACATTCTGCAGAAGATGGTAGGAACCTACCGGGACTGGCCAGATAAGTTGCCATTTGCTCTGTGGGGCTACCGGACTTCAATTCAAACTTCTACTAGGACGACTCCGTATTCCTTGGTTTATGGGATGGAGGTTGTTCTGCCTATCGAAGTTGAGGTTCCGTTATTACGGGTATTGGCTGAGTGTCAGATAGCTGAGGCAGATTAGCAGCAAAGCAGGTTCGAAGAACTCATGCTGTTTGACGAGAGAAGGTTGAAAGCACTGTATCACGTTCAGGGTTATCAATGAAGAATTGCTAGGGCTTTCAACAAGAAGGTTAAGTCCAGGAATTTGAAGGAAGGGGATCTTGTGCTCAAGGACAACTGAGCTCCCATCCACGACCCTAGGGGCAAGTTCAGACCCAATTGGACTGACCCTTACATCATCAAGTCTATCTGGTCGGGTGGAGCTGTCGTTCTGATGGACCTAGATGGCCCAGAGTTCTCCCAGCCGATCAACATGGACAAGTTGAAGAAATACTATCCCTGAGTGGCTCGCTAGATCGAAAACCCGAAAGGGCGACCTAGGCAAAAGTTAGAGCACAGAAAATTTAAAATAATAAAAACTGAGCTCGCAAGGTTGAAAACCCAGAAAGGGTGGCCTTGGCAAAAGTTAGAGCGCAAAAGGAGAGTGTTAATACATGAGTGAACCAGAGCCGAACTACGTATGGCTTGATTCCCATCTTTGGGATACGTAGGCAACTTCATTCTGAAGTTCAGCCATAAACACTTCCCCGATCAACTTTATCCATGTGATCTTGTCGGTCATCTTTGTCTATTCTGCATTCAAGAGCTCGGTTGTGATCTCCAGTGCAGTGCTATTTAGACTAGGGGCAACTTTCCAGATGATGGGATCCGGGGTTGTACATCTGAGTCATAGATCTCAGGCATGTCCAGTTGTGATCCATATCAAAAATGGTTTTGAAAAGTTTTAATAAAAGTTGATTTTGCTCAAATTAATCTTTTTACAACTTGGACCATTTTTGGACTAAACGGAAAATTTTCAGTACCCACAACCTTCAACTACATTGATTTCAGTACAGAGTTCTCCTACTATTGAATACAAATTGAAGTTGCTTTGTATTACATTCATAAAGAAAACTTGAAAGTACTGATTAAAGCAAATAAATTCGGGGCTTAGTTAAGTCAGGTGTTCTTGCGCCCCCTCCCAGAGCTTGTGGAAGCCTCTGATGCCAAAGTAGGCCCAACTTGCGCCTCTTCATCAAGCCAAGCTATGCACTCATCAGAGAGGGTGCAACTGAAAGTGGGAGCGGGGGCCAGAAGCTCTCTCGTCCTCCATGCTGTGGCATACCGAGCTACCTGTGCGCTTTGGACTAGAAATGCAGCAGGGTACTCTATCCCTTCTTCCGGGCAAATCTGATCATGGCCGAACTGACGCCGGATTCGAAACGGGAAGTAAAGGACACAGTGTGTCAGGCCGATCAACTAAATCCCAGGCTGGCGAGTCATGCTGTAGCTCATCGCCGGTAGATTAAGCCAGGGGCAGCGCCAAGCAATGTCAAGAGCAGTCAAACTGCACATCCATTCGTACCACCATTCCTCATCAGGGGCATCGACTAGACGTCGCCGGAAGGAATAGCTGCGAGCTGAATATGCAGGGCATGAGTCCACAACCTTCAGTTTATCCATCAACCATATCTGGGGAGGGATGAAAAATGAGAGATTAAAGAATAGAGAGGTGTACGTGGAGAGAAAAGTAAGAAAAGGGTTTTGAGAGAAAAATCGAGCCTGAGGGCCGAGTGATGTGAGAAATATATGTGAGATAGGGTGGGAAACATTACCTGCAGCAGTTGTGGACTCCCCACGAATCTAGTCATCTCTCGGCGATAGAAAGCATCTAAACCCATCAATGTCTCGGCTAGTGTCATGGTGATGCAGTTTTTGCCCTCTTTCAAGCCCTCGGCAACCTCAATCAAACGAGCGCTAAACCCTCCAGAGCCTGGGGCAAGCAAGAAATAGGACAGCATGCACAAACAAAGCGCATGTCGCCGAAAGCCCTGCCAATGATGGTCGCCGCGGCCACCGGCATTAGAAAACCGACGAATTAAGCTCGAAATGTCCAGCTCTCCATCGCAAATCAATGACCGAGCATCATGCAAAGTAAACCCGTACATCCGTCCCAAGGCTTGGACGTGGCCAAAGCAGAACTAGGGCACGATTTCTTCGTTACGTTCAGATTCCATCAAAACTTGGAAGTTTTCAAAAGTGAGACATATCTCTTGTCCGCCAAAGCTAAAGACGTGTGTTATCGGATTCCAAAACCTTATCGCGGCATGAAGAAATAGAAGATGCAGCGGAGTGCGACTCAGCGTGAATAGTGCATTTATGTCGAAGCCCCGAAAATTTAACTTTTTCGAGCCATCCAAAGTAGCAATCCAATTTGTGAGATTTTGGATAAGAAATGCCTCCATTTTGGTACAAAACTGAGTTAGAATGAGGAAACCACGAAGCTGGAACCTTTATGAAGGATAAGGCACTGTTTGGAGGACAAGTGTCAAAAAACTGGAGGTCCCAGGCCAAGTGGTCGGCCGACCACTTTTTCTGGTCGGCCAACTACTTTTCTGGTCTACAAAGCAAAAAACTAGTCGGCAGGCTTCTATGGTGGTCGGCCATGAGCAAAAAGGTGGTCTGCAGCTTTTTCTTGTCTCTAGAAAAGAGTCTCTAGCCTTCCTGTGTGCTGGGAGAGCTCGAGGTCTGAGTTTACCTCTATTTCGGATGCATTCCGTCGCTTTGTTTGTCCAAAATGCATTTGTTTATTGAGTTGTTAAGTTTTGCTTATCGAGCTATCGCTCATTTGTTTATCAAGTTGTGTGCTCTTTGCTTATCGAGTTGTTGCTCTTTACTTATCGAGTTGTAAACTTGTTAAGGTCTTGTTGTTGCTTAATGAGTTAAGTTGTTTAGTTTGTTGTGTTGGTTCACTACCTGACTTGGCAATACACGATGTTCAATTTCCATTCAATCTCATTTTTGTGCAAAATAGTGCCATGCGATGCTAAGAATGTAAAATACAACACTTTTTGAACAAAAAGCTATTTTCATTCCATCATAGCTTCTTTTTACAACATTTTACAATAGGGTACAAGTTTTGAAGAAAATAAAACTACCTAAGTTGTACAATGTGCTACAACTACATGTAAAAAGAAAAATAAAGTAGGAACATTTACATCAGTGCTATCAAGCTCACGACCGAGAGGCCCTCTTCACCCTCTTTGACTGAGCAGCCTCTACACCACCACCGCCGGCACCACCGTCTAAATCGGAGCCGCCGTCCTTGGAATCCTCCTCAGCATCACCTCCGTCCTCAAAACCGAAACCGGAGTCATCATCCCTGCCTGCAGATGTCTCTAACTGTGGATGTGCTAACTCCTCCTTCTCGCTGGACTCCTCATCATATCTGACAAGTGCTCTACATCCTCCTCGGCTGCGAGTCGAGTCCTCTCTCCTAGCTGCTTGAGAAAGCCGAGACGGCTCGGGCCGTGACAGTGGAACCTGAAAAGGGTAGTTTGAATATATCAGCCAGAGTATGTATATTAGATACAAGTATGATGCATGGAGTGTGTGCATGTAGATATAGTATGTGGATGTGATGTGTTAGATGTGCTCTACACATGCAATGAATCAATGCAGTGAAATATTCAGTTTCAGTATGTCATCAGAAGTATGATAAATACAAGGAAATTGAAAGTACCGGAATGCCGGCGACGTACAGCATCATCTCCCTCCGCAAGACCATGCTCTCGAGTGAGGCCACCACTCCGAGCAACCCCTCTGTATATTCTCTGGGAGGCTGCAGATGCAAATTCAAGTCATCAGTGAATGAATGAATGACTAAATATCTGAGTGATAAATGAAAATTGTGGAGCATACCGGTGGTGAGTCAAGGTCACTGACATATCGATGATCCGGCAGTGGAGGCTCCAGTGGGATCGAGTAAGATGTCCCATACTGTTAGCCCGTCAGCTCGGTCGGAAGATCTGGCCACCCAGCATACTGGCAAGTCAAGGGCATCCCTCTAGCCCCACCCCTCGATGTACTGGCCCTGCTAGTCAAAGGGACGTCTGCAGTTCGAGCACGACTCGATGACGGCATGTCGGCCGCCCTCCTCGTCGGAGTACAGACACCTGTCAGTGGAGGCATCAAGTATGTATGGCGGTATGTCGCATACTCCCCCTCCTCCGAGAATAGAACTGCGTTGACACCCAGCATAAGGTCGTCAACCTCTTGAAGAGTGAGACGCTCTGTGGACCGTATGTCCAGTGGAGGCGGTGAGGGGATCTCCTGAGTGGCATTGCCCATCGTCTGACGCATGAAGCGATCCCCGAGAAACCAGGCTCTGCCAGCTGGTCCCTCAAACAAGACCCTGTAATGGGAGGCGCCCCATGCCCTAGGGAACTGGAACCGAGCATATCCGGGCATCTCCAGCCAAGGCTGCCAAGTGATCTGCGGATAGCAAGTGCATAAACTGATTATATGTCATAAATATGCAAGATGAATCAAAGCTGAAAGCATGAAGAACTGAGAGTTCTGGTTTACCTCGATCGCCCGCACCATGTCAAAGTACTGCCGGAGATATGGCAGAGTCTCCCACCGGCACCGACCCTCAAATCTGCGTGAATAAGGGATCTCGAGAGGTGCCTCAACCTTGAGCTCAGGGGCGAGTGTCGTGAAGTAGGCATAAACAGTTGTGAAAAGCAAGACAGTGGCTGTCAGAATACAGAAAGCTGAGTGTAGAATGCAAATACAGAATGTACAGAGAATGCAGAATGCTGAGTGCAGAATGCGAATACAAAATATACAGAAAATGCAGAATACTGAGGGTAGAATGCTGAGTACAGAATTTAATGTGTGCAATGTTTGTCATGTGCAGTGTACAGATAATAAAAGGCAAAAATGTAAATCAAGAGGGCAGAATGTACCTCCCAGGCTCGCCAGTAGCCACCTACTATGGTCCCTCGCTCGCGGGAGGTTGCGCTCATATAGCAATAAAGGGTAGCGAGGCCAGCGCCACCCCAATCATACTGACTGACCTGTGATAGGTCTACCAGAGCACTGAGCAGATAAAGCCCAACTGTGTTCCCCATGTCGGAGAACAGAGTGGTCCCGAGAAGGAACATCAAAAACCACCGGGCATACTGTTGTATGGCCTCAAATGTCTCGGGCATAGTCCTCCTGTACTGCTCTGCAAACCAGGTGTACCGGACCCTGCCTGATGATCTGTCGATCGGCGGATGGGCTCCGAGCAGATAAGTCCAAGCCGCCTCCCACTCACCCATATCTACATCGTATGGGACCGGCCGGCCCGCCACGTCGAGGTTCGTCAGTATAGAGAAGTCATACGGGGTCATCGTCATGTCCCCGGTGGCAGAAAAATGAAAAGAGTTGGTGGTGTCCCACCATCTCTCTACTAATGCGCCCAGAAGGGTCCTGCTCGCCGGATGACGCGATAATCCCATACAAAACGAGCCACACCCCGCCTCATCAACAATATGCCGAACGGCATCCGGGAGCTCCATATACCACTCCCTAGCAATGATCGACCCGTAACCCCATGTGAAACAGGACGATACCTGCAGGTAGAATGAACAGATGTAATCAGTTTCAAAATTAAATCGAATGCTGTGTTATGAACTGTGTGTTCGGATTGAGCAGTGTTATGAGTCGTGTGCAACATTAAATAGAATGTTGTGTTATGAACTGCGTGTTCAGATTGAGTAGTGTTATGAGCCGTGTGCAACATTAAATAGAATGCTATGTTATGAACTGTGTGTTCAGATTGAGCAGTGTTATGAGCCATGTGCTACATTAAATAGAATGCTGTGTTGTGAATTATGTGTTCAGATTGAGCAGTGTTATGAGCCGTGTGCAACATTAAATAGAATACTGCATTATGGACTATGTGTTCAGATTGAGCAAAAACTGCGTTATGGACCGTGTGTTCAGATTGAGCAAAAACTGCGTTATGGACCGTGTGTTCAGATTGAGCAAACCTGCGTTATGAACTGTGCGTTCAGATTGAGCAAACCCTGCGTTATGAACTGCGTGTTTAGATTGAGCAAAAAACTGCGTTATGAACTGTGTGTTCAGATTGAGCAAACCTGCGTTATGAACTGTGCGTTCAGATTGAGTAAACCCTGCGTTATGAACTGCGTGTTCAGATTGAGCAAAAAAACTGCGTTATGAACTGTGTGTTCAGATTGAGCAAAACCTACGTTATGAACTGCGTGTTCAGATTGAGCAAAAACTGCGTTATGGACTGCGTGTTCAGATTGAGCAAAAATTGCGTTATGAACTGTGTGTTCAGATTGAGCAAAACTTGCGTTATGAAATGCGTGTTCAGATTGAGCAAAAACTGCGTTATGGACTGCATGTTCAAATTGAGCAAAAATTACATTATGGACTGTGCATTCACATTGAGCAAAAAATTGCGTTATGAACTATTTGTTCAGATTGAACAAACCTGCATTATGAATTGTGCGTTCAGATTGAGCAAACCCTGCGTTATGAACTGCGTGTTCAGATTGCACAAAAAAACTGCATTATGAACTGTGTGTTCAGATTGAGCAAAACCTACGTTATGAACTGCGTGTTCAGATTGAGCAAAAACTGTGTTATGGACTGCTTGTTCAGATTGAGCAAAAACTGCGTTATGAACTGTGTGTTCAGATTGAGCAAACCCTGCATTATGAATTGTGTGTTCAGATTGAGCAAAAACTATGTTATGAACTGTGTGTTTAGATTGAGCAAAAACTGCGTTATGAACTGCGTGTTCAGATTGCGCAAAAACTGTGTTATGAACTGTGTGTTCAGATTGAGCAGTCTAATGTGCTGTGTGCCCAAAATGTGTCGTGCTCCCAAAATGAGCTGTGTGCCCAAATGAGCCGTGTGCCCGAAATGAGCTGTGTGCCCAAATGAGCCGTGTGCCGAAAATGAGCCGTGTGCCGAAATGAACCGTGCGCGCAAAACGAGTTATGTGCCCAAATGAGCTGTGTGCCCAAACTGAGCCGTGTGCCCAATGAATAGAATATTGTGTTTTGAGCTGTGTGCCCAATGAACAGTGTCCTATGTTATGAGCTGCGTGCCAAGTGGACAAAATGCTATGTGCGAGTTATGTTCGAAAATGAGCAGAAGTACTGTGTATGTGAATCTGTTTAGAACGAGCAGATAAAATACATTGCAGAAAATGTAAAAAGTGAAGTACGTACCTCTCGCACATGATGAGATAGGTGGTGCTCCGGCTCCCGTAGCAGTAGGTCTGCGGGCGCCCGTCGCGCGAAGTCGGTGAAATGATGGAAGGTGCAAGGAGGTAGAATGTGCAGGTGGTACCCCTCCGGGTCGAATGGCCGTATCCTCAGTGGCAACGGTATAATCTCGGGCTCATCCTCTACTCTCAGAGAGCCTCTACCATACAGAATATCGTCAGCCATCTGAAGAAATCTACAAAAATGAGCAAAATGGGCCAAAAATTGCAAAAAGTCAACAAAAGTCAACTCTCGGAAGAAAAAAAGTCAACAAAAGTCAACGCCCGGGAAAAGGTCCCAAACTTTGAGACAAACATACCTCAAGTGGTGAAAATGGAGAAAGAAGCTCCGAAAACAAATTCTAATCGGTTCAAAACGAAAAGAATCGAAAGTTTTCACGAAACAACTTCGCGTGGGCGTTGGAAAACGCATATAAAGTGTAGATCTGAGAGAGAAAAGGGTCTAGGGATGAAAAGAAATGTATTTCGGCCTTGGAGGTGTGATGAAAAGTGTTTTGGAGTTGAGTTTTTAAAGATCTCCATGTGAAAAGACCAAGCTGCCCCGAAATTGTGTAAACTGGTCAGCCAGCCAGTTTTTCTGGTCGGCCGACCACTTTGGTGGTCAACAACTGGTTGGCCAACATTCTAGGTGGTCGGCCACCCTCCTGGGTGGTCTCCAAGGTCCTATTGTCCTCCCTCTGTGTTTTGGTGATGATTGGAGTCCTCGTCTCTCGAGAAAGTGCAAGAAAAGTACACTTTTCGGCTCAAAATCATCCCCGCAGGAACTTTAATTCAAGTCTTCGATGCGTGGCTCATCATTACTCATCAAGAGCAAGGTGTATCCTTTTGAATATGTTGTGACCCCTCCAAGAGGTAACTCGGAGGTTACGGTTAAATTGCTCGTGTTAAGACTTGTATCTCTTTTTTCAGTATTCTGCTTCGAGTGTATTTTTAGAGTTGCATATTTCAAATGCATTGTAATGGACATCACTTCTTGCATTGTTATGCACACTGCTCGTCGCATTGTTATGCACATTTCTCTCATATTGTCAGGCACACTTTATTTGCGTTGTCACGCACATTTTGCTCGCATTGTTTTGCACCCCTTCTCGCATTGTTATGCGTCACACTTAGATTGCATTGTCATGCAGCCCTTTCCGCACTGTTATGCGCACACTTAGGTTGCATTGTCATGCACCTCTTTCACTTGCGTTGTCACGCACCTTTCGCTTGCATTGCTATGCATGTTTCCATCGGCATTGTGTATGCACGCGTTTATCTCGCATTGGAATTGTACCATGATGTAGCGTTGAGCATGTGCTTCTAACTATTTTGTACCTGTTGAGTGTCTTTCTTATGCAGGCACGATATTGTATGTACGGTTCATTTGAGACTGGTGCGACCAGACGATATTGTATGTACGGTTCATTTGAGGCTGGTGCGACCAGACGGTATTGTATTTACTCCGCGTGAGACGTAGCGAGAATTGTATAATTCTCTTACATCCTTTCTGCATGCAATGTAGTTTGGTTCGTATTCGCTTGTTTAAACTGTTGCATTTATTGTGCATACTTGCTTCATTACAGTTTTCTTTGCATGATCATAAGTTATGTTCGGCATCTTGCATGTCATTTGCATCTTGCCCCTACCTATGGGTACATCTCTTTGTTATCTTGCCTGTTTGTCTAAGTCTTCGGCCTCGTCAAAAATGGGTCGTCTCTGGCTTTGACATTCACTCCTGTCACTTATGACTTCCGAGTTCTGTCAAAGAGGGGCAATTGTAGACACCCCATTTTTGACCGACCTTAAGACTCAGACGTCATCGATTGAGCGCTCGGTGATAGTGCATGTTGTGCTTGTTCCGAGTTACTGTAGTTTTGGCTGAGGGCCTTGCCTCCAGGCCTCTGAACTCTTCGTGCTTTGGCTCAATTTGCGGACCAAACCTTGTTTCTCTTCCCTGGAGGGAGGGAGAGGTGTTGTAGACCATCTCTTCGCAGTCGTATACCACTTTTTGCGGTCGTAGATCACTTTTCCCGCTTGGAGACGAGTTTCCAGTTTTCGGAGCCTGCGGCCGTGCGCCTTGTCTCGGGACCGCTTAATGTTCTCCGTTTGGTGTGGTTTTTGAAACACACCTTGTTGCCTCTAGCTAGAGGGACACTGTGGTCTGGGAGACCACTTTTGTGGTCGTGAACCACTTTTGATGCCCGTAGACTAGTTTTTGAGGCTTCCGGCCGCGTGCCTTGCCTCCCGAACTTTCGTCTTGCATCCGTTTTGGTTTGTTTTTGGTACAAACCTTGATTTCCTCGTTTGTAAGGTGGTATAAGAGTGGGAGACCAGTTCCTCCCCTTAGAGACCACTTTTCTTCCCGCCAGCCAATTTTCTGGTCGGCCATCTGGTCTCTTTGGTCTTTGGGCCATCTTTTCTAGTCGGCCACCACACCACTGCATTGTTTTCATGCTCTAGACCTTCTCCCACCATGGCCGACCACTTGTTGTCTTGGGAGACCACTTGTGGTGGTCGGCTGACCACTTCAAGTAGCTGGCCGACCACTTCAAGTGGTCGGCTGCTTTTTGTCACCTTTTTGGAGATATTTTCTTCCAGCTGGCACAGCTAGAAGGCACATGTATGGAGGGATGCCCTTGGACCAAAAGCTTGTCCAACAAGCTTGAACTTGGTTCTCTATAAAGGAGAACCTCCCCCCTCCTCCTCCAGGTTCAGTTTTTGGTGCCTTGAGTTATACATACACACCTTTGTCTCTATCTTCCCCTTTGCTCTTGTTTTGTGCTTCAAAAGTGTCATTTTACCACACTTTAACACACAAACACACACTCAAACACCTTACTCTTGTTGTTGAGCTTCTTGAAGTTGTTTTTGAAGTTTTTGGACTAGTTTTGGTTCAAGAAGAGTGCTAGAGTTGCAGCCTTGAAGGTGTTCATCAAGGGTGAGAAACTAACCCTTAAATCCCTTGATCTTGCTTAAGATTTTAGCCCTATTTGCATGCTGATTTAAGCTTAACTTCCTACTGCAAAAAGTTCTGTTTTCCAGTCCTTAAAATGTTTGTTTCAGGTCACTTTTTCGTTGCGGGTGGTCTACCCCCTCTTAGGCCTTGTTTTGAGCCATCCCGTTTGGCTCTTGTTCTAGCCTTTGCATGACCTTTCTACCACTGAAATCCAGAGGATTTTCAATGGTGGAAAGGTGGTTTTGGGGTCCCAAATAGGAGAGGGTCATCCCTTCTCCTTGTATTTTGATTACTTGCTTCATATGCCTCATGTTTGAGCATGTTTATTAAGCTTGTGTTGGCTTATTTGGGGTTATTTTGGGATGGCATGCCACTGTTTTTGGTTGTCTTGATCACCTCATGCATGCTTAATACACTTGTAGTGTAAATTTCATAAACTAGTCTTGTACGCTTCATGAAATAGCATGTCTTTCTAGCTTATGTTGACCCCATTTCAGTAGGTTTTTGGTGTTGTTTTAACATGCCTTAGATCTTTTTTGGGTTGTTCTAGTTGGCCCTTGCATGCCTTATACACTTGTAGTGTAAATCTCACAAACTAGTCTTGTATGTTTCTTGAAGTACAATGTCTTCCTAGCTTGTTTTGAGTCCATTTCAGCATGTTCTTAGTGATGTTTTGCCATGTCAAACCTCTGTTAAGGTTTGGTTTGGTTGGTCCTTGCATGCTCCTTGCACTTGTAGTGTAATTCCATGAATTAGCCTAATGTGTATCATGCTTTAACATGTCATTCTAGCATGATTTTGGCTTAACTTTGAGAAGTTTTTGTCCATGTTTTAGCATGCTTTAGCTCTGATTTGTGTTGTTTTAGTCATACATGCCATGCTTTGTATAGCTATAATGCATTCTAGCTTGTTAGCTTTGTCTATCAAGTCCATTAGCATGCATTGCTTGGCCTATTTCAATGATTTGGCATCACTTTTTATGTGATTTCAGTGCATGTTTCATGGTCATACACTTGCATCTTTCACTCATTCAATGCGTTGGAGGGTTTGCCCCTTTATGCCTTAACATGAGCCATTGTGTATGCCTTTATGCCTAAGCTTGCGAGCTATCATTTCAATGTGTATTTGGGGTTATTTTGCCATGATATAACTCTGATTTTTGTTGGCGAAGCCATCTCATGCTCAGTCTTGATAGGCGTAGTGTAATCCACCTTATTTGCCTTGCATATTCCATGCCTTATGCCCTTCATGCTAGCATATTTTGGCTTCCTTACATACATGTTTTAGTATCATTTTGACATGTTCTAGGACTATTTTGGGTTGCCCTTGCCATATGCTTCATGTTTCGCATAGCTATAGTGCAAGTGCCTATGATAGTTTCAAGTTTTGGGTACCATAGCATGCTTCATTTGTGTTGTGTACATGATTTGGCATTATTTACCATGACATTTTAGAGCATGTAGCATCTCCATGTTCCCACTTCATTCACTTTTTAAGTGCCTTTGAGTATTATGCATTATTGCCTTATTTATGGCCTAGCATGTATGCCATCTTGCCTAGGTCCTTGAGCCCTCATCTCAACATGTTATGGTCTTTGTTTAGGCCTATTTAAGCTCTGTCCATGATTGGTTCCTGCCTTTGTGCCATATATTGCATGCCCCCTTTGTAGTCCTCTTTGCTAACTTTAATGCTTAAGGACCATAGCATGCCGTGCCTATTTTGTTTCAGTGATTTGGCATCATTTCTTACTTTATTTCAGTGCATGTAGTGTTGTTACACTTCCATGTTTATCACTTTTTGAGCACTCTTGAGAGTTGTGCTCTTGGGCCTAGTTAATAGGCCAATGCATGTGCATGCATTTACTTTGTTTTGGTGTTATGGCCACTGATTTGGGCATGGCTGAGGTCTGTCCATTTTGGTTTAAGTCCATCGAGCATGTTACGTGAATGTTGTTACATTACACCATGTTGTTGTATGCTTATGTTACCTCGCATTATGTATGCCATGATACATCGCATCGAGCATGTTTGTTTACATGTTCTTAGCATTGAGTATGCCATCCTTTTCATAACATTGTGTATGCCATGTTGTTCTTAGCATTGTGCATTGTGCATGCCATTAGCCTTGTTAGGTTGTCCATGTTGCATTGCATGTTTGCATGCTTAAGTTGCATTGTTTTTGTTGCATTTTGTTTGGAATAAGTGTTAGTCCAAACACGAGAAACGAGAGATGTTTCATACTTAAAGTGATGAAATGTGCCTCAATTCTTGGTCACCGACGCTCTTGATCATACATGATAGAGTTCTAGGCTTTATGTGTTTATGTGTGCATTCATTTCATATTGAATTGTGTAATTTGGCTTCTCGGCCATCATGCATCGAGATGGGTGATTGGTGGCCCGAGGGTCGAGAAACACACTCCCTTGAGCTTATGAAATGATAGGGAGGGTGGTTGTGCACACATATCTTGGAAATACATTGCCATGCCATTTCTTGCTCTCTGTTGTAGTAAACTAGAGTCTGGCAGCAACAACTAGTCGGCCAGCCAGAAAAACTAGCTGGCCGACCACTTTTTCTGGTCTCCAACAAAGAAAAGTGGTCGGCAGGTGGCCTCCCACAGTAGGCCACCCTCACAAGGTCCCATGGTGGAGTTCAAGCTTTCTGGAGCTTGGTGCAAAGTTCTGAGAACAATTGCAAACAGAGGCAAGTTGGGGCATCGCGACGGATTTCCGAGCGACGCGACCGAGCATGCATGCACTCCTCTCCCTCTGAGGACCTTACTTTACTGCTTTACTTAGCTAATTTGCTTAGCTAGTTTATACTTTGGTTTTGTACCTAATTAGTTAATGCGTTAACTATTCAATTTGTGTTGTAATAGCTTAATTAATTAGCTTGTTAGTTAATTAGTTGGCTTGTAATAATTAGTTTAATTAGCTTAGATTAGCTAGTTAGCTTCTTATTCGGACCCTCTGTCGAGAGGGCCAATTGTTGTAATAAGCGTGCGTGTGTGTAATGCATGTCTTCCAACCTCCATTTCTTTCTCCCTTTTACTTAACTACTTACGATGGTTAGTTTTAGGGGATATTTCAATTAGCATCCTTATGCTTTGCATGCATGCATCATTCAACTGTTTTGTATGCACCGGGCTCGGCGCATCATACTAACTGCATTGTATTTCAATTCCAATTTGAATACATGTATCGAATTGCCGCATTCACATGACATCTTAGAATAGCCGAGCCTATCTAAGCTGCATTTTTGCATGTCTTGCATTAGCCATCTTAACATGAACTAGGATCACGCATGATTTCTAACTAGTTCTTTGTTTTGGCTCGGAGTACACTGTAAGTGTTTACGCTTTAGCATACTGTATATGTGTTAATGTTGCCATGAAAGCATGCTTGCCATGAGGCTAACTGCTTATTTGATATAACTGCCTGAATGCCTGTGGGTGAAGGTTGGATTGCTTGAATTGGAACAATTCATTAAAATCCGCGATTTAGCCTACTTGTGAGTAGCAAACTTCAAAACCGTTTTCAAGCAAACGAACATGCAATGTTTTGTTCCAACTTAGGCGATCTAGTCTATACTTGTATGCTGTGCGCATCACATAGTAATTCTAGGTTAATAACTGGAATAAGAACACGTGTGTTTTCAAAAACAAAATATCATGCTTAATACAAGCCGATCTTTGATCGGGCAAGCGGGGGTGCTCATTGCATGACCTTCCCCTTTCGTACCCAAGTTCCCGAGCTGAGGCAACTTTGGTGATGACGGACACGTGGCCTTAGGCACGAGTCACGGTTTCCTAAATTCTCCCAAAATAAAATATTTAGGTAGCGACTCTGTATCTGGCAAAACAGTCCATGTTTGGCACTTCTTTATAAAAATCAGTTTTCTAAAACGATTTGTCGAATTTGGACTCTTTGATGATTTATCGATCTCGCATTGCACTTTGTGAGATTAGATTCAGAACCATGACATTGAGTCCGAACTGTAGTAGCTAGAGAACAAAACAGAATTCATGCCCTCACGCGCGGAGCCGGGGAGTTCTCGGGGGCACGTCTATATGACCCGAAAATGTTCTAGTTGAAATACGCTCTCTCCACTATTCTCGGCCAAATATAGACTCAAGTCTACCAGTGTTCTCAACACACTTCTATCTGATTTACTAAATTTCTTAAGTATCTTATCAACATAATAAGACTAAGAAAGTACAATACTACTAGACGTTCTGGTAATTTTAATATCCATAATCACATCTGCAAGGCCCATATCTTTCATATCAAACTTAAAATTTAATAACTTCTTTATAGTTCTGAACATCATCTCATAATTACCAATCGTACAGACATAAATTGACATATATATTTGTTAGTGTTTTTGACATCCACACATTTGTCAGTACCTATTTATTTAAAACCCATTTATCAACATAATGTAGTCAAATTTCTCATGCCATTGTTTCAGTGCTTATTTCAAATCATAAAATGATTCTGAAGCTTACAAACTTTCCTTATCCTCCAAAGAAAAAACCCTTTAGGTTGTTCCATTGCCTAAATCTTCATGCAGGAAAGTTGTCTTTAACACCCATTTGATGTAACTCTATACTTCTCATAACCCTCACCATAACTGCTGATCATGTATCAAAGTAATCCAGGCCTTCTCTCTTCCAGTATCCTTTGATAACAAGCATGTCTTATCGGCTTTCATTCACTTACATCCCATGGCTTACTACATATGCAAGATCAATTTAATTAAATGACTTCTGTCTAGAGAAATCACAGCTTCAAAGAAACTTTTAGCCTTACTAGCCACCATATAGGTTTAAGAAGATTAGACAGAAGAACTTTAAAATCCTAGCTTTTTAACATCTTTTTGGCTCATATCTTTTCGCGTGAAAAATATTTTCTCAATTTCATGATAGTATTTTTGTGTAAATCTGAATATCAGATTTGTCCACAAGAAACCCGATATACACTATTGTATTGTGCATAACCGTTGAACGCAAAGTCAACAAATTTTTAGACCTATCGTACCCATTTAGGTTTAGGTAGTGGTATCTTTTGCATGATACCCTCACATTTGTAGAATTTATACGAAGGCTCCCAGTCTCTCCAAAAATTCATACAGCGTCTCTAAACAATTCCTTATGTCACAATGATTAGAAACACATTTCCAGACCATCATCAACCGAATTAGGTCTTTTCTAAATTTAAGGCACCGAAGCATATTGGATCCAACTTGTCACTTTGAAGTCAATAGCCTTACTATTAGGAATCACAAACCTAGTGATCAATAGTCTACTATTTGGAACTTCATAACATGGACAGCAATCTTATCCCCAGGAATCACTAATTTCTCAACACGTGGTCAGTAGACTTTCTACTACTAGGAATCACAATATCTTAACATATGCTCAATAGTCACTTTCATTACTAGGAATCGTCATGTCTTGACATATGATCAGTAGACTCTTTCAATATTAGGAACCATTATGTCTTAACATGTGATCTGTAATCTGTTCACCACTAGGAACCACAATTTCATAATTGTGTAGTCAGTGATCTAACACCTCTAAGGAACCACTAGTTTTCTATCTCTATTATCAGTGATCTTGTACTCACTAGGAACCACGAATTTAAGAATATATTTGAAATTTAAAAATTCAACAATATATTCACCCACCCTAATGGGTTGTCTCATCTTTGCCTTTAAACAAAGTCACATAGCAATCATACATGCTATAATAGACACAAAGATAACATATCAATTGTTTCTAATTAATTCAGAGATATTATCATGCAATCTTATGATTTCTTCTAATAACATTTGATCTCTCTTGATCTTCTTTTAAGAATCTTGCAAGGCTTAAGGTTGTTACGTGGACCAACATTCTCTGTTGTCACCTCTTAAAGCCATTTTTGAAAATCATTACAGAACTTCAACTATTCTCTTTCTCTAGAAACCAAATTAACATTAGGAAATCCCAAAAATTGAAATTTAATTCAAAACTTACATCAGGACTAACTTCAAAATTGAACAGGGTCAGGAAATTTTTCAGGAAGATTGGAGGGGTCACAACGATCCCATTTAAAACTCAGTTAACCATATACAAAACTTTTAAGAGTTTGTTGACTCATTGTCAATGGAAAACAAATTCAAAAATAAGTTTCCAAGGAATAAACTAGGTCAAAAACCAATTTCCAAACAAATAAAAATTGCTACCAAAATTACACTACTCATAAAAAGTTAATCAGTACTCCCAGAACTGAACCCATTATTTCTGAATAAAAATCAGAAATATTTTAGCTAATGCTAAAATTTGGTTTTTCTCTCCCAAAATCAAAACATTTTGAAAATAATCAAATTATAATTAAAGACTTTCTCAAAACTTGATTTTATACCACTTTGGGAATAAAAGGATTAAATCCAAAGATTTCATCAAACCCCAAAGGTTTGAAATCAAATCCATCTTAGTTTCCATTTCTAAACATAAATCGTAAATACTCTTTAGCCAAGGCTAAACTTTGGATTTTATTTCAGAAAATCAAAACACTTTGGAATAATAAACTTAGTTCCAAAGATTTTCTCTAAACTCCGAAGGTTTATAATTTCATTTTTCCCTTTCCCTTTCACTATGGTGGAAGTATTACAATTTAGACTTTAAAACTATTACAATTCAAAATGCGATTGTTACTATTATAAATTGTCCAACTATGCAAGACCGGAGTTCATGGTTGCATTTAGAACAGTTTGTTTAGTCAAGAACATACTTCTCTACTTGTAATGCTTATCTTTATATTAAACACATTACAAAATTATATCCTCGTTGCTGCTAAATCTTCATACTCACTGTTTATATACATACTTAGGTACAAAACTAGTTGGTGAACCAATAAAGTGAATATTACATAAGTAATTTCAGCTATAACTCGCAATGTGTAATTCAAACGGCTATAGATGCATTACAGTTACAAGAATGTTATGAGTTACATAGCTATAAATCAATTATGTATAGGAATATTATGATTATAATGTTAGCATTCCAACCATGCAACTATGAGCAAATATATATAACAATAAAGTTAAATTTTCACTTATCATTCCATGAATACAAAAATATTTTGGAGTAATTTCCTTCATTACAGATCAAGGCATGAAAGAACTCACAATCGATACAACTAAAATTAAATAGAATGAATAAAAGTTGATATCAACACAATATCAAGCTATACCACCATAAAATAATGCAACATAATCTCATAAATAAATCATTACATAGAAAAATCGAAACTATTTTACTAAATTTCCTCCTTTCGCATTTAGGTAAACTTGCAGAGAAAGTTAGCTTCGAAAGAAAACAACTAACAAACAAATCAAATAAATTAGTAAGAATCTTAAAAACTAAAATTCTTATTTTGTTTTATAAACTTCTAACAACTTAGGCATTAACAATTACATGACACATACAATAACAACTAATTACCATAAAATAAATTGCAGAAATAAATGATTAGAAATAAATTATTCAAATCCAATAACTCTTGGTAATTAAACTAATTTTAATTCCAAGAGTCACTAGAATAAAACTATGATAAAATATATTGTTTTATCAAAAATATTTATTTAACTCTGTTTTAAGATTGTCGGTATTTTTTCATAACAATACAAGGAAAATATAAAATATAAAATAAAATAAAAATGAAAAAACAATTTTTTTTTTTTTGGTTAAAGAATGAAATACAGAATAAACTCTAAAACTAAAAATATAGGAATGAACTAGAATACATCATTGAACGTATTATAAGACAGATCCACATAGACATCCAAAATAATATATAAGAAATACTTTAAGTCTAAAAGTTTAAAGAATAAAAGATAAGAGACGAAAACTGAAACTTACGTGATACTACAGTTTCCTTAAAATAGATTCACCGTCTCCCAATGGGTGCTGGAGGTACGGCGGCATTTGTCTCCTAAGATACAACAGTCGAAACCAACTAATGTAGAGACACCTTCTAAATAGTTTTAGCAAACTTGACAATGAAAGCACTTTCTCTCTAACAAAAACCAAAGAAAGGTTATCAAAAAAAGATAGAAAAAATTTCTCTGGTATACAAATTATCTCCAACTCTATTATCTCAAAACATTATCTCATTTTTCATCAAAAATTTCTCCAAAATTATAGTATAAAGTTGGAAGAAAAATGTCTCTATTTATACAAGTGGCGGAGTCTCTAGCTATGAAGGCTATCATCATGAGGGCAATCAAATGCCATTAACCAAACCCATCAACTCTAGCCATTAGGGTTAGAGTTACAAAAGTTCAAAACCTATGGCCACTAATATAGTCATCAACTACATCATCAAAAGATGAGAGTTACAAAAAGCCTAAAAATCTCATATGCTTAATATATACAAATAAATATATAAATAATGATGATTGAACAATTCAAACAGATTGGTCGCAAAATGGATACTGATGTTTGGTCACAACCCGATCTAAACCCAATTTCAAACACATGCACAGGTTAAGCCCAACACAGCATAACTCAGCCCAAGCTCAAGAGTAAGTCCAAGTCCAAGACCAAAACTAATACATGCACAAGCACAAGCACAAGCACAAGCCTAGGTCCAGTCCAAACTAAGACTAAGTCTAACTCTAGCCCAACTTTTATTAATGTCCACTTTATAAGACAATTCTTAATCACAATCTAATAGTTTCGGCTTATTATTTTTATATTATAATCTTCTCACTTAAAATAATACAATCCCACTCAGATCCACCGCAACCGGCGATTGAATCCAACTTTAATTTCGAAGTAAAGTTTTCAAAAAATCATTCAACTTGTTGGTTTCTGTTTCCAGAAAACACTTTTCAAAAAATTCTACTTTTTTGTTTTCCGTATTTTTTTTGTTTTCAATGAATTTTTTAATATTTTAAGAAATTTTTTTTTAAAATTTTTAGACACACCTAACATAAATACTTTTAAACAATATAATATTGGTAAAAAACTCTTTAAGAAATTCACTAAATACAAAAAAATTATAAAAATTCAATACATATTTCGTATTTTTGTCTATTTATTAATATTTTAAAATATTTTTCACAAATATTTTACTATTTAGATATATCTAAGTAAGGTGTATCTAAAAAATAAAAAAATTACTTAAAATTTTAAAATTATTCGTTGAAAATAAAAAAAAATATAAAAAATAAAAAATTTAATTTTCAGAAAACTAAACACACTGATTATTTTCCAACAAAGGAATGATGTTGCTGCTTTTATTGGCTTATAAAAATAAAAATAAAAAGTAAATAACAATTGTAAATTTGTAATACATGTAAATCTAGTTTTGAGTCTTGAGAAGTAATCATTTGTGTTGTTTTCTTGGATTTTGTATTTTTAGCCTTCTCAGCAGAAGCATTGATGATCCCCAACAAAAATAAAAATAAAAATATACTTAAATGTTTGGTATCTTGAGGATGAAGTTTTAGTGATCTGTACACGTATTTTATTTTATTTTTCTGTTTTTTAACCTTTGAAGACAAGAATAAAGACTGAAGAATAAATAGAAGCCATGAATTAAAAACAACAAGAAAAGGGCCAACTACCCTCCTGCAAGAATAATTCAACAACCCCACCAAATTTTATTTTTTTTTGAAGGGGGGCAGAAGTTGCATCAAAGTGACCACTACTCATTCCAGCTAGGTTCGCACAAGAAGAGGTGCCAAATAATTTGCATAGCCCACCCAAAAGAGCAAACAAGAAAAGTTGGCTAGAGTCCAACAAAATACAACCATAGGCAGCGGCGGAGGCACTCAAGGGCTGGGGGGTCACGTCCCCCCCCCCCCCCCCGGGGATTTTGGAATTTTTATTTTTATTTATTTATTTTTAACATAAAGAAAATATTTTAAATAAAAAAATTTATAAAAATATTATTTAAAGTGAAATGTCAATGACACTTTTAAAATTATGAGAACAATAATGGTTATTTTGATTGAAAGTACAAAGATTATGATAAGTTATATTATTATTTATAAAAATTTCAATATAATGGTGATATCTATAATTATTGACATGCAAACATAATTAACCTCAATGAAGATATATGAAATTTATTGGATTGTTATGTACATTTGACATGTAGAGTTTGTCCTCCATATGTTTTTTTCCATTCATAATTAAAATGACCACTATATAAATTATAATCAAGTAACACATCTTCAATTATATAAAAAATAAATAAATAAATAAATAAAAATTACAATACGTCATAACTAATATCAAAATGGGTCATAATTAACTATTGTTTGATATATAGTAATAGCCAAAATAACAACCACAAGAAGTTATAACTAAATTATATCTAACACTATAATGTATCATAACTAAAGAACACGAAAATCATAATTACGACATATGATAGACACATTTTTTTATGGTGTGTTTTATTGAATTTCTCTACTAAAATATATTATTTCTATCTCAACTTATCTTCTTTTTTAATTTTTCAATCTACCTATAAATAGTTACTCCCCAACATTTATATAAAATTTAATCTCAAATCGTATAATTTAAAATTCACATTTATCGAAATGGACTCTTAATATTTAAGTTTAGTAATATCTCATTGTTGTTTATTATAAAAATAAATAAATAAATAATTTGCTTGTTTAGAGTTTTCCAAAAATAATTTTAAGAAAATTCTACTTTCTTGTTTTTCGGGTTTTTTTATTTATTTTTACTGAATTTTTTTAATATTTTAAGCAATTTTTAGACGTATCCAACATAAATATATCTAAAAAGTAAAAAATTTGTGAAAAAAACCTTTTAAAAATTCACTAAATACCAAAAATACAAATATATATATATATATATATGAAAATTCTGTACATTATTTGTATTTTTATGTATTTATTAATTTTTTTTAAATATTTTTTCACAAATTTTTTAAATACATCTAAGCAAAATTCATCTAAAAAAGTAAAAAAATATTTTTAAAATTTTAAAAATATTCACTAAAAACCAAAAAACATGAAAACCAAAAAACTCAATTTTTAAAAAACTTAATCAAAAAAACTCAAACCAAGCACACTGATGTTATTATTAATTTGTGCCCCATCTCCATCAAATTCCTGACTACGCCACTGACCATAGGGAATAAAATAGAGAAAAAAAAAAAAAAAAAACACAAAACAAAACAAAGAAACACCAACAACACCCTACTAAGCTAGAAGCTTAGGTTTGCCGAGTAGGGTGAACATTGATATTGTCTCAATACTTTGGCCTCGTTTGGCAAGTGGATACTTTAGTCAAAAAGTCAAAAAGTCACTAAAAAAATCAAAAAGCTAACTGTTCATATCAAAAAGTCAAAGATTCTCTTTTCTCTCTACTTTTTGCACATCTTTTCATAAAAAAGTCAAAAAGTCATCCCAAACATACTAGTTTTTTTTGCATCACATTTTAACCAAAAAGCCAAAAAATTACTAAAAAAGCCTATTCCCAAACGAGGCCTTATGTATATTGAATTTTATCAATTAAAAAATTTCTTTTGCTGACTGAAAAAAAAAAAAAAAAAAAAATCCTAACAAGATCTAAAATACACAATTTTGATCCACATAGACAATATTACATGGTATTCCATTACTACCAAATAATTATCCTCTCTCTGGTAGGACATGTATGACATGATGATCACAACTCATTGATAAGGAATGATGTTGCTGTTTTTATTAGCCGATCAAAAAAATAAAATAAAATAAACAAATAAACAAATAACAGTTGTAAATTTGTAATAGATGTAAATCTAGTTTTGAGTCTTGAGAAGTAGCCCTTGTGTTGTTTACTTAGGTTCTGTATTTTTAGCCTCGACAAGAATCTGTTGATGTACTAATTAGATATTTTATATGTTTGGGAAATTATTACTTTGATAAATCTCATATATTTGGCCTCTCAGGGCTCTAGACCATTACAGCAAGAGATCTAGTTTGTCCTAAGAAATGCTCCTAAATCCTAAAAACCCTAAACCTAACAGTTCCGTTACAGGGCCCGAAATACCCAACGGCTCGAATGGCTCGAAATGGTTTCCCTCTCATATTCTGTGTCTCTGTTCAAAAACATCAGAAAAAAGAAGAGGAAGAAGAAGAATCAGATCCAGATCAGCCATCAACAACATCTTCATCATCAACACATCATCAACTAGAAAAAAAAAAAAAAAAAAAAAAAGAGGAAGAAGAAGAAGAATCAGATCCAGATCAGCCATCAACAACATCTTCATCATCAACACATCATCAACTAGAAGAAAAAAAAAAATCAAAAAAAATCAAAAAAAAGAAGAGGAAGAAGAAGAATCAGATCCAGATCAACCCAAAAACATCTTCATCATCAACACATCTTCAACTAAAAAAAAAAATCAGAAAAAAGAAGAGGAAGAAGAAGAATCAGATCAGCCGAAAAACATCTTCATCAACACATCATCAACTAAAAAAAAATAATAATAATAATAATAAAATAAAAAAAAATAAAAATTAGAAAAAAGAAGAGGAAGAAGAAGAATCACTCTCCGTCACCATCATCGTTTATACAGCCCATCGTTCCGTCTCTCCGTCGCCATCACCGTTTACACAGCCAGGGGCGGAGGCACTCAAGGGCCAGGGGGGTCACGTGCCCCCTCCCCCCCCACCCCGGGGATTTTGGAATTTTTTTTTTTTAAACATAAAGAAAATATTTTAAATAAAAAAAAATTATAAAAATATTATTTAAAGTGAAATGTCAATGACATTTTTAAAATTATGAGAACAATAATGGTTATTTTGATTGAAAGTAAAGAGACTATGATAAGTTATATTATTATTTATAAAAATTTCAATATAATGGTGATATCTATAATTATTGACATGCAAACACAATTAACCTCAATGAAGATATATAAAATTTATTGGATTGTTATGTACATTTGACATGTAGAGTTTGTCCTCCATATGTTTTTTTCCATTCCTAACTAAAATGACCACTATATAAATTACAATCAAGTAACACATTTTCAATTATAAAAAATAAAAAATAAAAAATAAATAAATAAAAATTACAATAGATCATAACTAATATCAAAATGAGTCATAACTAACTATTACTTGATATATAGTAATAGTCAAAATAACAACCACAAGAAGTTATAACTAAATTATATCTAACACTATAATATGTCATAACTAAAAACCATGAAAATCATAATTACGACATATGATAGACACTTTTTTTATGGTGTGTTTTATAGAATTTCTCTACTAAAATATATTATTTCTATCTCAACTTATCTTCCTTTTTAATTTTTCAATCTACCTATAAATAGTTACTCCCCAACATTTATATAAAATTTAATCTCAAATCCTATAATTTAAAATTCACATTTATCCAAATGGACTCTTAATATTTAAGCTTAGTAATATCTCATTGTTGTTTATTATAAAAATAAATAAATAAAAAAATTGCTTGGTTAGAGTTTTTCAAAAATACTTTTCAGAAAATTCTACTTTCTTGTTTTTCGGATTTTTTATTTATTTTTATTGAATTTTTTTAATATTTTAAGCAATTTTTAGACATATCTAACATAAATATACCTAAAAAGTAAAAAATTTGTGAAAAAAAACTTTTAAAAATTCACTAAATACCAAAAATATAAAATATATATATATGAAAATTCTGTACATTATTTGTATTTTTATGTATTTATTAATTTTTTTAAATATTTTTTCACAAATTTTTTAAATACATCTAAGTAAAATTCATCTAAAAAAGTAAAAAAATATTTTTAAAATTTTAAAAATATTCACTAAAAACCAAAACACACGAAAACCAAAAAACTCAATTTTTAAAAAACTTAATCAAAAAAACTCAAACCAAATACACTGATGTTATTATTAATTTGTGTCCCATCTCTATCAAATTCCTGGCTACGCCACTGTACAAAGCCCGTCGTTTTTCTCCCTTCTTTGTTGCCATCACTATTGTTCTCCTCCCTCCTCTCTTCCTCCCTCTTCTGTCTCTCTCTCATTTTTCTCTCTCGCCTCTCGCCTCTGTTTCTCTCTCTCGCCTGTGTTCAAAAGGAAAAAAAAGAAAAGAAAGAAAGAAAATGAAGAAAAAGAAGAAAAAAAAAAATGAAACCCAAAACGACGTCGTTTTGGATTTCGAGCCAAATTCGAGCCGTTGATTTCGGAGCCTCAAACAATTTTCCTAAACCTAATTCAAAACCCTAATTGATGGTCCCAACAAAAATAAAATAAAAATATACTTAAATGTTCGGTATCTTGATGAGACCGAAGTTTTAGTGGTCTGTACGAGTTTTTTTTTTTTTTTTCACCCTTCTGGACTTTGTTACCAACTTACAAAGCAACAGAGATGCCACCCAATAAGTTATGTTGTTGTAACTGAGTGTCACTGGTTGGACCAGAAGAGCTCTTGTATTGTAACTCACTATCACCTTAATTATTCAAATTTTTGGCATAATAGTTGAAATGAAAATTACGAGCGTATTGATCGGTTCCCAATATATATTGATTTGTAGTCGATACATGAGTTCATTCAGAATCGAAAGGACCAATTCATTAATAGTTTTTTTAGATGATAATTTCAAAACAATTAATGAACGCGATATCCATGAACGAAGGAAGGGGAGGGCGCCATGGCCCCACCCAAGTTTTGTGAAAATGTTCAATGGCCACACTAATTTATCAATATTTTTCTAATGTATATAAAATGGTTTTTCTAAATTTTAAAAAAATATTTCATTGACTTATTTATTCTAACAATGTAAATGGTATGACTTTGAATTATTTCACATAGTACGTAAGAGCACCAATTCTATTAATTTAATATATAAACGTCATTTTTATTTATATAAATTATATTTATCAATAAAACATTTAAAATTATATTCTAATCAATTATACCTAAGAATCTAATTATAGTATATAGCCATAAAATTGTATGAAATAATTGAAATAACTATTAAGAAATGATGGACATGGGTTTTTTTAATTTTTTCTTATTAATTTTTTTAAAACGATTAATAAATGACTTTCATTTTTCAAAAGATTATTTTTTTGCTAAACTTAACTTGGCCCCTTCTTATCAAAATTTTCAAATCCGGGCTCATTTGAACTTATTTCTGCTAGAAAAGTAGTACCAAACTATCTAAAAAATATAATTTAAAAATATGTAAACTGTTTTTGGGTAAAACCAAAACTGAAATAAATTGACAAAATAACGTAACAAAACTTACAATACATAAAAAGATAAAACTTGATCGAGTCGAGTGTGAGGCACTATTTCCTTAAGACAGATTCATCCTCTCACCGGTGCTTAGGATTCAATGGACGTCTATCTCTCAGGATACAACGATCAATGTCTTGCACTAGCAGCACTACTATTGCAAGCCTAGCGAACTTCGCTGTGCATGTACTCTCTTTCTAGAAAAATTAGACTCAAAAAATATGAAGAATAAATGCAAAGTGAAGAAGAAAATTGCAATTCTATATATCAAAAAGAAGTGAGGGGGATAGAATTTATAGATTCCTCCATGACTCTTTAGAAAGGTTATGACCCTTTAAAAGGACACACCCTTCCATCTCAAGAGACACAACCATTGGCGTAAATTGCAATTCAAATTTTCCAACAATCCCCTACATGAGTGAAATTTACGGAAAGGACATACAGCAACATGCAGACAAAGAGAGAGTATATTAATGAAATACCCTGCATCATGATAGATAGTTTTTGGCTTTAAACATTTCCTAGTGAAAGCCTACTAGACTTACTAGCTAATCAATGGACATGATGCCTTGAACTGTTCAGCCGTTTGTGTAAGCCCAGACAATAGAATTCACACAGAACATCTCCAGACACAGTTTAGTTCTCACGGTTTTGCTCGTTTTGGCCTTAGGCATCTCCTGGTATTTCATGAGTGCTTTAGAAAATTTTTCCTTATCAATTCTCATAAAAGCGGCCCCTTCACACTCATATAAGTAATATTTATTTCGAGTCACTTAAATACTCCTCTTGATAAATACCCGTCTAAGTTTTTCAAGATATAAGTGATCATTAAAAGCATAGCTTACCCTAAGTTCCCTACATACAACACATGTTGCAAATATCACTCTCATTATAAGAATGGATAGGAGTTAAAAACTCCTTTAATGATTTCTAGCGAGCCACACATAACTTAGTTGTCCCTTTAAACTTAGTTCTTGGGATCTCCAGTCATCTAATTAAGGTTACCATTATGATGACTATGATGTAATAGGTTTTAATCACATTCCCCTTGATGAACTTTTCCTTAGTTGCTCTCTTGTCAAACTTTTTGTTTAGCGGCCGCTATTATTCGTTTGACCTTCTCAGTTATATATCATTGAGTAGTTAGTGGATCCATTATATTATCCTTAGACAATATTCACAACTAAAAGCAAATGTCCTACAGTATTAAGTCTTTGATTACATCGAGACTTACCGTTACTCTATGTCACTCCCATTTTCAAATTTAAATAATAAACATAGAGTTGTTCCTTAGGAGTTAATGAAACTATTTTTTCTTCTACTCCAACTTTGTCCTATAGAAAGAATTGAGATTCTTTGTGGACCTATTATCAAAACCAGTACTTTGGTAAAATCCTCCCAGCACCCCCACATTTGAAGCATTCTAAGGAAACTTAATTTCTTTTGCTGATGTGAAATTACACAAAAATATTAATACACCCCCCATAATTCTGAGGTAAATTAGAATATTTAATTGGCATGCTTGCACAAGATGTAAATTGCTTTGTGAATATAATCACAATACTAATTTGTCTGAAATACAAATAGACTTCATAACTTCCTTTTGTAGTACAAAGGAAGAATGGCTAATACCGGTTGTGACCACAACACTTTGTCAAATAACATTTCTTTAGCCATGCATTATTTCTTTTTGTTTACTACAACCTTTAATTCCAATCTCAACATGGAATAAAAATATCACTGCCTAATGACATTTACATCTTATTTGTCTTATCCAGTATTGGTGACTACGTCGACAATTACGAAAGCGTCTTTCACCCATGAAATATTTTCACTAATATAATATTTCATTACAGGGTTATCGCTCACCATACCAATTTCAGTCATTATTTCAAAGAATAGTTAGAATTCCTCTTATGTCAAAACACATAAGTTCACATTTTTTTTATCAACACTTTGATAAAAAAAATTGACATCCATGTATATACAAACATAACAAAAGTTATGTCTCAAACCAAACCATTTAGTTTAAAAAGAAATATGAAAGTACTCTGGTTAAAAGTCAACAAGAGAATACAAAATAAACTTCTAGAAACAAATATAACGAAGAAGTTAAACGCATTCTATTGGTACAAATATGGTAATGAACAACATACCAAGACAAAGAATCTGACTCGATCACAGATTCAAGTACATGATAGATTCAAAATCACTTATAATGGAAACAAATTCTGCAATCTTTTATTTTCCATGTATATAACATATACTCTATATTTTCTCAAGTTCAAGAGATCACAATCCAAAAAATAATATTTTGACTTTGATAATTAAAATCATAATTTGATTTTAAAATACATTCCTGAAACTTCCACAAATATTATATACTAATTCTTGTGGGTCTTTTCTTAAATCCAAAACAAGGATTTTAAATTAAATAAACATAACAGTGCGGCCAACCCATTAAACAACAATCTAGGGGGAAATTAAAATTAAACCAAAAAATCCAGGTTTAAAAAATTAAACCAAAAAAGCCAAAGTTGGACCAAAAAATTAAACTACACCAACTTAACCATAAGTTGGCCCCCAGATATAACTAGGCATAAATTTGGGTTCATTTGCAGTTAAGTTTTTTTAAACGAAATCTTGTTGCCTGCTAGGTTAACGTTACTTCCCAACAAGACGTTGGTCTTTGACCGTACAAGCGTCCAAACGAGACAATAAGGTAATTAAATTACAATAAGGTAATCAAATTTCAGAGACAGAATGGGATGTTCTGGATCTTTCAAGATAAACGTGAACCAACATGAAAACTAAGTAATCTATTTGGAACCCACCAAAAAATGATTTGTATGTAACTGAATATCAAATTCTAATGAAACAACAATCAAACCATATAGAACAATAACAAAATTCTATATAACTATAAAAAAGAAAAAAAAAATTGTAAAATTGGTGATAATCTATAAAGAATCACCCAAGGATTGAAATAATATAATATCATCATTTCATACCACCAATAGATATTGAACACATTGAAAAACAAAATAGAGAACCAAATTCTAATGCCTAATGTTTGCCCAGCTCAAATTAATTTAAGTTTATATCCTCCTATGAGATGTAAACCACAAGAATCATGTACAAACGGATTATGGATGTAAATCTTCTACATCACAATAAAGATTTGTACAAATTAGAAAGCAAGATTGTAACAATTTTAAAATTAATTCATCAAACCATTTCAAAACCAATCTGTATACCATCTTCACCGTTTGCGGCAGTAAGTTCAGAGCTGAGAAACAAGATGAGGATTTGCTGTCCCAGTTCAACAGGACAGACGGTAACTCGGTCAACTCGGCTGAGCGTCTCCGAGACATCGTCATAAACTTCATGCTCGGAGGCCACGATTCAACGTCGTCGGCACTCACTTGGTTCTTCTGGCTACTCTCCTCTAGACTCGAGAACTAGATTCTCCAAGAACTTGAAACGGTACGAATCCGAAACGCAAAACGTACCGGCGAATCATACAGTTTCAACGAGTTACGCGAAATGGAGTATCTCCACGCGGCAATTTTGGAGGCTAAGAGACTGGACCCTCTGGTTCCTGTAGACACGAAGTCGTACCAAGACGAAGACATTTTACCGGACAGTACGGTTGTGAAGAAGCATTGGTTTGTGATGGATCACATACCACAGGGAATCTGATGATGGAAGGAACCAATAATAATAATAATAATAATAATTAAATCTATCATATTGTATTCTATAAATAAAACAGAAACAGTTCGAACTTCTCATAACCCATTAGTAAAACCACAAATTCAGAAAATGATCCTATTAATAGAATGTTGCAATTAATCAAACAAAGTCAAATCATACTACTCATTCAGAAACAAATATCATCTGAATTACCAAAATGAAAATGAATGAAATCCATATTTGAATCAATTCAAAACATTGCATTACTCATGATATTCATAAATAGAAACATGTTTTGGAAAAGATACAGAGACGACATATACATTTACTAAAACACAGTTTGGACAAAAGCAATTAATTATATTTCCCCAAAAAACCAAATCTGTCTTAAGATTGTTAGAAAAGTGGTACCAAACTATCTGGAAAATATAATTTAAAAATATGTAAACGATTTTTGGGCAAAACCAAAACTGAAATAAATTGACAAAATAATGTAACAAAACTTACAATACATAAAAAGATAAAACTTGATCGAGTCGAGTATGAGATACTCTTTCCTTAAGACAGATTCATCCTCCTACCGGTGTTTAGGATTCAATAGACATCCATCTTCCAGGATACAACGATCAATGTCTTGCACTAGCAGCACTATTATTGCAAGCCTAGCAAACTTCGTTGTGCATGTACTCTCTTTATAGGAAAATTAGACTAAGAAAATATGAAGAATAAATGCAAAGTGAAGAAGAAAATTACAATTTGTTAGGGAAAATATGTAATTCCCCACAAGTAAATCAATCAATGGGAATAAAAACTAATGCGGAAAAATTAAATCAGAAGCAACACAAGAATTTTTACGTAATTCCCTCAATGTGAGGTACGTCCACGGGATCGAAATCCGATTCCACAATCAACCAAATAAGTTCCAAACGATTACAAACGAGACACTAATGGTCTCACAAAACCACCCTTAGGTGAATTCCAAATAATCACAAATAAACAAGAGGAAAGACCTCA
This sequence comes from Camellia granthamiana, assembly GCA_036172215.1. Classification (NCBI taxonomy): domain Eukaryota; kingdom Viridiplantae; phylum Streptophyta; class Magnoliopsida; order Ericales; family Theaceae; genus Camellia; species Camellia granthamiana. Next base: position 60,666,022 of record CM069913.1, on the reverse strand, counting down.
CCAAATAGATGAACAAAAATCTTCAAAACCAGAGTTGTAGAAGATCCAAAATAACGAACCAAATCAACACCGAAAATGAAGCAAAGAACCACCCAAATTAATTCTACTGTTCACACACCCAAATAATTGATTTCACCAAAGTAGAGTATATGTGGCAGTCGTTCTATTCACCACGGGATGAGCAAAAATAAAACCCTAAAATATTGTGAATTTAGGGTTTATTATCAAACCTTAGTTGTTTCCAAATTGGATTGGGTCTCCACAAATTAAATATAATATATAAAAATATATTATAATTAATACTAAACCAAATTAAACTCTTTTTCCAAAACCAATTGGGTCCCACACTCCAATAAGGAGGTATACCCAACAATTCTCCCCCTACCGACTTAGGTGGAGAAATCAACCATACCTGCCAAAGTTCGACACTTTAAATGTTTGTCCCTCGACAAAGTCTTTGTCAACATATCCGAAATATTATCATCCGTGTGAACCTTTTCGAGTTGCAACAATTTCGAATCTAACACATCACGAATCCAATGGTATCTCACATCAATGTGTTTCGATCTCGAATGAAAAGTAGAATTTTTGTTCAAATGAATAGCACTTTGACTATCACAATAAAGCACATACTTTTCTTGCTTCAAACCCAACTCTTGCAAAAATTTCTTCAACCATAACTCTTCTTTGCAAGCTTCTGTAATGGCAATAAATTCAGCTTCGATAGTTGAGAGAGCAACACATTTTTGTAATTTAGATTGTAATGCCACAGCTCCCCCTGTAAAAGTCATCAAATACCCCGAAGTAGATTTCCTAGAATCAATATCACCGGCCATGTCAGAATCTGTGAACCCATCAAGCATCGGCTTACCATCTCCAAAACACAAACACACCTTCGAAGTCCCTCGAAGATACCTTAGAATCCATTTTACCGTTGCCCAATGTTCTTTACCCGGATTAGAGAGAAAACGACTCACCACACCAACGGCATGAGCAACATCCGGCCTTGTACAAACCATGGCGTACATCAAAGAACCAACTGCTGAAGCATAAGGAACTTTCAACATCTCTTCTTTGTCTTTCTCGCTCTTAGGACATTGATTCGAACTAAGCTTGAAGTGACCCGCAAGTGGACAACCAACCGGCTTTGCTTTATTCATGTTGAACCTCTCAAGAACTTTCTTAATGTACCTTTCTTGAGACAACCAAATCAGCCCCTCTTTGCGATCACGAACAATTTTCATACCAAGCATTTGCTTTGCTGGTCCCAAATCTTTCATAGCAAAAGATTTACTCAACTCTAACTTCAACTTGTTAATCATGGTAGAATCTTGACCCACAATTAACATGTCATCAACATAAAGTAAAAGAATAATAAATTTACCATCCGGGAAATTTTTCACAAACACACAATGGTCCGAAGTGGTTTTAGAAAAACCATTATTCATCATGAAAGAGTCAAATTTTTCATACCATTGCCGCGGGGCTTGCTTGAGGCCATACAAACTTTTCTTTAATTTGCAAACAAATTTCTCTTTCCCTTTCTCCACAAAACCTTCTGGTTGCTTCATGTAAATTTCTTCTTCAAGATCACCGTGAAGAAATGCGGTCTTCACATCAAGTTGCTCAATTTCAAGGTTCATACTTGCAGCCATGCCAAGTACAACCCAAACAGAAGACATCTTCACAACCGGCGAGAAAATCTCGTCAAAGTCAATGCCTTTCTTTTGCCCAAAACCTTTCACAACAAGACGTGCTTTGTACCTCAGATTCTTGCCATCATTTTTCAATTTGAAAGCCCACTTATTTTTCAGAATTTTCCTCCCTTTAGACAACTTCACTAAATCATAAGTCTGGTTTTCAAGCAAGGAATTCATCTCCTCGTCCATGGCCTTTTTCCAATCACCTTTCTTTGCATGCTCAATTGCTTCTTAGTAGCTCTCGGGCTCCCCTTGATCAGAAATCAACACAAACTCATTGGGAGGATACTTTCTTGAAGGTTGTCGGTCCCTTGTAGATTTCCACAACTCAAGTTGTAGTGGTGGTTCTTGAGTTGGATGCACTTCCTCAATTTCAAGCTCAACTTCATTAGGATTAGCATCATCCTCCACATCTTCAATAGGTGGCTGCACATCTCCCAAATTTTTATCATTAACTGAAGATGAAGGAGCTGGATCCATGTCAATGAGATCACTAGTTTTTGGCTCCGGTTGATCACCTTTGCCAAAGTCTTCAATTGTTTGGTCTTCAAGAAACATAACATCACGGCTTCGAATGACTTTCTTGTCGACTGGATCCCACAATCTATACCCGAATTCATCACGCCCATAGCCAAGAAAAATATATTGTCTTGACTTGCTATCAAGCTTGACCTCTCATCTTTTGGAATGTGAACAAAAGCTCGGCAACCAAACACTCTCAAGTGCTCATAAAATACATCTTTACCGGTCCAAACTCTTTCTGGAACATCACCATTCAAAGGATAGGAAGGAGACAAATTGATTACGTCAACTGCTGTCTTCATTGCATCACCCCAAAAGGATCTTGGCAATTTAGCTTGTGAAAGCAAACACCTTGTTCTTTCCACAATGGTGCGGTTCATCCTCTCGGCAACTCCATTTTGTTGAGGAGTCTTCTTAACTGTCTTTTGGTGCCGAATACCTTGGCTGCAACAATACTCATCAAATGGCCCAATGTATTCACCACCATTGTCTGATCGGATGCACTTCAATTTCTGCCCTGTTTCTCTTTCAACCATGGCCTGAAAATACTTAAATACTTCTAGAACTTGATCTTTAGATTTTAGTAGAAAAGTCCACACTTTCCTTGAATAATCATCAATGAAAGTAACAAAATAAAGTGTACCACCATGTGTTCTAACTTTTAAAGGACCACAAACATCCGAATGAATCAACTCCAAAACGTTTTCTTTTCTAGAGGCAACATTTTTATGAAAAGAAACTCTATGTTGTTTACACGCCAAACAATGAACACAACTTTTAAGATGTGTACCTTTCAAACCGGGTAGAAGCTCTTTCTTGAACAAGACTTGTAGCCCCTTTTCACTCATGTGCCCAAGTCGCTTGTGCCACAATTCAGTAGAAGTATCATCTTCAAGTGCATTGACAACACCTTTACAAATTTTTCCTTGCATCGAATAAAGTGTATGAGTCTTCTTGCACTTAGCCACTACCAAAGAACCCTTTGTGAGCTTCCATATTCCATCACCAAATTTGTTGTTGAAGCCTTCATCATCTAACTTCCCAGTAGAGATCAAATTGAGGCGAATGTCGGGAACATGCCTCACATCTTTAAGCAACAACTTGCAGCCCAAATTTGTTTCCAAGCAAACATCACCCATGCCAATAATCTTGGACAAACCTTCATTACCCATTCGAACAAAACCATAATCTCCTTCGGTGTAGGTAGTGAAGAAATCAACTCGAGAAGTCACATGAAAAGAAGCACCCGAATCAATCACCCAATAGCTCTCTTGGCCCACAAAATTGATACAATCATCTTCACAAACGACCATGAGATCATCGGTAGTGACTACCGTTGTATCTTCTTGCTTTTTATCCACACTTTTGTCACGCCTTTTCTCTTTGTTCTTAAGCTTTCGGCATTCTCGCTTCATGTGCCCTTTCTCATGGCAATAATAGCACTCAATGTCTTTCTTTGAAAATGAACCATCTTTTGATTTGTCACGGCTTTGATCACGACCATGAGGAGTCTTACTCCTCCCCCTTGGCCTCTCACAACAAATGTTTCTGAATGAGAGGAACCCGCTGATTTTCTATCATAAAGACTCTCTAATTTTTTCCATAAATCATGTACCGAAGTTTCAGTAGCAACATGATGAAACACACTGTCATCAATCCATTGACGGATGACACTAACGGCTTTTCGATTAAGCCTATTCCATTCATCATCTTTCATACCTTCGGGTTTGCCACTATCACCCTCAATAGGTCCATACAAATCTTTACAAAATAATAGGTCTTCCATTTTGGTTTTCCAAGTTACCCAATTGCTTTCATTGAAGCTAGACATACGACCCACATTCCCCTCCATTGATTTACACAAATAAATAAACCCAAATAAGCCGTAAGCTCTGATACCAATTGTTAGGAAAAATCTATGAATCCCCACAAGTAAATCAATCAATGGGAATAAAAACTAATACGGAAAAATTAAATCAGAAGCAACACAAGAATTTTTACGTGGTTCCCTCAATGTTAGGTATGTCCACGGGATCGAAATCCGATTCCACAATCAACCAAATAAATTCCAAACGATTACAAACGAGACACTAATGGTCTCACAAAACCACCCTTAGGTGAATTCCAAATAATCACAAATAAACAAGAGGAAAGACCTCACCAAATAGATGAACACAAATCTTTAGAACCAAAGTTGTAGAAGATCCAAAATAACGAACCAAATCAATACCGAAAACGAAGCAAAGAACCACCCAAATTAATTTCACTGTTCACACCCAAATAATTGATTTTACCAAAGTGGAGTATATGTGGCAGCAGTTCTCTTCACCACGAGATGAGCAAAAACCAAACCCTAAAATATTGTGAATCTAGGGTTTATTATCAAACCTTAGTTGTTTCCAAATTGGATTGGGTCTCCACAAATTAAATATAATATATAAAAATATATTATAATTAATACTAAACCAAATTAAACTCTTTTTCCAAAACCAATTGGGTCCCACACTCCAATAAGGAGGTATACCCAACACAATTCTCTATATCAAAATGAAGTGAGGGGGATAGAATTTATAGATTCCTCTATAACTCTTTAGAAAGGTTGTGACCCTTTAAAAGGACACGCCATTCCATCTCAAGAGACATAACCATTGGAGTAAATTGTAATTCAAATTTTCCAACAATTTCTCATGCTTAAATTATTTTTGAAGTTATATTTTCAATTCACGACTTTGATTTTAAAGTCATATTTCTAATATCAACAACCATCAATTCAAAATTGCATTTCAAATAGGAGTTCCCAAAAAAAAAAAAATAAATAAATAAATAAATAATAATAATAATAATAATAATAATAATAATAATAATAATTTGAGAAATAGGTTAAAAACAAGTTTGGTTTTGAAAAATTTGATAAAAATAGTACTTGAGTTTGGCAAAAAAAAAATATCTCGTAAGGGTTTGGCATACTATTTTATAAAAAAAAATAAAAAATAAAAAATAAAAAAAAATAGTAAGGCTCTGCTTGATAGAGCTCTAGAGCGTAACATAGTGTTTGTTTACGATTTTCAAAAATTAATTCCACTCACTTTTGAAAACGCGGTCGAAGGGAGGAAAATTTGGGCTAACCGGTGCAATATATATATATATATATATTTGCAATTGACATATGTTAATTTTTATATATTCAATAAAAAATATTTTCTAAATTTTTTAAAATTTTTTATGGACTTTAATAGAATTTTGAGCTGTGTGCTTAGTTATGAATTGTAAGTTTTTGTATCAAATATCATATGTCACATCAAAAATTTCCCAATCAATTTAAAACTCTTTTCAAAACTCATTCACCAAACAAATTTTCCACACTCAAATCATAATTCCAAAACTCACAAACTCAAAATACAACTCTATTCTCAAATCGTATTTAGAAAACTCTACCAAACGCAACCTACGTTTTTGCCAATTATTTCAAGGAATATTTCTGAATTTTCTCTTCCATCTTGTGATCAATATGTGGGGTCTTACATAAAGATGTGCTTGTTTACATATTGTCGTCATTGCCTCATAGGACATCATATTCAGTGTGCATGATTATATATTTAATTTGTGTTTTATATGTTTGTTTATGAATTATCTGTTAGAATACCGATTTAGAATTTGAAATTTAAAGCCAAACAGATTCAGAAACTAAAATTGACTAATTCAACAGGCTAATTGAAATATTTTAGAATCATATGGTAAGTTTGATTATAATTTGATTTGGATCAAATAATTAGAATCATTACAACAAAACTGACTTTTTACAGCACCACATAAACGACATACAATAAATGCGCGACATAGTTTCTCACTTTTACAACTTGCTTTTTTGCACGTCGTAAATACTTTTCCAACCACAGCGTATCTATTGCACTGGCCGTGAATGGTAGTAACGATGATTTTTTTACGGCTTTCAATGTTTGCCGTAAATAATAAAACTTTCTGTGACATGCATATGGCATGCCGTTAATACATCAATTATACATGGCACACATACGCCAGTTGGAAAAAATATTGCCCTTTTCACAGTGCACACAACGCCCGCTATTAAAAGTATTGCACTTTTTATGACGTACATATCACCTGCCATTAAAAGTATTGCCTTTTTATGACGCACAATGCATGCTATCAATTGTATGTTCAAAAACATAAGTGCCAAAATGAAATTTCTGGTGCCAATTCACCAACATATATATATATATATATATTAGAAAAATAAGATATACATCTTCAGCCCCAACATGAATTAAAGCAACTGATAGAATAAACTCTCACCACCGATGCTCCTCTATTGCCGATCTACATCCTCACTCTTCTCATCTCCGATCTGTCCCCCCGCCTCCTCAATCTTCCCAGCGTTGATCCACTTCACTTCACCATTTCGAGCCCTAATCTGAGAGAAAATTCCCATTTGACACTACAACAAAAAGAGTCTTTGGAGACGAAAACTAATGACGAAAATAAATTTTGTCACAAAAGACGTACATTTAAGTGAAGAAAATAATATTTCATCTCCAAATGTACAATTTTTAGAGAGAAAAATAAAATTTCGTCACCAATCTACATACATAATAAAAAAAATTAGGTGACAAAATTATTTTTCATCATTATTTTTATTTTTTTGTCACCAAAGATTTTCTTGCTAATTTTTTTGGATGGCGCGAAAATTTTAAGACTTTTGGTGAGGAAAAAATTGGTCACCAATTATAAAATTATTAGTGACAAATATATTTTCATCACTAATTTGTCACTAATAATTTTTAATATTTTAATATCATTTAGTGAGAAAAATATTTTCATGGTCAATAATTTTGTGTGAGAAAATAATTTTGTCACCAATTTCAGAAATTAGGCACAATGAAAAACAGGCTACTAATTTTTTAATAGAACACTTTGGCTTCTAAACATAGAACTTTGTAAGATGCAAAACCTAGTAGAAGAGAGGGAGAAGAGAGAGGGCTCGAAGGAAAGACTGGTTCGTGCGGAGTGGAACTTTGACTTGGAATGGTGCTCTCCATTCGACGGCGAGACTGGTTTGGCGGCGGCGACGATTGACGGTTTCATTCTTGAGGTATGTTCAAATTCCCCTCTCTCTCTCTCTCTCTCTCTCTCTCTTTCACATTCACTCCATTTTTGAATTTCCACTTCAAAATTCCCAAGCGCGTCCCGTGCCTTCCCCCTATCTCTCTATTTCTCTCTCTAGATTTTTTCCATTTCAATCGGTCTCTCCACAGGTACAAATCCTTTTTGAATTTTTTATTTGATACTCGAATTTCATTCTCTGTCACATATCTGTTTGCTAATTTTTATTACGGTTTTATAACTGTTCTTTTGGATTCATGTGTCTTGATTTTCTTCTTGTTGGGTTGATTTGTGCTATTAAGGGCTTGTGAAAGCCAAATATTCGATTGGTGCTGTATTACCAATTCTGGGTTTGCCTTGCTTTTTTAGTGGGTTTGCTTATTTGTTCGTGTTAATTTGATCTTACCTCTGGAAAATAGGCTTAAGGACTGAATTTGTGTCAAGCGAAGAAGATTTTGTATTGGGGTTGTGGAATTTGGCCATTTACGCAGCTTCCATTGAATCATTGTTTGCTTATTTTTTGTAAGGAAGCTCAAAAGATACCTTGATGACTTCAATTTTGCTCTGAATTTGATATTTTTTTTAGTGGAATTCTTGTGATTTTGGGTTTGTTTCAGTCTCGTTCTACATTGAGTCAATTAATTCATTCCCATGAGCAAAGGATAATGCTTAGTACCTCATTTTTATTTGAATTTTTGTACTTAATTTCTTAACTTAGTTAAGAACTCTTGCATGACCCACAAAAATGCTGATTAATTTGTTGCCTACTTTATGCTTTTGGACTGCTATTATTTTATTAAATTAGAAAAAATTACCATGATCAAAAGGGCTTCTCAATTATAGGGCTTAGCTTGGTGATTTGAGTCTCATGAGCTGCATCCCTCTCCCCCTTCACTTAGAGGTATTTATATGTATGTATGTTGTATACAATGTTTGGAGCTTAGCCAATATGTCACTAACTTAAAATGCTATATTTCATCTTTAGTTGAAAACATCTTTGGGTCTCGATATGATTCATATAACTTGGAACAATTATTGTCCATCCATGTGAGACATAATTGATTCATTATATTTCTAATGGGCATGCCTTTTTTGAAAAAGAAAAAATATCCACAATTTGGTTTCTCAATAAGGAAATCAGTATAAATCGGTTTTTAAAAAGATATGAATCTCTAGGTTTCATGAGTTTGTTCTCATAAGATGTAAAGTTTTTAGTTTTCTATATCTAAGTGAACCACCTGTTTTTTTTCCTTGTTGTCACTATTAAAGATGGTTCCACTTGGCTGGTAAATCTAGCAACTCTCTCAATCAAACTTTTGACATGTGTTCGTTAGTGGTGTATGATTGTGCCATTAGGATGGTATGTTTGGTATTATAATGCCAGTTGGACTAGAATTAAACCATTAGTTTGAGAAGAAAAGACTTTAAATTAAATGGAGTATGGAGTCATAATCATAGAGTAATTAACTTGACAGAGTTTCAATCTCTATGACTTGAGGTTAGTTACGAATCTCTAACCTTTAAAATCTGAATTTTCCAACTGATTCATGCTACCTCAGTTTAGAGAATTTATGAAAACTATAGTTCACCATATCTCTCAAAGCATCAAGTCTTGGTTTATGTTAAAATCATGAGTTAGGAGTGAGGAATGTAATTAGGATTCTCAACATATGTAAGATAATTAATTTTTTATCAAGTCAGATCATGCATTGAATAAAAATTATAAATTAAGTTTAGATTTAAATCCTTAGTGCAACTTTTATGTTGCTTTTGCATATTTCTGCTCTACTTCATATATTAATCATTTGCATAATATAAGATTTTCATTTACCAATTTATGTCTTGCTGTTACCAAATTGGTTGTGTATTTTCACTATCGCCTTTCAACTCTAAAGATTTTCTTTTGCGTTGGTATAGGTTATGTTGCAACTAGTTCTCTTTACAGGTGCCACACCTCCATTGTCTTATATATCGGAAGCTTGCAGTTCATGATTTTCTTTCTAGTTCCCCCATAATGGAGGTCGTTGAATTCGCCTGCTTTATCTCTATGTAATTGATATTATTGATTTGTAATCTGCCAAGTTTTTCTTTTTCTTTTTCTTTTTTCTGTGCTTTATTTTCTTGCTTAGTTCACCATGTTATTCAATGAACCCTCTACATTTTGATACTACAGCCAAAATCCAATTTCATGAAAGAGATAAGGGAGACTCTTCTAGGACATCTTATAGTTGTTTTTGGAAATGATGGCGTGGCAGCTCATTTCATGTTGTTGCATCTTTTGTCCAAGGTACAAGGCTTGTCCTCATAGTCACCATTCTTATAATTTTATATAATGTGTTCTATGAAGCCCATACATCAAATATTATACCTTTTTATAGTTCTATTAGAGCATTTCTTATTCCAAAACATTTGATCTCGAATTTGTTGTGTTGGATTTATTGCCTTTGCACATTTTTTGACACAAGTAACACATTTCTTTATAACAGGGGCATGCCAGGTTTGACACACTTGCAGTTGGGAAGCTTTCACTAAATCTTACTGGTTTTAACAAGGAAAGTGTGTCCATTTTTGGCAATTGTCTTAACCTTGCTTTCGTAAATCTTCTACCTTTCACTTTTTGGTTGGTATATTATCTTTTGTATGTTAATTTAGTAAAAAATTTCTTCTTCAACTAGGATAGAATAAAAAACTACTTTGACATTTAGGCGCAAAAGGTCCCAGGAAAATAGTAAAATATGCATGTAAAGGCCTAGGAAACATCACAAACACCTTGAGACGGAGCAACATAAGTTGTGAAAACTTAGAAAACAAGCATGTGGCTCCCGATTTGAAAACTACATTGAAGTTAGCACTATTCTAGCACTTAGGCACGAAACTAAGTAAAAAAATGTACTTTTCTAGCACTTAGGCTTGACAATAGGCCATCGAGGGCTAAAATTGTGTAACTGCCACGAGAAGGCCCAGGGAACACCTTAAACACCTCGGGAGTGACTAATGTAAGTTGTTGAAACTTACGGAACGAGCACGGGACTCCCAGATTGAAAACTAAGTCAAAAAATGTACTTTTCTAACACTTAAGCTTGAAAATAGGTCATCCGAGGCCAAAATCATGTAACAGTGACGAGAAGGCCTGGGGAACACCTCAAACACTTTGGAAGGGACCAATGTAAGTTGTGAAAACTTACGGAACTAGCACGGGACTCCCAGTTTGAAACTAAGTCGAAAAATGCACTTTTCTCACAGTTAAGCTTGACAATAGGCCATCAGGGGGCCAAAATCGTGTAATAGCCACAGGAAGGCCTGGGGAACACCTCAAACAACTCGGAGGGAACCAATGTAAGTTGTTGAAACTTACGGAATTAGCATGGGACTTCCGGTTTGAAAACTAAGTCGCAAAATGCACTTTTCTAACACTTAAGCTTGAAAATAGGCCATCAGGGGCCAAAATCATGTAACGGTCATGAAAAGGCCGAGTGAACACCTCAAGCACCTCGGGAGGGACCAATGTAAGTTGTGGAAACTTACAGAACTAGCACGGGACTCACGGTTTGAAAACTAAGTCAAAAAATACACTTTTCTACCATTTAAGCTTGAAAATAGACCATTGGGGGCCAAAATCGTGTAACAGTCATGAGAGGTCCCAGGGAACACCTCAAAAACTTTGGGAGGGGCCAATGTAAGTTGTGAAAACTTACAGCACTTGCACAGGACTCCCCGTTTGAAAACTAAGTTGAACAATGCACTTTTCTCACACTTAAGCTTGAAAATAGGCCATCGGGGGCCAAAATTGCATAACAGTTATGAGAAGGCTTGGGGAACACCTCAAAAACCTCGGGAGGGACCATTGTAAGTTTTGGAAACTTATGAAACTAGCATGGGATTCCCGGTTTGAAAACTAAGTCAAAAAATGCACTTTTCTCACACTTAAGCTTGAAAATAGGCCATCGGGGTTCAAAATCGTGTAACAGTCGTGAGAAGGCCTAGAGAACACCTCAAACACTTCAGGAGGGACCAATGTAAGTTGTGAAAACTTACGGAACTAGCACGGGACTGCTAGTTTGAAAACTAAGTCAAAAAATACACTTTTCTAACACTTAAGCTTGAAAATACACCATCGTGGGCAAAATCGTGTAACAGTCATGAAAAGGCCTAGGGAACACCTCAGACACCTCAGGAGGGACCAATGTAAGTTATGAAAACTTACGAAACTAGCACGGGATGCTCAGTTTGAAAACTAAGTCGAAAAATGCACTTTTTTAACACTTAAGCATGAAAATAGGCCATTGGGGGCCAAAATCGTCTAACAGTCATGAGAAGGCTCAAGGAACACCTCAAACACCTCAGGAGGGACCAATGTAAGTTATGGAAACTTACGGAACTAGCACGGGACTTCTGATTTGAAAACTAAGTCGAAAAATGCACTTTTCTCACACTTAAGCTTGAAAATAGGCCATTGGGGGCCAAAATCGTGTAACAGTCATGAGAAGGCCTGGGGAACACCTCAAAAACCTCGGGAGAGACCGATTTAAGTTATGGAAAGTTACAGAACTAGCACAGGACACCCAGTTTGAAAACTAAGTCAAAAATGAACTTTTCTAACACTTGAGCTTGAAAATTAGTCATTGGGGCCAAATCCGTGTAACAGCAACGAGAAGGCCTGGGGAATGCCTAAAACACCTTGGGAGGGACCAATGTAAGTTGTGGAAACTTACAAAACTAGTACGGGACTCCCGGTTTGAAAACTATGTCAAAAAATGCACTTTTACAATACTTAAGCTTGAAAATAAGCCATCGGGGGGGGGGGCTAAAATCGTATAACAGCCACGAGAAGGCCTGGGAACACCTCAAACACATCAGAAGGGACTGTTGTAATTTGTGTAAACTTAGGGAACTAGCACGGGGCTCTCGGTTTGAAAACTTAGTCGAAAAATGCATTTTTCTAGCACTTAAGCTTGAAAATAGGCCATTGGGGGCTAAAATCGTGTAACAGCCATGAGAAGGCCTGGGGAACACCTCAAACACCTTGGGCGGGACCAATGTAAGTTGTGGAAACTTACAGAACTAGCACAGGACTCTCGGTTTGAAAACTAAGTCAAAAAAGGCACTTTTCCAACTCTTGAGCTTGAAAATAGGCCATCAAGGGTGAAGGCGTGGGGAACACCTCAAACATCTCGGAAAGGACCATTGTAACTTGAATAAACTTACAGACCTAGCATGGGACTCCCGGTTTGAAAACTAAATCTAAAAATGCATTTTTCTAACACTTAAGCTTGAAAATAGGCCATTGGGGGCCAAAATCGTGTAATAGTCACGAGAAAGGCCAGAGAACACCTTAAACACTTTAGGATGGACCAATGTAAGTTGTGAAAACTTACGGAATTAGCATGGGACTCTCGGTTTGAAAACTAAGTCAAAAAATGCACTTTTCCAACATTTAAGCTTGAAAATAAGCCACAGGGGGCTAAAATCATTAAACAACTACAAGAAGGCTCGGGAACACCTCTAACACCTCGGAAGTGAACATTGTAACTTGTGTAAACTTACGGAACTAGCACGGGACTCCCAGTTTGAAAACTAAGTCGAAAAATGTATTTTTCCAACACTTAATCTTGTAAATAGGCCATCAGGGGCCAAAATCATGTAATAGGCATGGGAAGGCCTGGGGAACCCTTCAAACACCTCGGGAGGGACCAATGTAAGTTGTGGAAACTTACGGAACTAGCACAAGTGTGAGAACCCGAATATACAAATCAAGTAGAAAAATTAAATAATAATAATTTCACAATTTCAAATATTTTGATGGTGAATCCTAAAATGAAAATTAATTATTATTGAATGATCTTTTAATTAATTTTAAACCTAAAAAAAAAATAATAATAAAGAAGAGGGTGTGACTTGAACTTTAAACCACAAGGATTATATATAAGACTCTTACCATTTAAGTTGCATATAACTTATATATATGTTTTGTATATTTATTTATATATTTGACCTACACATGCTTTAGGTGTATCCAACCACTAGTATAAAATAAAATAAATACAAACCCTACTCTATTATTTGTTCACCACATAGGGCAACAACACAACAGCCATGGGAGAGACTTTGAGAGAAGAAAAAAAAAAAAAGTTGCAATCAAAGAACTTTTGGGTGTGTGGTAGGGTTCTAACTTTCTTCTTTATTTTATATTTGTTCTTTATCCTTATTCTATTTTATGATTTAATTCATTGATGGGGAGGTTGTAGGTGTATGTAATTTGTGTATATATATATACTGTTAAGAAATCTAAGGAGTTAAATTCATGTATAATGAATGGTGTAATTCTTAGTCCAAAAATTCTGTACAGAATCACAAACTTTAAAAATCAAGAAACCATATCAAGCGAATGAATTTTGAACTGAAATTTTTATAGTAGATTAATTACATATTGAATTGAATATCTGAATTTTATCATAATTTTTGGGACTCAAAATCCATATAAACTGATGCGTTCAAATCTGTCCAGAAAACTAGTTTTAAACAGTAAGTTCGGGAGTGTTGTTCTCTTTGGGTATAAATCCGAAAATTATCAAATCAGTGTCATTAGAACCGGTTACGAGTCTAGTTTCGTACGTTTTTGGCCTTGCGTTGATTTCTCATGTATACTAATAGAACCATTAATTTCTTTAAAGTGCTGCAGAAAACAACCTGTTTAGATATAATTAATTGTAGATAATTATTTTGATAAGCAAATCAAGTGAAACCATTTGGGTTTGAAACTTAGGATATATTAGTTGATATCTGGAGGGTTTTAGAATTTTTTGAACAACGTGGAGTGTGTTTTTAATTTTCAAAGTTAGCGAATAGATTGGGAAAACTAGTTTAAAATTCTGTTTTTTCTTAAAGTTACTTTTAATTAAGTTTAAATTTGAACCCATGTCTTGGGTGATTTTAGACCTTGAAGAACATGAACTTAGGTAATATTTAAGAGTAACGGTGAGTTAGGTTGAGCCGTGTTAGTACGCTTTAGTTTGAGGTTACTTAGTTCCTATTTTTTAGTATTTTTAAATTAGTAGTGATGTGTAGTCTTCATACTTGGTTCAGGGCATTAGTTGGACTTTCACTACAAGAAATAACACCTTTGCCGACCAAAAAATTGATCGCTAAAAGCCCATTTTTAGTCGGCAAAAGGTATCCGCGACCAATTTTTTTGGTCGCTACTTTGGTCGCCAATTGAGGGTCGGCAAAAATAATTCGCGACCAAAATTTTTGTTGGTCGGGAAAAGTTGGATTTGCTGACTAAATTTTTGGTCGCCAAATATATCATTACTGCGACTGATCCATTTTGTTGCTAAAACACTTTGGTCGCGAAAAGTGATATTTTCCCGACCAAATATCTTAGTCGCTAATTGTCACATTCCACAACCAAATAGATTAGTCGCCAAAAGTCGAGGAATCGCCGACTAACAATTTAGTCAACAAAAGGTAAGGAAGTGTTGACCAATGATTTTAGTCGTAAAAGTGTAGAATTTGCCGACCAATTTTTTAGTCACCAAATCTTTTTTTTTTTTTTTTTTTTTTTTTTTAAGAACAATCAATTTTTGTTTATAAACATTCAATCCAATGACTGAAACAAAATTCATTCAACCCAACCACAATTAAGGAACAATAACATTTAAAAAAGAAAAAGCTTAGGAACAATAATTAACAAATTTCCTTTCTTGTAACTTTACTAAATCATCAAACAATAATTGAATTCCATTTAAAATAAAGATGAAAAGATGTAACCGTAGTGTAGCACAGGGCATATTCAAGTCAAATTGAATTTAGTAAGCATGTCTTCTCAAAAGCTATATCCTCTTTGAAGTCCAACATGACACAAAACTTGAAGCCTTTCACCTTCTTTAATGATTTAACATATCAACTTGCTTGGCAGCTGATCCAAACTAACATATCAACTTTATGGATAATTGACCCTCCACCTTTGCATGGCCGAATGAAATAGCCACTTGGAAGCATTTCAACTCTCACAAACTGAGCAACAGCAATTGCATTTGGGCTAGCACTAGAACCTGACAGAGATCTCTCATAGACCTTGAAAGATTGATGATAAAAAAGAACAAAGATCAAATTATTGCATCACCAACTGTCCCAAAAGCATAAGTTTTAGAAAATAGGCGGAATAATGTATTCAATTAAGTCCAAACTCGATTCATTTGGTAATATTAATGCCCTCAACTAATACAAAATGATGTAAATTATGTATAAATGTTTTTGAAATTAAACAAGAATCAGAAAAGATAAGAATTTTCTCTCACAACAATCAAACAAAAGGTAGTAGACAAATTATACAATATAACAATCAATTTTCATCACATCACATGTCAGAGAAATCTAATCTTACTAGGTTAGATCGACAAAGATCTTCTAGGCTGGCTTGAGAACTTGGATCTTCATGTTCATTGGTTTCAAAACAAACACCGCCATCATCGTGCTGCATAAATATCAACAAATAAGCAATGCAACATAAATGCCGAATATATCTGAATATACTAGAGGTCTGCCTAACCTTTTCAGGCTGCAGAGGTACTTCTTCATACTCGTATGCATTCTCTAGCATGTCAAAATCAGATGGACCAAAATCAAAGCCTCCATTATCATAATCATTGTCATCATTGGGATCACAAAATGATTCACAAGTTTCACGTCCTCCATGAATGAGTGAATTTCTCAACTGTAAATAAAACATCATGCATCATTTAACAAAAACTAGACCGTTTAAGGAGACAATATTAAACAACCAACAAACCAACCTTTTCATATTTTCAAGGAGATTGGGATTCTTGTTGTCTCTGAGGCATGGCGCCGTGCTTCCCATATATCACTAAACTTTGAACTAATGGTACCATGCATTCTTGCGACAGGGAACTGAATAGTTACGGATATCCGTTTAGTGGAATTAATCCCCTGCCTTCTAAAAGATTTCACTACTCAGAAATAGAATAAAGAAGTTGAACAAGATTAAAAGCACAAGAAGAAGCAAGGAAAAAAAAGTAAGCAAAGAAACAAAAAGCTTGAACAACCTTTCTTAAAAGGTTTTACCCTCAAATTCCTGGGTTCATAGGGATTCAAAGGCTTCCATGGATCATCTTCATCATCCAAGTCTCCAGGCTCTGAATATCTATCATCCATTTCAAATCCATAGTTTTCGGGAATATCACAAGCAGGATGATATTCAGATGGGTTTAATTCAGATGTGAGGATTTCAAATGTATTTGAAGAGAGGATTTCATCATTTATCTAACATTTATGTCCCAATCTGTGAAAATATTCTGTTAACTAGTATTCTGTTAACAAAGAATATCACTTGTTTGGCAGCTATTACCAAAACCTTATAAAATAACTAAATCGGGATTAGTCAGAGCTTCCATTTCAAATTTAGGTTTGATTCCATAAATGGGTGATTTACTGTAAATTGGATCCCAATTGAGTTTGGCATAGCGTAGATACTTTGGAACAGCGTAATCCTAATTCGTGTTTGTGACATTTCTAACTGGTGAAATGGCTTTGTAGGAAGGATATGCTGTTAGTAGATCACACATTGTCTCCAATGCAATTAAAACAAACTGTCCTATGGCAATGTGTGTGAAGATTGCCAAGGAAATCAATGGTTCTGAATGATCTGTGTGCAAATTAGTCTTGTAGATAAAACAAACTGGCTGTAAGTAGTATTCTGTAGAGGCTGCAAATTAGTCTTGAAAATATTCAAGTAATAAATCCTGTCTAAATAAGCTTAAAAAATAAGTTATAATTTGAAATTACTCAACTTATTTTAATCAAATAAGCTAAATAAGTTAATTTATAAGTGATACTAAACTGACCATAATCGTTTTAATCGTGTCTAAATGTATTCCTACGAACGAAACACTACCTCAGTGTATGAGTAATGACCTGCTTGCCTTGGACTTGCCCGATTTAGAATGCAACCCAAATAATGATAATGAAAATTAATTTATATTAGTCTAATGATGATAAGAAATGCACAAATTAAATTCAATGTACAACGCACATAAAAATCCAATGTATTATTCTCTTATATCCCCTTTCTAGATCCCTCAAATTAATCTGTCATATATGTTGCTATCTTTCTCCTCTTGAAATAAACTACATTACACTATTCCTTAATGTATTTTCAATATGGAATTCATTTCATTATCAAATTTATTTTTCTCAAATTTGAATATGTACTTATTTTCACCACCAAAATTTTCATTTTAAGACATTTTTGGACTCTCTAATGTTCAAACTTGTGTTGAAAATTTACCCATTAAATGCACACCTAAAAAAAATTGAAAGAAAAAATATGTGGTTAATTTTAATCGCTGACAAAAAAAAAAAAAAATGAAAAGAATTTCTAATTCTGCAGTTTAGAACAGAAGACAAGGCATCTCTAAAAATAATGGAGGAATCTATCACGGGCCACCAATGACATAAACATTATTTTATGACATTGTAACTTTCAAGATCCTATATTATTTTTCAATCTCCTTCGCTGTATAAAGTTTGTGAAAATATTTATGAATCTATCAATGGAACGCATCATTATGTCAAATCCTATTCTCCCTCTTGGTTTTCGATTCCATCCCACCGACGAAGAACTCATCACCCATTATTTGAAAAAGAAAGTCTCATCTTCTTCAAATCCAATAGTTTCCATAGTAGCTGAGATTGATCTCTACAAGTTCAATCCTTGGGAACTTCTAGGTATAGTCATTCATCTATTTTATGGCTGGATTCGAGTTTTACAACTATTTTCAAAAAAAAAAAAAAAAAATTACATTTTCTGTTTTATAAGGCCTTGTTTGGGGAGAGTGAGTGGTTTTTTTTTTTATCCCAAGGGACCGAAAATATCCAAATGGGGCTCGCCCTAATAGAGCGGCTTCATCAAGTTATTGGAAAGCCACTGGAACTGATAAACCAATCCTTTCCTCTTATGGATCACAGTGTGTTGGTGTGAAGAAAGCTCTTGTGTTCTATGGAGGTCGTCCTCCCAAGGGCATCAAAACCGATTGGATAATGTATGAGTACAGACTTCTCAATGACAATCGCCAATCCATGAGGATTAGAGGATCAATGAGAGTAAGTTTAACTATACAACAATGCTACAGACTCAAAAATATTTAAAAGTGTTCAGAATGTAGTGTTATGGAGACCATAAGTGAAGTCTAGAGGAAAAACATTAAAAACTATAAATGGAACTCTTTGTTGGAGAGAAATTAACGTTGAAACAAACATGTCCAGCTGGTAGCTGAAGGGGAACATCATTAGCATGATCATCAACTTCAAATGAGTATTGTTAATCTACCCTTATGAAAAATCTAGAAATCCCCTAGATGTTGATTTGTGATTATGTATCAATTTTAAGCAATAAACAACAATCCCAATCAAACAATCAAGACAAATCGACACAACGATTTTACGTGGAAAAACCACAATTGGACACCTCCAATTGTGATAAAAAAACCATGGGCAACAGCCACAAAACAATCCACTAAGAAGATATAAATGAATTACACAGGTATACTCTCAATTGCCTAGCGAATCCACGCCCGAATTGAACCAACCCCTATGTGCCTCTTCCAACCCCGTCTTCGCCTCGGAATTGTCTTGACGAGGAGCCACTCCAGAATCCACCAAAGTTTCAGGCTCGAATTCTTCAGAATCCACCGAAAGAACAACTCTCTCTTTTGTGTAGAACAAACAAATAATCCTTTGATGTATACTCTTTAAACCATGAGTTGAATACTCAATCAAAACATCAAAGAAAAATAGCAAAATATCCCCAGATATAAACCTTAATATCCAAGAAGAAGATCTGGAGGAGTAATCTTAGTTTTGGACTAAAACCAATACTTATAGAAATCTGGGACTGCGAAGATCGCTCAAGCGAGGAACCAAAAACGCGTGTTTTCCATAAGTGGCTTTGCTCGAGCCACGCACCCTTCGCTCGAGCGTACATTCATCTCTTTCAGGTTTTTACACAGACGCAGCCTTCGCTCGAGCAAGAACTCCTTCGCTCGAGCAAGCAAGGGCGGACAGGCAACTTTGAATGCAATTTTGCATTTTGCTTCGGGGGCGCTGCCCCCTCGACCCCGCCATAGCGCTGCCCCGGACCCGCCAAGAAGCGCTGCCCCCTGGACCCCCGCGAGCTGACCGGGTAGCTCGATCCCCATCATAATCAGCGAAGTGGCAATCTTGAAGGTATTAACATCACAAACTTCTCTGCAAGGCACAATTCGGGTTGGATTCGCATCTAAACACTCATAGCCTCACTGAAACAAAAGTGCGAAAATAAATACAACTGAAAGGAGTTTTGTCAAACGGGGTTGCCAAGAATAAAAACCTAATAATCTCCCCCTTTGGCAATGCCGTGACAAAACACACCTAACAAATAAAATCTTAATCACCCCAACCCATTACATCCAATAAAAACAAACTTCATCCCATTACAGCCAATAAAAACAAACTTCATCCCATTACAGCCAATAAAAACAAACTTCTTTCTCAAGGTCATGATCTGCAAAACAACTATTAGTCCCACAAGAGTATATGAAAAAAACAATAAACATATGGCTAGATTCTCTTGAAGCATTTGAAGCATAAGATGGAAAATCATAAATAGATGCGACTTGGAGATTTTAAGAACATGTAGTATGAATAGATGAAAACTAAGACACATGCACCTGACACATGACATGAAAACATGAAATCCTAAGACACACCGGACAACATTGTCACGAATTGACAAAGGAAGCTCAAGTTAAAGTGTTCATGCTAACAAACTCTTGTAATGATAAACCAAACTCCCCCTCACTAAAAACAATGAACAAGAAGAAAAACGACAAAAAATAGTATGGTGGAGCAAGCAGGGAATTTCAGATTTGTACCTTAAAACACACAAGACTATCTAAGAAGCACAATTACTTGAAAACACAATGTGCACAGCCTCTAGAAAATTTCTCATAAAAGAAAGTGATGCATTATGTGAAAAGCATAGATCCCATGATAAAAGTGTATGTGTGACTCTTGGAGTTCGACAAACACAAGATTCAAATCCTAGTAGTGATCTGATAGCTGGATCTCCGGCAAAAGAATCTAAGGACAACTAAGGAAAGTCAAACCACTAGGAATCAAGGGGTATTTGGTGAGTAAAGGCGGAGGCTCTCCCTCAATTAATGAATCTTTTTTTTTTCACATTTTTTTTTCTTTTGCACATTTTTTTTTCTTTCTTTTTCACATTTTTTTCTTTCTTTTGCACACTCATTGGCAGCTGACACGCTCAAGAGTATGGAAACCGAACCAGAGAAGCATGAATATAAAAAGGATAGCCTGGTTGGTGACTCTGAGGTAGCTTTTCCCTCATGGCTGGACTACAAAGAATAGAGGGGAAAGCCGTGGAGATGCAAAAAGATGGAAGGTGGTTAAGAGACTCAACATTACCCATGATATGCTAGTATAGGTCAATCCCTCTAGAAAAACAAAAGATACAATGCCAGAAGTCCATAGAAAAAAAATGATCACTAAGGCGGAAGACTCCGATATTTGCTAATCCAAGAGTGTGTACAGAATGAGACATACTAATAAAAAAAACACACACACACTCCAAAATGAGTAATGACCACAAAAAGCTCACACATATTAACATGTAATGAATATTCTTATCAATTCCAATATGCACCAAGGACTACTCAAAAATTTCAAGCTTGCAAAACCATACAAGAAAATCTTTTTGGATTTTTTATTTTATTTTTCTTTTTCTAAACAAAGCAAGACAGAAAACGAACATGCACACATTAAAAGACTCAAAAAGAAAAAAAAAACACACAGAAACCTAAGAACAAAACCAAAAAAACAAATTAACACAAGTCAAGTTTTCTCACCCAAATCGCTTTAGTATGAAAAAAGTTGTGAGAATTGTGGTTCTTGGGTGGTGTCTTGACATTGCGGTTCCCTTTCCCTTCAATGGGAACCCGTCTCGACTTGATTTCCAACTTCATATTCCAAGGTCTAGTTAAATACATCCTCTGTTCATGTTTGGTCTCAAGCTGATCAAAATAGCGAGGTCTAATATGACCCTTAACCTCATTACCACCAATGAAGTGTCTCCTACCCCACGAGATGTTGGAATTTCTTCCATCTCTATGAGACACTCTCCCATGCAACTTATAACAATAAGGATGAATATGACCATGCATACCACAATGATGACAAATAAAAACAGGGTGTACCTTCTTTTCTTTTACCTTACCAACTCTAGGAAGTTTTAGAAGTCCATCCTTATGTTGAATTTTTCGTTCTCCCTTTCCTTGAGTTCTTGTATCATGAGATGTAGATGCACTCTGTTTTTGCTCTTTGTGATCACCAACGCCAATGCCACTCTTGTCACAACACATTTGTTGAGACCCAATGATATCCTCCAAAGTCTTTGATCCTTTGTTCCAAAGACCAATGGTTGCCATAGCACACTTGAGCTCTTCCTCTTTCTTGATCATTAGTTCTTCCAAAGCAACTTGAGACATCTCGAGAGATTCAATCTTTTCTTCATAGATTGCATAGATTTGCTGTAGCTCATTCCTCTCTGTCTCACAAGTCAAGAGTTTTACACAAAGAACTTGTCGATCATTAGCTATATTGATGGCATCAATTCTAGCCTCGGAAATCTCCGCCTTTAGTTTGACATTCTCACTTTCACATGCTTTGAGTTTCATAGTGAGTTTGTCATTCAATTTGGATAAGTTAAGAGATTCCTTATACAACTTTTCATCATCACTCTCCGAGGATTCATCATCACTCTCTGAGGATTCATCATCAGTGGCATTCTCAACCGACCTCTTCGGATACTCTGTTCGTCCTTTAGTTTTGGAAGCCGCCATGAAAGCAAGGAATTATTTATGTCCCTCTTCACCTTGATCTTCATTGTCACTTTCATCTTTATCAGATTCTGATTCATCATCCCAAGTGATAGCGAGGGCTTTCTTCTTCCTCAAACGAGTGGGGCATTCTGAAGCAAAGTGGCCAAATCCTTGGCATTCATAGCATTGGCCTCTTTTAGAGTTCCCTTGTATCTTTCCTTTCTCCTTCTTGGCTATAGAATTAATTTTGAATTTATCTTTGCCTTTAGATTTATGAGTATGAGTAGATTCCAAAAGATTAGGATTCTTTTTCAAAAAAGATTTTTTAAATTGTTTAACAAAAGTAGCCGTAATCTTGGAATCTATCTCACAATCCTCATCAGAATCCTCTCCAACTCTATGAGCACTACTAAAAGCAGTAGCATCTTTTTGTTTCTTTTTGAAATTCCTATGTGCCTCATAAGTTTGGAGATTTCCAACCAAGTGATCCAGCTTAAGGTTGTCAACATCTTGAGCCTCCTCAATAGTCGTAACTTTTGGTTGGAACCGATCGGGCAAGGATCTCAAAATTTTTCCCACAACTTTGGATTCTGGTATTTTTTTCACCTAAATTGAAGCTGGAATTAACAATGTCACGCAATTTTGCATAAAATTCATCAAAGGTCTCACCATCTTTCATTGAAAGATTTTCGAAACTAGACGTGAGCCTTTGAAGTTTTGAGCATTTAACAGAAGGAGTGCCCTCGTGAATAGTTTGTAAGATATTCCAAGCCTCTTTTGCGACTTCACAATTGCAAATACGACTAAACTCTTCAGGTGTGACAGCACAAAAAAGAGAATTGATAGCTTTACTATTCTAGCTACTATTTTGGTAATCAATTTTGTCCCACTTATCAATTGGTTTGGGGAAAGTTACTCCATCAACGGTAATCGTTGGTTCAGTCCACCCATACATGACAGATTGCCAAACTTTTTCATCAATAGATTTTAAAAACGATCTCATCCGAGCTTTCCAAAAAGAATAATTGGATCCGTCAAGTAGGGGTGGTCGAACTATAGAATTTCCCTCACGAATTGTATCCATTATCACAAATCAAACAAGATCTCACTCTAATAGATTTGTAAAACAAAAAAAATAGAGCGACCCGCTCTGATACCAATTGAAAAATCTAGAAATTCCCTAGATGTTGATTTGTGATTATGTATCAATTTTAAGCAGTAAACAACAATCCCAATCAAACAATCAAGACAAATCGACACAACGATTTTACGTGGAAAAACCATAATTGGACACCTCCAATTGTGATAAAAAACCACGGGCAACAGCCACAAAACAATCCACTAAGAAGATATAAAGGAATTACCTAGCGAATCTACGCCTGAATTGAACCAACCCCTATGTGCCTCTTCCAACCCCGTCTTCACCTCAGAATTGTCTTGACGAGGAGCCACTCCAGAATCCACCAAAGCTTCAGGCTCTAATTCTTCGGAATCCACCGAAGAACAACTCTCTCTTTTGTGTAGAACAAACAAATAATCCTTTGATGTATATTCTTTAAACCATGAGTTGAATACTCAATCAAAACATCAAAGAAAACTAGCAAAATATCCCCAGATATAAACCTTAATATCCAAGAAGAAGATTTGGAGGAGTAATCCTAGTTTTGGACTAAAACCAATACTTATAGAAATCTGGGACTGCGAAGCTCGCTTGAGCGAAGACTCTCTCACTCGAGCGAGGAACCAAAAACGCGTGTTTTCCATAAGTGACTTCGCTCGAGCTACGCACCATTCGCTCGAGCGTACATTCATCTCTTTCAGGTTTTTACACAGACGCAGCCTTCGCTCGAGTGAGAACTCCTTCGCTCGCTCGAGCGAGCAAGGGCGGACAGGAAACTTTGAATGCAATTTTGCATTTTGCTTCGGGGGCGCTACCCCTCGACCCCGCCGTGGCGCTGCCCCGAACCCGCCAAGGGATGTTGCCCCCTCGACCCCCGCAAGCTGACCGGGCAGCTTGATCCCCGTCATAATCAGCGAAGTGGCAATCTTGAAAGTATTAACATCGCAAACTTCTCTGCAAGGCACAATTCGGGTTGGATTCGCATCTAAACACTCATAGCTTCACTGAAACAAAAAGCGCGAAAATAAATACAACTGAAAGGGGTTTTGTCAAACGGAGTTGCCAAGATTAAAAACCTAACACCTTAGAAATTAGAGGCCAATATGCATTTCAAAGAAAAGAAAAACCCAATATGCATTTCAAATGAAAAATTGAAATAGTGAATCTGCAAATCTATCATCCATTTCAAATCCATAGTTTTCAGGAATATCTTGCGAGATTTAGAGGCCAGAGAGTTGCCTCTGCAGATACCATTCCGCCCTTTACCAGCTTTATCACCATTAAAATAGTTATTAATTGCTACTAACATTCTCAAGATATTTGAAATTCTATATACTTCATCAAGATATTAACAGTCTCAAGTAAGTCATAGACAAAGTATGATCAAATAATTAATCTAATTACTTTGCTTTGGGTATTGTATTGATCATATTGTAGCCTATACTTGAACAAGTGTAGCTGTGTTCAATTATTTAATTATATATAGACACTGTCTCTATCTGTCTACATGTAATGTCCATTAAATATCACATCATTGCTCATACTGCAAAGGCATTCTAAACAGAGATTAAATTACCAGGTCTTGTAGCCAAACAAGAAATTTAATCACCACCATGTCTTACCTAGTAAAAGACTAAAATTAAAAAAAAAATACTCCACTAAGCTAGAGTGCAAACAGTTGGAAAATGATTGCAAGTCAAAAATTAGACCACTGTGTGAATCTTTTTAAAAGTTAAATAACTTAGTGTTTCCAGATTAGTATTAGAAGTGCAGAAATTGTAGCAAGATCCCATGGTCCGTCAACCCTTTTTCTGTTTGTTCATTGGGCACCCATTCATCATACTCTTCCCCATTAAAGTTCCAAGTAAATTTGCTCACAATCTATCTTGCACGCAAATTGAAGTAGCAAAAAAATACTAGTAAAGAGACGAAAAAAATTGAAACAAAGATTAAAATGGTGGAACCACATTTTATAGTTTTGCAATTCTTATCAGAAAATCAGTTTCTCTTGTGTGACAATATATAGAATTAAAAACTTTAAAACTCCACGTGGCTGAATGAAAGAAGAGTGAGGAAGGGAAAAGGTGGGGTATGCACCTTTACAAGCAATGACTTTCTTCATGAGCTGGAACTCACTATAACTCCCATCGATTTCCTATCATGGTCAAACTCAAGAGTGGCAATCCATTTTTCAATCTTACTCCACGCCCGAAAACAACCTTCAATTACATAAAATTAAATGGAACACATTAGCAACCACGTAAACATGTTTAGTAAACAACATAAACATAAGTCAATTATAATTGTAACTTACGTAGAACATCACCATAACCTCTAGATGTACCAGAATCCAATCCATCAGGAAGTCCCATTTTCTCAACCATAACTTAAAAAAACATAAACAATCATGATGAGAAAATTGCTTCAGTTTAATATTTATCGCTTTGCAGCAACTTCAACTTAGCACTCTCTACAAACAATTTATGTAGTATGGTGTCTCATGCTTATGACATAGCAAAGCATGGGTTATTGAAACAAATGGATGAAACTAATGTTTTAAAGAGTAAATCCAACCTCAATACTCTTAGCAATTTGGGGAATATGACACTAAATTCCAGTGCTTTTTATTTCTTTCCTTTTTTCCTATAGTTTAACTATAAAGGCAAACTTGATTTTAAACCACCAGAGAAAGAAAAAAAAGAAAAGAAAGAGTAATAGTTTCCTTAGCCATTTTGATTAATGCAAGAAGCAAGACTAAGCAAAAGCAATTATGGAAAAATTCAAGTGGAACCAAATGCTGATGCCTCATCAAGTGGAACCAAGTCATTCACATTTTTATAAGCATGTTTCTTCAAATTTTTCCACCAAACCCTGCTAATGAAACAGGGAAGTTAATCACATTTGAATCAGGACACTGATGACAAAAACAACAATGTAATTTACTTATCTTAAAAGGCCATAACTGAGCAAATACTCCTAATGAACTAGTGATAGAGCAAGAACTTTTTGTTCTTTTCTTTCTTGTTTTCTTTTAACTACTTTTTATTTATTTATTTATTTTTGATTGTTAGAGGTTTATTATGCCCGGCAATTTCCAAAGACAAAACTTGGGGATTTAGTCTACAGAGCATAGCCGTGGTTAATTGGTTCCTAGGACAGATTAAGTCCGTGTTTAGATCTTGGATTTGGGTAGGCAAAGGAAATGGGAAGGAAAATATTAATGAATTATAAGTAGAAATTGTTTCACATTGTCCACTACTTCTCTTTTCCCTCCTCAAATCTCTATCCAAATTCATGACTCAAGCACAACATAAGTGGAGTGTTGCTGATTGAAAATTGACATCATGAGTGCAATCATTGCTCTGTACTCACATAACTATATTTTGCCTGAGTATATTGCATAAGTGGAGTGTTAGGATGTGTTTTAAAATTGACCTAGCATGCTGCCTCAAATCAATGAATGTCATGACTGTTTCATAGGTCAAAATGCAATTGCATTAACATGGGGTCCTAAATTTTCTGATGTTGAACAGTGCAAGCCTAGGTAACATGATGCAATTTTGTGAGATCTAGAATCTTAGCTAAAGGTTTGATTTTAAAATAATAATAATAATAATTAAAAGCGATTTTAACTTGAAATCTGAAAACAGAGTAAAATTAGCATGAATTCCAATCACTGTGCCCACTGATGTTCAATGGGAAAATGTTTGGTGTAGAAGCATTTTGTGGTATTTTACATGTTCATGCACAGTTCAAATAACCACAACAAGAAAAACCATAAAACA
Source organism: Camellia granthamiana (assembly GCA_036172215.1). Taxonomy (NCBI): domain Eukaryota; kingdom Viridiplantae; phylum Streptophyta; class Magnoliopsida; order Ericales; family Theaceae; genus Camellia; species Camellia granthamiana. The sequence continues at coordinate 60,638,886 of CM069913.1, read as the reverse complement.
AGATCTATTTAGTGTATATTTTGGAGAAACTAGAGTTAAGCTGCGATTTAATAAATTTCAGGTTAGGAACGCGCACCATCTGAAATACACAATCCCTAAAGAACTGGGCCAGCTAGGAACCTGCAAGAGCAAAATGTGAGAGAAAATAGTAGAAGTGCTGCAATCACTCAACCCACAAACTCACCCTCTCACACAATATAATGGGGTGGACTCATATCACTCAAGCTTTGACACCAAATTTCTAGCCCTAGCCACAACCAGGTTATCAGGTGGGTCCTTGAATCGATCAATAACAGCCTCCTCTCCCCCTTCCATTTCAACAATGTCTGACCACTTAGTCTGAAGCAGGTTGAACGCTGAAGTGCAAGAGTGGATATTTCCTCTTGAGCAAGTTCAATGGGTACCAGATCCTCCCTCGAAACCCCCAACATATTTGCTTTCATGGTGTTGAGCCTAGCCCTCAGGTCCTCAATAGCCTGAGACTGAGAAATTACCACATCCGAACCCCGATTTGAAACCCTACCTCTAGTTGAACCTCGCTCATCAAGACCAAGAGCATCCATCGCAACAATTTCTGATCGAAGGCCTTCCATAGAAGCAACGAACAACCTTGAACTAGGGCTAAGACTCCATTCACCCCCCATCGTTAATCTGTTAACACTAATCCAATGAACCTTCTCAGAGGAAATTTTCGATTCCCCTTTCTCTAAGCTCAAACCCGATTCAGTTTGCCCCAAACCAAATAACGCTAGTGATTTCGAATCCCTAACTACATCCTTAGCCCTAGACGAAACCCCTTTGGTAAATTGTGGAGACTCTATCGACATCAATGAGCTATTGAAACCCTAGAATTTTAGGAATTCTAGAGAATGGAAGAGCTTCTCTGACTAACCCATGCCACTAATGGCGTTCTTTGTTCTTCCTTTATGATTAGAACCATTGGCTATAGATTGATCTTGAGAGTCAGGGCTTTTGATTTTTTTGATTTTTTGATCTTGGGAGTCAGGGCTTTCAATTCCTGCCCCTACGTTTCAAATTTTCCTTCCAAACTTTTGGCGACCGAAAGACCAGATTAGTCGCAAAAAAAGGTACCTTCACCGATAAACTTTTTTAGTCGCCAAATCTCAATCAACGGCGACTAAAATATTAGTCGCTAAAAGTACTAATTTGGTGACTAATTTTTTTTGGTTGCTGAAAATAAGTTTTTGGCGACCAATTTTTTGGTCGCCAAAGAAAAAAAATAATTTTTTATTTTTTATTCGGCGACTAAATTGTTTTAGTAGCCAAAACTCAATTTATGGCAACTAAAATATTTTTGGTCGGGGAAAATAAGTTTTTGGTGACTAAAATTTTAGTCGCCAATTTCACAACCAACTTATTTTTTATCTTCAGCGACCAACTTATTTTTTGATCGCCAAAATATGACCTTCTGCAACCAAATTTGCAGTTGGTCGCCAAAAACATACCACTTTGTGCTACCAACTCATTTTTTGGTCGCCAAAATATGACCTTCTGTGACCAACTCATATTTGGTCGCCAAAAATAATGATCATTCGCGACTAATTAATATTTGGTCGCCAAAAATAATGATCATTCGCGACTAATTAATTTTTGGTCGCCAAAAGGTAACTTTTAGCTACCAATTTTTATATTGGCCGTGGAAAGTGGTCGCTAAAAGTGTAGATTCTTGTAGTGTTTCATACTCTATTCGAGGATTATATTATACCGTGTTCAGGTGAGTAGTTTCATTGTACATATTTTTATAAATGTTCCCATATCCTGAACTGTTGGAGAATTAAATTATTGTTTCAGGACTAAACTATTTTGATAAACTATTATATTATCAATGGAATCAAATTATTTCTAAAACATGTGTGAACTTGGCATACTGTAAACTATTTGTTTTGGTCTCATGTTTATAATGGTGAACTACCGTGTTTTTCGAAACTGATGTGTATTGATTATTGGGACCATCTGTATATTTTAGTCCAGGTAAATTATTCCACTGTGTGTGGTGACTCTGGCCACTAGGGAACAGATCCGGGTTAGTCCGTGATGACTCTAGTGCTCAACGATTGTAAGGAAAAGACCTAGGTTAAGCTAGGTGACCTTCAATCGGATCGTCTTAGAGAAAAGGCCCAGGTTGCCACCCTAAGGATGACTCTTAGTTCGGTATTGGATCCAACGGGGCTTATAGCCTTGAGAACTGTGTGGTATGTTACTTGTTATTTCTTGGTACCCAGAAAATTATTGGTGTTCATGTTATAATCTGTTTTAAGTGGAAAATGTCATTTATCATGTTCTTGAGAGACATGAGTATTTTAACTGTTGAACTGTGGAACCTTCTTTTTGAAACAGATTATCTTTATCAAAACTGTATGTCAATCTAGTTTCTGTGATATATATCTTATTTTGGAATTGAACCCTGTTTTTAAAACTGTATTTACTATCCATGTTGCTACTCACTGAGCTATCAGCTGACTTAGTTGTTTATCATTTCCAAGTGTTAGAAGGACTTAGAGTGGACTCATGGCGTAGTGGGGACCCAATTGCATGGACCTCTAGGACATTCATTTATTTTATTTTAGAGTGTTATGTCAAGTTTGTGCATATTTATTTTTTTTATTTTTATTGGGGTTCATTTAGGATTATTCTGATATGTGGGCTGTTTATATTGTATAAGTTTGGATGGTTTTGATTACGGTTGATTTTGCCGTTTATAATTGTGACATGTCACTGGATTGAGTTTTGGTTATTTATTATTGGACTATTGTTTAGTTGTTCAATGTGATTATGGATTCGTGTTTAGGCTTACGTGTCCCTTAGGCTGAGTCCTTGTGGGCCACGGCCGGTTATGCCCGAATTTGGGGTGTGACAACGAGACTCCCAGTTTGAAAACTAAATAAAAAAAGACACTTTTCCAACTTTTAAGCTTGAAAATAGGCCATCGAGGGCCAAAATCGTGAAACAACCATGAGAAGGCTCGGGAAACACCTCAAACGCCTCGGAAGGGACCATTGCAACTTGTGTAAACTTACAGAACTAGCACGGGACTCCTAGTTTGAAAACTAAATCTAAAAATATATTTTTCCAACACTTAAACTTGAAAATAGTCCATCGGGAGCCAAAATCGTGTAACAGCCACGAGAAAGCCCAGGGAACACCTCAAGCACTTTAGGAGGGACCAATGTAAGTTGTGGAGATTTACGGAACTAGCACGGGACTCTCGGTTTGAAAACTAGTCAAAAAATGCACTTTTCCAACACTTAAGCTTGAAAATGGGCCATAAGGCGCCAAAATCGTTAAACAATCACGAGAAGGCCTGGGGAATACTTCAAACACCTTGGAAGCGACCATTGTAACTTGTGTAAACTTACAGAACTAGCACGAGACTCCCAGTTTGAAAACTAAGTCGAAAAATGCATTTTTCCAACACTTAAGCTTTTAAATTGGCCATCGGGGGCCAAAATCGTGGAATAGGCACGAGAAGGCCTGGGGAACACCTCAAACACCTCGGGAGGGACCAATGTAAGTTGTGGAAACGTACGGAGCTAGCACGGGACTCCAAATTTGAAAACTAAGTCGAAAAATGCATGTTAAATTGTATATTTAATTGATAAAATAATAATTGTCTAATTTGCATTCTTTTTTTTTTCTTTTTTTCTTTTTTGTGTTTTGTTTTTTTGCAGATTCGAGATTAGATATGGACATGTTTGGTAATCTGGAGAGCAGAAGCTAGCTCATTTTGTGTTTTTGTTCATATTACCTTACATGTATTTTGGTTGCGTTGTAAATTTTATATTTTTGTGGGTATTACTGAACATGTTTGGTAATCCGCACTTGATATTATATTTTTGTGGATATTAGTGGACGTTTTTTTTAGATATTAGGACACGTGTTTGGTAATCTGCATGCGGTTGATATTGTATTTTTGTGAATATTAGTAGACATGTCTTTTTTTGGATATTAGGAGACATGTTTGGTAATTCGCATGCAGTTGATATTGCATTTTTGTGGATATTGTGTTGAAATTCGATTGTGGTGTTTATGAAAATGAACAGATTTTTGTATTGATTTGTAATAGATATTTTGTTGACCAAGTTATTGAAATGCGCAAGGATTTTTTGGTGAAAAGAAAAATTTTAAATTGAAAATATTACCCTCATTTTTAAATTTTTTAAATATTATCAGCGACGAAAAAAATATCGCTATTAGTTTTCAAACAACATGACGAATAATTTTGTCACTAACGATATAGTACCAAACAAAAAATTTCGTCATATTTGCTTAATATTTCGTTGCTAAATTGAAATATTTGGCGATAAAATGTTTTGTCATTGAAGAATTTTCTGTGTGCTCATTTTAGTGACGAATTTTTTTGTCGCCTTAATCTATATCATTGGTGAGGATAAATTTTGTCACTAAAACCTATTTGGTGACGAAATATTTCATCGCCAAAACAATTAAAATAAAATATTATCTATTTCTAGTGATGAAATTAATATTATAGAGGACGAAAAATGTAACATTTGAAGATGAAAAATTTCGTCGCCAAAAATGAAAAATAGGTGACGAAACTATTTTTCGTCACCAGGTACTTTCAGCGACAACGTATAGGCGACAAACGTAGTGACAAATTTTTTTTTGTTACAGATCACTTTGGTGACGAAAATTTGATGTTTGGAGATAAAATCAGTTTGTCACCAAATGTATTTTTTGTTCTAGTGAAGAGAAAGAAAAAAGGCTCTCTCTTTCTTTCTCTCTCCGTCTCTCCTCTTCCCTCAAAACCCCTGTCAAATCGTCCACCTCCATCCTTTCTGCCAGTCCCTTCGATTTCCCTCAAAACCCCTCCCCGACCCCAATTTATGATGATTCGGATGCGAAGTCGAAGCCTCGAAAGTGACTCATCAAAAACAACACGACAGCCGAGGAGAGCACTCCTAATTTTGGAATTGGGAAAGAGGATGATGGGGAAGAATTGGGGAATTTTGTGAGGGAAGAGTCAGACTACAATGATGCCTTTTTCCCCTGTGGTTTGTATGATTTCATAACTCATTTTTTTTTTCTTTGTACTTTACCTTTTGATGAATAACTTGCTCACCGAGCGACATTACTTGTTAATGGATTAGGAAGATCAATCGCAAAGGTAATTACCTCTCTCTATATACTTCAGTGTTTTTTTCTGTGAATTATTGCATGTACAATATATATGTATGTGTGTGTGTGTGTGTGTGTGTGTGTGTGTGTGTGTGTTTTGAAGATTACGACTGGTTGAAAAAATCAAAATTGTTGATAAATTACGATGAGTTAAGTTTTATTTCTATAAAAAAAAAAAAATTAATTAATTTTACTTGGTTTCATATGAAGCCTTTAATAAACAGAAGAAATGCTTGGAATTTATATTGTGAGTACCCTTTATGGTTTTTCTCTTAGTTTTTCTTAGGTGATTTTGCTGGATGCGTTTGCTTTGGGGAACAATTAGATGTTTGTGGCCTTCTTTGATTCAGATTGTTTCATTTTCCTTTTAACTTGTTTGTTCAATAGTGTTTCACTCTTACCAATTTTGTTAGGCTTGGTAGATTTTCAATTAAATGGTTAAAACCCTTTGGTGGATAATTGGGTTATATCTATAGGTTCTTTTTTTTTTTTGTTTTGGTGTTGGTTCTAGTCAAATTGATGCTTATTGTTACCCTTTTTCTTTTTCTTTTTTAATTTTAAAAAATCCTAAATTTTGATTTCTATTTTACTTTTTTATTGGATGTAGATTGCTCATTACATGTTTGGTAATATGCTTAACTAAAAAATATCCTTGATTGCTCATGGCCGAAAATTGGGTTTTCTTGTGTGTCAGACTCTGTTTTGTTTTTGAGAAAGCAATTCAAAAGTGGGGCAAGGACGAAACCAGTATCTTGGTCACGATCATGCTTTAATAAATTGGTGATACTCCCAAGTAAGCTAGTATTACTTACCCAATTTTTTATTTATTTACTTATTTTTTTTTTTTGCTTACTTGTAAACACCTTAAGCTACCATTTGAATATGCATTTTATTTATATTCCATTTAATTCGTTGGAATGAAATAAAATGGAATGATCATTCCTTAGGCTTTCTTACGAAATGATCTTTCCATTACATTGGCATATGATGTTCTATTTACAATGTATTTTTTATTATTTTTGTTAGTCAACCAAATATGAGAATAAATATTTTGATGAAATGATCATACCATTCCACTCCATCTAGTGAACCAAACACTATCTTAGATGGCGTTTTTGACTCTTTCCATTTAGATTAAATTTAAATTAGTAATTAGATTTTATAATGGCACGTCTTCATGATGTGCTATAGCAATCCATGGTTATTAAGTAATATTTGTTGTAGTGAAGGGTGCCAGTGACAGTGGTAGCTAGTGCTGTCACTGGTTGCTGCTGTCGTTGGTTGCTGCTGATATTGTATGCAACTGCTACAACTGTCTCTGTTTGTTAGGATGACTAAATAAGAGTTTGCATGCCCTCAGTCTTGGGTTCAGTTCTGGATTGCTGCTGGTTTAGCTGCTGCAATTGGGTGATCATTGTTCTTTCCATTGTTCAAGAGCTTTGGTTTGGTTGATACATTAAAGACTTCAGAGACACCTATAGGAGCTACCAGTGTTTGACTTCGACAAATAGTAACTGCTACCAATAACTTCAAGATAAAAAGTGAACTTGGGAAAGGAGGATTTGGATTAGTTTTTAAGGTAATTCATTTTTTTCTCAAGTATTTTATGTACACATATGACGTGGACTTGTGCATGTATTGGTTGATTAAGAAACTTTATAGATACATAGGGAAATCTAGAAGATGGACAGGAGATAGCAATGCAACAGTGATTCTCCCACTAAAATATGCAAATAACAAGCATGTATTTGAAATATTCATTTGGGAGCAGCAATCGTTTGTTTTTGCCTCTGTACATTCCCTTGCACCAGGTGTGCTGCAGTTTCCCTTACCTGAAACGATAAAGAAGTAATTGATTCAACTTGATTACTTATTTATTTATTTTTAAAATTAGTCACAATGATTTTTTTAACTTGATGCTAATGCTGCTTTAACATATCCCATTTTCTTATTTTTAGTGTTCATCTCAACGAAAGAAGTCGCATTCATGTATTGACATTTTTTCTTTTAATTATTCGGGACATGTTTTTGAAATTTACATATGTTGTTAATCTTGTGGGCTTTCCCTTCTATGTCTGTTGGTATTATAGTTGGACAAACTTTTGATTTATTCAACTTAAGTGGATGTTTAATTTTTGTGATTTTATTTTAGGTTGTTACCTGTTTCTTCTTTTCTTCTTTTTTTCCCCTTCGCTAATCCATCATGTTGTATAGGTAGTTCGACATGGAAGTGTTGAGCGACTCTTACTTCTTGGTCGGATGTGACAAGGGACCACAAAGCTTCCCTGGAACTTTTCATGCCATCCAGCTAGTACTGGAACTTTTTTTACCTTGATGCTGCTTGGGCTCGAGTTTTCCTCATGCCAGTCCCAGGGAAATCTGCAAAACTTTAGAACAGGACTTCAGCTGCTTGAAGATAGGATATATCGGTGAACAATTTAATTTTGCTTGCTTTTTTTGTGTCTTCATTGCATATTTTCCACAAGTGTGTTTACTTATATCAAGTGCAGTTGCCGTTCTTGTTTATTATGTTTATTCTCCATCATGCTATGTTACTTTACTTGTCTAGAATGTCATTTTTCACATTTTCCAGCCTACTGTTATTCGTCGTGGCCACATGCGCATAAACTAAAATTCATGCTTGTGCACTATTTGAAGTACGTTTTGTGGAACTTACCCAAATCTTCATGTGTCTATGCATCTCAATGAGTGGGTAGATTTTTTTTTTTCTTCTTCTTCTTTAGTTCCAACTTAACATGTATGCATTTGCATCCGTTGGTTTATTCATAAATTTGAATACGTGCTTGCCATTTGTAGTTTCTTTTGTGTACACGTTTGTTTATATCAACACTTCTGAAGCCCTCAGATATACTAATATTTAGTTCTGTAGCTTCTACTTTCAACCTTTTTTTTTTTTTTTTGTAGTATAATATTGCATCTGGAAATTGAGTGTCTTTTTTGGCATTTACAGAGCCTCTTTGGGCTAGTTTTCCCATGATCCTGAATGGCATGATCTGAACAGCATAAAATTTTCCCAGAGTGAAGCTCAATCTATCTCTGTATTTGTTCATCATCTTTTGAATGAGCAAGTGGATGCTCCCCAACTTGATCCAAAAGGACGTGGACGTGAAAATGGGAGCTCTTTGAGTGATTTGGTAAGATAATTATAGTTGCAGCATATGGAACCTGTAGCTACTAAAGGTTTTGAGATGTGTCAGCCCAAATGTAGTCTTATTGCTTCTTTGCTACAGGTTTTTTTTTTTTTTTTGGTTCTTTTTAAATTTATTTATTTTCTATTGGCATAGTATTTGTCTGTGCTAATTTTTGCAGTTCATCTATGAATTTCTTTGATTATATGCATAAGGATCAATATCACCTTGTTTGGGGCCATATTGAGAACTATACTGCTGGAAGAGAAAAGCGGAAGCAGCTACTTTTGATGTTATGCTAACATGAAGCCGATAGGCTTGAAGTTTGTGCACAACCTGTCAACTCAAAGTAATCATCATCAAATTAACAGTTGTTTACTGAATGTGTCAATCTTTTGGTTAAGGATAATGATATGATTTTGACATTCATCATATGCTATTGCATTCACATCTGTATCAGGGAAAATACACATTCTCGTCCTAAAATTACATCAGAGAAATGGATTGAATATGCCAGAACTACATTTTCTGTTGATCCACATATAGCACCATCCTTGGCCTCAAGATTCCCGACAAATACTTTCTTGAAGGCTGAAATGACTCAGTTGGTTGAGGTCTGTTATTCTTCTCTTAATTGTTGGAATTTGGAAATCCAAAAAAAATTAGAACTTTATAACTATTCTTATTAGGAGGAGCAAGCAAGTGACAAATATTTGAAGTAAGCTTTGATGTAGGAAAAGCTGGGAATGTCAGCATGAAAAAAAATTTAAAGTTAGGGAAAAATGTGTGAGAATTGAGTGCATTTTAAAAAACATGCAGAAAACTATTTGAAAATAGATAAGATTTGAGGTAACTTGTGGAGCAGTTTTGACCCTTCTACGTAACTGACAGTTTGGTGTCTGGGCCTAGTGGTGACTATGGGGCTGCTACATGATAAGATTGAGGTATGGCTAAGAATTCATGACTTGCACACATAGCAACTCGTGTAAAGCTCAAAAAGTTAATTTTATTATGATTTTTCTCTCTACTGTAAATGATTTAAAATCATAGCTCTGGCAAACAAGTGAGCTGATGTATCCTTTTTTGTCATTTGGTTGTTGTAATTCTAGTACCTGTAAAGGCCTAGCATGTTGCTAAATATGTGCCATTGCATTTACAGTTAAAATTATCATTACCAAAAGTGCTTTCATGAAACAGTGATCATATCATTTCCTGTTGTGGTTCTCGTGTTTGAACCAAGCCAAAAATTGATAGAACTCAAGCCAAAGTTAAAATACGGCATCCAATCCATAGCTACCCCTCTTTTTGGGTAATTTACCAAGAAAAAGAAGGGATAATGTTTTATGCTATTTGCATTTGCATAAATCTTGATTTCTTTATCTATTGGTTTATACTATTTGTCTATTAAACTTTATTACTCGTTATCTACATTATTGGTCCGCATTTGGTTTTCTATTGAAGCATGCTAGGCATTATAGTATTTGCGCAATCTTGAATTTATGAAATTCTCTGTAATTGTTTTGTCGAGTGCAGTTATATTTCCCAGAATCAATATAAGGGACCATAAACGACTTGGAATAGGTAGGGAAGCTTCTGAAGACAAAATCGAAGCTGCTAGGAATTTCCTAATACAAAGATATGGAGGACCCAAGCGAAGTGTTTATGCAATTAAATCAGCCCATAATGGTGCACTCACAAGAAGATAATTGGATAAATTTTGCATGGTTTTTAGAACTTAATGATAGCTTTTTTTTGGATGATTTAGAACATTTTGGACGGTTTTGAGCTTAGGGATAGTTTTTTATGTTTAGAAACATAGTTTTTAGATGGTTTGGAATGTATAGATAGTTTTTGGATATTTAGAACTTATGGATATTTTTTTATGGATCTTTGAAACAATATTTTGGTGTTTGATTAATGCTTATATATATATATATATATATTTGTGAAGCCTGTTTGTAATATTTTCTTATATTATAAAGAACAGGTGTGTAGCTGGCTTTTCGTGCTCCTTTCGGATACGACTAGCCCTACAGTTTGGACTCCTGTGGTTCTGAATCTGATTTCACAAAGTGCAATGTGAAACAATGAAAACACAAAAGAGTCCATATCTGGCAATTCTTTTGAAAAATCGATGTTTGAGTCAAATGCCAAAAATGGACTGCTTTGCTAGATTTCAGAGTCACCACCTAAATATTTTTGAAAAATTTAGGAAACCCGAGACTCGTGCCAAAGGCCATTAGTCCATCATCACCAAAGTGTCTCAGCTCGGGAACTTATGTACAAGAGGGGAAGGTTATGAATTGAGCACCCCACTCGCCCGATCAAAGATTGGTCTTTACTAATCATGATGTGATTTTTATTTACATTATATGCTCTTTTTCCAATTATTAGACTAACATTACTATGTGACGCACGTAAGTGTAGACTAATTTGCAAAAGTTGGAATACTTTGATTTCATGTTTATTTAAAAAAAAAAAAAAAAAAAATTGTTTTAGTACGTGTCACTTAAAAAAGTGAGTTTGTATGCACATTAATCAATTTGTCCCAATTTTGGTAATTAGCCTTTATCCACCGGCATTCAAATAGGTATATCATTTAAGTAATTAGCCTCATGGAAATATGCTTGGCATGGCAACACAAACATTCGATGCAAGATGCTAAAGCTCAAAATTGCTCACCTAGTACTCCGAACCAAAACAAAGCAAAATAATTAGAAAATATGCATGCTTATAACTAATACAATATGACTAATTGCAACGCACACATTATGTAATTTGTAGGCTCGACTATGAGCATGGCATATGATTCCATTCAAGACATGCGATAAAGCACATATTCAAGCAATGAATTTGATCATTGATATTGGGTTAGTATGATGAGTCGAACCTTGGGTGCATGCAAGACAATGAATGCAAAGCATAAGAATGCTAATTTGGAAAATGATGTTCTATACTAACCATCATAAGCAAATAAGTAAAAAGGACAAAGACATGGGGTTGGCAGACATATAACTTATCACATATTGGCCCTCACATAAGAGGGTCCGAATCAAAGTCCAAAAGTCTGAATTAAACTAATTATTACAAAACTGAATGAATTAAGTAAAGAATTAACTAACTAGCTAGCTACTCTATTACAACAAGGATAATAATGAGAAATAAACTAGCTATCTAAGTTAATTAGCTATAATAATTACAGATAAACAATAATAATAATAATAATAATAATAATAATAATAATAATAATAATAATAATAATAATAATTGCAACAATAATTACAACAAAACTAATTGTAACAATAATAATAAGTTAATTACAACAATACTCGAAGCATTAATTTACAACATTGATGTAAGCAAGGATGCACAAGGGTTGCATGCATAGTGTCCAAAAACTGCTCTATCTACCAAGGCTTGCTCTGTTTCATCTTCAGCCAGTGCCCTTTGTTTTATGCAAAACATACTGTTGACCAAACATTGATGGTCAGCCGGACACTAATGAAGCCCGGCTGGCCCTAAATAAGGTCGGCCGTGCCTTAATTTTATGCAAAATCCTATTTTGTGCTCTGAAGTGAAAACAATGCAGACAGAGTTATTTTGAACTATGTTTGTCCCTCTCACACTTCTCTGTCGTGGGAATGCCTCAAGAGAAGGTTGGAATCATTTCCAAAACCGTCAATGAGCAATTTGTTTGCTTGATGATTTCGGCCACAATTTGGACAAAGATCAATAAATGTAATGAACAACAACCACCCCTCCCTCCTATCATAGAGTGAACTCAAAAAGGGAGGTAGAGACGCTTCAAGGTTCATCAAAACATCATGAATTGGCATGTGATGACCCTCGACATGATGGACTCGACATAATGTCCGGCCAAACCTAAGCAATATGACCCATTTTCTTTATGTCGGTCGGTTCATTTTATGCCAAATTCATTAATCTTAGCCATTCTTTTACCCATTTTTCCAAGATGATTGTTACGTCCACTAAAGGAGAAGTGTGTCAAATGGGAAGTGATTCTCAACATGAAAAAAAAGAGAGTATGTTGTTAACAATGAACCTTCGTAGAGATTAAGCCATTAAGCATATATCTCTAGTTCATGTTTTGAATAACCGTCAACCGATTGAAACACCTCTCAAATGAAAGAAATGGATGGTAATTTGATTATTAAAATGAGATTCTTAACATGGAAATTAAACAAGGAAAGGCCAAGAACAATATGCAACAAGCGATGTATAAGGACTTGTGAGACAACAAGCAGACTAATCGAAGCATGAATTAATTAAACAACCTAGGACAGCCCTAAAATAACATCTAATAAGTGAAAAACAATGGCTCAAAGTGCATGAAAAGAGCCTAAAAAGCTAAACAACAAACAAAGAAAATAAGGCTAGTAAGCAAGAACAAGGAGGGGTGGCTAACCCCTCCACTTTTGAAACCTCAAAGCATGATTTTTAGCGTCTTTTAAGCAAAGAAGATAGTGTAAAAGTAAGGGTTTGAGCTATAGGTGAAGGTGTAAGAAAGAGTGTTAACTCTCTTTACCCTTTGGTAGCTCTTCAAACCCAAGCTTAGACACTTGAAGGAATATCAAAACAATACAAAAATATAAGAACTTGATAGTAAATGATAGAAAAGAGAGCAAGAGAAGAGATAGTAAGCTTATACCTCTCAAGAAAGGTAAGCTCTTTGTTGTGAATCAAACTAAGTCCAAACACACTCTCAAGCTTGAATTGTGATGCTCAAGGCTCAACCAAAGTTCCTAGGCTAAGGTGTGAAGGTGTATATGGTGTATGGATATAGGTTCAAGGTGGTAAGCTTTCTCAAAGGTTGCTTGCACAAGAAGAAGAAGCTCTCAAGAAGGTGTATAAGCTTTTTAGAAATTATTCAACCCTCAAAACAGAGATACAACTTCGTTTTTATAGAATTTAAGCCAGAGGGGTCATAAATATCTTCAAAAATGGACAGCTGGTGGGCTCCCACATAGAACAATGTTTCTCGTTACCAAGGCGCAATTGGCCATCAATAGCCATGGTCGACTCTCAATGAGGCATGGCTGGGCCACAAAGGGATCCCTTGTTTCCCTGTTTCAGACTCAGCACAGGGTGGTACAATGTGTAAAAATGGATTTCTAGGGTATAAACAGTGGGCATATGGAAGGTTTGGGATTGTTTCAGAGCTTAAACATAGCCCCTTCGTTGAGACCTCGAACCACGCACAACACCACTTTCATCATTGAGTGTATCGGGTAAAGCGCTTGAGCCTTGTGGGCGGTAAAAAATGGGGCGTCTACAAGGTGAAATAAAACCTGCTGATATTTTTATTTATTTAAAAAACATACATATTCTACAGCATGCAGAAAATGCTGTGAAATTTGGGTTATCTACGGCAGACAAAATAGGCCATTGTATTAAATATTCAACGAATAGTAATGAACATCATGGTTTGTCCCTTGAATTAATGGTGTGTAAAAGTAGTTGTAGAAAAATCAAACACGACACACAAGATCAGCTATTAAAGGGTTTTTAATGGCGTGCAAAAGTAGTTATAGAAAAGTCAAACATGACGCACAAGATTCTCTGTTAAATATTTTTTATGGCATACTACGACATGCCGTTGAAAGTGAATGACTTTCCATGACTGGTCATAATATGGCATACGTTGCACGTCATAGAAGGGTGTTTACAGCATGCATTGTGCACCGTAAAAACTCTTTTTTGTTGTAGTGAATAAATTAATTAGACTTGACTAAAATTAACTAAGCCTAAGCTAGATTAATTAGCCTAACCTAATCTTCCTATATGTATCTTAAATACTTGAATTCATTTTCCTTATCCTCAACGAAAGAGGCTTAGATTGTAGAGAGAGAGAGAGAGAGAGAGAGAGAGAGAGAGAGGACAACTTTTAGATAGAGAAAGTAGAGAGATTGTAGAGAATTGAAGAGGGATTAAAGAACTTATGCTACCAACACCAAGATTCAAGCTCTAGGTAAGATTACCACCTATAATTCTTGTAAATAATTCATCTAGAAGTTGAATTCATGAGGCTTGTAAGATCAATTGTATGTAATTGAGAAAAGAATGCTAGAATCACTTGTATTCAAATAGGATTAAGTTGAATTTGGACATGTATGCATAATTCTCCATCTTTGAGTTTAATATAGGAAACTTATTTATAAAATATTGCAGACTTTGTGTATTTAAAATTAAAAACACGACCATAAATAAAATTTTAAAATCAATTTCAAATTGTAAATTTTATTTCCCAAATCCAGAAAATAATTATTTCTGAAAAACGAAAGAAGGAAAGAAATTTCATGTTCAAGTATAAAACTAGAACAAGAACGCACAATGAAACTAAATTAATTTAAATAAAAAAAAATTACAGATTATTGTTGCATAGAAATGCAAAAATGAAAGACAACCGAGGCATGTTGCCTTAAGATTGTTACGTCCTTGCTACGGTGCTCGAGAACAGATGACGCCAACCTCTCAGGATGCAACGACTATATCCCAGAATTGTAGCACTAGAATCTAGGCCTGGCGAAAAGACTGAGTTATATCTCTCCCTTACGCAAATATAAGAACAATATGCAGAAGAGTAATACATAGAGAATGGAGAAAAATGAATGAGAGAATGTTAGAGAAGGTTTGAATTTATAGGCAAGATGGTGACTGTTTAGATTGGTTTGGAAGCCCTTCGAACATGTGTGAACCTGAACACCGCCGGAGTGAAGAGAGGTGACCGGAGAAGGAAGGGATGCCACTGTTCTAGTTTGAATTTTGAAATTGGTGCAAACGTTTGAATTTTTAGGATTTCAAATTTTCCCGTAATAATTTGAGGAAAAGGGAAAAAAAATTCAAACAAATTTTGTCTAAAAAATTAAAGCTAGGACCCAACCCGTACCCACACCCACGCTCTGTTCGGCTCAGCCAACCAGACGACAGTGACGGCATGCGCACACATGTGGTGGTTTTAGGACAAACCCACTTTGTCCATAACTCCCCTCCTTGCAAAACTTGGGATGCCCCTTGGGGCACAACCCAAGCATATCCACCTAAGCTTATATTCTAACACTAGCTCTCTTAAAGTTTCAATGTGGGACAACCAATTTAAGGAAACCCACATTTGAGTCTTCAACGTCCCATTTCACGAACCCAAAAACAATGTCAACTTCCCATTCACTCGTAAATGGTTTTGACGAATTGTCTTCAACGCGTGACTAGCTATGCGGCAAAGAACACATCACCTCTTTGGACTCACCCCAAAAGACGTGTGGGCCCCACTCAAATTTGGGCTCAAAGGTAGCCTAAAACAAGCCTAAGAAATTCACAATTTCCAACAATCCCCCACATGAATGGAGTTGACAGAAACTGACATGCAACAATATACAAAAAATGCGAGAGAGTACATTAAGGAGATACGTTGCTTCGGGATAGGTAGCTTTTGGCTTTGAACCTCAAAAAATGTGAGAGAGTACATTAAGGAGATACCTTGCCTCGGGATAGGTAGCTTTTGGCTTTGAACCTCTCCTAGTGAAAACCTATTGGACTTACTAGTTGTCCAGCGGACGTTATGCCTTGAACTACTCAGCTGTTAGGATAAGCCAAGACAATAGATTATACACAGAGTATTACCAAACATAGTCTTATTCTACGATTGTGTTCATTTTGGCCTTGAACGATACCTGGTTCAGTGAGTGCTCTAGAGAATTCAACCCTTTAATTTTCATAGAACCGACCTAGTTCACACTCACATAGGTAATTCTCATTAAGAATTTCCTACCACACTCCACCTGGATAACCAAGACATAAGAATCATTAAAGGCAAAGCTTATCCTAACTACGCTGCAGGGATCACTCTTCTTATCATAGAAAATGAGTAGGAGAGAGAACCTCTCTAGTGATTGAGGAATCTCCATAATTCAGTTGTGCCATTGAACCTAGTTCTTAGGATCTCCAGTCTTCTATGTTGAGTTGCCATTATTGTGATTCCTAATTAATAGGCTTTAATCTCATTTCCCTCGATAAACTAAACATTTACTCTATAGCTAGCTCTTTCGTTAACGGATCCGCAATATTATCTTTAGACCTTGTATAGTCAATGGTAATTATACCATTTGAGAGAAATTACCAAGCAGTATTATGACGTCGACGAATGTGTTAAGACTTGGCATTATACATATGATTTTCTGCCCATCCTATTGCTGCTTCACTGTCATAATGTATGCATATAGCTGGCATAGACTTTGGCCACATTGGAATATCTTCTAGGAAATTTCGAAGCCACTCTGCTTCTTTTCTTGTTTTATCTAAAGCAATAAATTTGGATTCCATTGTGGACCTTGCAATGCAAGTCTACTTGGAGGACTTTAAAGAGATTGTTGTGCCTGCTAGAGTAAAGACATATCCATTAGTAGACTTTGAGCCTTTGGTGTCCGATATTGAATTCACATCACTGTACCTTCAAGTACTGCTGGATATTTTGTATAATGCAATCATAATTTTGGGTATGTCTTAGATATCTAAGCACCCTAATTATAGTTGTCCAATGATCCCTTCCTGGGTTGCTTGTGTACTTACTTAATTTGCTGACTGCAAAGGCTATGTTAGGCCGTGTGCAATTCATTTAGTACATCAAGCTTCCAATGATTTAGGACTATTCTACTTGTGATATGCTTTCTCCTATATTCTTTAATAAATGAGCATTAGCATCTATGGATGTCTTAGCAGGACGATTATCTTGCTTCCCAAATTTGTGCATAATTTTCTCAACATGGTGAGACTGAGAAAAGGCATACCCATCAGAGAAAATCGAGCAAAACAAATGAGAGAATTGGTTGGAGAATGTCTAAATTTATACACAAGATGGTGACTATTTAGATGGGTTTGGAAGCCCTCCGAACAGGTGTGAACCTGAAAACTGCCGGAGTGAAGAGAGCTAACCGGAGAAGGAATGAATGCCACTATTTAGGTTTGAATTTTGAAATTGGCACCAACATTTGAATGTTTTTCATTAGGATTTCAAATTTTCCTGCAATAATTTGAGGAAAAGGACAAAAAAATTCAGATAAATTTTGTCCAAAAAATTAAAGCTAGGACCCAACCCGGTCCACGACCCACAACCTGCACCTGGCACGGCTCAGCTCAGCCAACCGGTCAGACGGACAGCGGTAGTGGCACGGGCGTGTGTGGTCGTTTTGGGCCAAGCCCACTTTGTTCATAACTCCCCTCCTTACAAAACTTGGGGTGCCCATTGGGGCCCAACCCAAGTACGTCTACCTAGAGCTTATATACTCACACTAGCTGTCTTAAAGTTTCAATGTGAGACAACCAATTTAAGGAAACCCACATTTGACTCTTCAACTTCCAATTTCAGGAACCCAAAAACGACATCGACTTCCTATTCACTCATAAATGGTTTTGACGAACCGTCTTTACCGTGTGACTCGCCACGCAGCAAGAAACATATCACCTCTTTGGACCCACCCCAAAAACGTGTGGACCCCACTCAAATTTAGGCTCAAAGGTGGCCCAAAATAAGCCTATGAAAATCATAATTTCTAACATTTAATTCTCTACAAATCCTTACATGCATGGAACTTTTATTCATTAACTTGAGGGATTCTACATGTTTCTACATTTCTCATGTTATTTAATCATATTTTGAAAGGATAGAAGTACAAATTCTTACATGCATGGCTAAAACATTAAGTTTTGAACTTTGATTTAGTGAATTGAAAGAGAAGTTAAGGATATGGTTTCATAATTTCCATGAATTCATGTTTTACAAATAGTTTTTACACATTTCTGCAAGCCATGCAAGCTATGAACATGAAATATGCACTTTTGAACTTCAAAGAGCAATGTGGAAAACCCAGAATTCATCCACTTTGCTCGAGTGATGAAGTCGTTGCTCGAGCACACTTTGCATGCTCCCAGTATTTTCACAGACATTTGCAGTTGGCTCGTGCGACCAAGTTTGCGCTCAAACTAACCCGACTTAGCATTGCACTTGGCTCAAGCAACCAAGTGATGGCTTGAGCCTACTTTGACACCATCCAGTACTTTTGCAATCAGGCCACACCGCTCAAGCGACCAAAGGCACACTCAAGTGAAGAGTCTGCTTTCAGCAATTTTTGGTAAACACTTGTAAGTGCTTATTTGCATCCTCATGCCCTTTTAGGCACTCTTAGGCATCGTTTAGACATCCTTAGCCTTGGAATAAGCTAGAAACACAAGTAAGAGAATTGAATTAAGATACGCTATCTATTATGAACGTATGCTTTAATGTGTATCTGTGTTATGTGTTTGTGTAGGTGGTTATCCGAGGTCCAACACCTGTGCCAGCCAATTGTGAGTAGTATCTTTGTAAAGATATGTTGAAATGTATTTTTGATTTACTACAAGAATGTTATTTTGAAATGTTATTTTGATAAGAATGAATGATTGTCTCTTTTGAAAAGTAATTATCATATCCTTCAGTGAAGCCCTCGTCTAGGGATAACAGTACCATAACCCTTTGCTAATAAGACCTTTTACATGAGGGAAACAATATTGTGGTCCTTTGTTATATGTGCATAGAGATCTCTAATGTTAACCCAAGTGATCTCTTTGCTTGACCTATATGGTCCTATTTGTTAGGCCCATGTAGTCGCTTTGATATGTCTTCGGGCCCTTTACTTTGCACTATTGGATGTACCACATATGAGTATGATTTATGAACTTTGATACGGCAAGTACTTTACAATGCTTTGCTTCAAAACTCATATGAAATGATTTTATAATATGATAGACATAATTCATTTAACATCTTTATACTAATATTGCTCACTGGGGTTTAGCTCACCCTCATTTCCTTATATATATGTAAGTGAGCAATCAGAGCATCAAGTTTAGAGAAGCCTTGGGAGTCCACCCTCTGTAAAGCCGCTTTTGGAGTGCCTCCATGATGGGGCGTACTTGGACTCAAGTGGAGCCAAGCCATGTCAACTTTTGCTTTATATTATTTTGTTTTTGTTCTTTTGGGGATTTGTTTTTAATGGATGTTATATGTAAGAAGTTTATCAGGATGTGTTGTACCTATGTATATAAAAATGGATGTATGAGTTATAAGTTGTAATTACTTGTGAATTTGCAGGTATGCACCGCTCGATGGACATAATTATGTTTTAATATTGCTTTCGTAGGGCCCCATTTACTATTATTAATTATCGGTTTCGTCTTTGAAGCCGGGTAATCTGGGATTACTGGTCGGTCATGGCCTGAACCTCTAGGGGCAGGTTCAAGTCGTGACAAAAACATATTTGGTCCAACCGATCACTCTAAAGCCAATAGTCTTACTATTAGGAATCACAAACCTAGTGATCAATAGTCTACTATTCGGAAATCCATAACATGGCCAATAGCCTTATCACTAAGACTCACTAATTTCTCAACTTGTGGTCAGTAGACTTTTTACTAGGAATCACAATGTTTTGATAGTCACTTCACTACTAGGAATCACAATGTCCTGGCATAGGATTAGTAGACTCTTTCATTGCTAAGAATCATCATGTCTTACATGTCATCAATAGCCTCTCCACTACTAGGAACCATCATATCTTGACATGCGATCAGTAATCTGTTTACTACTAGGAACCACAATCTCATAATTGTGTAGCTAGTGGTCTAACACCTCTTAGGAACTACCAGTTTTTTTTTATCTCTGTGATCAGTGATCTTGCACTCACTAGGAGCCACCAATTTAAGAATATATTTAAAATTATAAAAATTCAAAAAATACATTCAACCACTCTAACGGGTTGTCTCATCTTTGCTTTTAAACAAAGTCATATAGCAATCACATGTGTTATAATTAACACAAGGATAACATACTAATTACCTCTAATTAATTCAGAGATATTATCATGCAATCTTATGATTTCCTCTAATCACCCTTGATCTCTCTTGATCTTCCTTTAAGAATCTCGCAGGGCTTAAGGTTGTTAGGTGACAACAACATTTTTTGTTGTCACCTTTTGAAGCCATTTCTAAAATCCATAACAGAACTTCAACTATTCTATTTCTCCAAAAAAAACAAATTAACACTAGGAAATCCTAAAGACTGAAATTTAATTCAAAACTTATCTCACCACTAACTTTAAATCGAACAAGGTTAGGAAAGTTTTCAAGAAGATTGGAGAGGTCATAACGGACTCACTTAAAACCCAATTAATCTTAAATGAAACTTTCAAGAGCTTGTTAACTCATTGTCAATGGGAAACAAATTCAAAAATCAATTTCCAGGCGACAAACTAGTTTAAAAACAAATTTCCAAGCAAATAAAAATTGGTACCAGAATTACACCATTCATCAAAATTAACCAGTACTCTCGGAACTGAGCCCATTATTTCTAAATAAAAATTAGAAATATTTTAGGTAATGCTAAAATTTGGTTTTTTCCTAAACCAAAACGTTTTGGAAATAATCAGATTACAACCAAAGACTTTCTCAAAACTTGGTCTCCTAACACTTTGGGAATAAATAGATTAAACCCAAAGATTTCATCAAACCCCAAAGATTTGAAACCAAATCCATTAGTTGCTATTTCTAAACATAAATCAGAAATGCTCTTTAGCCAAGGCTAAATTTTAGTTTCTATTATAGAAAACCAAAACACTTTGGACTAATAAAATTAGTCCCAAAGATTTTCTTTAAACTCGAAGGTTTGTAAACTTCTTTTTTCCTTCCCGTTTTCCTTTCATTATGGTGAAACTATTACAAATTAGAAATTAAAACTACTATGAATTGAAATACAACTGTTACAATTATAAATTGTCCAAATTTGCAAAGACAGGATTCACGGTTGCATCCGAAATAGTCTATTTAGCCAAGAACACACTCATTCACCTTTTCAAGGGTCAAATCCTAACTTCATAAGCTTCAAAGGGCTAAATTGCAAATACCATAAACTCCAGGGGTCAAACTACAAATACTAGGAAGTTTAGAGGCCAGACTACAAATATCATAAACTTGATGGGTTAAAATGCATATAAAAACACTTTAAGTGCCAAACTACAATTTCAAAAAGTTTCGGGGTCAAAATGAAATTATCCTAAAATTCAAGGACCAAAATGCAATTTTTAAAAAATTTTGATGACATGGCAACCTTGTTGACATGTCACTGACTGGTCTATCACATGTCACTGACATGGCTGTTGCATGGCACTAACATCATCTTTGAATCATAATGATGTCATCATCTGATTAAGAAAAATCACCAAACTTTACGACAGTCAAATGAGTTCATCCAGACTCCATTTGAAACGTTCTTTATATTATCAGAAAGCTCTCGACGAGACAAATCTCATGAAATTCGAAAAATACAAATTCTAACACTTTGATTTTTCTAAGATTTAATTAATTAAAATAATCAAAATTATTTAACAAACTTTTGAAAAAATACGAAATAAATCCAAAATAATTTTTCACATTAAAGTGAATGATTAAATTCACAAATATGTCCAAAAATCTGATCCAAAATGCTCATCCACGCTTAGGTTATCCTATTCAAAACAAAAATTAGTAGTCTCATTTATAAATTTCAATTTATTTTATTTGTTCATATTATATATCCTCCTTTTGCTTTTAGATAAACCTGTAGAAGAAAATTAGTTACAAAAGAAAATAAATAACAAATCAAATAAATTAGTAAGAACCTTAAGTAATAAAATTCCTATTTTATTTTTATAAACTCCTACCAACTTAAAACTAACCATCAAATAACTCAAGCAAGAACAACTAATTAACATAAAATAACTTGCATGAATAAATTACTAGAAATGAAGTCAAATACAATAATTCTTGGCAATTAAATTAATTTTAATCCCACGAGTCACAAGAATAAAATTATAATAAAAACTAAATTATTTTATCAAAACTATTTATAAAAATATGTTTTAAGATTGTTGGTATTTTTTTACAATAATATTAGAAAAATATATAAAATTAAATTAAATTAAATAGAAATGACAAAACAATTATTAATTTTTTTAATTAAAGAATGAAATATAGAATAAACTACAAAACTATAAAAAAAAAAATTAAAAAAAAAAACGAAAGAAAAAAAACACAAGAATGAACTAGATTATATCATGGAACATATTACAAAATGGATTCACATGGACATATAAAATAGCATATGATAAATAGTTTAAATTTAAAATTTTGAAGAACAAAAGTTAAATGATGCAAATCGAAAACCTGTGTAATACCACAGTTTCCTTAAAACAGATTTACTACCTCCCGATGGGTACTGGAGGTACGTCGGTGTCTGTCTCCTAGGATACGACAATCGAAACCAACTAGAGCAAAAGCATATTTTGAATTACTTCGGCAAACTTGACAATGGCAATACTCTCTCTCTCTATCTCTCTGTAACAGGAACCAAAGAAGGGACTAGCAAATAAGATAGGAAAAATTTTCTTTGGTATAAATCATCTCTAATTTTATTATCTAAAAACATCATCTCATTTTTCATCAAAAATCTCTTCAAAAATTATCTTCTCAAGTTAGAAGGGGAAAGGCCTCTATTTATGTAAGTAGGGGAGTCTCTAACCATGAAGACTATCATCATAAGGGCCATCAAATGCCATTAACTAAGGCAATCCACTCGAATGTATATATAATGCATAAGTTTTGAGAATTAAACTAGATGGGTCACAAAATGGATACGGGTGTGGGTCACAACCCGATCAAAGTCTAATCTCAAACACAAGCACAATCTAAACCCAACACAACACAGCTTAGCCCATGCTTAAGATTAAGTCCAAGTCAAAGTCCAGAACCAAACCCAGCACATGCTCAAGCACAAGCCTACGCCTAATCCAAACCAAGACTAAATCAAAATCTAAGTCCAACTTTTATTGATGCCGACTTTATGAGACAATTTTCATTCGCAACTCAATGGTTTCGGCTGATTATTTTTGTATTGCAACATTCTCACTTAAGAGAATACAAAAGCACTTAGACCCACCCCAACCGACGGTTGGGTCTCCCACTTTAATTTCGAATTAAAATTGTCGAAAAACTATTATTTTCAACAAATAGTCCATGAGGGAGGTGGGATTGTTATTCTAATCTCATGGGATTAGAGAATTGGAGGGGAAAAACAATTTTGCCCTCCATTTTACAAACATAACAAAGTTATATTATATATTATAAGGACCTTTACGTAATTTCATATATTTATTCCCAACCATAGTTGTCAATTCAGTATCGTACTAGTTGGTACTAGCCGGTACATACTATACTAGAAAGAAAACAGAATACAAATAGGCTAATAGTATTCCGGTTAATTTCTCTGTGAGTTTCAGCCAATTCCGTAAATATTGGACAATATTAGTCGAAAAATGTGATTATGGCAAAATTGATAGGTACCCAAGCAAAGTGAATTTATGATTTTTTATTTATTTATATATTTATATATTATGTCAAATATATTATATGAAGTTGTTGGCCTAAGAAAATAAAACAATATAACTTTTGATGCTTAAATTATATGTATAAATATGTTATGGTCATTTTTTGATGAATTCTCTTTCTAAGTGTTTCATTCCATTTAACTCATATTCTTTTTGAATATTCTATTAAGTTCTATTTAATAGAATATGACCAAATTATCCTTTTTAATTTTTTGCACTTGTGTCTATTTTGAAACAAATACATAACAATAGTTCCTCATTTTATGGAGAAAATCTCTCATTCATTCTAAAGAGAAAATCTTTGCCCTTATTCCATGGAGAAAATATCTCCTGCATTCTATAGAGAAAATCTCAAATTATGAATTTTGAACCTTTTTATAATTTGAAAATTTTAAAAATAACAGAACAAAAAATTTGAATGAAAATCAAAATACAATGTAAATGTTCACAGTAAATAACAAACCTACAACTAACTTTTAAAAAAAAACAAAACAAATACTGAAGTATAATGTGAATGTTAACAATAAGCAACAAACATACAACTAACCTTCAAAAAAATAAAATTCATATGAAAATATAATGTAAATGTTCACAATTTATAATTAACATACAACTAGCCTTTAAAAAAATAACTCATACCAATGTAAGCATTTACACTGCAACGTAAAAACTTAAAACAAAATTGAAGAAAAGTGAAAATCAACTATTTCAATTGTTTAATGGTATAAAAAATGATTGTTCAACTAACATGCATACTAACAAAAACAACAAACATAAAATTAACTTTCGAAAAAATAAAACATATACCAAAATACAATGTGAATGTTCACAATTTACAATTAATATACAACTAGTTTAAAAAAATAAAAAAGCAACCCATACCAATGTGAGCATTCACACTATAACGTGAAAACATAAAATAAAATTGAAAAAAGTGAAAATGGACTATTTCGATTCAATGATAACAAAAACAATTGTTCAACCAACAAGGGCAGTAAAAAAAACAACAAAATACAACTAACTTTCGAAAAAAAATTCAATATATATATAATGTGAATGTTCACAATTTATAATTAACATACAACTAACCTTATAAAAACTAAATTTATACCAATGCCACACTACAACATAAAACAAAATTGAAAGAAAAAAAATGACTATTTCAATTGTTTAATGGTAACAAAAAATGTTATTTAAACAACAAATATAGTAACAAATAACTAGTGATATGTGAACATTCACATCTTGCAAAATATATAATTATGTCTGTATCTATATTGAGGGAAAAAAAAAAAAAAATAGAAACAATGTATAGCATTCTTGGTTTAAACCTGACCCATTTGACTTTTGGATTCAAGTTTCTTTCCTTATATAGTTGTTCTTGCTTTGTTTTTTGCTATTCTCTCTTTGAGTTGAGCTATTGGGTCGCGTTGGCTATGTTTGGAACAGATTGGTAGTTGTTTTTCAAACTTTTGTTGCCTAGATTTTTGTCCCTTCGCTTGAGCGAAGCTTCTTGTAGCGATCCCGATTTTGATCCTTCTTTCATGTGTTTGCCACTTTGACTGGGCATATCGAGGATCGAGCTGACAGGTCAACTCGCGGGGGTCTAGGGGGTAGCGCCCCTTAGCGGGTCCAAAGGCAGTGCCCTGGCAGGGTCGAGGGGCAGCGCCCCCGAAGCAAAAATAAAAAATGCATTCGAAATTACTTGAGCCACACATGCGAAAAATAGGAGAGGGCTTGTTTGGCTACTGCAATAAATGTAGGTACGGGAGTGCAAGTGCGGGAGAAGCGCCGCACGTGCGGTGGTAGGTGAGTCCGAAATTTTGGCCTTTTCTTCTCTTTAGGCTGAGTGTATCTCACTACTGTTCGGTCTCTCTCTCTCTAAAAACCCTTTCCTCTCCCTTCTCTCTACATTTCCCTACGCCAAATTGGATCAAAACCTTAATTTCTCAATATCCATTAGAGTTCTGCCATAGGTTCTTTATCAAAGTTGGCTAACTTCTCAAGGGTTTTGTTGTGTGCGGTGAAGATCGAGTTTCGACACCGTTGATTTTGATGGTTTCATCTCATTTCTTCTTCAAAGCTTGAGGTAGGGATTTTCTTAGAGTTATATATATATTTTTGCAAGATTTAGATGATTTTTGAAATCATCGTTCGATAGCTTTGAAAATTGATTGTTGATTCAAAAAGTTGAACGATTTTGAAAGTAGGTTTGTCTTTTGTTCTTTTAAAATGATCTTATGGGTTTTGATCTTCATTGAATGAAAAAAAAAATGATTTTGGAAAGTTTTCTTTCAAAAGATTTGAGTTGTATAATTTTGGTGAGAAAACCTAGAAATTGGGGATTTTTTAAAAGAGACTGGAAATCCATGAATGATATTGTTATATTTATTTTGTGTGTCAAAATAAATGGATGTTTGGAAAATTTTTGATTTATATTCATATAAATGATGAATTTCAAGGAATATGAGAATTGTTGTTCATTTTGGAAATTATTATTCAAAATGTTGAAATAGTCTTGAAATGACTAATTGTTGAGGACACTTGAGAAGAGGGAATTGTGTTATTCCTTGGATGATGAATTGGAATAAAAGTATTTATATTCATCTTGTGTTATTGGCATATCAATTCATTTGATTACATTAAACTTTGAAAGTTGATTTGAAAACTTGCATTGAGAAAAGAATGTTGAGAAACAAGTCTCCATGAATTGGTTTTGCAGTAAATACGGCGATAAGTCTTAATAGGTGGTGTAGATGAAATTGAATAGGTGTCGAGCCTTCCAGTTAATAATGATAAAAATGACAGATTATAGGTGTCGAGCCTTCCAGTCAATGTTGGTAAAAATGACAAATTGGTAGTACTTGTATAGTCTACTTGTAGACACCAACCTAGGGATTACTAAAGTCGCATTTACCGCTCTTGAAATGAATTGTTAAGTTTTGAAGAATTGAAATTGCATGACATGATCGAGCATGATGGTTTTCAAAGATGAAGATGTGATTTTCTTTCAAAAGGGCATAGCATGGCATGTGCATTTCATCTCTTGAGACTTGTATAAAATGTATATGCTTTGTTAAGGATTTCATACTAGGCTTTATGCTCACCCTACGGGATTTTTGTGCAGGAAAAGATGTGGTGATGCCGCCTAACTAAAGGCGAGAAAATGTGTGTTGAGAGTACGAGACTCTCATTTTGCTGTGACTCTGTGTGTAAGCCAAGGGCTGTATGTGTGTGGGTTTGAATAATCGTTTTGTGTAACCAGGCTCAAGCCTTGGAAACTTGTAAACCATTGGGGGCATTTATTTGTTTATTTACTTGTTATTGGATTAATGTATTGTTGCATGTAATGTAAGTTTGGAGATTTATATTTGGTTTTTCTTGAAAGAGCCATGATTGTTGTATTATCCTTTGGGCTAGAAATTTGGGACGTTACACTTCTTGCGCTTGAGCAGTCTTTGTGATCATCTAGTATCTTTGCAGGTCTGTAAAAATACTAAGGATTTGTATTCTTCACTCAAGCGAAGCTTCTTGCACTCGAGCGATGACCTTTGTCTACAAAACTTCTAGGAGTGTGTATTATGCACTTGAGCGAAGCTTCTTGCGCTTGAGCAAGCTGTGCGTATATTAGTTTGTAAACAGCCCATTTTAAGTCACTTTTTCATATCTCTCTCTCTCTAAACATTTCAAAACCCTATTTTATCTTACTTTCTCTCTCTCTAAAACTCACATATTTCCCTCAAATACACCTAGATCCGTCGATCCTTTCACCCGTGTGTTTCTGTTAAAAAGATAGATCTTAGTGAGGGCTTTATTCTAACCGGAGCAAAGTTGGTTTTTGGCGCCTTTGGGTTTCCCTCACTCCCTCTCTCATGCTCTAGCTTGAGGTAGGGACACTTTACACACTTTTTATGAGTTTTAATTTAGTTATTTGTATTTCTAAGCTTTGGTGAGATTTTTGAAAGATTTGGAACAATCTAGGGTTTTAGATGCAGAGCAAAAAGGGATTTTTTTCAAATAGATTCTTGGAAATGATTTTGATGTTAGAAATAATGTTGATTTGGTTGGAAAAGGTTGATCTTGATACTTGGAGTTGAATTTGAAAACAGTATGAATTTTTCCCTAATTACCTTGAATATTGGTTTTGTAAAAATAATGAAATTGATGTTGCAATAATGAAATTGGATTGGTGTTGATGAGAATGGTAGAGTTAGATATGCATTGTCACCTACCTCTTGAAATTTGGAAAGTTTATTTGTTTGCGAAATAATCTATCTATTTAGAAATATCTATTTTGGGCTATCGATGGAGGATAGTTATGATTGTTGTAGAAATTGCATGTGAATTAGGAAAATTGAAACTATTTTCTCATTCATTTGCATTGAACATTATTTCACATTTACACATTGAAAATGTTTATCATTTTGAGAAAAATGATGAATTTAAGAAACATGAATTGTATTGTTGAACTAAGTTGGCCTGAGTATCTTGGATGAAAGTCTTGAAAACCGCACGTATACATGGTATCAAACCCGCATACAAAATTTCCGTGGAATGGCAATAGTAGTGCTTGTATAGTCTACGTTTACATGGGTCCCGGCTTACGGTTTCCTTCGGACAAAATTTCCGAGAAAGGTTGTAATCTTTCGAAACTCTCAAAGTGTGAATCATCACCCTATTTTCTATTGAAATGGAAATGATTTGTGAATTAATATATTAACTTGGCATGGCATAGATTTGAAAAGAGATATAAAGATGTTTTGGCAAGAAAATGACATATGCATTCACCTTATAACTTTATTGAGATTTATACATTGTGTTGGATTATTTCTACTAGGCTTTGGCTCACCCTATGTGGGAAAAACATTTTAGGTGCTGATGATATGCCTCCGCCAAGGAAGTAGCTTGGGAGGATTTGTAGTAAGAGCTTATTTTTGGTGTATTCATTTTGTATAGCCAAGGGCTTTAAATGTATTAGACCTTCAGCCCTTTTTTTTGTAACCAATAACTATCTTGGAAGTTGTAAGCCTTTAGGACATTTCCTATCTGTTTAACTTCCATTCTTTTCTTTTGTTTGTAACATATGCTATAGGTTCATGGCTAGGCATATTGAACATATACCGCATGTGTTTCTCTTTTGAAAATCACATCAGATTTAATGGAAGGTAATTATGTTAGTATTGTTGTCGTCTATTAATATTATGGATGGATTATGGTAATTATTTGGGGGTATTACAACTTGGTATCAGAGCGTACCGGGTTTGAATACTTTGGGTACGTGAAAAGTGGTTATCACCACAATGGGTTTGTCTCGCTTGACAGAGATATTTATATGCGTAGTATGCTTATGTGATAACATGCTTATATGGTTATATAGGTATGGGATTTAGTTCCTAAAGATATTGATTATGTCTACGGGTTGCTAGAAGTCCTATTAGAAGAACACTTGATCACTGCTATTTCTAATTGGAATTCTGGCAATGTCGCGAGACGATCATTATTTAGGAAGGAAATTCGTATGTGGTTATGTGATTATGTGCTTATGTGGAGTGAATTACTATTGTCCATCACATTAAGATGCGCGTGAGCTAGCTTCGACACATTTATTAATGTGCTAATCTATTTCGTTACCTTCTTTGGATGTCAGGACATGGACGTAGTGATGGTAGGCATAGTAGGTCTAAAAGGCATGAGGTGCCTTTTTCGGACGAGATTCCGGTGCAAGAGAAAAAGGTTGGTCAGGTCAATATGGCCAAACCAATTGGTCATCAAGCCATGAACGCTTTGGCTCATGAAATGGCCGGAGCTTTGTAGGAATCCATGGACATTTTCAAGGCTGAAAACCAAGTCCAGGCCCAAATTGCTGAAGCAAGGACGTCTTTCTTGATGACGGAGTTCTTCTGGTCAAATCTGGATAAGTTTTTGGGTGATCCAACGAAGCCACTGAAGGCGGATGAGTGGCTAGAACAAATGGTGAAGACGTTTGAGATGCTTGGCATCGAAGATGACGGGCTGAGAGTGACCTTGGCATCCTTCCAGCTGAAAGGGGGTGCGAGTCAATGGTAGAAGTATGCGTATGGGCGCATTGGAGTGACTTGGGAGGCTTTTGTCAACGCCTTCCAAGACAAGTTCTTACCTTCCACTACTAGGAAGAAGTTGAGAGATCAGTTTCTAAAGCTCAAGTTGCTCAGTTTTCTAGTAACTGAGTTTGAGGCAACTTTCACAAGCCTCTCTAGATTTGCACCGGAACTTGTGGCGACGGAGGAACGCCATTGTATCAAGTTCAAAAAGAGATTGCGGATCAAGCTTCTTTTCAAAGTAGCTAGGTCAATGACTACGGACTAAGAACACCTTGTGGAGGCGGCGGCTCGTCTTGAGACCATAGTTTAGGCAAAGGAGGAGCGGGTTAGGGGCTCCACGAGGAACCAGAAGGTTTAAGGGGAGAACCGAGACAGTAAGAGGCAGAGAGGTCTTGCTCCATAGTAGTCCCAAGTTGTACAGTCTAGATCACCTTTCCAGTACTGAGTTCGGGCTTAAGGAGAGGTAGTCAGGGAGGTTTCTCTTGTTACAAGTGTGGCCAGTTAGGTCACAAGTTGCCAGCTTGCCCGGAGAGAGGAGGAGGGCAACAATCTGTGCCGCTTGTGGCTTGTTCTCAAAGCCAGAGTCAGAGAAGAGGACAGCTGCCTACTTGTTACCAGTATGGGTAGTCAGGGCACATGAAGAGGTTTTGCCCTCAGTTGGGTAGCATACTTGGTGTGTCTGGTTCGAGGCAGACATAGAGCCACCAGCCTGCATAGTTAGTTTAGGCCTCGAGGGCTAATCAGGGGGCCTCTTTGACTCAGTCAATACATCAAACGTATACTCCGAGGGGTGAGTAGGTGGATCAGAGACTTATAGGGCGTGTATGTTATTACCACGCCAGACCTACTGCCAACAACTTTACTTGTGAGAGGTACTTTCTTGTTATGCAATTATATTGCCAATGTGATAATTGATACAAGTGCTTCACATTCATTTATCTCGTTTGCATTTGCATTGGCTTAGAACAGGGGTGAGATTGTTTTAGAATAGAGGTGTCAGGGTTGTGATATAGAGGTTGCCGGTCACCAACTTCCTTTCGCATTTGTGTTGATTGACACGTCGAGTTTTGATGCCATATTGGGTATGGGCTGATTGTCATCGTATCGGGCCATCATAGATTGTTACCGTCAGAGAATTGCTATATGTACCTTGAGTGGTGATTACTTTTATTTCATGGGGGACAGGGCCGATAGAGTTTTATCACCGATATATGATCCACATGGTCGAAGTGAGCTTAGTTGTCTACTTGAAAACTTATTAGGTAATGAAGGTGATGTGGTTCGAACTGAGTTGCCAAGGGTAGTCTGTGAATATCCGGATGATTTTCCTGAGGATCTCACTAGTTTGCCACCTCACTGTGAGATTGAGTTCTCTACTGATTTAGTGCCTGTCGCAACACCGATCTCTATGGCACCTTATAGATTTGCACCTATTGAGTTGAGTAAGTTGAAGATTCAACTCCAAGAATTGCAAGATAAGGGTTTTATTCGCCTTAGTACTTCACCTTGGGGAGCACCGAATCTCTTTGCTAAGAAAAAAGATGGTGCCTTACAGCTTTGTATTGATTGCCGAAAGTTGAACCGAGTAACTGTTAAGAACAAGTACCCAATGCCTCACATATATGATTTATTTGACCAGTTAAAGGGGTCTTCTTGTTTCTCTAAGATAGACTTGAGATAGGGTTATCACCAGCTGAGGGTAAGAGAGGAAGATATCCAGAAGACGGCATTCTGTACGCAGTATAGCCACTATGAGTTCCTAGTGATGCCTTTTGGGTTAATCAATGCACCAACTGTGGTTATTGATTTCATGAATCGGATTTTTTGTGAGTTCTTAGACCGATTTGTAGTCGCCTTTGTTAATGACATCCTGATTTACTCACCCTCTAGGGAGGAGCACGAGGAACACTTGTGAGTGGTGTTGGAGCTTCTTAGAGCCCACAAACTGTATGCTAAGTTTGGGAAGTGTGAATTTTGGTTAAGAAAAGTAAAGTTCTTAGGCGATATAGTATTCGAGGAAGGGGTGACTGTAGATTCATCCAAGATAGAAGCAGTACTAGATTGGGAGCAACCTAAGAATGCTTTTGAGATTCGTAGTTTCTTGGGATTGGTTGAGTATTACTGTTGGTTTGTGAAAGATTTCTCTAGGTTAGTCTCACCATTGACTAGACTGACGAGGAAGGGAATTAAATTTGTACGGAGTAAGACTTGTGAAAAGTCGTTTCAAGAGCTTAAGGTTAAACTTACCACTACTACAGTATTGATTATTCCAGAGACATGTTTGGGCTATTCGTGTATTGTGATGCTTCATGGGACAGTTTGGGTTTTGTTTTGATGCAGGAAAGGAAAGTAGTGGCTTATAGATCTCAGTAGTTGAAAACACATGAGAGGAACTCATGACCTAAAGTTAGCAGCTGTGATCTTTGGCTTGAAGATTTGGAGGCATTACTTGTATGGTGAGAAGTTTGAGGTGTTTTTTGATCACAAGAGTCCAAAATATCTGTTTACACAGAAAGACTTGAATATGAGGCAGAGGAGGTGGATGGAGTTTATAGAAGATTATGACTTTGAGCTGTATTATCATCCCAGGAAGGCCAACGTAGTGGCTGATGCTTTGAGTAGAAAATCCATTAGTAATGTAGCTTGTATAGCTATCCGAGAATGGGAGATGTTGGGTGCGATTGGTGAGTTTGACTTGCATCTTGGTGAGTCTGTTGAGTCTGCAGCCTTGTTTTCGGTAGTTGCATAACCCACACTTGTGAGCCAGGTGATAAAAGCATAGAGGGGTGATCTTGAGGTAGAATCCCTCCAAGAGATGATCTCTAGTGGGAACGTGGAAAAGGGTTTGAACGTACACTCTGACTCCAGTGTTAGATACCTTGATCATCTTTTTGTGCTGGAGTCCTGTCATGAGGAGGTACTTCGAGAGTTTCACCATTCACTCCTTGCAGTCTCCTCGAGACGCTGAAAGATGTATCATGACTGTAGTCATCAATTTTGGTGGGAGGGAATAAAGAAGGACGTAGTCATGTTTGTGTTGAAGTGCCTTACTTGTCAACAAGTGAAGGCTGAGCATTAGAGGCTAGCGGGTTTGTTACAACCATTGCCTATAGTTGAGTGGAAGTGGGTGCATGTCACAATAGATTTTGTTATGGATCTTCCGAGGACTCAACGGGGTAGTGATGGGATTTTGGTGGTAGTTGACTGGTTGACCAAGTCAACGCACTTTGTATCTATACATGTGAGTGACTCGGTAGATTATCTAGTCGACCTCTATATTAGGGGCATTGTTTAACTTCATGGGGTCCCTGTGACTATTGTTTCGGATAGAGATCCGCGTTTTATGGCTCGGTTGTGGTAAAGTCTATAGAAGGCCTTAGGTACTAGGTTAACTTTTAGATCCGCCTATCATCTCCAGACTGACTGGTAGTCCGAGCGTACTATTCAGATTCTTAAGGATATGCTTCGAGGTTGTGTCCTTGACTTTAAGGGGTTGTGGGAGAGGCACTTGCCCTTAGTTGAGTTTGCCTATAACAACAGCTTCTAGTCAAGTATTGGTATGGCACCGTTTGAGGCCTTGTATGGCCGACCGTGTAGGTCTCCTGTATGTTGGGCCAAGATGGGTGACACACCTATGTTGGGTCTAGAGTTAGTCCAGGAAATGACGGAGAAAGTTGCACTTATCCGTAAGAGGTTGGTCACGGTACAAAGTCGTCAGAAGAGCTATGCCGACCGTAGGAGGAGGCCATTATTCTTTGAAGTAGGAGATCATGTCTTTCTGAAGATATCACTTAGATAGAGTTTGATGAGGTTTGGAAAGAGTAGAAATTTGTCTCCTAGGTTTATTGGGCCTTTTGAGATCCCAGAATGGATTGGGGAGGTAGCTTACTGTTTGGTCTTGCAGCCATAGCTTTCCGAGATACATGACGTGTTCCATATCTGTATGCTTTGGAAGTATGAGCCGGATCTTTCACACGTGTTGGATTGGATTGAGTTAGAGGTTGACGAGGATGCCTCATATGAGGAGAAACCTGTTGGAGTTTTAGATACTCGAGACCAAGTCTTGCGAGGCAAGACGATTCCTTTGGTAAAAGTGTTGTGACAACACCACGGGGTTGAGGAGGCCACTTGGGAGCGTGAAATAGAAGTCTGTAAGAAATATCCGGACTTGTTTATTGATATTTTAACATGTATTGAAACTTTGTTATATTAATGTAAAATGAACATTGTGTATATTTTGAAAGTACGAATTGTATATTTAGTAATGAGTAGATAATTATCTCGTTGATGAGAATGGGTGATCCGTGAATAGATCATCGTAATGGATTAGGATGACTATCGTTGTTTTAATTGATTTAAACATGGTTTAAAATGTTTGGTTTAAATTTCGGGGACGAAATTCCTTAAGGGGAGAGGTTATAGCGTTCCTGGTTTAAACCCAACCCATTTGACTTTTAGATTTAGGTTTCTTTCTTTGTATAGTTGTTCTTGCTTTGTTTCTTGCTATTCTCTCTTTGAGTTGAGCTATTGGGTCGCGTTGGTTGTGTTTGGAACATATTGGTAGCTTGTTTTTCAAACTTTTGTTGTCTAGATTTTTGTCCCTTCGCTCGAGCAAAGCTTATTGCGCTCGAGCGGTTTTTGTGAACATCCAATATTTTTGCAAGTCTATAAAAATACCAAGCATTTGTGTTCTTCGCTCGAGCAAAGCTTCTTGTGCTCGAGCGACGACCTCTATCTGCAACACTTCTGGGAGTGTGCATTCTATGCTTGAACAGAGCTTCTTGCGCTCAAATGGAACAACTTATTGTGTCTGGTCGCTCGAGCAACAACTCTTGCACTTGAGCGAGCTATGTGTATATCAGTTCGTAAACAGCCTATTTTAAGTCACTTTTTCATATCTCTCTTTCTCTCTTTAAACATTTCAAAACCCAATTTTCTCTTACTCTCTCTCTAAAACTCACATATTTCCCTCAAATACACCTAGATCCGTCGATCTTTTCACCCATATGTCTTTGTTAAAGAGATAGAACTTGGCGAGGGCTTCGTTCTGACCAGAACAAAGTTGGTTTTTGGCGTCTTTGGGTTTCCCTCACTCCATCTCTCGTGCTCTAGCTTGAGGTAGGGATACTTTCCATACTTTTTACGAGTTTTAACTTAGTTATTTGTATTTCTAAGCTTTGGTGAGATTTTTTGAAGATTTGGAACAATCTAGGGTTTTGGGTGAAGAGCAAAAAGGGGGTTTTTCAAATAGATTCTTGGAAATGTTTTTGATGTTGGAAATAAAGTTGATTTGGTTGGAAAAGGTTGATCTTGATACTTGGAGTTGAATTTGAAAAGAGTATGAATTTTGCCCTAATTACCTTCAATATTGGTTTTGTAAAAGTAATGAAATTGGATTGGTATTGATGAGAATGGTGGGGTTGGATATGTATAATCACCCACCTTATGAAATTTGGAAAGTTTATCTACTTGGGAAATAATCTATCTATTTAGAAATATCTATTTTGGGCTATCGGTGGAGGCTAGCTATGATTGTTATAGAAATTGCATTTGAATTAGAAAAATTTAAATTGTTTTCTCATTCATTTGCATTGAACATTATTTAACATTTACACATTGAAAATGTTTTATCGTTTTGAGAAAAATGGTGAATTTGAGAAACATGAATTGTATTGTTGAACTAAGTTGGCCTAAGTGTTTTGGGTGAAAGTCCCAAAAAACTGCGCAAATACATGGGTGTCAATCTCAGGGACGAAATTTCTATGAAATGGAAATAGTAATGCTTGTATAACCCACGTTTACATGGGTCTTGGCTAACGATTTCCTCCAAACGAAATTTTCGAGAAAGGTTGTAATTTTCAAAACTCTCAAATTGTGAATCATTGAAATGGAAATGAATTGTGAATCAAAATATTAACTTGGGGTGGCATAGTTTTGAAAAAAGATATAAAGATGTTTTGGCAAGAACATGGCATATGTATTCACCTTATAGTTTTGTTAAGATTTATAAATTGTGTTGGATTATTTCTACTGGGTTTTGGCTCACCCTATGTGGGAAAAACATTTCAGGTGCTAATGATATACCTCTACCAAGATAGTAGCTTGGAGGATTTGGAGCAAGAGTTTCTTTTTGTTGTATTCATTTTTTATAGCCTAGGGCATTAAATGTATTGGACCTTGAGTCCCTTTTTTTTTTTTTTTTTTTTTTTTTTTTTTTTTTTGTAACCAGGAATTGCCTTGGAAAGCTATGAGCCTTTAGGGCATTTCTTATCTGTCTAACTCCCATTCTTTTCTTTTGTTTGTAACATATGCTATAGATTCATGGCTAGGCATATTGAATGTATACCACATATGTTTTTCTTTTGAAAATTATGTCAGATTTAATGGACGGTAATTATGTTAGTATTGTTGTCGTCTATTAATATTATGGATGGATTATTGTAATTATTTCAGGGTGTTACACAATTGTAGCAATAGAATTAGAAATCCATAAGAAAAACTCAATCACTCTATATACAAAACAAAAAATATCACCCAAATCCTCATATTTATCCTCATCTTTATCATTATCACTGTGATTAACAATCTATGCAATTTTATCGTTCCACCAATCCAAATCAAACCAAACCCACATTTGAATAATATGTTTGTAACAGAATTGATTGGACATAAAGTAGAGTTTTGACTTACAATAATGGAGAAACATAGAGTTTTGAACACAGAGCAACAATAGACAAACATATAATTTCGAACACAAAATGATAATGGAGGAACACAAAGTTTCACTATAACAATGGAGGAATATAATATTATTTCACCACCATATGTAAACTAGAGTTTCTAAACCATACCAAATAAAGAGTTTCGAAACCCTAGCACAATAAAACAATACCACAAATATGAATGAAACTGATCAAAAAGAAAAAAGTGAATAATGGTAACTACTAAAATAGTGGTAGTAACAAAAGGAAAATGTGTATATTATTTTTCTATGTAATTGTGGTAGCCGAATAAAATAAGACGCAAATAGGCCAAAGTATATATCTGCCCAATCGGTATATAGTATGTACTTGGCCTTGTCTCTGACGTTTCATATGTCGAATAACGTGACCGGCCACAGATCAGTTAAGCCAGGGGCCGATTGAAAGTTGGAATACGGCATAATGGGAGGGGGGGCCGAGTGAACAATCACATGACAGGTCGAGAGTGGGCCCTGCCTAGAGGACCAGGAGTGTATATAAATAGAAGAACGACGAACAAAAAGAGGTATGTGAGAAAAAATATGCTTAACTTAAGATACAAGCAATCTAGAGAGTATACACTGACTTATCCGTCGGAGTGCTAATCCCGGCACCCCCGACCGGAGTGTTCATTCTTTTTCAAGTTACTAGCTGAGGATCATGAGCATCCCATTGGATCCAAAGAGTATTTCCAAACCACTTCCCCACAATTGGCACCGTCTGTGGGAATACTCAACTACACCCATGGTGGGCGTAACAGAAGATCCTTCGATAGTCGCCGACGAAACCAACCAGAGAGATGACCTCACTCCAATGAACATGCTGGGACCGGAGAACATCCCTGCGAGACGTGCCTTGAACTTCAACTCCGTTGCCCATACCTGACCCTCAACTTCAGCACATGAGACAATGCAAGCGATCATGGAATAGGCGAAGCAAAACAAATAGAGGTTGGAAAACATGATTGCTGAAAATGAGCACCTTTGGTCGGATTTGGCTTTGGAAGTGGCAAAATCTAAACAAGTCACGTGCCAAGATTTGGGACGACCTTTGAGAGCGGAGGGTCGAAGACCTCGAGTTCGGAGACAAGATAGTGACAGTGACTCTGACTCATTATCCCCGGAGCCTAAAAAGAAGGGACGACTCGAAACTACCAGTTCCTTTGAAGAGAGTCCACATCTAAGGCATAAGCGAAGATGAAATGGTTCAGACGAAGAAGACCAGCACGATCCCTTTGTGCGACGGATTGCAAAGGCAGTATTACCCAAGAAGTTCAAGGCCCCGTCGTTCACCCTGTACGACGGGAAATCAGACCCCACTGATCATATCCGTCATTATAAGCAAGCCATGACGCTGCATGCAGATGACGAGGCCCTCATGTGCAGAATATTTTCGAGCAGTTTGGGACCATTGGCCGTCAGATGGTATTATAAGTTGGAGTCGGCATCGATTAAGAGTTTCCATCAATTACAGAAATCCTTCAGGGCAAGATTCATCACCAACGAGGTCCAGCCGAAGCAAGCCGACTCTGTCTGGGCAATGCAGGTCCAGCCAGGAGAAACTCTACCAGTGTATTCGGCACACTATTGGGAATGCTTCAATCTTGTGGATGACGCCTGTAACGACTCCATGGCCATCACCGCCTTCAAAATGGGGTTGCATCCGGATAGTGCCCTTCACAGTTCCTTGACTAGAAGGCCCCCCAAAACAGTCTGGGCGTTGATGAAGAAAGTCGAGAAATATTACAAAGTGGGAGATGATGCTCTGCGGGTTAAAGCCGGAAACAAGGCCAACAAGACAGTCCCTTCCGAGATTGTTCAGCCGATAAACTCTATATCAACGCAGAGCCCTGAATCGCGGAGTCGGACTAAGCGCGACAAGAGACGGGATAAGCGCCGAACAAACGACCAATGTTCCCACCGAGCTAGTGAACAACTTCAAGTAGATAGCAGGCGCACCAGGCACACGGACAAGAAATATATGGAGTTGTCAGAGCCGATCAGCACGGTTATGTCTAAAGTCCAACACCTTCCGTTCTTTAAATGGCCATCCAAAATGGTGGGACCTCCAGACCCAAGAAGACGGGATATGCGGTACGAGCATCACAAAGATCATGGCCATGATACTGAGAGTTGTTATGCATTGAAGGATCATCTGGAGGAATTGGTACAAGATAGTCGGCTAAAACAGTACGTCCGAAAAGGTAACTCAACCAAAGCAATAGCCTTACGGCAGGATTCACCTCCACTGGGCGTGATCCATATGATATACAGCCTGCCAATGGCATCCGCGGTGAATACAATTCAGTCGCATCTCGACCCTCAAAAACAACTCACCCTGGCTAAACAACCCCATGAAGCTGCGAGCATTGCTTTTAATGATTCAGATTTGGCCGGAGTGACACTTCCTCACACCGATCCCTTGGTAATCAAGTTACGTGTAAACCGGTTCGCCGTTGAGCGCGTACTCATTGATCCGAGAAGCACATTGGAAGTTATGTATTACAAGACATTCACCAAACTCGACTTCACCGAATCAGATCTTTCTCCAGCTCCTTATCCATTATTCGGCTTCAATGCTAATCTAGAATATCTGTTGGGCAAAATCACATTACTAGTTTGAGCTGGCTCGCGAATAGTGGATGTGGAATTCTTGGTTGTCAAGCTCCCTTCACCGTATAATCTCATCATGGGAAGAACTTGGCTACACATCATGCAAGCCGTGCCGAGCACCTATCATCAATTGCTCCGCTTCCCGACTGAATGAGGCGTAGAACAAATTCGTGGTTCCCAGAAATTGGCACAAACGTGTTATCTCCTTGCCGCGAAGACACCAAGAGAACTGGAAGTGAATTCTATTGAGGTTCCGGATCGAGAGAGCCTCGACGATGTTGGACGACTCCCAAGTGAAAAGGCCACGGAAGCCCTGGATCGAGTTGAAATTTTCGGGAACCCTGACAGGTTCTTCATGATCGGTGCCTCCCTAGATGATGAAGACAGACATCGGCTAATTACCTTCTTACTTAGCAACCTCGATGTATTTGTATGGTCACCGTATGAGATACCGGGGGTAGATCCATCTGTGCCTCAGCATCGTTTGAATGTTGACCCCAAATGTAAGCCGATTGTACAGAAAAGCTGACGGTCAGCCGCAGAACACACTGCCGACGTTGTTGAAAAGGTTGATCGGTTGCTTGATGCCGGAGCAATTAGGGAAGTGACCTACCCTACATGGCTCTCGAATACCGTGGTTATGAAGAAGAAAAATGGGACTTGGCGTGTCTGCATTGATTTCACGGACCTAAACAAAGCTTGCCCCAAGGATTGTTTCCCTCCCCCCCCCCCCCAGAATAGACCAACTTGTAGATGTTATGGCACGTCATCAGCGTATGAGCTTCCTCGATGCCTAGAGAGGCTACCATCAAATTGCCATGCATCTGGAGGACCAAGACAAAACTGCATTCCTCACCCCAAGAGGAACCTATTGCTATAAGGTTATACCTTTTGGGTTGAAGAATGCAGGGGCAACTTACCAAAGACTAGTCACTACCATGTTCAAGGAGCAACTCGGCCGTACTATAAAAGTGTACATTGATGATATAGTAGTGAAGTCAAAGGAAAAGCAAACTCATTTGGCCGACCTGGAAGAGACGTTCGGCATTTTACACAAGTACAAAATGAAGCTGAACGCTGCCAAGTGTGCATTTGGGATTGGATCTGGCAAATTCCTTGGCTTCATTGTCAATCACCGAGGCATCGAAGCCAACCCGAGGCAAATCACGGCAATCCTGGAACTTGGCTCCCCTCAATCGATGAAGGAAGTTCAAAAGTTGATGGGGATGGCCGCCGCACTCAACAGGTTC
Source organism: Camellia granthamiana (assembly GCA_036172215.1). Lineage (NCBI taxonomy): Eukaryota > Viridiplantae > Streptophyta > Magnoliopsida > Ericales > Theaceae > Camellia > Camellia granthamiana. The sequence goes on along the minus strand of CM069913.1, from coordinate 60,598,434 downwards.
ATCGGTCGTTCCACAGACCGCTGCCGGTAATTCTTTCACACCCTATGGCAAGGCAAGGCAAGGCTAGGCTTTTGAATGGAACTCTTAGTGCGAAGCCGCTTTCAACGGTCTGAAGACCTACCTCCGATCAGTACCACTCTTAACAACACCTTCAGCAGATGACCCGCTCATCCTATATATGGCAGTTTCCCACTGGGCCGTTAGCGCCGTACTGTTGAAGGAAGAACTTGGGGAGTAGCGGCCAGTGTATTATGTGAGCAAGGCAATGGTTGATGCTGAAACACGATACTTTCCATTGGAAAAACTCATCCTAGCCCTTGTCACGGCAACAAGAAAGCTGATGCATTACTTTCAGGGCCATACCATTGGGGTACTAACGGACCACCCCCTCCAGTCAGTACTCCGTAGTGCAGAGGCGTTAGGGCGCATGTGAAAATGGGCTCTTGAACTCAGCCAGTACGACATTCAGTTTCTACCTAGAACCTCAATCAAGGGCCAAGTACTTGCCGACTTTGTAGCCGAATTCACTAGGGGTCTTGCCGACTTCAAGGTTGATGAAATTCAACTTAAGCCAGACTGGAGAATTTATGTCGGGGACATTTGGCAATTGTACTGCGATGGATCGTCCAATCATGCGGTAGCGGGGCTGGAGTAGTAATCATGGCACCCGACGGAGCAATAATCGAGCAGGCTATCAAACTCGGCTTTGAAGCATCAAACAACGAGGCCGAATATGAGGCCCTGCTAACTGGCTTGCGTAATGCTCATCTCTTGGGTGCTTGGCGTCTGCTCATTTTTTGCGATTCGAAACTGGTGATCAATCAACTAAAGGGGGGAGTACGTGGTCAAAAATGATCGTATGGCCGCTTACATGAAAACGGCAAATTCCTTATTGGCAAAATTTGACCATCATGAGCTGAACCAAATAACTCGTCATCAGAACACACACGTAGACGCCCTGGCTTGCCTAGCCTCCACCATTAACTCAGAGATTAAACGGACAATCGAAGTAGGTTTCATCTCTAAACCAAGCATTGGCCCTTCAGAAGAAGTCCAGATCAATGTCATAAAGTCCGGTCCGAGTTGGATGGACTCCATTGCTGCATTCCTATCTTCCGAATAGTTACCGTTGGATAAGAAAGAAGCACACAAGCAGTGGAACAGAGCCCTGCGATACTATTTGGACCCGCAAGGAAAACTTTACAAAAAATCCCTTTCTGGCCCGTACCTAGAGTGCGTTCATCTGGATAAAGTCGAGGGACTCCTGACTGAAATACATGAAGGTAGTTGTGGTGCCCATTTTGGTGGGCGCTCTCTGACCCATCGAGCTGTGACACAAGGGTATTATTGGCCGACAATGAGAGCTGATGCCGAATGTTACGTCAAGAAATGTGAACAGTGCCAGAAGTTTTCTCCCTTAACCCACCTGCCGGCTGAGGAGTTAAGCTCTATAACCAATCCTTGGCTGTTTGCCCAATGGGGACTTGACATCGTCAGACCGCTGCCTTACGCTCCGGGCAACAAGCAATTTCTGATTGTCACAACAAATTATTTCACAAAATGGGTAGAAGCGGAGGCACTAACGCACATCCGAGACACTGATGTGAAGCGTTTTGTATGGAGAAATATCATAACGCGATTCGGCATTCCAAGAGCACTAATCTCAGACAACGGCACCCAGTTTGATTGCGGTATCTACAGAGAACTATGTAGCAAGTATGGTATTTGGCCCTATTTCTCCACCCCAGCTTATCCACAGAGCAACGACCAAGCTGAAGCCTCCAACAAAGTCATTCTGGACAGCATCAAGAAGAGGCTAGAAAAAGCTAAAGGTAGATGGGTTGAAGAATTACCGAGTGTATTGTGGGCTCATCGCATTACTCCAAGACGGTCCACTGGTGAAACGCTGTTCGCCTTGTGCTTCGGGAATCAAGCCATCATCCCCTTGGAAATCGGCCTCCCAACCTTGAAATCGAAAGTTTTTGATATGGGCCGAAACGACATGATGTTAGCCTTGGATTTAACTCTGATTGAAGAACGAAGAGACCGTGCCCTTGCATCCATGGCACGGTACCAGCAGCAGCTCGCTAAGTCATATAATCAACGCGCTCAGCGGCGCCGCTATGTTCCAGGCAAATTGGTCCTGAAGAAAGTGCTTCCAGATGCCAGGAATCCGGCTGACAGGAAATTGGGACCTAACTGGGACGGCCCCTATAGATCGACTCGATCGCGGGAACAGGGGTATATCGGCTCAAAGACTTGTCTGGAAGAAGTCTGCCATGCCCTTGGAATTCTTCGTATTTGCATAAATTTTATCATTGAACCCGACCTGTGGGACAAGATATTCGTTTTGAATGATTCACCATGTACACATTTCGTTTTCGCAATGCAAAGTCTCTTATTTCCTCACTGTGAAATTCAACTCATTACAACTATTAAGCCTTCGGATTCGGAGTGCCCTTCGTGGATATCACGATTGGCCAAGATAAGTCTCCGGATTCAGAGCCCCATCAGCGCCAGACGCTTTTGGGCCGATTAAGCCTCCGGATTCGGAGCGCACTTTGTGGATATCACGATTGGCCAAGTCAAGTCTCCGGATTCGGAGCTCCATCAGCACAAGACGCTTTTGGGCCGATTAGGCCTCTGGATTCGGAGCGCCTTTCGTGGATATCACGATTGGCCAAGATAAGTCCCCGGATTCGGAGCCCCATCAGTGCAAGACGCTTTTCGACTGATTAAGCCTTCGGATTCGGAACGCTCTCAGCGCAAGACGCTTTTGGGCCCATTAAGCCTCCGGATTCGAAGCGCCCTTCGTGGATATCACGATTGGCCAAGTCAAGTCTTCGGATTCGGAGCCCCATCAGCGCAAGATGCTTTTGGGCCGATTAAGCCTCCGGATTCAGAGCGCCCTTCATGTGTAATATCCTTGTTCAGTAGTATGCTAATTGGTCCTTAACATGAATGTGATTATGTGTTTAATATGATTTTGTGTGCAATTATGTGAATATATGTGGTTTTGAATTTCTATCTGTTCACCGTAGGAATATCTGTTTAATTATCTGCTTCGAAAATTAAAATTGAAGGCCCTATCGGCCACGAAACCCGAAATTGATTACGCCATTGTGATTAGCGTAATTTTTAGAGCCTACGGTGAAATTTAATTGAAAATTGATTCGGATCAGATTAATTAGATTCAGAATGATTAATTAAGTGCTCAATTATTTAATATTAAAATAATGTGACTTAGAGGGGCTATGTAAGGGCCACTGTATGTTCAATACTCATCTTTTATTCAAATTGGCTGATTATAACTCTAAGAAAGAGAGAGGGTCGGCCATAGAGAGAGAGGGAGCTCAAAATTGGAGTTTTGATCTTGAAGCTTGGAAGTCTTGAAGATTACTCAAGAATCTGCTATAGATTGTGAGAATTAAAGCCCCTAGGTAAGTAAATTCATGGATTTGAAATTGTAATTTTGTGAATTGAAGATTAAATTGTGATCTAGAACATGAAATGAGTTGGTTTTGATGAATTTGAAGTCCATATGTGCATGCATGTGGAGAATTCCTATGAAATTACATAATCTAGCATGTACTATGTGAATTGTGAAGAATTAAGCATTGAAGTATACATGCAAGCATGGTTTTGTTGATTTTCATGTTTATGAACATCTTTGGTGCTATTTGAAATGGAAATGAGGTCAAAAATTGACATGCATGTTTGATTAAGGAAGATATGAAGCTTATGTAAAGTTTGAATGTATGAGCCTTGAGTTTACAAAGTAATGTTGATTAATTTGGGAGAATTGGACCATGATTTTGAGCAATTGACTTCACCTTGCTTGTATACTCATGTTACATAATGTGTTTGCATGTTTTGGAACCAAATTTATGGGATTTGAACCTTGGAAGATTGGATTGGAGCTCAAGAACCAAATTTATGGGATTTGAACCGGGAATATAGACGTTTGGTACATTGCAATCAACCTTCCAACAGATAAGCATATTAGTTATATCAACACTTCCAAAGATAAGCATATAAGCTATATCAACACGTTAACTGACAAGCATATGAGCTGTATCAGTGGAGTCCATCTCCTATCTTCTTCCAAACAACATCCGGTTTAGAGGTCCATCCCTTATCTTCCCCTAAACCATGGAGTACATCCCCTATCTCCTCCCCCATACACAACGTATATACACGTAGGTCGTATACACAACCAAACAGTACATAACGTTAATGTATTCTATCAACTGTCCTACCCTGTGACATATCTAATTGATTAGTTTTAGTTTGCCTAATCATCATGCATTGTCTATAACAATCAAAACTACCCTCCACCGGTAGCCCAAGCAATTATTTCTAGACAGATAATAAAATCTCCAACAGATATAATATCAATTTTTACAAAGTGAGCGATTAACAAATCCAACTCCACCATTTCACAATATAATGAGTCAATTTCATTATTTCCAACTCAATTCCATAAATCCACAACTTTTCCAAATTAGTTATACCAATTAATTTATACAACAAATTAGGGCTTTTTTTCTCCCAACTCTCAATATTAACCCAAAGGTTCAAATCTCAACAACCAACCTCAATATCATCATTTTGAAACCCAAAATATACATTTTAGACTCAAAACAATAAAACCCCTTTTTAACATTTTGAAACCCAAAGTCCCAAAATCACCCAACTTCAACACTTTATCAAAACAACCAAAAATCTATGTCAAAGACCATAAGAGTGAGTAGGAATCCCTACCTCAAAAGTTGACACCCAACGAAGGAGATGAAGAAAACGAAAATGCTCCAAATCACGACTTTCTCCGATCAAAAGATCGCCCTCGACGATCAACGACTTTTTTGTAAAGGCCAAAGGTGAGAAAACAACTCCTACTAGATCAATACCTAGAGAGAAGGCAAGGTTCTAGAGAGAGAAGCTCAACAATGGAGTTTTGGAAAAGTAAGAGAGAGAGAGAGAGAGAATGCAAAAAGTGATTTGAAAAAGCCTATCTGCCTTCTGTTATATGACATTCCCGCTCGAGTGGAAAACACAACGCTCGAGCGTAAAGAACAAAAAACTAGGTCCGCTTGAGCGCAATAAGTCCCGCTCGAGCGCCAAGACACAAGAATAAAGGACATCCGCTCGAGCGTGAAAAACCAGTCCGCTCGAGAGCAATTTTCCCCCTCCGAGAACTTACACCAGAAATGTACTACCCGCTCGAGCTCCAACAAGCCCGCTCGAGCGCGACCCGCTAGAGCGTAAAGAAACCCGCTTGAGCGTGAAAAACATACCTGCAGAAGTTTTGCAGGGGCACGAAATACTGGGAGTGTGTAAACCCCGCTCGAACGCAAGAAGGCCGGCTCGAGCGTACAACCAAAAACCAAAACCCGCTCGAGCGCAGAATAACCCGCTCGAGCGTAACACCAAAAAGCTGGGCAACAAGATTTGAGACTTAAGCTCAACCAACCTGTAACACACCTGCCCAAAACATCTCAAAACTCAAACAAATGGAATTAAAGGATGACAACAAGGTAGACACAACTACCAACTCCACGGAACCGAGTCCGGAATACAACTGAACAGTAAAGGGAATACCGGGACCGCTATAACCTCCCCCCCTTAAAGAATTTCGTCCCCGAAATTAAACATAAGTTTTTGAAAAACAGGTTTTCTCCATTCTCAACAATATTACAACATAATATTTAACAACCTGACCTATTACTGGTCAATCTCGTCTCTTGTCAAGAGGCATTTCACATTATACATAACAACCTCATTATCAACATGCATTCCTTTGAAATTTACCAATTTCAACTCATTTTCTACAATTCCATAACACATGCAACATTAATATCATGCTTGCATTTCCACAATATACTTAACATACACAATGTTAACACAAACTTCCATTTACCAAAACATTTACAATGTTTTACAACTTAGGACATATATAATGCTCTTAAAGTCCAACAATTTTACAAAATTACCAATGTATGATTACACATCAACGAACAAGTCCAGATATTTCTCGCGGACCTCCAACTCACGTTCCCAAGTGGCCTCCTCCACTCTGTGATGTTTCCACAAAACCTTAACCAAGGGAATGGTCTTGCCTTACAAGACTTGATCCCTCCTATCCAAGACCCGAACCGGTCTCTCCTCATACGAGGTATCCTCATCTACCTCTAAATCGGTCCAATCCAACATATGGGATGGATCTGGCTCGTGCTTCCGAAGCATACTGACATGAAATACGTCATGCACCCCAGACAACTGCGGTGGCAAAGCCAAACGATAAGCAACTTCCCCAATTCTCTCAAGGATCTCAAAGGGACCAATGAACCGAGGGGATAATTTCCCACTCTTCCCAAACCTCATCAAACCTCGCCTAGGTGATATTTTCAAGAAAACATGATCACCTACCTCAAACGCCAAAGGCCTCCCCCTACGGTCGGCATAACTCTTTTGGCGACTTTGGGCTGTAACAAGCCTCCTACGGATAAGCTCAACTTTCTCCGTCGTCTCTCTAACTAACTCTGGACCCAACAAAGGTGCATCACCTACCTCGGCCCAACAAACTGGAGATCTACATGGTCGGCCATACAAGGCCTCAAACGGTGCCATACTGATACTCGACTGAAAACTGTTGTTGTAGGCAAACTCCACCAATGGTAAGTGCCTCTCCCACGTCCCACTAAAGTCAAGGACACAACCTCGAAGCATATCCTCAAGGATCTGAATAGTACGCTCGGACTGCCAGTCAGTCTGAGGGTGATAAGCCGTACTAAAGGTCAACTTAGTGCCCAAGGCACTCTACAAACTTTGCCACAACCTAGCAGTAAAACGAGGATCTCTATCTGAGACGATCATCACTGGGACCCCGTGCAACCTCACTATGTCCCGAATATACAGGTCGACGAGATGATCTACTGAATCTCTCATGCGCATAGGGATAAAGTGCGCCAACTTAGTCAACCGATCTACAACCACCCAAATAGCATCACTACCCCGCTGAGTCCTCGGAAGACATACAACGAAGTCCATAGTGACATGCTCCCACTTCCACTCGGCAATAGGCAAGGGTTGCAACAAACCCGCTGGCCTCTGATGCTCGGCCTTCACTTGCTGACAAGTAAGGCCCTTCGATACGAAGACAGCCACATCTCTCTTCATGCCCCGCCACCAAAACTGGCGACCCAAATCCTGATACATCTTAGTGCCTCCCGGATGCACATCAAGACGTGAATGGTGAAACTCTCGGAGTACTTCCTCTCGGCAAGACTCCGACACAAACAGACGGTCTCGGTATCTCACACTCTGGTCGGGATACACCGTCAAACCTTTCTCAACCTTCCCACTGGAGATCTTCTCTCGGAGAGACTCTACCTTAAGGTCACCTCTCTGTGCCTCTAACACTCGAGTCACAAGCGTAGGCTGCGCGACTACAGAAAACAAGGCTGCAGCCTCAACAGATTCGCCCAGAAGTAAATCAAACTCGCCCAACGCACCCATCGTCTCCCATTCCCGGATGGCTATACAAGCTACATCGCTAATGGACTTCCTACTAAGGGCATCGGCCACAACGTTGGCCTTTCCCGGGTGATAGTGCAACTCAAAATCATAGTCCTCAATGAACTCCATCCACCTTCTCTGCCTCAGATTTAAGTCTCTCTGTGTAAACAGATACTTCAAACTCTTGTGGTCCGAGAACACTTCGAACCTCTCACCATAAAGGTAGTGCCTCCAAATCTTCAAGGCAAAAATCACTGCTGCTAGTTCTAAGTCATGTGTAGGGTTATTCTTCTCGTGTATTTTCAACTGACGTGAGCCATGAGCTACCACTTTCCCCTCTTGCATCAACACACAACCCAAACCCTCTCGTGAGGCATCACAATAAACCGCATAACCTAACTGGAATAATCAACACCGGAGCGGTGGTCAACCTAACCTTCAACTCTTGGAACGACTTTTCACAAGTCTCACTCCATACAAATTTGACCCCTTTCCGCGTCAATCTAGTCAACGACGAAGCTAGCCTGGAGAAATCCTTCACAAACCGGCGGTAATACCCCGCTAATCCCAGAAAACTGTGAATCTCGAAAACACTCTTAGGCTGTGCCCAATCTTGCACTGCCTCAACCTTGGATGTATCAACAGACACTCCTTCCCCGGATACCACATGGCCTAAGAATTTGACCTCTCCTAGCCAGAACTCACACTTCCCAAATTTGGCATACTGCCTATGGGCTCTAAGCAATTCCAACACCACTCTCAAGTGTTCCTCGTGCTCCTCCTCAGAAGGCGAATAGATAAGAATGTCGTCCACGAAAACGACCACAAATCGATCTAAGAATTCCCGGAAGATCCGGTTCATCAAGTTCATAAAGACTGCCGGTGCATTGGTAAGCCCAAATGGCATCACCAGAAACTCATAATGGCCATACCACGTACGGAATGCCGTCTTCGGAATATCCTCCTCCCTGACCCTCAACTGGTGATAACCCGATCTCAAGTCTATCTTAGAGAAACAACGGGAACCCTTCAACTGGTCAAACAGATCATCTATACGGGGCATAGGGTATTTATTCTTAACCGTAGCCCGATTTAACTTTCGGTAGTCGATACACAATCTCAAGGCACCATCTTTCTTTTTAGCAAAGAGGGCCGGTGCTCCCCACGGCGATACACTAGGGCGAACAAAACCCTTATCTAACAACTCCTGGAGCTGAATCTTCAACTCACTCAACTCGGCTGGGGCAAAACGATAAGGTGCCATAGAAATCGGTGCTGTGCCGGGCACTAAATCAATAGAGAACTCTATCTCTCGGTGAGGTGGCAAACTAACGAGGTCCTCGGGAAAAACATCCGAATACTTACAAACCACTCTCGGCAATACAATCTGGGTCTCATCACACTCACCACTCAAGAAGCTAGCAAGTAGACCACTAAGCTCGTTCCGCCCTCGCGGATCATAAACCGGTGGCAACACACTACCAACCCGATCCCCCAAGAAATGGAAACACTCCCCGCTCAAGGTACAAACTGTAACCCTCTGGCGGTAGCAATCAATAACAGCCCGGTACGACGATAACCAGTCCATACCCAAAATAACATCAAAACCCTTCATGGGCATAACAATAAAAGGGAAAGGAAGCCTACGGTCGGCGACCTCTATATCACAACCTCTACATCCGTGTTTCAAAATCAATTCACCCCCAACAGATGATACAACACATATAGGAGATGCCAAAAGTGCTAACTCTAACTCCAACACAGATGCAAATGCAGCAGATACAAAGGAATGAGACGCACCCGTATCAATCAACACACTAGCAACCGAGTTGCAAAACAGAAAGGTACCTCTCACTACTGATGGAGTCGGTACTAGGTCCTGCGCGGTAACAGCATACACGCGCCCAGTAGGCCCCTGATCCACTTGCTCACCTCTAGGAGCAAACGACTGCTGCACAGACTGGGATGATGAAGCTCCCGGATTGGCCCTCGAGGCCGGCACAGACTGAACTGGCTGATAACTCTGCGTCTTCCTAGAACCAGACGCTCCCGAAGTGGCACTCAATTGTGGGCAAAACCTCTTCAGGTGCCCAGGCTGTCCACACTGATAACAAGACAAAGGCTGGCCCCTGCCCTGACTCTGGCCTTGAGGTCTAGCTGAAGAAGAAGCAGCTCACTGACCCCCTCCCTTCTGCGGGCAAACCGAAGACTTGTGACCCAGCTGGCCACATGTGAAACAAGTCAAGCCTCCCGATTACTCTCCCGGAGCCTGCACTTGGCACTGGGAAGGTCGATCTAGCCAAACCACCCTGAGACTGCTGAGGGTTAAAACCCCTCTGTCTCCTGCCATCACTCTGGCCATCTTGGCTCCTCTTGGAGCCTCTATGCTTCTCCTCATCCTCCTCCTGCATCATAAGCTCCACATGAGCCGTAGCATCTACCAAACGTCTATATTCCCGGATAAACGACCCTCCAACCCTCAACTTGAGTCCACGCCTCAACTTTCGCTCAAACTCAAAGCAACGGCGTTCCTCGGACGCCACAAGTTCAGGTGCAAACCTGGACAGACTGGTAAAAGTAGCCTCAAACTCGGTCACTGTCAAGCCCTGCTGTTTAAGCTGGCAAAACTGTTTCCTCAGCTTCTCCCTAGCAGCTGAAGACAAGAACTTCTCCTGGAAGACATCTACAAAAGCCCCCCATGCACCACCAACACGGCCCTTCTCGTATTTCCACCATTGACTCGCATCTCCCTTCAGTTGGAAGGATGCCAAGGTCACCTTTAAAGCCCTGTCCTCGATGCCAAGCATCTCGAACGTCTTCTCCATCTGTTCCAACCACTCATCAGCCTTAAGCGGCTCTTTCGGATCCCCAACAAACTCGTCCAGGTTAGACCGGAAGAATTCCCTCTTCAAGAAAGAAGGTCCTGCCTCAGCAACCTGATTCTCAGCTCTGAGAATACCCAAAGCTCCTGCTATCTCTCGGGCCAAGGCACCCATAGCCTGCTGACCCATTAGCTCGGCCACATTGGCCTGACCAACTCCTTTCTACATTGCCGGAACGTCATCCGGTAAAGGCATTTCCTGCCTCCTAGGCCTACCACGCCTACCACCTCGTCCTCGTCCTGACATCCTATTAAAGGTAACGAAGACGTTAGCACATTCATAAATGTGCCGAAACTAAACACTCGCGTCCTAATGCATGGACAACTGTAATTCACTCCACGTAAGCACATAAACACATAAGCACTTACGAATTTCATTCCCGGATAATGATAGTCCCGCGGCGTTACAAGAGTTCCGGTTAGAAATAGCATTGATCAAGTGCTTTTCCAACAAGACTCACTGAAATCCAAGGATCCAATCAATATCCTAGAAATCAAATCCCATACCCAAGTAGTCATGTAAGCATGTTATCACATAAGCACATAACATTACATTTAAGTCTCTCACTAAGCAAGACAAACCCATTGTGATACTAATCACTTCCCACGTACCCAAAGTATTCGAACCCGGTACGCTCTGATACCAAGTTGTAACGCCCTCAAAATAATACATAAAACCCATCACTCTAGACATGCATTGATATAAGAGAAATCAACCATTTCTATTCATTCAATCATTTCTTACAACAGTATTACATGTTAACAACAAAAAACAAATGCCCTATGGGCTTACAGCTTTCCAAGTCAACACTTGGTTACACAAAAGAAGAGTACTAACTCTATACAAAAGAAGCCCTTGGCTTGATATACATGTAATCCAACAAAATAATCAAAAAAGAGTCTTCAACTCCCATATCCATCCAAGCTATGTCCTTGGAGGTGGCATGCTACCTGTACCTGTAAATAATGTCCCATATAGGGTGAGCCAACGCCCAGTAGAGATATGCTAAACACAGTATGAGCAATAACTAAGACATTAGCATTTGATAAATGTTTAATTCCATAGATCAATTCATAGCCCATTTCCATTACAAGACCACTATGTTCATGTTTCATTTCATTTTCCATTTCTTATCAATTTCACAATTTACATCAACGGCTCAGAACCTGGCCAACCACTCATATGAGACAGTGACTCATATTCACGTTTCCCATTTTACAATAGATAAACATACTAGTTGTATCAACATCTCAACAGATAAGCATACAAGCTGTATCCACCTTCCAACAGATAAGCATATTAGCTATATCAACACTTCTAAAGATAAGCATATAAGCTATATCAACATGTTAACTGACAAGCATATGAGCTGTATCAGTGAAGTCCATCCCCTATCTTCTCCCAAAAAACATCCGGTTTAGAGGTCCATCCCTTATCTTCCCCTAAACCGTGGAGTACATCCCCTATCTCCTCCCCCACACACAACGTATATACACGTAGGTCGTATACACAACCAAATAGTACATAACGTTAATGTATTCTATCAACTGTCCTACCCTGTGACATATCCAATTGATTAGTTTTAGTTTGCCTAATCATCATGCATTGTCTATAACAATCAAAACTACCCTCCACCGGTAGCCCAAGCAATTATTTCTAGACAGATAATAAAATCTCCAGCAGATATAATATCAATTTTTACAAAGTGAGCGATTAACAAATCCAACTCCACCATTTCACAATATAATGAGTCAATTTCATTATTTCCAACTCAATTCCATAAATCCACAACTTTTCCAAATTAATTATACCAATTAATTTATACAACAAATTAGGGCTTTTTTTTCTCCCAACTCTCAATATTAACCCAAAGGTTCAAATCTCAACAACCAACCTCAATATCATCATTTTGAAACCCAAAATATACATTTTAGACTCAAAACAATAAAACCCCTTTTTAACATTTTGAAACCCAAAGTCCCAAAATCACCCAACTTCAACACTTTATCAAAACAACCAAAAATCTATGTCAAAGACCATAAGAGTGAGTAGGAATCCCTACCTCAAAAGTTGACACCCAACGAAGGAGATGAAGAAAACGAAAATGCTCCAAATCACGACTTTCTCGGATCAAAAGATAGCTCTCGACGATCAACAACTTTTTTGTAAAGGCCAAAAGTGAGAAAACAACTCCTACTAGATCAATACCTAGAGAGAAGGCAAGGTTCTAGAGAGAGAAGCTCAACAATGGAGTTTTGGAAAAGTAAGAGAGAGAGAGAGAGAATGCAAAAAGTGATTTGAAAAAGCCTATCTGCCTTCTGTTATACGACATTCCCGCTCGAGCGGAAAACACAACGCTCGAGCGTAAAGAACAAAAAACTAGGTCCGCTCAAGTGCAATAAGTCCTGTTCGAGCGCCAAGACACAAGAATAAAGTACATCCGCTCGAGCGTGAAAAACCAGTCCGCTCGAGCGCAATTTTCCCCCTCCCAGAACTTACACCAGAAATGTACTACCCGCTCGAGCTCCAACAAGCCCGCTCGAGCGCGACCCGCTCGAGCGTAAAGAAACCCGCTCGAGCGTGAAAAACATACCTACAGAAGTTTTGCAGGGGCACGAAATACTGGGAGTGTGTAAACCCCGCTCGAGCGTACAACCAAAAACCAAAACCCGCTCGAGCGCAGAATAACCCGCTCGAGCGTAACACCAAAAAGCTGGGCAACAAGATTTGAGACTTAGGCTCAACCAACCTGTAACACACCTGCCCAAAACATCTCAAAACTCAAACAAATGGAATTAAAGGATGAAAACAAGGTAGACACAACTACCAACTCCACGGAACCGAGTCCGGAATACAACTGAACAGTAAAGGGAATACCGGGACCGCTATACGTTGTGTAAACTTATATAGATTTAGTTTGGTTTGGTTTGAGAGGTAGACATTTGGAGGTGTCTGCTATTTGGATTTTGATCAAGAACACCATTTTCGTATTGGCATGGGGTGCTCCAAAGGGAGAACACTATTTTGTTATTCCTCTTATTTTGAAGTTGTATCTATAATAAAGGGGATCCTCTTGCTCAAATGCATGCTATCTATTCATTTTGTGTGTCATGGGTAAACAGAATTTTAGGCATATTTGATTGTCAATGTTCCTAGCTTAAGAGAGAATGATAAATGAAAATTATTCAAAAAAACATTATTTACACCGTGCCTTCAATAACAGGCATACATTAGTTTATTAAGATTGCAGAGCACTTGCTGGTGTGTTTTATTTGATGTCCAATAATTTTTTTTATTATTGAATGTTAGCAAGTGTACAATAGCTTTGATTTGTATATTTTCTTTAGTGTTAATAATTTTTTTTGGCTTGCTCTTATATTTTGAACATTTTAAATCTTATATGGTTGTTTCTTAATTTGCATTAAGGTTAGGGGAGTTGTTATTTTATTTGAGTTCTGTAGAGCGTGTGATACAAGTAAAATTATTACAAGTTCTTTAAGAAAAATAGTATTTCTTTATATTTTTTCAATATTTTTATCAACAAATACTACAGACTCCATAAATTTTAACATGATACGTATAAATTATAATTATATTTTGATTATAATATTATTTACACCATGCCTTTAAGTACGGGTATACGCTAGTGTAGATATATATATATATATTTAGAAACAAAATGAGAAAGCGACCAAATATAAAAGAGGTAAAATGTCAATTATCTAGCTTAAAAGCACATGTTAAAAATAAATTATTCACAATTCATAACATATAGTAATTAATGTTTCAAAGAGTGACAGACAAATGGTTGTAACTTCTTTATGGAGACTTTCATTTATTTCCATTAATGTTTGAAAAAAATGTAGATGAATGAAAAAGTCTTCCTTGGACTTTTTATTGGAAAATTTACCTATAAATCTCATCTGGAGAAATAGTAATATATTTAGCCTTAAAAATTTTCTTATAAATTAATTAGTCCCATTAATTTTGAAAATGTATATTTAATATGTTATTTAAAAATTAGATTTACAGTTATATCTTTATTTTTATTATGTTTCATTCTCATTTTTTCTTTTATGCTAGAAAAGTAAGTGTGGTAGCCGAATAATTGGCGAAGATAGAGGAGGTATATATCAGAAGATTGACGCTAGCCGGCAGATATCTCGCGAGGATAAGGGGCCGAATAGGATAAATAGGCCGAATAGGGGAGGATCCCTGGAGCCGAATATTGGAAAAGATAATGATTGAAAAAGTAGGCCCTGGCCCCGAGGATCAGAAGAAACGAGTATAAATATAATGGCAATGAACTAGGAGAGGTATGCAAGAATCACTTCTAAAAACTTAGTGAACAAGCTTTCTTGAGTATAGGAACTAACTTGTCCGTCGGAGTGCTAATTACGGCACCCCCGTCCGGAGTATTTGTATCTTTGCAGGTGACTAGCTGAGGATCATTGGCGTCTTCCAGGATCTAAGGAGTATTTCCAAACCATTTCCCCACAACTGGCGCCGTCTGTGGGAATACTCAAATACATCCATGGAAGGCGTGACCGAAGATCCTCCGATAGCCACCGATGAGATCACACAGCAAGACGACCTCACCCCAGCTAATATGCTCGGACAAGAAACTATCGCGGCACGACGCGTCTTGAACTTTGATTCGCCAACAACTTCAGCACAAGAAACAATGCAGGCTATCATGGAACAAGCAAAGCAGAACGAACAAAGGCTCGAGAACATGATCGCTGAGAACGAACGACTCCGTCAAGAGTTGGCCCTGGAGGTAGCAAAATCTAGAGAGGCCATGGGCCAGGAACCAGAGCGACCTCCGAGGGCAGACGGGCAATGACCTTGGGCTCGACCAAAGGATACCGATAGCAACTCTAACTCATTATCCACGAAGCTCGACGCAAAGGGACGATCCGAAACCTCCAGCTTCTCCGACAAGGACCTACGAACAAGGATCAAGCGCAGGAGAAGCAGCTCAAACGAGGAAGACCAGCACGATCCTTTCGTGCGACGGATCGCAAGGGCGTCCCTGCCCAAGAAATTCAAAGCTCCGTCATTCACTCTTTACGACGGAAAATCAGACCCCACTGATCATATCCGTCATTACAAACAGGCCATGACGCTTCACGTAGACAATGAAGCCCTCATGTGCCGAATATTCCCTAGCAGCCTAGGTCCACTAGCCGTCAGGTGGTATTACAAGTTGGAGCCAGCTTCGATTAAAAGCTTCCGCCAACTGCAGAAATCCTTCAGGGCCAGGTTCATCACCAACGAGGTACAACCGAAACAGGCCAACTCCCTCTGGGCTATGCAAATCCAGTCGGGAGAGATGCTCAGAGCGTACTCGGCACGATATTGGGAGTGCTTCAACCTTGTTGACGACGCTTGCAACGACTCCATGGCCATCATCGCCTTCAAAATGGGCTTACATCCTGACAGTGCTCTGCGCAGTTCCCTAACCAGAAGGCCCCCCAAAACAGTCTGGGCGCTGATGAAGAAAGTTAAAGAATATTGTAAAGTCGAAGATGATGCCCTGAGGATAAAAGCCGGACAAATCTCCAGCAAAACGGCCCTCCCCGAAATTGCTCGACCAATAAGCTCCTTGCTGCCACCAAGCCCTGAGCCCCGGCAATGAACCAAGCGAGACAAAAGGCGAGAATCCCGCCGATCAAGCGATCAGTGCTCCCACCGAACGAACGAACAACTACAAGTCGACAGCAGACGCCCAAGGCGAACCGACAAGAAGTATACGGAGTTGACAGAGCCGATCGCGGCCATAATGACCAAAGTCCAGCACCTTCCATTTTTCAAGTGGCCGTTGAAGATGGTGGGACCTCCCGACACACGGAGGAGGGACAGACGATGCGAATACCACAAAGATCACGGCCACGAAACCGAGAGCTGTTATGCGCTAAAGGATCATCTGGAGGAACTGGTGCAAGATGGTCGACTGCAGCAATACGTGAGCAAGGGAAGGCCAACCAAAGCATTAGCCTTGAGACAGGATTCACCGCCGCTTGGTGTGATCCACATAATCTACGGTCTGCCGGCACCCCCGACCGTGCATACGATTCAATCGCACCCAGCTCCCCAAACACGTAACATGTCAATCGGCAGGCCCAGAGAAGCCCCGATAATTAAGTTCAATGACGCCGACCTCGTCGGAGCAGCGGCCAGCCACGTCGATCCTTTGGTCGTCAAATTACGCATACGTCGGTTTAGCGTTGAACGCATTCTCATAGACCCAGGAAGCACTTCGGAAATCTTGTATTACAAAACTTTTGTTGAACTCGGCCTCAACGAGTCGGACCTATCATCGTCGTCTCAGCCACTGTTCGGCTTCAACACAAATCCAGAATACCCGTTGGGGAGGGTCGTGTTACCTGTTCGAGCGGGCTCAAAAACGGTTGACGTGGAATTCTTGGTTGTGAAGCTTCCATCGCCGTATAATGTCATCATGGGGCGCCCCTGGTTGCATGTCATGAAGGCTGTCCCAAGCACCTACCATCAGCTTATGCGCTTCCCGACACACCGTGGCATTGAAGAGATCCGTGGCTCACCGCAATCCGCGCGAACGTAAACTTTACGAAGATCCATTTATGGACCCGACTTGTGGGATCTGATGCTTGTATTGGTACCACGTTTTAATCAAAATCGATTTTCTTTGGCAAACTCTCCCTCAAGCCTCTTGGGCCGAATAAGCCTCCGGATTTGGAGCGCCCTTCGTGGATGTCACGATTGGCCAGAATAAGTCTCCGGATTCGGAGCGCCCTTTGGTGCACGACACCTTAGGGCCGAATAAGCCTCCGGATTCGGAGCGCCCTTCGTAGATGTCACGATTGGCCAGAATAAGTCTCCGGATTCGGAGCGCCCTTTGGTGCACGACACCTTAGGGCCGAATAAGCCTCCGGATTCGGAGCGCCCTTCGTGGATGTCACGATTGGCCAGAATAAGTCTCTGGATTCGGAGCGCCCTTTGGTGCACGACACCTTAGGGCCGAATAAGCCTCTGGATTCGGAGCGCCCTTCGTGGATGTCACGATTGGCCAGAATAAGTCTCCGGATTCGGAGCGCCCTTTGGTGCACGACACCTTAGGGCCGAATAAGCCTCCAGATTCGGAGCGCCCTTCGTGGATGTCACGATCGGCCAGAATAAGTCTCCGGAATCGGAGCGCCCTTTGGTGCACGACACCTTAGGGCCGAATAAGCCTCCGGATTCGGAGCGCCCTTCGTGGATGTCACGATTGGCCAGAATAAGTCTCCGGATTCGGAGCGCCCTTTGGTACACGACACCTTAGGGCCGAATAAACCTCCGGATTCGGAGCGCCCTTCGTGGATGTCACGATTGGCTACAATAAGTCTCCGGATTCGGAGCGCCCTTTGGTGCACGACACCTTAGGGCCGAATAAGCCTCCGGATTCGGAGCGCCCTTTGGTGCACGACACCTTAGGGCCGAATAAGCCTCCGGATTCGGAGCGCCCTTCGTGGATGTCACGATTGGCCAGAATAAGTCTCCAGATTCGGAGCGCCCTTTGGTGCACGACACCTTAGGGCCGAATAAGCCTTCGGATTCGGAGCGCCCTTTGGTGCACGACGCCTTAGGGCCGAATAAGCCTCCGGATTCGGAGCGCCCTTTGGTGCACGACGCCTTAGGGCCGAATAAGTCTCCGGATTCGGAGCCTGCTTTAATCAAGTAATTAAGCCAAAATTACCAATATGGTTCGCCGGACAAGGTGTGCCTTAGCCGGCCCACGAGTACGACCCATTCCGGTTAAACTCGCATCCCGCTTAAGGCAAGGGCCGATCCCTGAATACAGGAAAAATATTTAAGCTACACAAAAGCTCTGATAGCAAACTTTCCGATAGCGAACTAATAGCAAACCATTAAACCATACGAAATGACGTGCTTAACCATTAAAAGTTGGGATCAGGAACATTCATCCGGCACGGCTAAACAAAAGATTTTCAGAGTAAGACTCAACTATATGAAATAACACTTTTTATTTGATTAAAAAGTTGTTACATAGACGCAATCCGCGTTCGAACATTACAATATCTATCTCTTCTAAGACAAATCAACCGATCGATCCAACTCTTGTCAGTTGAACAACCATCGCGACTCAAAACGCATCGATCTAACCGCGCCCGAATCGGCATATCGCCGGGCCTCTGACACCATCGACAATGTCAAGGCCAAGATCCAAGACAAGGGAGGTTAGGGGCAGCGGTCCTTGTGTCTCCTTTCGGGGCGATCCGCTTCAACGACTTGGAGGCTGACGCGTTTCCAGTTTCTCTTTTCAGCGGTCCACCTCCTACACCGGAGAATCCTCCGCCGCAAACCATCTGAGCGCCAAGTTCGGCCGGAATTTGAGCTCCTACAACTATCATCACCATTTGATGGTGAGAACTCTTGAGCTTCCCACGCAATAGATGCTCGTGAGCCAAACATGTTTGATTGCATAAGGCGCCTGCCGCTTTTATTCTCAGCAATGGCCGCGATCTCGAGGCCCAAATCCCGAAGTGATTTTATCAACACTAAACCCCACGAGACAGGCGTCGGTCAACATTCTCCATGACCTAGTTAACCCAACGGTTGGCTAAAACGCACACAGGCTGCGCAAGGGCAAAAATTATCTAGCCCAATCGGCTAGACATCCGACATTCGAGCTAAGTCTAAAAATGCAAAAATGCCGCAACCCCTCCGGTCCCTGGCTCACGGCTTCTTCAAATTTCAACAACACACGCCGCAATGGCTTATTCAAAAGTAAACGGCCATTACATGTAGGCCGATCACGCCAACGAATCGGCACATCGATTTAACATACTGATACGTCTATCCAAACATCTATGCAATAAAATTAAACACGGACACGCCGAATGCGGGAGATAATTTGATATTTTCAATAAAGTGTCTTTTATTCAAAAAAAAAAAAAAAAAACCAAGAAATTACATAACTGCGAACGCGACCAGCGTTCGAATCTTACAATAATTAAAGTCATACGGCGTCGCCCTCATCCTCACTCTTCTCAACCTCGAAAGCAGAAAACGGAAAGTCCTTACTGTGGTAGAGAGGTGACGCCGAATCGATTCCCGACAAGCGAAGAGATTCGACGACTTGAGATGCCTTGATCCAACCATGCCTAAACCCACGATTTTCACATCGGCAAACTTCTTCGGCAAGCTTCTCCTTGGTCTTTTTTATTCCAACCAAGCGCCCTTCGTGAAAACCTCTTTCATAAGACCTCCCCTTTGCGGATTCCAATGCGAACATGCTCGCCGTTTCACGATCGGCAAGGGCAGCGCTTATAAGCCGACTGGTAACCCTCTCTTCCACGATCGGATTCACCGGCCCTGCTGGTTGTACCTGATCCGCTTTGATCTTTCTTAACTCACGTTCGGCCGCCTCCAGGCGAGCCTCCAAACTGCGGATATGCTCTTCCTTTTTCTCCATATCTCGGCGGGCGGCGCGCAAACGCATGCCGACTTCATAAGCCGTATAGAGCCCTTTCACCGCCCCATGAATGCCGTCGCGAAACACTTCGTAGTCCTGACGACCAACCATTGACTGCTGAACTTCCGGAGGAAATATTTGTCGAGCAAACTCGACCGCCACGTCTGGATCTCTCACGATCGAGTCCGCTTCCGTCATGGGCCTATTTTTCACAAATACTGCAAAACTTAACGGGCACGGATTCGCGTCTGATCTCCTTTCGACTTGGGCGTGTGGCGATCTCCCCTGGGACTGCCTATCCCGTCTGGGTGACCTACTATGACGTCGAGGAGATTGACGCCTCTCTCGACCCATAGAACTCTTACTCCCAGCACGGTGTTCACTCCGGTGTTCACCACGGTGTTCACTTTGATTCATATCACCGCCAAGCTCAGCTAATGTCTTGGCTTCCCCTTTGCTGTTAAAGAAGAGCTTGTTCGACATTCGCACAATAGATTTTCTCTCAGGAGTTTGAAACAGATACCTACCAGACTCTTAGGAGCTGTACCTCTGATCATTTAACACTCCCAGAGGCAGCACGATCGAGGCAAGTTCATTAATCGCGAAACCCAATCGCCTGACGCCGACTAAGTTGATGGCAGGACAATCTATTCGGCTCAAGTACCCTAGCCGGCTCACAAATTGATTCGGAGCCAGAGTTCTTATCATGAACCCCCTGGGGCAAGGGCAGATTCATCAACCTAAGGGTCCAAAATCAGTAGGCAGTGAAATTGCAAATGGTGATTTTGATGGGATATGTTCAGCCTAAGTGCGTAGTACCCCAGCCGGCTCACGAGTTGATTAGGGCAAGAGCAGATTCATCAATCTATTCGGCTCAAGTACCCCAGCCGGCTCACGAATCGATTCGGAGCCAGAGTTCTTATCATGAACCCCCTGGGGCAAGGGCAGATTCATCAATCTAGGGTCCAAGATCAGTAGGCAGTGAAATTGCAAATGGTGATTTTGATGGGATATGTATTGAGTCTGCAGGAACCCAAATATTGACCAATCTTTTCCTCTCTACCTCCAGTGGTGAGCGATAAAAAAAAAAAAAAAAAAACAAAAGAACTGTTGATGAAAACTTCAGATTCAAGTAAGGAACAAACTAAAGTTTGGACACACGATATTGTATGTACGGTTTGTTTAGAAGAGTTCTAGATAAAATCATTTGTGCCACAATAAAATCATCCGGCTCACGAGCTGGCTGGCAAGAGCAGATTTATCAATCTATTTGGACCAAGTACCCCAGCCAGCTCACAAATTGATTCAGCTAGAATTCTTTTCATGAACCCTCTGAGGCAAGGGCAAACTCACAAATCAGGGTTTCCCCACAGTATATGCAATCCCATTTTACCAAATGCATTGACAAACACAAAACTCTTTCATTAAAATTAAACCACAGAACTCTTTCATACAAAGTGTGTGGTGGTAGCAAAAATTACAAGAAAAAGTGTGTGGTGGTAGCAAAAATTACAAGGAAATTTTCATTAATAAATTGCGCGCAGATGCTAACCAATTTATACATGAAAACTACCCTGAACCACAAAGCACTATCCAAAAGAAGAAAAACAAAAATAAAAAGACGCCTGCTCAGTAAACGGCTCCCAGATCACTCGTCGGTATCGGATTCAAGTGGCTCAACATCCACCTGCTCATAAGGAATTGGCAAATCCAATGTAACCTCAGCGGCAGCAAGGGCTTTCAGCCATCCATGTTTGAACCCGCGATTCTCAAATTTGGACACCTCTTCAACATATTCCGTCAGAGCGGCGCCTCTTCCTGCCTCAAAGGCCTCCGATTCGGCTTTCTCGCGGGCCGCCTTAAGCTCCTCTAACTGAGCTTCCGCTTCAGCAAGTGCTTTCTTAGAAAGTTTGAGCGACTCCTCGCTCGCATTTGCCCTACCCTCAGCGTCAACATGAAGCTGTTCGGCGACGCGAACCCTCTCTTTCTCCGCTTCGGCTCGCGCACTCTCCATTTTAGCTCTCATAATTTCGAACTCGGCCCTACTTTTCTGACCCTGCACCTCTGTTTGCAAATGGTCAATTCTCCCGAGAGCATCACGCAGGCGGCGACCCAAGTCGGCGATCCTTCCAATCGTCTGCAAAACAATTCGGTATGATCAGACGCCTTTAACAAACAAGAGCGAAATAAAGGTGACCTACCAGGAGTGCCAATTGAGCAGTTAGGGCAACGCCCATAATATCAGGCATGGCACCGTAAGCTTTGTTGTCAGCCGGTAGAGAAACTGAAGCCGCCAGGCTCAGAGCCACAGCTGGATCCTCAATGGCCGAAGCATCGGATAAAATCGGCACATCCTTGATCTTTGGCTGAATAATGAACGGAGCGACCACGTCCGATTCTTCAAGCCGAGGCCGTTTGCTACCAGGGCCAACTTCTGAACTCGCTTCTCCCCCGGCACCACGCTTTTGGCCTTGCTCCGGAATCAGCCGTTCCCCATCGGCCTGTTCTCCGCCCTCTTTTCCCGTGTCGGACACAGCAACCTCAACCGTCCCCTCAGAAACGGGTACGAAGGGCTTGATCAAGCTGGGATCTGATTCGGCGCATTCAACTTTCTTTCGGGCAGCTATCCGCTCGGCATTTCTTCTACGCGCCATCTGCGTTAGGCTTTCCTTCGCCATACCCTCAAAAAAATCACCGGGTAGATCCCCCAAATTCGCAAAAATATCCCCAGAAGAGAAATCTGCTCGTCTTGAGGCGGATGGCTCGGCGGCCTCAAATGCCGAGCGTACGGCCTCGCCCTCTACAAGCCCCTCAGTGGACTCCCCAACCGGATCGGCAATCACCTCTACAACCGGCTCGGCGTCTTCCCTCGAATCAGAAGCTACGAGACCGATCTGCCTAAGGTTTTTGAAGCTGGGGAAGATAAGGGCCGAGAGCTGTTGATTGCCGGATGGAATCGGAATATTGTCTGCAGCCGAGAAAGTAGTGTAAGTGGGTTCGTACTGAAGGAGAATATGGGCGGCTCTCCCTTGCTTTTGTACGTTTGGGCGGCCGAAATATGTGAGTGCAGTCTTGATTTCCCCAAGAACTACGTCGTCAACCGAAGTCAGAATTTTCTTCAACCTATTACCTGCAGAAGATAAAAAGCAATTTAGGGAAAAGAGCCGAATAAGAAATAGACCAACAAACATAAAACATTGTGTGGCAACCTGGGTCACCCTTATGTCTGGGAATAGGGTCCAGGCGATCCTCCCCTTCAGCGAACTCCCAATTACCTCGGACGTTGACCATCACGTCGTCAACTCGCTTACCGGAACTGGCAAGCATAGTCACCAAGTGATGGTCAGTATCTTTGGCCCTGAGAAAATATCGCCCCAGCCGACCGGAGGATTTGGCTAAGGCGTAACAATGCTGAATGGCCGGAATCCCAAGGTTAATTCTAAGGCGTCGATTCAACTCTACAACCCCCATGATGATTCGAAAGAAATTTACATTGGGTTGAGAAGGAATCAAACCCCAATAGCGGAGAACGGCCCTAAGAAGTGGGTGTAGGGGGAAATGAACCCCGCCCTCCGCAATGGATAAAAGGGGGAATACGATCGTGTTTTGATCTTCCCTCTCCATGTCGAGAGCGTTGTCCGTTACAAGGGATAAATGGACGTCGTCAGGAATAGAAAAATGTTGCCGGAAACCGGAAATACGATCCTCAGAAAGGAGGTCTTTCAAATGTTTGGCCATCTTAGCAAAGAACTAAATATTCGCCGAAGCTAAAATAGCAAACAGAAAATAGGATTACGAAAAAGGGAGAAGGAGACTTACGAAGAGCAGATGAGACAAGGGAAGACGGGAAGAAGTTGCAGAAAACGCGAGTCACGGAGGGATATGCACTGGCGATCCAAAAGTCTCAGAAAATCGACGAAATGCGAATTCGAAAGGACCAAAGTTTCAAATCGCAATAAATGCTGAGATACACATGAATAGAGCGGGAAAGCGTAATGATAAGCAAAAAGGCGTGCGCCTCCTGACATATTGGGGCGCGCGAAGCCGCCTGACGCTAAACTTCTCAAATTTTGAACCAAACACGCCGATCAACTGCCGTCAATAGGGAGTTCGGAGGGCAATTGTGGTAGCCGAATAATTGGCGAAGATAGAGGAGGTATATATCAGAAGATTGACGCTAGCCGGCAGATATCTCGCGAGGATAAGGGGCCGAATAGGATAAATAGGCCGAATAGGGGAGGATCCCTGGAGCCGAATATTGGAAAAGATAATGATTGAAAAAGTAGGCCCTGGCCCCGAGGATCAGAAGAAACGAGTATAAATATAATGGCAATGAACTAGGAGAGGTATGCAAGAATCACTTCTAAAAACTTAGTGAACAAGCTTTCTTGAGTACAGGAACTAACTTGTCCGTCGGAGTGCTAATTCCGGCACCCCCGTCCGGAGTATTTGTATCTTTGCAGGTGACTAGCTGAGGATCATTGGCGTCTTCCAGGATCTGAGGAGTATTTCCAAACCATTTCCCCACAGTAAGGTACACAACGTATCGTATGGGAATCAAAATTTGAGATGAATTTTTATACGAGAATCTTTTTTATTTGGAAAAATTTCAAAAAGAGTACAAAAATAACTTGAAAAATGGGATTTTTCAAACATTCTAAAAGGATATAAGATTCTTCAAATACTTCAAAAGGAGTACAAAAACTTCTTAGTAAGCTTTGAACAAATGTATAATTTTAAACTGTAACACTCAAACATAACACTCTAAAAAAAATTCTTACTATACTTTTCCCAAATGTAACACTTTAATATAACACTCCAAAAAAGCTTGTTAGTGTAACACTCTAATATAACATACAAAAATTTCTTAGTATACTTTTTCCAAGCATAATACTCCGATATAACACTAAAAAAAACTCCTTAGAGTAACACTTTAATGTAATACATAAAAAGATGTGGAATTTTTCAAATCATTCCAAAAAGATGTGAGATTTTTCAAACCATTCCAAAAGGAGTACAAAAATTTCTTAGTAAATATTGGACAAATATATAATTTCCAATGTAACACTCCAAAAAAGAATGTGGGATTCTTTAAACCTTCTAAAAAGATGTTAGATTCTTCAAACCATTCCAAAAGGAGTATAAAAATTCCTCAGTAAGTTTTGGGTAAATATATAATTTCAAACTTTGAGTGTTACGTTTGGAAAGAAGTGCACTAAGGAGTTTTTTTAGTGTTACATAGGAATGTTATGCTTGAGATTACATTGATTGGAGTGTTATGTTTGGTAAAAAAATTCTTTTTTATGTTATATTAGAGTGTTATGTTTAGGAAAAGTACACTAAAGAGTTTTTTTTTTTTAGTGTTACGTTGTTATGTTTGGGAAAAGTACACCAATGATTTTTGTATTGAAGTATTTCGTTATTGAAGTATTACATTTTTGTTCGTAGTGTTGGATTTGTTCCAAAATGAGGGGAGTGTTACGTTGTTGGAGTGTTACATTAGAGTGTTACGTTTTTGTTAGTAATGTGGGATTTGTTCCAAAATGAGGGGAGTGTTACAATGTTAGAGCGTTATATTAGAGTGTTACATTTTTATTCGTAATGTGGGATTTGTTCCAAAATGAGGAAAAATCCAAAACTTCTATAATGAGGATTGCCCAAATATGTAATTTTATATTTAGAAAAATCCAATTTTATTCCCAAAAAAATAAATCTAAACATATAAGGGACAACTCTTTTGTGTAATTTTCATTTTAATGGAACATTTGGGTTCATAAGAAAAAATGGACAAAACAGTTCATAAGATCACATTTTGAGATTTATGGGTGCTTCACCCTTATTTATTTATTTATTTATTTTCTCATTTATGGTTCAAAAAATTGTGAATATTAAATTTTTAAAAGCATATTCATAGCCAAATTTATGGATTTTATAAGAAAAAATATGTGATTGTTGTTATTAAATTCATAAAAAATATGAATTTATAAAAATCCCTAAAAGGTTTGAATATGAAAATCATATAAACTGTGGGTTTTATATAAATAAATAAATAAATAATAGTTAAAAGATCTAGGATTTAAATTCTTGCAAAAATTTAAAACTAAAAAAATTACATAAAATATACAAAATTTATAAGTACTAAAATAAAAATGTGGATCTCAAATTAATAAACAAAATATAAAAATGTAAAACTTTATAAATTTTTATTCATGAACGCAGAGGTCGTCTGAGTTTGTCTAAGATTAATTTACGCAGAGGTGGTGATGGTACTAGTGATGTAGATCCTAGTCCGTCGATTTCAGAGGTTGGTGTTAGAAAAGAGGAAGTTGATTGGAGAGGGCCAGTTGTTATGGACCCTGCCAAATTTTTTGATCTTTTACGAAATGTAATAATGAGTGTAAAAAATTGTGATGAGACTCAAGATGTAATTGTTGATGATAAGGGAAATGTAATGAGTAAATAAAAATTTGAGTGGTTATATAAATAAAATCAATAAAAATTTTCATTAATCATGACAATGGTTATATTTACATCAAACTATTCTCTCATTTTTGGAGACATTGCATCTAACCAACTACTGTCCCCATTAGTTAATATAATACAAGGAATTCCTCCTCTAATAGTGAGATCTGGTTGGAATTTACCAAAAATATGGAAGTCTCCCTAGTAACCTACTAAATTCTTCATTAGTTCGGTAGGGACTGTCGAGTATTTGATATCGTCTATGACATTGCAGATGGCGTCTTTATCGTAGTCCTTGAAGCTTATTCTACCGGAGAAGTAATTGTGTCATCCAAGATTTCTGGCACAGGCAGTTTTGCTTGTTCTTGAGGGTCCTTTGAGGTAGAGGGAGATTGGGCAGATGGGCTGCTATTCTGGATCCTATTATTAGAGGAGGAGGAGAGTTCTTCGTCAGCATATAAATCATGTATATTATTCCTGTGTATCCCTAATCTAATGTTGTCATCTTCACTATAAACAGAGAAACAACAATTTTGACAAAGTTCGTATTTTACAAAATTCTGACCGACAAACAAAATATTATTTTTTGTCCATCTTTTTTTACTTCATTTAAAAATGGAAATAAATTAAAGGGGCTAGTAAATGGGAGCCTCTCTCGTTTGTAGTGATCTCTCGAAAATGTTTTTAATTGGGGGTATTTTGTGACGTAATTGGAAGAACATCTTTCTTTGCAGAGTGTAAAGAATTATTCCTCCGTTTCTACTTCTGCAAGTATTCCCCGCTAGAGTTCGTCTCTATTCTTTGAAGGACTTTTCCCCGTAGATGAAAATTCTCCCCATTCTACGAAGTCGCTCCCTTTCTGAATATACTATCGACTTGCTATCGAAGAGTGGAGTTTTTCTATATTTGGAAGATAGATTTTGCCGTTGGTTCCAGTGAGATCAAAAAATCTTGGGTTGGTGGTTTGTATCTTCTTTGTGCATTGAACTATGGCATGAAGGTGAAGGTTTCCATCTTCGTGGAGCTCCCTTGCGATAAGTATGTAGTGTGGCTGACAGGCTAGTTGGAGGAGGGATTGGAGGAGTTCTAAGAGTTGTTCTTTCAGGCAAGGGCATTGTGGGTAGGTGAGGAAAACATTCTTGGCATAGAAACGGAAAGAGGCTAAGCGAGGCATTTTGTAGTGGTAAATAGTAAACTCACACCAGTCGTACAAGGGCTCTCTATTAGTTAAAAAACCTAATGTGAATGGTGTGAGTGGCGTGACTGAGGGGGTGTTGTATTAATATTACCAGCGTCCCTCCCTCCCCCCGCCGCGCGTGCACGCACGCTAATCTGGGCCATCCATTGTTGTACTTGTTGACACATGTATGGATGGAGTTAAAAAGAAGTCACACCCAGGCCTAGGTGTGAGTGGTATGAGTACTTTGATTCCTTTGCCAAATAGTGTTATACACGTGTCACGTTTCTGATGGTTTGTGTAGTTGTAAAGTAAAGATATTTTCAGAATGATTGATATAAAGAAAAGGCGAGAAAATGATTATGCTTATGAATTATTTTGAATAGGGAATCTTTGTCCTTACATGCGGGCCACTTTTGCTATTTATTTGGTACCAAAAAACATTTGATGGCAAAGAGGAATATGCTTTTGCAATGAGATAGCTATTGTGGTGACTTTTTTTTTGATACCTTGTTTTGTCCCTCCCTCCCTTTCTGTCTTTCTTTTTTTGTTGATTGTATTGGTATATAATGTTGTACTCCTTAAAAGAGTATCCCGAGAATTACGGACAGTTTACTCAAATGTGTGTAGGTCATTTTCTGATGTGGCAAATAGGACTTTGGGAAGAGAGTTGTCGGTCAACTCCAGCAAAGTTTGTTCCGATGTACGAGGAGCAAAGGGAAAAAATATCAAAGCTAAGGTGTCTGAACAGAAGGGTTAGCAGAGGTAAGAGAATCTACAGAATTTGTAGGATAAAAGATTTGGAGTGTTTTATCAAAAATGGAAGGAGTAGTAAGCAGCTAGTATCGGATTCTCCTTGCGTACCGGAGGTCAAGGACACCGGGGGCCAGTGGATATAAGCGTAGTTACTGTGGTCATGCACCTTTTAAGACGGCGTACATTCGCAGACGGTATGTTCAGAATATTTCTCAATATATTAAGAAGACTAAGAGGAGAGTAAGGGAATTACAACTGTACGATGAACAATTAAGGGATGTTAAATTTGATAATAAAGGTGTGGTGAGATTGTTGAATGGTATTGAGTTAGGTAATAAAAAATGTGACCGTTAATCAGACAAGATGGTGGTTAAGGATATAAAATTAATTGGGAATGTTCAATTGGAACAAGATGCTAAAGAGGAAGTTGTGGTCCACTACGTATCGTTTTTCGTCATAAGTGATAATAGTCCGTCAGATTCCGTCCCCACACCTGACAAGATATTTATTGAAGTTGGTGAGGGTAATCCTAAGACCTGGATTGTTGATCCTGACCAATCCGATAAAACTACTACTTGTGTATCATACGTAACGCTGCAAATGAATCGAGCCGAACTGAACTTTAGTATGTTTAGGCTTATTTATTAAGATTTTAACGAGTTTGAGCTTGCTAAAAATTTATTGAACCGAAATCGAGCCAAGTAGGCTTGGACTTGACTCGAGTTTGAGTCTGTTTACGAGCCTTAACGAGTTAAAAAAAATTATAAATTCATATTTACGTATGAGACTGAAGTTACCGTTGAAATTTTAATTATACAATTATGTATATAATATATATATATAAACTAGAAAAGTCAACATTTTACTAAAATAAGAATATCTACCATCACTATTATATAAATATATTATCCATAATTAGTTATTATTTACATTTATATTTTTTAAATGTATAAATAACATATTTATTTTATTTGTATATATATTATTTAAATAAATATTAAATAAACTAACTAACGAGCAAAACTTTGTTATATTTAAATTTATTTATTAAAATTTTAATAAACTCACAATTAAATAAATAAATAAATAACAAATCGAGTTCCCACAAGCCTTTACCAAATCAAACTCAAACTTATTTACAAATCATTGTATTGATTTGAGTCCACCCCTATGCAATATTCCCTATAACACTATTGATAAATTTCAATTATTTTTTGATGTGACGGTGACTAGTTCTTTTTGTTTGTCTGCCCTGATTCCAGAGGCCACATATGTATGCTTTTGGATATGTAAGATCTGTCGATGTATTAATGGGCCCCTCTTGAAGAATAATAATTGATGAAGCAACTTTGTAATATATGAATGACAACTGATTCATTAGACATTCATGGCTTGGCTTCTATCTGCTACACAGACCTAAAATAATAATGCTATATCCATTAAATTTGTGATCGTCTGAATTCACGGGTGAAGGGAGAGGGAATCGGGGTTGGGGGTCTTGGCCTAGCAAACTTTTGAAAGTACACTGTATATATTAGGCATTTTTAATATATTTCCATGGCATTGTATTAATGCCCCCTCTAAATTTGTTTTCGCCTTCCATTTTTTTTTGTCTCTAATACTGTGTTTGGTTGAGGGAATTGGAAAGGGAAAGGGAAAAGGTGTGTGAAACTATGTGAAATGTAGGTATATTTTTTTTACATTTCACCTACCTTTTCCATTTCCCTTTCCAAATCTCTCCTCAAATCTCTCAACCAAACACAACATAAATGAACTGTCTAAAAGATCTCAATCTTCCATTTTATTTTACTTTCTTTTTTTATTATATATATTTAGTAGTTACCCTGTACTCTGAAAGGAATATATTAAAAGGAAATTACTCAACCATGGGAGTAGAGAAAAAAAAAAAAAATTACAAAAAGATAGAGGGTGCAAGTCATTCTATGATGGGGTATAAGTGAAAACTATGGGGTTGCAAGTTTGACTTGCAGGCCTTCATATTTGTATATTTTCTTTTTCTCTATCCAACTGTTAAGTAATTTTCTTTTCATTAAACAACCTTTTTTTATAATACAATTCATTAATTAGTTTAGCAATGTTACAAACTCAAAAATAATATTAAAAAAAAAAAAAAAGAGAATAGAAAAAAAATAAATCAATAGTTTATATTCATTGTAAGTGTGATGCACATCTTACTAATTTTAAATTTACATCACATACAATTTTTAGATAAAATTCAAGATAAGTTTTTATGGTTCATAACATTTTTATTTTCTTTTTTCTTTACCTTTGTCTATCCCTTTTTAGTCAACAAGGCATCTTCATATTGCTATGATTTACATTCATATTTCTTTCATTCATTCATCAGTGATTTATATTGTTATTACTTCTTTAAACTTCAAGCATGCTATTTATCACCACATTTATTTTAAGTTTTTATTTTATTTTTTGTATGTTTAGACAATGAATGTATCTATATATGTGAGATGTATGATAGAATCCATTATGACACATGAGAGAAGTTATATGAAAGTAAAAAATTTTGATAAAATATTTATTAAGAGATATATAACATCCCTATTAAATTTTACCTTTATTTATTTCAAAATTTATTACAAATAAAATAGATCCAACTAAACTCGTATGCCTAGTGGGTCTTCTTTTGCTGCCATTATTTTGGACCTTCCTAATGATCGAACTGTGGCTTTGTCCCTGTCCGAATTGCTCAAATTTGTGCATGCTGATCATCTGAGAGGTCATCCAGGTGGATGTCAATTGACACAACGGTTGACAAGAATGATAGTCGCGATTGACAAGGGTGACAATCATGATTAATAAGAGTGACAACGATCATCTAAGAGATTGTCCAACTAGTTATCCGATGGACATAATTCGAACGACTCTAACTTCGGTGCATCAATTATTTTTTCACCTAAAAATACCAAAGCTTGTTTGACATCGTTATCCTATTATCTCTCATTTACTTGTTATGGAACATATATATTATTAAAGTGTGAAAAGAGCTTCAAGTACATCACCTTGTTAAAGAGAAAATGTACATCAATAACTTTGCTTCTTTTTTTTTCTTTTTTTTTTTTGGTTTCCAAACATTCAGGCTGTTAGGCAAATTGTATAGATTAAATAAAATAAATAGGTTCATAATTAATTAAATTTATATTATAAAATAAGAAATCACAAAATAACTCATGCTATAGATTACATGTTGCTGAACAGAAATATTAAACAAGATTAAACACTGAAATAAAATAGGAAAAGGAAGCAAACTGAAGTCTGTGTGATGCCACAGTCTCCTTAAAACAAATTCGCCACCTCACCATGGGTGCTGGAGGGGTGTCGGCGTCTGTCTCCCAAGATACGACGGTATAGACCAGCTAACGTAGAAACACCTGACAGTTACAGTACTCTCTCACACAAGAAGAAAATATATGGGCAAATTGACGGTATACTATGGAGGAAATTTTTTTTGTATAGTATGGAAGCCAAAAAAAATTCTATCCCTAAGACCAAAGAGTAGGTCTCCTTTTATACACAATGGGTGAAAGAGAAGGAGCTTTTCTGCAACAAATGTAGAATTCAATTTCTGCAAGACTGAAGAAGTAATACAGGAAAACTGATGGTGTAAATCACCACCTTAAGTGGAGAGGTTATACACAATATACACACGTGTGTATATCTGCAACCACCAAACAAGCCTGGCCCAAAAAGATTAGGTTGGTAGACCACTAATCCGGCCCAGCCCAAACCTAACCCATTCCAGCAAGCCTCAAGCCTGAAGCCTAAGCCCAAGCCTAAGTCCAAGCCCAAGTGCCAAGATCCACTATCCACAACCCACGGATCACGGACCACAGACCTAGAATAGGACCGGCCTGGTACAGGCGAACAGGCAGTGCGTGCGTGTGGCACTTTTTGCATAACCAATTTGGACCATAGTTTTGGCCCAAGCCTATCCTTAAAGCATCCATAACTCCCTTCCTTCAGAAAATTTGGATGCCCTAAAGGGCTCATGCCCTTATCAAAATCCTAAGGTTTAAATAGCCATTAAAGCTTTCCTTTACAATTAATAGGGATTGGTAGTTATACAGAATTCTCAATACCTCATTCATGAGGCCAACTTTATGAGATAATTTCTCATTCAATTCTTAATAGTTTTTGGTCATTCTTTCTGTGGTATAAAGATCTTGTTATGAAGAATCTAAACCCATTTAATCTCACTTCAACCAATGGTTAGGACCTACTTTAATTTTTCATTAAAGTCACTATAAAACCATTTTTTCTAACAATCTCCCACGTGAAGAAACATTGACCAAATAAAGAAAATGGAAAACGTTTATAATAAAGACTCAGAGAGAGAGAGAGAGAGAGAGAGAGAGAGAGAGAGAGAGAGAGAGAGCATACTGACTAACCCTGGATCATAAAAGGTAGCTGTTGGCATTGAACCTTTCGTAGTGAAAGGCTAATAGATTTACTGGCTGACTAGTGAATGTGATGTCTTGAACTATTCTGCTATTTGTGTAAATCGAGACAATAGACCTCACACATGATTTAGTCCAACCATTGTTCTTGTTCTCACCGGTGTGTCCCATATGGCCCACGAACACTAACCTGGTTCAGTGAGTGTTTTTAAAGAATTCGGCCTTACCAATTCTTCAAGAAGCGGCCTCACTTTGCACTCACATAGGTGACCTATATAAGGTATCTCATTATATCATAGTTGATTATTCATATCACTTAGGTCATTAAAAGCATTTGCTTAACCTTCCACTCCCAAAGGGTAACACTGTACAAAGGAATGGATAAGAGGATTTACCTCTTTAGTGACTCACCCGTTACACGAAGTTAGGTTGTCCCTTTGAACCTAAATTGTGGGATCTCCAACCAACTAGGTTTGGTTTTCCATTCTTGTAACATTATTACAGGCCCATATCTTTCATGTCAAACGTAGAGTTTAACGATCTTTAGGTAGTTGTAATTATTTCATCATTATTACCAACAATAAGTATGTTATCGACGTATAGACACAAAATAACATAGCCTCTGTCTATATCTTTGACATATACACATTTGTCACGCTCATTGATTTTAAACCCATTTGACAATATAGCATTGTCAAACTTCTCATGCCATTGCTTATGAGCTTGCTTCAAACCATATAATGATTTGACAAGCTTACATACTTTCTTATTTTGCCCTAGAGTTAAAAACCCCTTGGGTTGCTCCATGTAGATTTCTTTATCTAAATCTCCATTTAAAAAAGTTGTTTTTACATCCATTTTATGTATCTCCAAACCACGTAAAGCGTCTATCACAATCACCATGCGAATGAATGTAATCTTTGTCATAGGTGAATACATATGAAAGTAATCTAGGTCTTCTCGCTACCTGTATCCTTTGATGACTAACCTAGCTTTATACTAATCAATTGACTCATCCGCTTTCATATTTCTTCTAAAGATCCACTTACTCCCCAAGGTCTTACTGCCTAGGGATAGATCAACCAACTCCCAAGTATGGTTTTGTAAGATGGAGTCAGTCTCACTCTTAATTGCTTCTTTCCATAAGGGACTTTCAGGTGAAGTCATAGCTTTATGGAAAGTTCGAGGTTCTCCCTTTAACATATAAGTCAAGAAGTCCGAGCCAAAGGACTTAGAAGTCCTAGCCCTCTTACTCCTCCTTGGCTCATTTACTTCCTCATCTTGATCACTATCACTAGGATCATCTTCAAATTCTTTTTCAAAATTTTGATCATCTCCTCGGGTTTGGCAAGGAAACACGTCCTCAAAAAAAAAAAAAAAATGCATTCCTTGACTCCAGAATAGTATTCTTGTGTATATCTGAAATATCAGACTTGTGCGCAAGAAACCTATATTCACTACTATTCTATGCATAACCAATGAATATGCAATCCACGGTTTTCAAACCTATCCTAACCCGCTTAGGTGTAGGTACCACTACTTTGGCAAGACAGCCCCACATTTGTAGGAAATTATAAGAAGGCTTGCGGCCTTTCTATAATTCATACGGAGTCTTGTCCACTTTCTTCCGAGGTATTCTATTTAGAATGAGATTTGCGAAGAGAATTGTTTCCCTCCACAAGTATTGTGGCAACCTAGAACTTATCAACATTGCATTCATCATTTCCTTCTACGCCCTATTTTTTTGCTCAGCACCACCATTTGATTAAGGGGAATACGGTGTTGTAGTTTGGTGGATAATTTCAGATTGAGCACAAATCTCAACAAAAGGCGATTCATATTCTCCACTATGATCACTTTTAAAAGCTTTGATCTTGCGGCTTAGTTTATTCTCAACTTCATTCTTAAAAAGAATAAACTTATCAATCACCTCATCTTTGCTTTTAAGAAAATACATATAATAGTATTTAGTGCAATCATCAACAAAAGTGATGAAGCACTTGTTGTTACCACATGATTGTACGACTTTCAAGTCACACACTTCACTATTCACTAAATCTAAAGGCCCAGTTCTTCTTTCAATAGAATGAAATGAAGTCCTTGTCAATTTAGCTTCTACACAAGTTTCACACTTATGATTTGGATTAATATTGAAAGATAGTATGTGATCTAACTTGATTAATCTACGCAAAGAGTCAAAATTCACATGATCAAGTCTACCATGCCATAATTCAGGGGACTCAAGCATATAAGCAGAAGAAGAAGCTTTCTCATTAATTTTAGCGATAATAATCATTACATTGAGCTTAAGATACTGCCCGACATATATCTCTTCGCCATATAGACCCCGCTCTTGGTCAACACGACCTTATCAAACTCAAACACCATGCAGAAGCCATGCTTGCTTAAGAGCAACCCCGAGATAAGATTTTTACGGATGTCCAACACAAATAGGACATCGTTCAGAGTAAACTCTTTCCCTGAAGTCATCTTCAGGACCACCTTGCCTTTTCTCTCAATAGATGAGGTTGCAGAATTCCCCATGAACAACTTCTCACCGTTTGAAACTGGTTCAAAAATTATGAGCATCTTCTTCTCAGCACAGATGTGGCGGGTGGCCTCAGTGTCCACCCACCATTCCTTCGGGTAACACCCCACCAAGTTCATCTCAGAGATGACAGCTGACACATGCATGTCGTCCACATCTTGTGACAAATCCTTCATTTCAGCCATGTAAGCCCGACTTTTATTCTGTGGAGGGTACTTCTTGTAAGGCTTCTTCTTTTTGTGGTAATCAACCGCCCGATACCTATCGCTTCCACAGTTGAAGCACTTTCCATTAACCTAAAAGTAGGTTCTTGTGGCTTGTAGATTGGCCTTTTGGAGAAGCCACCTCTTGCCCCCAACTTTGAGCTTTTGCTTGTCGGTGGCTTCTTCTTCACCCCCGAGGACTGGCTATGCTCAACCATGGTTGCTTTCACAATGGAGGTATTCCCCCATTTCTTCATCTTATCTTCTTCAATCCGGAGCCTCACAACGAGCTCTTCGACTTTCTTCTCTTTTCGTTTGTGCTTCAAGTAGTACTTGAAGTCTTTCCAGCCGCTAGGCAACTTCTCAATCAACACAGGTGCCTGGAATGATTCACTCAGGAACATTCCCTCTACATGACTCTTGTGTAGAATTATTTGGAAATCTTGGACTTGGCTAATGACAGTTTTTGAGTACACCATTTTGAAGTCCAGAAATCGACCAACGACAAATTTCTTTGCCCCAGCATCCTCGGTCTTGTACTTCTTCTCCAAAGCATCCTACAACTCTTTTGTTGACTTCTTGGTGTAAAACATATTCAACAATGAATCTGCAAAGCCATTCAGAACATAGTTATGGAAAATGAAGTCTGACAACTTCCAAGCATCTATAAGCTTCTGTTTATCTTGCTCATTCTCATCCACGGTTAGTGGATGCTCACTCAACAACCTCACAAGTCTAAAAGTAGTCAAGTAGAACATCTTCTGCTACCACCTCTTGAAATTCACTACAGTGAACTTCTTTGGGCACTCATGATGGTTGAGCTACCCTCCCAGAATAGCAGGAGTGGCAACAGGGTTGACCACAAAGGTCACAGCAATACGGTTGACCACATAGGTCACAGTAGAGGTTGGCAACCCAGTTGCCCCGAGGTTCTAATCCCCACCAACATTAGCAGCAGCAGCATCACTGACAGTTGTCATTTATGAAAAATACAACAAAATTTATTCTGTGTTTCCAAAAATTAAACTTAACACTAGAAAATCCCAAAGTTGGAATTTTAATTCAAAACTCGTCTCACCACTTACCCTAGAATCGAACATGGTCAAGAAAGTTTCTGGAAGACTGGAGAGGTCACACCGGTCCCATTTAAGACCCAGACGACCTTAGACAAAACTTTTAAGAGCATGTTGACCCCTAGTCCATGGGAAACAATTTTTAAAACAAACTTTTCTAGGGGATAAACTAGGTTAAAACAAACCAAGTTTGCATAACTTTACAAGCAATTAAAAATTGCTACAACAAGTATAAACAAATAAAATCCTTCCAACATTACAAGCAAACAAACTTGCTTCAAAATTTTGGTATTTAACCACCATGAAACACAAGCAAAAAATTGCTTCAAATTATATAGATAAGTAACCAATCCACTTAGGATTCTATCTTGTCCAAAATTTCCTATCCACGCTTAGGTATTTCTGTTCAACAAAAATGTTAGTAGTCTAAAATTTTGGTTTTGCATTTTTTTTTCCCATCCCCTTTCGCATAGGTATTCCTGTAAAGAAGGTTAGTAGAAAACCACAACCAAATATAATGCACAAATTATTCACAAAAACACCCCTCAGCTTTTCTTTGCTTTTAGCAAAGTAGTGAGTGAAGAGAGATGGAAAAGAAACCTTTTCTAGCAATCTAATTAATAACAAAAATAAGTAAAGAATAAGATGCTAGACAAGTTACAAAAGCCTTATAACTCTCAATTAAATTACAGAACTCGTAACTCTAAAACATTAAATTAGAATTAATTGGCAAGAGTTACATTTGAAATTATTACACAATGAACAAGTACATAATTCGAGCAATTAACATGCAAATAATTCTAGAGTAATTGACATGTAAATAATTCTATTAAACTAAAAATTTAGAAATACACTCATACAAACAATTCTAGAACTCTAGAAAATAATAAGCATGTAATTCAACTTCAATCTAGAAAATTTAGAGCATGCAAATTAGCCTACAAATCTATAATTGATAAACATGTATAGTATAATAGAAAAGTAGAACATAATTAGCAGGTCAATTTTAACTAAAAAGTTAAACACTCATATAAAAGTATATGCAAAGCATGGTAGGAAACTATGAATCAGGCTCATAAAATAAAATTATACTAAACCAAATAAGTATGCAAATTATGCTAAAGATCTAGAAATTAAAACCATTCTAATCAAACTAAAAAATTAAAACATTACATTACATATATTAATCTACACTCATGCAACAGTGGACTTATGATGCTACAATATTCCTAATCACACACTCAATATACAAGAAACAGTGTGCTCTACATATGCTAAAAAGATGCCATGGTACACCTATTTAATTCCTTGAATTTGTAATTATGCATAGTAAGTCAATGGAACAATTACTCCTAGGGAATGGCACAAACATTGGAACAATAAATAGAAGGGATAATTACATTTTACCTGCCTGTAGTTTCACGTGTTTTCACATTACTTCCCTGACGTTGATAAATGTACTCATAAACCCCATGTGGTTTTGACTGTAGTGCAAAAGTGACGGAATCTAGTAGACTTAACAGTGCATGGGGCAGACGTGCGAGAGAAGCGTGTCTGCACTGAAATTAAGGGTTTTGGCACCAAATTTGGAGTTTGGAATGACCAATTTGCCCTTCCACTTTCTTATATATATATATATATATATACCGAGATTAAGTTATTCATGGATGCACCGATATTCTACTATTTACAGTCACCCAATCGAATAATAGCACCTCAAAAACATTATCAATTTTATCTGAAACCATACTTGCACCTGATAATCTCCCTTCCTTTCCCTTATATGTGCCTCCCTTCTGCTCTCTCTCTCTCTCTCTCTCTCTCTAGATCTGTGATGTTCTTCTTCACCCAACTACCACCAACAATGATGCAATGATTGTCGACCACTGAAAACACCACCTTCCACCCATTGACCACCGCCACCACCGACGACTATTGCCCCATCCTACTATATGCCAAGACAATATGGGCACTGGCAATCGACAGCGAAAAAGCTCCGGTGAGAAATTAATGTTTGCGAGTGTTAATCAAATGGTGTTAGAAGATGTTTGTAGGAAAATGATGTTTTCTTCTTTGCTCTACTCTCACCGCCCCCTTGCTACCATAAACCACTAGCCTTTCTCTCTCCTCAAACCCACCACCAACTACTGTACAAAATGCGATACAAAAGGAATTTTCATTTGCAAATTGATTTTAATCCAAAACATTGGTATGGAGTTATTGGTTAGTTCTTTGTTCTTACAATTCGATTTCATTTAATTCTTGATTTGTCAATCACAAACTTCTCAAATTACATATGGTACTAAATGATTTCCATCTTCTATATAGCAATCCCGATTTTCCTTTCCTTTGTATATTGTATTCCGCACGTGGTTCCGTGGTTGTGTTGTTGTCTCATTCTCATTTCCTTCCCTTACTCTTTGTATTTGAGTCTTGGGTTGTGTTGGGCAGGTTTGAAATAGGTTGGTTGTGCTTTGGAACCAAAAGTTGATGCCCAGATTTTGGCCTTCACGCTCGAGCGGGGCTTTTGATGCGATGCTCGAGCGGGCCCTTTGTTGTTGCTTCTCTACTCGAGCGGGCGTTTTGACGCTCGAGCATAATATTCCATCTCCCAGTACTTTGTCTGCAGGTCTTCAAACGCTCGAGCGGGAGTTCTGACGCTCGAGCGTGACCCTTTGTTTTTGTTCCTCCACTCGAGCGTGGAATTTGACGCTCGAGCGGGGACCATGTCTGCAAAACTTCTGGAAGTGCGTAATCTACGCTCGAGCGATGCTTTTGACGCTCGACCGTGAGTCTGTGTCTGACGCTCGAGGGGGGATTTCCACGCTCGAGCGGGGCGACTAGTATATGACTTCGGGATTCGACTTTTTGGATCACTTTTTGGTTTCCTTTCTCTCTCTTACTTTTCAAAAAACACCATTGGAGACCACCTCTCTCTAAAACCTTACCTTCTCTCTTAGGTTTGATCTAGTTAGAGTGATTTCCTACCCTTTGGCCTTTACAAAAAGTGTGTTGATCGTCGGGGGCTTCGTTTTGATCCGAAAAGTTTGGGGTTTGGAGCACTTTCGACTTCTTCATCTTCTCCGTTTGAGCTCTAACTTCGAGGTAGGGATATCCTACTCCATCTTATGAGCTCTGTCTTTAAATTTTGGTATTTTGATATGTTAGGGGTTGTTGGGTTTATTTTGAGGGCGTTACAACTTGGTATCAGAGCGTACCGGGTTTGAATACTTTGGGTACGTGGGAAGTGATTAGTATCACAATGGGTTTGTCTCACTTGTAAGAGATGTATATGTGACTTTATGTGTTTATTTGATAACATGTTTACGTGACTACTTGCGTATGGGATTTAGTTTCTAGGATGTTGATTGGATCCTTGGGTTTCTGTGAGTCTTGTTGGAAAAGCACTTGATCAATACTGTTTCTAACCGGAACTCTAGTAACGCCTCGGGACTATCATTATCCGGAAATGAAATTCATAAGTGCTTATGTGATTATGTGCCTACGTGGAGTGAATTACAATTGTCCATGCATTAGGACGTGAGTGTTGTAGCTTCGACACATTTGTGAATGTGCTAATGTCTTCGTTATCTTTATTAGGATGTCAGGACGAGGATGAGGTGGTAGGCGTGGTAGGCCTAGGAGGCAGGAAGTGCCTGTACCGGAGGAGAATCCGGCGATGCAGGAGGGAGTCGGCCAGGCCAATGTGGCCGAGCCAGCAGGTCAGCAGGCTATGGGTGCTTTAGCCCGTGGGATAGCCGATGCTTTGAGAGAATCTATGGGCATTCTTAGAGCTGAGAATCCAGTTCAGGCCCAAGTTTAGGCCCAGGCTGTGGATGCAGGGCCTTCCTTTCTGAAGAGGGAGTTCTTCCGGTCTAATCCGGACGAATTTGTCGGTGATCCGAAGGAGCCACTTAAGGCAGATGAGTGGTTGGAGCAAATGGCAAAGACGTTCGTGATGCTAGGCATCGAGGATGGAGCCTTGAAAGTGACCTTGGCATCTTTCCAGCTGAAAGGGGATGCGGGTCAATGGTGGAAATTCGTGAAGGGCCGTTTAGATGGCACTTGGGAGGCTTTTGTGAATGCTTTCCAGGAGAAGTTCTTATCTCCAGCTGTCAGGGAGAAGCTGAGAGACCAGTTCTGCCAGCTTTTGCAGCTGAGTTCTTTAGTGGCTGAGTTTGAGGCTGCATTTACCAGCTTGTCCAGGTTTACACCTGAACTCGTGGCGTCCGAGGAACGCCGTTGTATCGAGTTTGAGAAGAAGTTGAGGCGCGGCCTCAAGATGAGAATTGGCGGGTCTATGACTCGAGACTATGGGCATTTGGTTGATGCTACAACCCATATGGAGATCATGATGCAGGAAGAAGAGGGGCAGAAAGGCTCCAAGAGGAGTTAGGATGGTCAGGGTGATGGCAGGAGACAGAGGGGTTCACACCCTCAGCAGTCTCAGGAAGGTTTTGCTAGGTCTACCTTTCCAGTGCCGAGTGTAGGCTCTGGGAGAGGCAATCAGGGAGACGTGACTAGTTTTAAATGTGGCCAGCTGGGTCACAAGTCTCCAGCTTGCCCACAGAGGGGAGGAGGTTAGAGAGCTGCTTCATCTTCAGCTAGACCGTAGAGCCAGAGTCAGGGCAGGGGTCAACCACTGTTTTGTTATCAGTGTGGTCCGGCGGGGCACCTGAAGAGGTTTTGCCCGCAGTTGAGTGGCACATCTGGTGCATCTGGGCAGAGGCAGAGTTTTCAGTCAGCTCAATCAGTGCAGGCCTCGAGGGCCAATCAAGGGGTTTCATCGTCCCAGTCTGTGCAGCAGTCTTTTGCTCCTAGAGGTGAGCAGGTTGATCAGGGGCCTACAGGGCGCGTGTATACTGTTACCGCGCAGGACCTAGTACCGGCTCCATCTGTTGTGAGAGGTACCTTTCTGTTTTGCAACTTGGTTGCTAGTGTGTTGATTGATACGGGTGCATCTCATTCCTTTGTATCTGCTGCATTTGCATCTGTTTTGGGTTTGGAGTTGGCACAGTTAGCATCTCCTATATGTGTTGTATCACCTGTTGTAGGTGAGTTGATTTTGAAACAAGGGTGTAGAGGGTGTGATATAGAGGTAGCAGATCGTCGGCTTCCGTTTCTTTTTGCAGTTATGCCCATGTCGGGATTTGATGTTATTTTGGGTATGGACTGGTTATCGTCATACCGGGCTGTTATCGATTGTTACCGCCAGAGGGTCACAGTATGTACCTTGAGCGAGGATTGTTTCCATTTCTTGGGGGACCGGGTTGGTAGTGTGTTGCCACCGGTATATGATCCGCGAGGGCGGAGTGAGGTTAGTGGTCTTCTTGCTAGCCTTTTGAGTAGTGAGTGTGATGAGACCCAGACTGTATTACCAAGAGTGGTTTGTGAGTACTCGGACGTCTTTCTCGAGGATCTTGTTAGTTTGCCACCTCACCGAGAGATTGAGTTCTCCATTGATTTAGTGCCCGGCACAGCGCCGATTTCTATGGCACCTTACCGTTTTCCCCAGCCGAGTTGAGTGAATTGAAGATTCAACTCCAGGAGTTGCTGGATAAGGGCTTCATTCACCCTAGTGTTTCGCTGTGGGGAGCACCGGCCCTCTTTTCTAAAAAGAAAGATAGTGCCTTGAGACTTTGCATTGATTACTGGAAATTGAATCGGGCTACGGTTAAGAATAAATACTCTATGCCCCGTATAGATGATCTGTTTGACCAGTTGAAGGGTTCCTGTTGTTTCTCTAAGATAGACTAGAGATCGGGTTACCACCAGTTGAGGGTCAGGGTGGAGGACATTCCGAAGACAGCATTCCATACGCGGTATGGCCATTATGAATTTCTGGTAATGCCATTTGGGCTCACCAATGCACCGGCAGTGTTTATGGATTTGATGAACCGGATATTCCGGGAATTCTTAGATCATTTTGTAGTCATCTTTGTGGACGACATTTTGATTTATTCACCTTCTGAGGAGGAGCACGAGGAACACTTGAGAGTGGTGCTTGAGTTGCTTAGAGCCCATAGGCTGTATGCCAAGTTTGGGAAGTGTGAGTTTTGGCTAAGAGAGGTTAAATTCTTGGCCATGTGGTTTCCGAGGAAGGGGTGTCTGTTGATACATCCAAGATCGAGGCAGTGCAAGATTGGGCACAACCTAAGAGTGTTTTTGAGATCCGCAGTTTTCTGGGATTACTTGGGTATTACTGCCGATTTGTGAAAGATTTCTCCAAGCTAGCTTCACCATTGACTAGATTGACGCGGAAAGGGGTCAAATTTGTATGGAGTGAGACTTGTGAAAAGTCGTTCCAAGAGTTGAAGGTTAGATTGACCACCGCTCCGGTTTTGATTATTCCGAAGAGAGGGTTAGGTTATGCGGTTTATTGTGATGCCTCACGAGAGGGTTTGGGTTGTGTGTTGATGCAAGAGGGGAAAGTGGTTGCCTATGGCTCACGTCAATTGAAAACACACCATAGAAACTACCCTACACATGACTTAGAGTTAGCAGCAGTGATCTTTGCCCTAAAAATCAGGAGGCACTACCTTTATGGTGAGAGGTTCGAGGTATTCTCGGATCATAAGAGTCTAAAGTATCTGTTTACACAGAGGGACTTGAATTTGAGGCAGAGAAGGTGGATGGAGTTCATTGAGGACTACGACTTTGAGTTGCATTATCACCCGGGAAAGGCCAATGTTGTAGCCGATGCCCTTAGTAGGAAATCCATTAGTGATGTCGCTTGTATAGCCATCCGGGAGTGGGAGATGTTGGGTGCACTTAGGGAGTTCGATTTGCTTCTGGGCGAATCCGTTGAGGCTGCGGCCTTGTTTTCTGTTGTTGCACAGCCTACACTTGTGAATCGAGTGTTAGAGGCACAGAGAGGTGATCTTGAGGTAGAGTCCCTTCGAGAGAAGATCTCCAGTGGGAAGGCTGAGAAGGGTTTGTCTGTGTATCCCGACCTGAGTGTGAGATGTCGAGACTGTTTGTTTGTGCCAGAGTCTTGCCGAGAGGAGGTATTCCGAGAGTTTCACCATTCACGCTTTGTGGTGCATCCGGGAGGCACTAAGATGTATCGCGATTTGGGTCGCCAGTTTTGGTGGCGGGGAATGAAAAAGGATGTGGCAGCTTTCATGTCTAAGTGCCTTACTTGTTAGCAAGTGAAGGCCGAACATCAGAGGCCAGCGGGTTTGTTGTAACCCTTGCCTATTGCCGAGTGGAAGTGGGAGCATGTCACTATGGACTTCGTTGCAGGTCTTCCGAGGACTCAGCGGGGTAGTAATGCTATTTGGGTGGTTGTAGACCGGTTGACTAAGTCAGCGCACTTTATCCCTATGCGCGTGAAAGATTCGGTAGATCATCTTGCCGATTTGTATATTCGGGACATAGTGAGGTTGCACGAGATCCCAGTGACGATTGTCTCAGATAGAGATCCTCGTTTTACTGCTAGGTTGTGGCAGAGTTTGCAGAGTGCCTTGGGCACTAAGTTGACCTTTAGCACGGCTTATCATCCTCAGACTGACGGGCAGTCCGAGCGTACTATTCAGATCCTTGAGGATATGCTTCGAGGTTGTGTCCTTGACTTTAGTGAGACGTGGGAGAAGCACTTGCCCTTGGTGGAGTCTGCCTACAACAACAGTTTTCAGTCAAGTATCGGTATGG
The DNA here is from genome assembly GCA_036172215.1 of Camellia granthamiana. NCBI lineage: Eukaryota > Viridiplantae > Streptophyta > Magnoliopsida > Ericales > Theaceae > Camellia > Camellia granthamiana. Next base: position 60,554,272 of record CM069913.1, on the reverse strand, counting down.
CACCGTTTGAGGCCTTGTATGGCCGAACGTGTAGGTCTCCTGTTTGTTGGGCCGAGGTGGGTGATGCACCTTTGTTGGGCCCGGAGTTGGTGAGGGAAACGACGGAGAAAGTTGAGCTTATCCATAGGAGGCTTGTTACAGCCCAGAGTCGCCAAAAAAGTTATGCCGACCGTAGGAAGAGGCCTTTGGTTTTTGAGATGGGTGATCATGTTTTTCTGAAAATATCACCTAGACGGGCTTTGATGAGGTTTGGGAAGAGTGGGAAGTTATCCCCTCGGTTTATTGGCCCTTTTGAGATCCTTGAGAGGATTGGCGAGGTTGCTTACCGTTTAGCTTTACCGCCGCAGTTGTTTGGAGCACATGCCGTGTTTCATATTGGTATGCTTTGGAAGTATGAGCCAGATCCATCCCATGTATTGGATTGGACCGATTTGGAGGTTGGCGAGGATATCTCGTATGAGGAGAGGCCGGATCGGGTCTTGGATAGGCGGGATCAAGTCTTGCGAGGCAAGACCATTCCCTTGGTAAAGGTTTTGTGGAAACATCACGGAGTGGAGGAGGCTACTTGGCAATGTGAGGTGGATGTCCGTGAAAGATATCTGGACTTGTTCGTAATTGTTTAACCATGTATTGGGATTTTGTAATATTAATGAACTTTAAGAGCATTAAATATGTCTTGAGTTGTAAAACATCGTATATGTTTTGGATTTATGGAAGTATTTTAAAACTTGCCTTGAAATGGAAGTTTAATGTAACATTGCATATGTTGAATGTATAGTAGAAATGGAATTATATTATGAATGTTGAATATGATATGGAATTGTGAAAAAAAAAATGTGTTGGAATTGGTAAATTTCAAGGGAAAGCGTGCTAATAATGCATATTGTGTATATATTGTGAAATGCCTCTTGAATAGAGATGGAATGACCGGTAATGGGTCAAGTTGTTGGGAAATGAATTGTAATGTTGTTGAGAAGTGAGCGAGAAAAAAAAAAAAAAAAACTTGTTTTTGAAAACTTGTACTTAATTTCGGGGACGAAATTCTTTAAGGGGGGAAGGTTATAGCGATCCCGGTTTTCCTTTCCTTTGTATATTGTATTCCGGGCGTGGTTCCGTGGTTGTGTTGTTGTCTCATTCTCATTTCCTTCCCTTACTCTTTGTATTTGAGTCTTGGGTTATGTTGGGCAGGTTTGAAATAGGTTGGTTGTGCTTTGGAACCAAAAGTTGATGCCCAGATTTTGGCCTTCACGCTCGAGCGGGGCTTTTGACACGACGCTCGAGCGGGCCCTTTGTTGTTGCTTCTCCGTTCGAGCGGGCGTTTTGATGCTCGAGCGTAATATTCCATCTCCCAGTACTTTCTCTGCAGGTCTTCAGACGCTCGAGCGGGAGTTTTGACGCTCGAGCGTGACCCTTTGTTTTTGTTCCTCCGCTTGAGCATGGAATTTGACACTCGAGCGGGGACCATGTCTGCAAAACTTCTGGAAGTGCGTAATCTACGCTCAAGCGGCGCTTTTGACGCTCGAGCGTGAGTCTGTGTCTAACGCTCGAGCGGGGCGACTGGTATATGACTTCGGGATTCGACTTTTTGGATCACTTTTTGGTTTCCTTTCTCTCTCTTACTTTTCGAAAAACACCATTGGAGACCACCTCTCTCTAAAACCTCACCTTCTCTCTTAGGTTTGATCTAGTTAGAGTGATCTCCTATCCTTTGGCCTTTACAAAAAGTGTGTTGATCGTCGAGGGCTTCGTTTTGATCCGAAAAGTTTGGGGTTTGGAGCACTTTCGACTTCTTCATCTGCTCCGTTTGAGCTCTAACTTCGAGGTAGGGATATCCTACTCCATCTTATGAGCTTTGCCCTTAAATTTTGGTATTTTGATATGTTGGGGGTTGTTGGGTTTATTTTGAGGGCGTTACATTCTACTTGTGAAGAAGTTTGTGACTTGGTTTTTTATTCCTGGATGATTTATCAAATGGGTTTCTTATGGAATGGTTGTGATCGCTTGGGAGGATAGAAGAAATAAGAGATTTGATCCCCTTGCCGCCCCCCCCCCCCCGCCCGAAAAAAAAGAAAAAGAAAAAAAGAAGATATGATCATTTGGGAGGATGATTGATCAAATGGGTTTCTTGTGGAATGGTTATGATGGTTCCTTCGATGATTCATTAAATGGGTTGTGATCGTGTATAATGCATTCTCATATATGCTTATGAAATGTTGTTTAAGAGAATCTAAGCATGGATTTGGATTCATGAAACATTGCACTCTTCCCCCGATGCTCATTTCTTAGAATCAGAAAAATAGGCACACACACGCGCGCGCACACACACACACATAGAGAGAGAGAGAGAGAGAGAGAGAGAGAGATGGGTTTGTGGGTTATGAGTTGGATGCCTTTCATATATATATATATACATGGAGGAGATAGGTTTGGATGCATCTCATGGGTTGGATGCATGAGAGAGGGAGAGTTCAACTGTGAGAAAAATGGCATTCATAAGAAAATTGAAGAAAAAATAAGGGTATTCTAGTCTTTTTAATAATTCTGTCACGTCCCGTCATATCCCGTCTCTTTTGCACTTCAGTCAAAACCACATGGGTTTATGAGTACATTTATCAATGTCAGGGATGTAATGTGAAAACGCATGAAACCACAGGAAATAAAATGTAATTATCCCTAAACAGAAGCATGCAAATATATGTGCAGGTTAAACTGTGAGCACACTGTTTTGGTTTTTTTTTTTTTTTTTTTTTTTTTGAGTACTAGCAGTAGTAAAGCTTATGTAAAATTAATCTATTACAAAACCCATATGAATCTATTTTTATGGGAAACATGGAATCTATTTTAAGCTTGTTGCACAAATTGTGTAATTAAATAAAACAAATAGATTCATATTTAATAAATTAAATTACAGAATGAAATCATGGGATTAAATTGTACAACTCGATGAACAGAAATGCTCCACAAAAATATAATGGTAAAACAAAGCAAGCGAAAACCTGTGTGATATCACAATCTCCTTAAAATAGAGTTGCCGCCTCACCATGGGTGCTGAAGGGGTGTCGGCATTTATCTCCAAGGATATGACGGTGTAGACCAACTAATGCAGAAACACCTTCTGTTTAGTTCTGGCAAACTGACAGTGGCAGCACTCTCACATGGGAAGAAAATATATGGGCAGACTGACTGTATACTATGGAGGCAAAAAATTATGTATAGTATGGAAGCCAAAAAAAATTATATCCCTATGACCAAAGAGAAGGTCTCATTTTATACACAATGGGGGAGAGATGAGGAGCTTTTCAGCAGCCAATGCATAATTCAATTTTTGCAAAACTGAAGAAGTAATGCAGGAAAACATATGGTGTAAATCACCACCTTAAGGGTAGAGGTTACACACAATATATACACACGTGTGTATATCTCCAGCCACTAAACAAACTTGGCCCAAAAAGAATAGATTGGTTGACCACCAATCCGGCTTAGCCCAAACCTAACCCATTCCAGCAAGCCTCAAGCCTCAAGCCCAAGTTACAAGATCCAAGATCCAAGATCTATGACCCACGACCTATGAACCACAGATCACGGACTCAAACCCAGACCTAGGCCCGGCCTGGGCCGATCCCAGCAGGCAAGCGGTGTGCGCTTGTGTGACACTTTTTGCATAACCAACTTGGACCATAGTTTTGGCCCAAGCCCATCCTTGAAGCACCCATAACTCCCTTGCTTTGGAAAATTTGGATGCCCCAAAGGGTTCATGCCCTTATCAAAATCCTAAGGTTTACATACACATCAAAGTTTTTCTATGCAATCAATATGGGATTGGTAATACACAATTTTATGAGACAAATTTTTATTCAATTCTTAATGGTTTTTGGTCATTCTTTTTGTGGTATAAAGATTTTGTTACAAAGAATCTAAACACATTTAATCCCACCTTAACCAATGGCTAGGACCTACTTTAATTTCACATTAAAGTCACCATAAAACCATTTTTTTCCAACACAGGTCACACATACACACACACACACACACATTATTTCATTCATAAAATTTCAAAATCATAAAATTTCACTCAGTACAAAGATTATGATAAATTTATACCACAGATATATCATATATGGTAGTATAGACACATGAATAGTGAACTTTGAAAACCTAGAAAAGAAGAAGAAGAAGTAGAAGAAAAGGAAGAAGAAGATGAATTGATTACTAAAATTAATAAAGAAAAGAAACGAAGATTAAAGATTATGTTTTCTCTACTTGCTGGTAAATAGAGAGAAAATAAGATAAACAAGTTCAATTATTTCTTTATATCTTGTTTGGAACTTAACTTACATAAGAAAAAAAGAAGAAGATAAATAGTGAAATAAATATTGTTCTATGTTATGGCAGAGTCTACAGAGTGCTTTAGGCGTTCACTTTTAGCACCCCTATCATCCTCAGACCGATGGGCAGTCTGAACGCATTATTCAAATTCAAATAAAATATTGTTCTATGTTATGACAGAGTCTACAGAGTGCTTTGGGCACTAAGTTATGTTTCAATGTTGTATTCATAAAACTCATTGATGTTCATTCATTTACCGTCTTACTTTATTACTATTCACTAGGCAATGGCTCATCCCCTGCCTTATATATATATGTAGGTGATGAAGAATTCGAGTGTTAAGACAAGTTTGTTTAGAGGATGGACTCGTGTGCTTGTATTGAGCCTTGTCTTAAGTGTTGTATTTTATTTCATTTCATATCATAAGGCTTTTAATAGTGAAGATAGTAATTCAAGAAAAATGTATATTTCTTGAGCCTTGCTTATGATTTCTCTCATGTTTTGGGTTTGTAGTATGAACTTCTAGAAGTAAGGCTTTCTTCGCTCAAGTAGTATTTTTGTTGCTCGAGTGGTCTATTCTGCAGAGTTGATCTTCTAGGAGTTTGATTTCTTCGCTCGAGCCTAGTTTTGATAGCTCAAGCAAGATGTTGTGTCTGACACTCGAGCGGTGTTTTGGTCGCTCTACAAAGCTAGAAGAAAAGTCATTATTTACACATTTTTTGATCTCTCTCCCTCTCTTGCTATAAATATCTTTTCTCTCATCTCTCTTTAAAAGTTTGCACAAATCTTCCTACACGCTCAAATCCATGGATTTATTGTCATGACCCGAACCCGCCCTACACGTTAGGGTCATAATCGGCCAGTAATCATGAGATTACCTACGGCCTCAGACGAAAATCAATCACATTCAATAATAATAGGGGGCTAGCAGCGGAAGCAGAATTAAAAATTTTGTCCAATAAGCTATGCATATATGATATTACAAAAACCTTTGCACATTATATTAATAACTCACACTGTTCAGTCATTAAAGATATACATATATCCAAGATCATTCAAAAAGGGTCATAACAGAAACTAGTCATAGACAGACTGAGTCCCTACGGGACCTCAAAAGTAAACAAAAAGAAAAATCATAAGCAAAGCCTCGTAGATGAGGCGTTCATAGCAGACTCTGCGATATTTGGTATCCTTAACGAGTTCACTAGGGCTGAGGCTGGACATCCCACTGTTCACCTACATACATATAAATAAAGAGTGAGCTAATGCCTATTGAATAATACTAGAGTAAAAAAGGTTAATGAATGAGATTTGCATAGACACAAATCATACTTGTACTTAATACATATGATGCACAATGCTAATTCAAAACAGACTTAAGCAAATCATTCATAACATATCATGAGTTCGGAAAACTTACCACATAGATAGTATTTAGAAAATAACATACATGAAAATATATTTACTAATATATTACTAATAGTTTTTAGATGGTTGATTTGTCTTCACGATTGACCTTACAAAATTCATAACACATACGAAAACCGAGTCTCAATACAATTCAATTTGTTCATTAATTTATTTATCCTTCTTAGGCTTCTTTCTAACTCTTTAGTTCATTTAGAATGCTTAATGTATGCCAAGAATGCTCAGAAATGAAAAAGAACGGGAATCAGAACATTGGTCGCTCGAACAAACCCTTTGGTCTACAAAAGCACTGGATGCTGTCATTTTACGATCGAGCCAACTTTTTGATCGCTCGAGCCAAGACTGAAAATAAAATGTGGTCGCTCGAGCGGTCTTTTGGTCACTCGAGCCAACCTCTAATGTCTGCAAAAGTACTAGGAGCTCGAAATGTATGCTCGAGCGACAATTCCTTCGCTCGAGCGAACTGCTCAAATTTTGGAATTTCCAGAATTCTGTTTGAACTTCAAAACACGGCTCCAATGCTCCAAATTTATGCATCACTCACTTAACTAGGCAAGAACACTCCCAAATACATATATTTGAAGCTAACTTCAACCCATAGTTCAAAACTCCATGAATTTAATAAGATTCAAACCTTAAACTTTATGTTTGTAAAATCCATGTTTTATATCTTGCATTCACAAGCTTCAAGACTTAAAATTGGGCTTCAAAACATAACAATTCATGCATTCATGTGTCAAACAATTCTCAATTCTGCATGGATTATATGATTCATGCTCTACAATGAGATTTCATAACAAATTCATGCATGTATGTGCAAATTGATATCAAATTCATCAAACTTAGCTTGATTCATGTGCTGAACTTCATAATCTTCTTGAATTCATATAGTTATGTACTTAAACTCACAAATTATGCTTCAAAAACTCACCTAGAGCCTTCAATTCTCCTAATTCTAGCAAGAACTTGAGTTGTCTTCTTCAATTCCTCAATCCCTTGAGCCAATCTTCAAGTTTACCTCCCCTTTCTCTTGAATTCTCACTTCTCTCTCTCTAAATGGTATTTCTAGCCAAATGTTGAAGATGGACTCAAAATCATAAGCCTAGGCACTTACTTAATATATATATATATATAAGGTCATTAACTTAATTAAACATGCTTAAGGTTAGTTAATCTCATTTCGTTTTAATCAATTTAATCTAATTAATTTGATCCGAATCAATTTTTAATTAAATTTTATTGTAGGCTTTAAAAATTATGCAAATCATAATGATACAGTCAATTTCAGTTTCTGTAGCCTCTACGGCCCTCAATTTTAGTTTATTACAAAATACCAAACATATTTTCCTACGATGAACAAATATGAATTCAAAAAACCTATAATCGCATGATTAGCATCCAAATTCACGTTAAACACATAGTCATAAATATAACTAAGGATTAACAGTATAATACGGAACAAGGGTGTCACATTCTTTCTCCCTTTAGGAAGTTTGGTTCCCCAAACTTACGTTACCTCCCATTGAAAACAAATATGGGTAGGGTTGTGGCATCTCATCTTCTTTTTCCAACGTGGCTTCCCATCCGTAATGCTCTTTCCATTCCACTTTTACCATTGGAATCGATTTGTTTCTCAGTTGTTTCACTTGTTGGTCAATAATTTGTTATGGCCATTCTTCATATTTCATATTCTCGTCAAGGGCTATTCGGTGATAATCAATTACGTGGAACATATCTTGGAAATAGCCCCTCAACATTGACACGTGGAATACGTTGTGCATTTGTTCCATTACCAGTGGTAGAGCAACTTTATAAGCAACTGGACCAAGTCTTTTTAGAATTTGAAATGGCCCAATGTAATGGGGTGACAGGTTTCTATTTTTGCCAAATCTCGACTGGCCCTTCATTGGAATTACATGGATGAATACATGGTCACCAACATCATATTCAAGTGGCCTTCTTCTAACATTTGCATAGCTCTTTTCTCTGCTCTGTGCTGTCTTGAGCCTTTGTTGAATAACTTTGATCTTTTCGCTGGTGATTTGCATAATTTCAGGCCCAAACAAGACTCTATCCCCGACTTCTGTCCAACGAACTGGTGATCAACCTTTTCTGCCATATAAGGCTTCATACAGTGCCATGCTAATGCTGGAGTGGTAGCTATTATTATATGCAAATTCTGCCAATGGTAAGTAATCTTTCCAACTCCCCTGAAAATCTAAGGCACATATTCTGAGCATATCTTCCAAAGTCTGTATAGTCTGCTCCAACGGTCCATCAGTTTGTAGATGGAATGTAGTACTAAGTTTTAATTCTATTCCCATTGCTCTCTGTAGGCTTCTCCAAAATCTAGACACAAATTTTGGATCTCTCTCCGACACAAAAGACATCGGTACAACATGTAAACGAACAATTTTATCAATATAAATGGTATCCAATCTATATGCATCATAAGTGGTTCAAACAGGAAGAAAATGTGCAGATTTATTCAGTCTATCAACTATAATTCAAATAGAATTCATATCTCTTGGGGTTCGAGGCAGTCCAACAATAAAGTCCATGGTAATATGTTCTCTTTTCCATTCTGGAATAGGGAGAGGTTGAAGTAGACCTGCCAGTTTCTGGTGTTCAGCTTTAACTTGCTGACACTGAAGACATTTAGATAGATATTCTGCAATCTCTTTCTTCATTTTAGGCTACCAATAACTTTGTTTCAAATCCCGATACATCTTGTTGTTGCCCAGATGCATTGCAAACATTGACTTGTGGGCTTCATCCATAATTCTCTTCTTTAAATCAAAGATGTTTGGAACACACAATCTGTTTGGAATGTCAACAGTTCATTCTCCACACTAAACCCCGGTCTCGGATTCATTTCAAACTCATTAATTGTCTTCTTGAGAAACTCATCCTTCCTTTGTTTCTGTTTGATCTCATCAATTATTTTCGATTCAACTAAAATGGGGGCTATCAATCCGCCGTACTCATGTAATACTACTTTAATCTCGGATTTCTCAAAATCTTTTAGTAATTCTTCTTGTTTAGTAAGCAAACAAGCTAAGTTCCTGGGTAACATTGAATTTGAATATCATAGTCTTTTATTAGTTCGAGCCATCTTCTCTGTCGCATGTTCAACTCTTTTTGGGTAAAGAAGTACTTCAAGCTTTTATGATCTGTATAAACTTCAAATTTCGTCTCATACAAGTAATGCCACCAAATTTTCAAAGCAAACACAATTGCGGCAAATTCCAAGTCTTGCGTCGAGTAGTTCTTTTCATGCGGTCTCAACTGTTTGGAGGCATTGGCAATTACTCTCCCATTTTGCATTAACACATAACCCAGAACCTTATAAGAAGCATCACTAAATATCACAAAATTTGTCATAGCTGAAGGCAATGTCAAAACTGGTGCAGTAGTTAATATTGTCTTCAGTTCTTGGAAAACAGATTCCTTGTCATCATTCCATTCAAACAGTTGTCCCTAGCGTGTAAGTTAGGTAAGCGGTACGGCCATTTTTGGAAAGTCTTTCACAAACCGTCTGTAATACCCAGCTAAGCCCATGAAACTACGGACTTCTGTTACAGTAGTCGGTGTAGGCTAGTTCAAAATTGCCTCTATCTTCTATGGGTCTATAGAAATCCTGTCTCTGTTGATGACATGCCCTAGGAAAACAACCTTATCTAACCAAAATTCACATTTCTTCAGTTTAGCAAATAATTTCTTCTCTCTAAGCGTTTACAAGAAAGTTCTCATATGTTGTTCATGTTCAATTCTACTCTTTGAATATATCAAAATATCATCAATAAAAACCACAATAAATTCATCAAGGTAGGATTTAAAAATTCGGTTCATAAGATCCATAAACGATGCAGGTGCATTAGTCACCCCAAATGGCATAACTAGAAATTCATCATGTCCATACCTTGTTTTGAATGCGATTTTCTCAACATATTCTGCTTTCACCTTCAATTAGTGGTATCTAGATCGCAAATCGAACTTTGAAAACACTTGTGATCCCTGCAACTAGTCAAATAAATCATCAATTCGGGGCAATGGATATTTATTCTAGATTGTTACCTTGTTCAGCTCCCAATAGTCAATACACAAACGTAAGGTCCCATCTTTCTTTTTCACAAACAATACCAGTGCACCCCAAGGTGAAAAACTTGACATTCTGTAGGGGGGTTTTTGAGATAGGTTGGGTGCCTGGTACAACATCAATGGTAAACTTTATTTCTCTGTCAACCAATTCTCCTGACAGTTCGTCAAAAAATGCATCTAAAAAGTCTCTAACAACAAGAATACTTTCTGATTCAACATTCATAGATTGCTCAGTCAAGATACTACACAAGTAACCTTGACACCCATTCCTAAGCAGTGTACATGCTTTCATTACTGAAATTAGATAAGGTGGAGGCATTACACCATTACCAACAAATTCAAATTCACCATGCCCTAGCAGTCTAAACGTAACTCATTTTGTTACATTGTCAATGGTGGCACAATATTTAGATAACCAATCCATACCCAGAATTACATCAAAGTGTCTAATGTCCAAGGGTAACAAATCCACATATAAAGTAGCACTATCAACATGCATATCACAAATACGACACATAGATGTACATAACACAGATTCCCCAATGGAGCAGACACACATAATAGATATGGTAATGATTCTAGGGGTCTATTCAATCTAGATGCAAATGTAGTAGACACAAAGGAATGTGTTGATCTGGAATCAATTAACACAAAAGCATCTGGATTACATATAGAGATAGTGTAACGCCCCAAATTTTTATTACTCGAAATCATTACCAAAGCCTTTAATTTAGGTCCATTTTTTTAAAAAAAAAAACAAAAAAAACAAACATCCATTACCCTTGAGTAATAGAAATACAGTGATACATATTCTCTCTCTCTCTCTCTCTCTATGAATACAATACTAACAATGATACATGCCAATCTCCTACTGAGATGTTACAAATAAATATAATACAAATACAAGATCCATTACATCTACAATGAAATTACATATAAACGACACTCGGACTTTTAAACTCTTCAATCACAGATTCCACACTTTCTCCCTGTAAAAAAATAAAAACAATAGGGGTGAGCACTAATGCCCAGTAGGAGTCTCATAGTTCTCAGTCAATAGCAAACGCACAGATAGAAGTGATCATGCATGCAGGGTGATATCATATAGTAGGGTGACATTTTATAATTTCAAATTATCATAGGTAGAGTACCATTTTCTTAAAAACTATTTAAACACTTTTAAGAAAACCTTCAGCCATTAAAATCATCTGTTAACTTTGGAAAACCATAGTTCCATATGAAACAAACATATTTAAGAAACTATATCATTTAAAAGTTATTAACCAATTCCCAAAATATTTCTTATTTAATTCCCATTTTTAATGTTTCGCTTTTACTTTCATTTTTCCATTCTACTCATTATATTTATGTAGAACTCCATAAATTCAAGTTCAAGTTCCCTTTTTAATTTCTTAACAATTCTCCTATACCCAAATCACTCCGTTATTTACACTCTCAAAATTTCAATTCAAGATAATACAAGATTAATAGACCCCCTTTCAATTCAGTCTTTCATTTAGTTATAGAACAACGCTCGTAAGTTACTTTTATTGTCACCACTAATTCATTAAGTTTACCATTACCAATCCATAATCCCCTTACCCATTTTTTTTGGTTCCATACATTGCAACCATGTCTATATACATTTCCTCTTTATATCAATATACACATCAACTTACAATTTCACAAATTCATCACAAGTCACAAATAGCATCATCAACTTAACACATATATCAACACAATCCACCTTCTGCCAACTTACTACGGCAGGATAGCGAGCACCCAATCCATAACACTTTTCACCTTTCGCCGGCTACTATACGGCGGGAAGTGAACTCCCAAAAACCTTTTTCTCAAAAGCCATTTTCTTCCAAAAACCATATTTTTCCAAAACCATTTTTCAACTTTCGAAAACCATCCCCACATTTGCCAGCTACTATACGGCGGGATGTGGGCACCCAAAACATTTTTGAAAACCATCCGTTTTTCCACTTTTGCCGGCTACCATACGGCAGGACTGTGTGGACACCCAAAAATCATTTTTTCCACTTTCGCCGGCTACTATACGGCGGCACTGTGTGGACACCCAAAAACATTTTCCCACATTCATCCAACGATAAGCCTAGACAGGGCAATTGGGCACCTTTAATCCAAAATCACACCCACATTTGCCGGCTACTATATGGCGGGACGTGGGCCCCCAAAAACCTTTTTCTCAATTTTTAAAAATCATTTTTCAACTCCCCGCGCAGGTACCAACACAACACCACCCGACACAACTCAACCCAAACTCCACACACCCAACACAACACAACTCAAACTCCACACAACCCAACACAACTCAATCCAAACTCAATACACCCAACACAACTCAACTCAATACAATTCACATAATTCAAACACAATTCATCATAGTCCAACACCATTCAATTCAACATTATTCAACACAACATAATTCAACAAAAGTCAGCATCACTTAGTTCATCAACACTATTTGCAATTCAACATAATTCAAGATAAATTCTTGAGTCTCATTTCAACATTCCACAAACAAGTTTATGTCATCCATATCATTAATAAATCATTTCCCCAATCTTCCTTTCACCTTATAGCATGATTTACAATGTCCATAATAAGAGTTCAATCGCTAATTTTTAACATAATTTTGAAACATCTCCAAAATCCAATTAAACTTGTGCATATATAATTTAACCTACCAATTTCATGATTCTATTTTTAATTTGGACAAAATCATTAATTATCATAATGAATCAACTTAGGGTTTTCAAGAAAAATTAAGATTTTCAACAAAAATTCAAACTTCTTAAACCACTACTTTTAATTCCAATTTCCCTCTTGATTATACACCTAAGGTTCATAATCTACCATATTAACCCATCAATTGAACCCCCAACATCTCAAACCCTAAACCCCTAATTCTCATGATATACACTATATGCTCAAAAATGAAGATTTTGCATTTATATAATGAAAATACCACAAATCTATCTATTAGTGTAAGTATTGAAGAGAACTAGAACCCCTACCTCAAGAATCAAGCAAAGGAGCAAGCTTTGATGAGATTCCTCCAAAATTTCGAAATTCCAATCGGTAGAACATGATGATCTTCAAGCTTCTTCACTTCTTGGTGAGTGATATTGGCCAAAACTTAGAAGAATGGTGAGTATTTGGGATCAAAACCCTAGGGTTTTTGGACCTAGGGTGAGAGGAATGAAGAGGGGAGATGAAAATGTGAAGAATGATCTAGAAAAGTGATTTTAAACTTGCTGAATTCGCGCGGTCCGCTCGAGCGTACCTGCTTCCAGCACAGATTGCAAAACTTCAAACGGACATAACTCTCCCATCCGGACTCCGTTTTATATCGTTCTTGTGTCCAAATCGAAGCCCCGGAAATAAGCTTTCCAATGGTTCTAGTCTCACATCCAAATTCAAAGTTTGGAAAAAGAAAAGGACAAAAGAGTGATGGCAGATCGTAGAATGATTATCCGAATTAAAGTTTTTGGTCCAATCTTACTTTACCATCATGTTACCACCTCAATCAATACCCTAAAATAAAATAAGAAGGTTCCAAATACACTAATAAAATGTCAAGGGCAATCTCACTTTCCACGCTCGAGCGCGCAGACCAACAAAGTCGTCCGCTCGCACGACCACTTCCACGCTCGAGCGGGAATTCACAACTCACAGAATCTTGGACCGTCTGCAAAAAAATGCTAGAAGCCTCACAAGTCCGCTCAAGCGTCAACTCCCTCGCTCGAGCGGAGGGTAAAATTTTAGATCCTTACAGATAGTACCTGAGACAATAGCTTTAGTATTTTGTGTGTCACCTGGGACGAGTGCAAAGTCTCTCCCTTGTCACATTGTGTCTTTGGTAGTAGCAGGCCTCGTAGTATTCCCCGACTTTGGGATGGATCCAGTCAAACTAGCAGCTGGTTTTCCACTTATTTGTTGCTCAGTTTGGGTACAATCCCTTGCCATATGTCCCATTTTCCCACATTTGAAGAAATCCCTAGAGATACAGTAACAAACTCCACAATGTTACTTACCACACTGGTTACATGTTGGTGTCGTTTCTCTGGTGGATCCCAAAGTGCTTGAGGATCCTATATTCCACTATTTCGATGATCCCCTCTTTGAGAAAAAAACCTTGTCATTACTTTTCCAGTTAGTTGGTGCTTTACTCTGATTGGCCACATTGGTTTTTGACATTAAAGCCTAATCCAATACATCAACGTAAGTAGGCAATTTCAACACATTCACTCTTTCTTAAATATCATTACGGAGACTAGCCTCAAATTTTCTTATCTTCTTATAGTCGGTGTTGACCATATGCGATGCGAACTTGGCCAATTCTGTAAACTTTAACTCGTATTCTGCCACAGTCATATTGCCTTTTTTAAGCCCCTCAAATTCAGACACTTTTCTATCGCGGGCACATTGCAGAAAGTATTTATCATAAAAGAGCTCTAGAAATCGTGTCCAATCTATGCCCTTTTTGTCATCACGAATCTGCATCCACCACCTTCTTGCTTCATCTTCCAGTGTAAAGGTGGCCAATTATACTCTATGTGCTTCAAGGCATGGAAACACTTCAAATAGTTTTTCAATACCAAGGACCCAAGCCTCGGCCTTCAATGGATCTACTGCCCTCGTGGAATAGTGGTGGCTTCATTTTCTTAAACTCTTTGGTAAGAGCTATTGTTCGATCATCGCTTTGCAAGTCTTACACAGGTTGTACCAGAGATAGGGGTAGCAGTTGTTGCCACTGTTGTTGCCATTGTTGTTGTTGCCTCAATGTTTTTTCCATGTCCTATATCAACCTTTCCATTCTATCTAGTCAGGCAGTAGAGGATTCCTCTATCTCATCGGCTCTTGTCCTCACCATTATCTAACGAGACTTGAATTATATTTCACACAAAAACAATGTACACCATATCTATAGACAGAAAGAGCACGCATAAATAGATAGGAAACAGTTCATATATTATGTAGTCACATACTTCAGAACACAATATCATGTAATCACACATTTCAGAACACTTTAACATATCCTTAACGCACTCAAGCATATATTTATCCTATGAATGCAACTTAAGTCTTTTCTAAATACTCTATTGCTCATTTGGACAAGTGTGTAAGTTATTACTCATGTTCGGATACTACTCTGTCATGACCCAAGCACGCCCCTATCGGTTAGGGTCATAATCGGCCAATAATCATGAGATTACCTACGGCCTCAGATTGTCACGCCCTAAAATAAATGTCATAAATCGACTCCCAACAACATATACACAATGACATAGACAAGATAGTAATCTTTCATTAATCAGAATTGATACACCAAAGGTGACACATGCCTCATACATTCACAAATGATTCATCCTGAATCTACAGCATGTGTTACAAGTAGTAATAAAAAATGAAAGTTAAACAAACATTCATATGCCCTAAAGGCTTACATCTTTCCAAGGCTGTGCTTGGTTATAACAAAAGTGGATACAAATCCAATACATATAAAGCCCTTGGCTTAAATCAAACGACAACATAATAAACAAAAGAAGCTTTCAGCTCTAATTCCTCCCAAGCTATTGTCTTGGCGGAGGCATGTCCCCAACACCTGAAAATGATTTTCCCAAGTAGGATGAACCAACGCCTAGTAGAAACAATCTAACACAATGTATGATTTTTAACAAAGATATAAATACTCCTTGGATCCAGTAGGATGCTCGTGATCCTCTGCTACTCACCTAAAAAGGAATGAACACTCCGGTCGAGGGTGCCAGAATTAGCACTCCGACGGATAAGTCAGTGTATATTCTCTTGGTTGATTATATCTCAAGTTAAACTTACTTGTTCTTACATACCTTTTTTAGCTGATGCTCTTCTTATTTATAGTCGTCCTTGATGTTGATGGTTGGGCCCACCTCTCGTCCAACGAATAATCGCTCATTCGGCTGGTTCTTCATATTCGGCCTAGTCTACACCTGATTCTTTGGCCGATCTGGTTATTCGGCCTGTCCCTCCGGGATAGAGCCGTATATTACATGACTTGATTTCCTTTTTGACTTATTTGGCTAACCTACGCAATAATATACTCGGCCCCCACAATTGTCCCCCAAACATCTGCCTAATGTCAGTTAGCCAGCATGTTTGGTTTTGGACTTAAAGGGTCAAAAAATACGATGGTTTCCCTTATTCCAATGCAAGCATCAGAACGTCTACTCTTTTTAGGCATGATTACAATTTCACGCCCCTTCGTACGCTTCATTCATTTAATACGATTTGAAACCGTGTTGTCTCTTCGTTTGTATGCTTTTTCGAATGCACAAGACTTCTCGTTGCTTGTCAGTTCACCTCCCTCGCTTCACGCTCTCTGCAACTTCTTTCCATTCTTCATTGTCCTCATTTCTTCTAAGTTTTTCTCTCTTCCATTTCGACTCCTTTTCCCTGTTTGTTTGCTGTTTAGAGTGTCCACTTTACTTGCTATGATGGCGAAACATTTGAGAGCCCTTCTTTCTGCGGATCGAGTTTCTGGTTTCTGTCATCATTTTTCTATTCCTGACGACGTCCATCTGTCACTCTTGGCAGAAACGTGATTGACACGGAGAGGACTGATGAGAGTACAATTGTCTTTCCTCTCCTGTCAATCACTGAGGGCGGAGTCCGTTTCCCCATTCATCCACTCTTGAGGGCTATCCTTCCCCATTGGGGTTTAATCCTTTCTCAGCCTAACGTAAATTTTTACCGAATAATAATAGGGATTGTAGAACTAAATCGGCGCCTTAGACTTAACCTTGGAATCCCGGCCATTCGGCATTGTTATGCCTTGGCTAAATCCTCTGGTCGGCAGGGGTGCTATTACCTCAGGGCCAAGGACACCGACCATCATCTAGTAACAATACTTGCCAGCTCTGGCAAGCGTGTTAATGATGTCATGGTCGTTGTTCGTGGTAACTGGGAATTCGGCGAGGGCGAAGATCGTCAAGATCCAGTGCCTAGACGAAGGGGCGAACCAGGTGGCCGTTTGATCCCCCCGCAAATTTTTATTAAATATTTACTTTGTTCAAATTCTACGTACTTACCATTTTATTTGTGCAGGAAACAGTTTGAAAAAAGTTCTTGTTTCGGCCGATAACGCTGTACTTGCGCAGATCAGAGCCGCACTCCAGTTCTTCTGCCGTCCGAATCTCCAGAAACAAAGGAGGGCGGCCCACATTCTTTTGAGATACGAGCTGACCTACACTACGTTTTTGGCCGCAGATAACATTTCGGTTCCGAGGGGTGAACAGCACCTTACAACGCTTGTTTTTCTGAGCTTTAAGAACCTTAGGCAGATTGGTTTTGAGGCTTTAGACTCAGAGCCAGCCGACGAACAAGTAGCCGAAGCGATCGTTGAGCAGCCGAATCAACCATCCCAAGATAGATTTGATGGATTAGAGGAAGAGATTGACGCGGAACTAAATTCAACTTTTGAAGAAGCCGGCCTTAATCCTTCATCCACTTCTGGCCGAGCGGACGTGTCCTTCAAAGACATTTTCACCGCCTTGGGGGACCTACCCGGCTCGTTTCCTGATAACATGGCTGGCGAGTCGCTCACTCAACTGGCCAGGCGGAAAAATGCCGAGAGGATGGCTGCTCGTAGAAGAGTTGAGGCCGAGCGAAATGAACCTCCGCCCCCTCCACCCGACGTTAGGCCAGAAACTCCACCTGCTCCCATTGAGGAGGTGGTTCAGACTGACGTGACCGAAATGGAGCCTATTGTCAATCAACAGGACCAAGTGAGGAAGCAAAGGGGGAAGAAACGTCCGGCCGAACAAGAAGTCGGTTATTCAGAAGACCTAGTGGATAAACGGCCACGAATGGAAAATTCGGACTTGGTCGTGCCGTTTATAATACAACAAAGGATAAGGAACGCGCCGGTTGCTTCCGACGCATCAGCTGTAAAAGACCCAGCTGTGGCCTTGAGCTTGGCCTCCTCCATTTCTCTGGCGGTTGATAAAGCAACCTTTAGGGCAGAGCACGATCTGCTGTCCATCGCATTAGCCGCTCAATCAGCGATATTGGTATGTGATTTTTGTTTGTAATTTTGCAAGGCTAGCTAGAAGAAAATTTTTATATTGGCTTACCGATTTCTTGTTTTGTAAGCGGGGGGAAGGATAGCTAAGATTGGCCATTGCCAACATGACGCTATCGAACAGATCGGCTTTCTCACAGTCGAAGTGGAGAACGAGAAGGGGAAGGCAGCAGAGGCCTCTCTCAGAGCCAAATCTGAGGCTGTGAAAGCGGCGGCAGAGAGAGTGAGGGCCGATGCTGAAGAAGATAAGGCCAAAGCTGCTAACCGACTGAGATTGGCCGACGGGGAGAGGGCGAATGCTAGCGAAGAAGCGCTCAAATTAGCCAACGAGGCAATTTCCAAGTTGGAGGCCGATTTGGAGGAGTCGATGAGGGCGATGGCAAACGCCAAATCCGAGATTTCCAAGTCATTCCAAGCTGGCAAGGATGCGGCCTTGGCAGATTATGTAGAAGAAGTGCCGAAGTTCAAGAACAAGGCGTTCAAACATGGTTGGCTCAAAGCCTTAGCTGCTGCTAACGTGGTATCGGAGCAGCCGATTCCGTACGAGCAGGTAAACATTGAGCCGCTGGAGTCTGACCCCGAAGACTGACCTAGAGTCCGAGTATTTTTCGTTTTGTTTTGATATCCTGTGTATGTAGATTTTGTTAGATTTTGTTAGAATTTTGACTGTTTATTTTTGTCAGAAGCTAACGTAGGGTAGTTTTCATTTGTAAAATGACTTCTATTTATGGCTCAATTTATGAATGAAAATTGATTTTGCCTTTCTGCCTGATGAATGTGCTTGTTAACGGCTAAGTAAGATGTAAAAACATGAAATATGATGATTGGAACAAACTACTAAATTAATCCAGGGCAAAAATGAATGAAAATTGCTTTTCCCTTTCTGCCTGATGAATGTGCTTGTTAACGGCTAAGTAAGATGTAAAAACATGAAATGTGGTGACTGGAACAAACTACTGAATTAATCCAGCGCAAAAATAACTGAGTAGCACTACAACTTAGCCGAATATATTAGTGAATATGCCCTTGCCCTAGCAAGTTGATGAACACAACCACCGAAAAACGGTAGTTCAGGGATTTGCTGGGGCATACGAACGTCCTAACGTATAGCTCTGATATTTAGGCCGAATAGATTGATGAATATGCCCTTGCCCCAGCAAGTTGATGAACAGGACTGCCTAAAAACGGCAGTTCAGGAATTTTCTTGGGCACAATAGAAATTCGGCTAGGTGCTCTGCTATTTAGGCCGAATAGATTGATGAATCTACCCTTGCCCCAGCAAGTTGATGAACAGGACCGCCTGAAAATGGCAGTTCAAGAATTCGCTGGGGCACAATAGTAATTCGCCTAGGAGCTCTGATATTTAGGTCGAATAGATTGACGAATCTGCCCTTGCCCCAGCAAGTTGATGAACAAGGCCGCTTGAAAATGGCAGTTCAGGAATTCGCTGGGGCACAATAGCAATTCAGCTAGAAGCTCTGATATTTAGGCCGAATAGATTGATGAATCTGCCCTTACCCCAGCAAGTTGATAGACACGGCCACCGAATTAGCGAATAAGACCGCTGATCCACGTCAGTTTGTGGCGCAGAGCATTGAAAGGAATACTTTGGGAACACTGCACCCGCGATTAATAAGATGGGTGGGGGTTGCATTCATTTAGGGTCCATATTGGTGTCCAAATTTGGCAGATCACAAGAGGGGGAAGAGTAATAGGTTGGAACTTGATGTCTAGAAGGCTATTTTTCAACAACAGAGAAGAAGGAAGAACACTCGCGGAGTTGGACGTAGAGATGAATTGAAGTGGCGAGCCTACGCGCACGGGGAGGAGGACGTAGAGGGAACGGGAAAAACTCTAGTCCCCGCGTCGTCGAAGTAGGTCACCCAGAAGGGAAAAACACCAACGGGGCAGCTCTCCTCTACCACGCTCGAGAGGAGAAACCAGTGCGACACCGTGCCCATTAAGTTTTGCGGTTTTTGTGGGGAACAAACCGATGACAGAAGCAGATTCGGTTGTGCACGACCCAAATGTGGCAGTCAAGTTTGCTCGACAAATTTTTCCACCAGAAGTCCAGCAGTTGATGGTCGATCGACCTAATTTCCAACTGTTTCGGGAGGGCATTCATGGAGCGGTGAAAAGGCTGTATACCGCGTATGAAATCAGCATGCGTCTTCGTGCCGCACGGCGGGAGATAGAGCAGAAAGACAAACACATTCGAAGCTTAGAAGCTTGTGCGGAGAAGGCTGAGTGCGAACTAAGAAAGGTCAAAACTGCCGAGACACAATCGGTCGGCCAAGCTAACCCGATTGAGGAAGAAAGGGTGGCCCAACGACGTATAAGTCATGCGATTGCCGATCGAGATACGGCAAGCATGTTTGCAATAGAGGCCGCAAGGACCAGGGCTTATGAAAAAAGCTTCCATGAGGGCCGAAAAGTTAGGATACAAAAGACTAAGGAAAATCTCGCCGAGGTGGTCTGCCGATGCGAGAATCGCGGATTTAAGCACGGGTGGGCCAAGGCTCTCTAGGCCGCAGAGGCTCTCCGGGCAGCAGGCGTTGATTCAGCGTCACCACTATATCAGAGTCATCATTTTCCCTTTGCGACTTTCGAAGTTGAGAAGAGCGATGACGAGGGGAATACCGAATAAAACTGAACATATTGTATCGCTCTAACGTAGGTTGGGAGTGAATTATGTATTATCGATTAATTCAATGAAACATATTATTTTAAATGTCTGCATGTTGTTTCAATTTATGCTTATAAATTCAGTTATGATCATCTTCCATTTTTCGTCAACTACGTTTATGCTTATCAGTCATAATACATGAAAAACGTGCCGAATTTGAAGTCTTACTCGGCCCAATCGTGTCTTGCCAAGATGGGGCTCCGAATTCGGAGGCTTTCATCTTGGCCAATCATGAAATCCACGAAAGGCGCTCCGAATCCGGAGTCTTACTCGGCCCAATTGTGTCTTGCACGGGTGGGGCTCCAAATTCGGAAGCTTTTATCTTGGCCAATCGTGAAATCCACGAAAGGCGCTCCAAATTCGAAGTCTTACTTGGCCTAATCGTGTCTTGCACGGGTGGGGCTCCGAATTCGAAGGTTTTTATCTTGGCCAATCACGAAATCCACGAAGGGCACTCCGAATCCGGAGTCTTACTCGACCCAAAAGTGTCATTCACTGATGGGGCTCCGAATTCGGAGGCTTTTATCTTGGCCAATCGTGAAATCCATGAAAGGCGCTCCGAATCTGGAGTCTTACTCGGCCCAATTGTGTCTTGCACGGGTGGGGCTCCAAATTCGGAGGCTTTTATCTTGGCCAATCGTGAAATTCACGAAGGGCACTCTGAATCTGGAGTCTTACTCAGCCCAAAAGTGTCATTCACTAATAGGGCTCTGAATTCGGAGGCTTTTATCCTGGCCAATCATGAAATCCACGAAAGGCGCTCTGAATCCGAAGTCTTACTCGGCCCAATCGTGTCTTGCACAGTTGGGGCTCCGAATTCGAAGGCTTTTATCTTGGCCAATCGTGAAATCCACGAAGGGCGCTCCGAATCCGGAGTTTTATTCGGCCTAAAAGTGTCATTCACTGATGGGGCTCCAAATTCGGAGGCTTTTATCTTGGCCAATCGTGAAATCCACGAAGGGCGCTCCTAATCCGGAGTCTTACTCGGCCCAATCATGTCTTGCACGGATGAGGCTCCAAATTCGAAGGCTTTTATCTTGGCCAATCGTGAAATCCGCAAAGGGTGCTCCGAATTCAGAGGCTTACTCAGCCCAAAAGTGTCATTCACTAATGGGGCTCTGAATTCGGAGGCTTTTATCTTGGCCAATCGTGAAATCTACGAAAGGTGCTTCAAATCCAGAGTCTTACTTGGCCCAATCGTGTCTTGCATGGGTGGGGCTCCGAATTCGGAGGCTTTTATCTTGGCCAATCGTGAAATCCGCGAAGGGCACTCTGAATCTGGAGTCTTACTCGGCCCAAAAGTGTCATTCACTGATGGGGCTCCGAATTTGGAGGCTTTTATCTTGGCCAAACGTGAAATCCATGAAAGGCGCTCCAAATCCTGAGTCTTACTTGGCCCAATCGTGTCTTGCACAGATGGGGCTCCGAATTCGAAGGTTTTTATTTTGGCCAATCGTGAAATCCATGAAGAGCGCTCCGAATCCGGAGGCTTACTCGGCCCAAAAGTGTCATTCACTAATGGGGCTCCAAATTCGGAGGCTTTTATCTTCGAACTAAAATTTTATGTAGTGAGATAAGAAGTCTTGCATTACAAAAGTGAAAGTTGTACAAGGTGAATATTGAAAACAAGTTAACATGCCCCGCAAGTCGGGTTGATGATAAAATTTACGCAAATGCGTGGAATTCCAAGGACGTGGCAGACTTCTCCCAGACATGTCTTTGAGCCGATATGCCCCTGTTCCCACGATTGAATCGATCTGATAGGGGCCGTCCCAATTAGGACCCTATTTTCCGTCAACCGGATTCCTAGCAGCTGTAAGTACTTTCTTCAGGACCAACTCTCCTGGTGTATAGCAGCGTAGCTGAACACGTTGATTATATAACTTAGCAAGCTGTTACTGGTACCGTGCCATGGATGTAAGGGCACGGTCTCTTCGTTCTTTAATCAGAGTCAAATCCAAGGCCAACATCATGTCATTTCGACCCATATCAAAAGCTTTTGATTTCAAGGTTGGGAGGCCGATCTCCAGGGGGATGATTGCCTAGGTTTCAAAGCATAAAGCAAACGGCGTTTCCCCAATGGATCGCCTCAGAGTAGTGTAATGAGCCCACAACACACTCGACAATTCTTTGACCCATCTGCCTTTAGCTTTCTCCAGCCTCTTCTTGATGCCGTTCAAGATGGTGGAGGCTTCAGCTTGACCATTGCTCTGTGGATAAGCTGGGGTGGAGAAATAGGGCCTAATACCATACGTGCTGCATAATTCTTGATAGACGCCACAATCAAACTGGGTGCCATTGTCTGAAATAAATGCTCTTAGAATGCCAAATCGTGTTATGATATTGTTCCATACGAAACGTCTAACATCAGTATCATGGATGTGTGTTAGTGCCTCCGCTTCGACCCATTTTGTGAAGTAATCTGGCGCGACAATTAAGAATCGCTTGTTAGCTGGGGCCCGTGGCAATGGCCCGATGATATCAAGCCCCCATTGAGCGAACGGCCAAGGACTGGTGATTGAGCTCAACTCCTCGGCAGGCAAATGGGTTAAAGGGGAAACTTCTGGCACTGTTCACATTTCTTGACGTAACACTCAGCATCAACTCTCATGGTCGGCCAGTAGTACCCCTATGTTACAGCTCGATGAGCCAAAGAACGCCCACTAGAATGGGCACCACAACTACCTTCGTGTATTTCGGTCAAGAGTTCTGCAACTTTATCTGGATGAACACATTCTAGGTATGGACCAGAAAGGGATTTTTTGTAGAGCTTTCCTTGCGGATCCAAGTAATATCGCAGGGCTTTGTTTTGCAGTTTGTGTGCTTCTTTCTTGTCCGTTGGGAGCTGTTCAGAAGATAGAAATGCAGTGATGGGGTCCATCCAACTTGGCCCTGCTTCTATGATATTGATTTGAATTGACTCTGTAGGGGCAATGCTCGGCTCAGGGATGAATCCTACTTCAATTGTTCATTTAATTTCTGAATTGATGGTGGAGGCTAGGCAAGCTAGGGCGTCTGCATATATGTTCTGATCCCGGGTTATTTGATTTAATTCATGATGGTCAAATTTTGCCAACAAAGAATTCGCCGCTTTCATGTAAGCTGCCATACGGTCATTTTTGGCTGCGTATTCCCCCTTTAATTGGCTGATGACTAGCTTTGAGTCACAAAAGATAAGCAGATGCCGAGCACCAAGGAGATGTGCATTCCATAAGCCGGTTAACAATGCTTTGTATTCGGTCTCATCATTCGATGCTTCGAAACCCAGTTTGACAGCTTGCTCGATTATTGCCCTGTCGAGAGCCATGATCACTACGCCCGCCCCACTGCCACGTTAATTGGATGATCCATCACAATACAACTGCCAAATGTCCCCAACATAAATTCTCCAGTTCGGCTTAGGTTGAATTTGATCAGACTTAAAGTCGGCAAGACATCCAGTGAATTCGGCCACAAAGTCGGCGAGCACTTGCCCCTTGATTGAAGTTTTGGGCAAAAATTGAATATCGTACTGGCCGAGTTTGAGAGCCCATTTTGAAACGTGCCTTGATGCTTCTGTACTACAGAGTACTGAGCGAATGGGGTAATCCATTAGTACCCCAATGGTATGCCCCTAAAAGTAATGCAACAGTTTTCTTGCTGCCATGACGAGAGCAAGGACGAGTTTTTCTACAGGAAGGTAACGTGTTTCGGCATCAACCATTGCTTTGCTCACATAATAAACTGGCCGCTGCTCCCCTAGTTCTTCCTTTAACAGTACGGCACTGGCGGCTCAATCGGAAACTGCCAGATATAAAATGAGCGAATCACCCGCCGAAGGTGTTGTCAAGAGTGGAACTGATCAGAGGTAAGCCTTCAAACCTTCCAAAGCGGCTTCGCACTCGAGGGTCCATTCAAAAGCTTTACCCTGCCGAAAGGTATGAAAAAATTGTCGGCAGCGATCTGTGGAACAACTGATGCATATGTTGAGTGCAGCGGCCATTCCCATTAGCTTCTGAACCTCTTTGACCGACCAAGGAGAGACGAGTTCTAGAATTGCTGTGATTTGCCTTGGGTTGGCTTCGATTCCGCGGTAGTTAACAATGTAGCCAAGGAATTTGCCGGACCCGATGCCAAAGGCACATTTAGAAGCGTTCAGCTTCATTTTGTATTTGCGAAGAATGCCGAATGTCTCTTCCAGATCAGCTAGATGAGTTTGCTCTTCTTTGGCCTTCACCACCATATCATCAATGTACACTTCCATAGTACGGCTGAGTTGCTTCTTGAACATGGCAGTGACTAATCTTTGGTAGGTTGCCCCCGCATTCTTCAGCCTGAAAGGCATAACCTTATAGCAATAGGTTCCTCTTGGGGTGAGGAATGGAGTTTTGTCTTGGTCCTCCGGATGCATGGCAATTTGAAGGTAGCCTCTGTATGCATCCAGGAAGCTCATACATTGATGATGTGCCATTACATTTACAAGTTGGTCAATTCTGGGAGGGGAAAGCAATCTTTAGGACAAGCTTTGTTTAAATCTATGAAATCCACACAAACTCGCCAAGTTCCATTTTTCTTCTTTACAACCACAGTATTCGACAGCCATGTACGATAGATCACTTGGCGGATTGCCCCGGCATCAAGTAATTGGTCAACTTCTTCAACAACGTCAACAGTATGTTCCACGGCTGACCGTCGGCATTTCTGAATAATCGGCTTACATCTGTGATCAATGTTTAAGTGGTGCTGAGACATAGATGGATCCACCCCCGGCATCTCATAGGGTGACCACGCAAATACATCAAGGTTGCCGAGTAAGAAGGAAATCAGCTCCTGCCTGTCGACTTTATTCAGGGAGACGCCGACCATGAAGAACTTGTCAGGATTCTCGTCAATTTCAACCTGGTCCAGGGCTTCGATTGCCTTTTCACTTGGGAGCCGCCAACGTCGTCGAGGCTCTCTCGATCCGGCACCTCAATTGAATTCACTTCCAACTCTCTTGGTGTCTTTGCGTCAAGAAGATAACATGCCTACGCCGATTTCTGGGAACCTCGAATTTGCTCAATGCCGCGTTCAGTCGGAAAGCGAAGTAGTTGATGATATGTGCTAGGCACGGCCTGCATGGTATGCAGCCAAGTTCGTCCCATGATAAGATTATATGGCGAAGGAAGCTTGACAACCAAAAGCTCTACATCCACTGACCGGGAGCCCGCCTAAACTGGTAGTGTGATTTTTCCCAACGGATATTCTGGATTAGCATTGAAGCCGAATAACGGATAATGAGCTAGAGACAGGTCCGACTCAATGAAGCCAAGTTTGACAAAGGTGTTGTAGTACATAACTTCTGAAGTGCTCCCCTGATCAATGAGAACACGTTCAACGGTGAATCGATTTACGTGTAGCTCGATGACCAAGGGATCGATACGGGGTAGCATTATGCCGGCCAAATCAGAATCATCGAAAGTAATACTCACAGCTTCATGGGGCCGTTTCACTGGTGTGATCTACTTTTGGAGGTTAGGATGTGATTGAATTGTATGTACGACGGATTCCGTCGGCAAGCTGTATATCATATGGATTATGCCGAGTGGAGGTGAATCCGGCCGTAAAGCAACTGTTTTGGTTGAGTTGTTCTTTCGGACGTGTTGCTTAAGCCGACCGTCTTGTACCAACTCCTCAAGGTGATCTTTCAAAGCATAACAACTGTCAGTATCGTGATCGTGGTCTTTGTGATATTCGCACCACCTATCCCGTCTCCTCGTGTCGGGAGGTCCCACCATCTTGGGTGGCCATTTAAAGAACGGAATATGTTGAACTTTAGACATAACCATGCTGATTGGCTCCGACAACTCCATATATTTCTTGTCCACGCGCCTTATGCGCCTGCTATCCACTTGAAGTTGTTCATTAGCCCGATGTGGACATTGGTCATTTGATCGGCGCGAATCTCATCTTTTGTCTCGTTTAGTCTGATTTCGTGGTTCAGGGCTTCGTGATGGTACAGAATTTATCGGCTGAACGATTTCAGATGGGACTGTCTTGTTAGCCTTGTGCCGGCTTTGACCCGCAGGGCATCATCTTCCACTTTGCAGTATTCCTCGACTTTCTTCATTAACGACTAGACTGTTTTGGGGGGCCTTCTAGTCAAGGAGCTACGGAGGGCACTATCAGGATGCAACCCCATTTTAAAGGCGGTGATGGCCATGGAGTCATTGCAGGCATCATCTACGAGATTAAAGCATTCTCAATAGCGCCGAATACGCACATAGGGTTTCTCCTAGTTGGATTTGCATTGCCCAGAGAGAATTGGCCTGCTTTGACTGGACCTCATTGGGGATGAACCATGCCATTAAGGATTTTTGGAGTTGATGGAAGCTCCTAATCGATGTCGGTTCCAATTTATAGTACCATCTGACGGCCAATGGTCCCAAACTGCTCGAAAATATTCGACACATGAGGGCCTCGTCATCTGCATGTAGCGTCATGGCTTGCTTATAATGGCGGATATGATCAGTGGGGTCCGATTTTCCATCGTATAGGGTGAACGATGGAGCTTTGAACTTTTTGGGTAGCACTGCCCTTGCGATCCATCGCACAAAGGGGTCATGTTGATCCTCTTCATCTGAATCATTTCTTCTTCGCTTATTCCGTGCACACGGACTCACTTCGGAAGAACTGGAGACTTCGACTCGTCCCTTTTTTTTGGATTCTAGGGATGATGAGTCAGAATCACTGGCACTATCTTGTCTCCGAACTCGAGGTATGATTTTTAACAATCATAACAAAGATATAAATACTCTTTGGATCCAGTAAGACACTCGCGATCCTCTATTAGTCACCTGAAAAGGAATGAACACTTTGGTCGGGGGTGCCGGAATTAACACTCCAACGGATAAGTCAGTGTATACTCTCTTGGTTGCTTATATCTCAAGTTAAACTTACTTGTTCTCACATACCTTTTTTAGATGATGCTCTTCTTATTTATAGTCGCCCTTGATGTTGATGGTTGGGCCCACCTCTCGTCCAACGAACAATCACTCATTCGGCTAGCTCTTCATATTCGGCCCGGTCTACACCTAATTCTTCGGCCGATCTGGTTATTCGGCCTGTCCCTCTGGGATAGAGCCGTATATTACGTGACTTGATTTCCTTTTTGAGTTATTCGGCTAACCTACGCAATAATATACTCGGCCCCCACAGTATGATATGTATATACAATGCCCTTGATAAAATCATTTGTATTCTTACAAGATCGTAATATGCCAAGTTTCATATTTCAATCCATTTTATCTTAATTCATTTCAGGACAATTCATTCCACCTCAATCCATGAGTCAACTCTATTATTATCCAAACAACCCAACTGAGGCTACAACTCAGTGGTTCTCTAACCAATACAATCATTACACAAACACCTCAAATTTGCCATTTTACAGAAATTTCGTCCGCGAGATCGGCATCCATGTATACGTGTAGTTTTCGGGACTTTTACCCTGGACACACAGGCCAACTTAATTCAATGGAGTCCATCATCTTTCTTCTCCCAAACATAGAGTACATCCTCTTTCTCCTTCCAACATCATACATATACAATGTATTTAAAACACAGTCATATTCAATGACAACAAATACGAGATTAGTTCTAGTTCACCTAATCCTCATGCAATTTCTACAACAGTCATAGCTATCCTCCACCGATAGCCCAAAACAGATATTTCTAAACAGATATACAATCTCCAAGATAGATAAATTATCCAAATTTTCATAGGTGAGAGATAATACACATCCAACTCCACCATCTATATACACATTCATCTAATTTCATATTCTCAATACCAATTTTATTATTTATACAAAATAATTATTTGAAACATTTTAGGGAAAATCTTAATTTTCTTCCAAATCCAACTCATGTGTCAAAATCAACAAATTTAACACAACACATCCTCATGTCTACACCCATAACCATTTTCAATACCTTTATTTGAAAACCCCTCTTTAGATTTTAAACCAAAACCCTAGGTTTGTCTAAAATCCTCCAATCACAACATTATTAACAAATAACTAAGTTAAAAGTCATAGGAAAGTGTAGAAAGTCCCCACCTCAAAGTCAGAAGACAAGAAAAGCAATGGAGGAACTCCAAAGATGCCAAAACCAGTTTATTCAGATCAAAATGTAGCCCTTGAGGTGCTCTACCTTTTTTCCAAAGACACTAGGGTAGAGAAACCAATGGATCAAGATGAAAATGTAGAGAGAAGGTGAGTTCTAGAGAGAGAAACTCAAGATCTAGGGTTTTGAAATGTTTTAGAGAGAGAAAGAGATAAAAAAAGTGATCTAAAAAGTAGCTATTACGAACTGATATATGCATAGTCCACTCGAGTACAAAAAGTGGTGCTCGAGCGTCAAACATAATAAGTTATTCCGCTCAAGCACAAAAAGTAATGCTCGAGCACAGAATGCACACTCATAGTAGTTTTGTAGACAACAGACCAATCGCTCGAGAGCAAGAATGGCCGCTCGAGCTGAACTTGCTTAAGTGCATAAAGGACCGCTCGAGTGCAAGAAGTGTCGCTCAAGCGGAGGGACAAAATTCTAGGGAACAAGAGTTTGAAAACTAAGCAACCAACCTGTCCCAAACACAACCGCAACAATCCCATAGCCAAATTTAAGGAGATACAAGGGAAGCAAGATATAAACAACAATATGAAACCATTAAACCCAAGCTCGAGATACAATAAGAGTCGGGTCAAAATCAGAATCATTATACAGATGGAAATCAATCACATTTAACAATAACATGGGGCCAAAAGCGGAAGTAGAATTAAAAATTTTGTCCAATGAGCTATGCAAATATGATACTACAAAAACCTTTGCACATTATATTAATAACTCGCACCATTCAGTCATTAAAGACATAAATATATCCAAGATCATTCAAAAAGAGTCATAACAGAAACTAGTCATAGACAGATTGAGTCCTATGGGACCTCAAAAGTAAACAGAAAGAAAAATCATAACCAAAACCTCGTACATGACGCAGTCATAGCAAACTCCATGGTATACGGTATCCTTAACGGGTTCACTAGGGCTGAGGTTGGACATCCTGTTGCTCACCTATATACATATAAATAAAGAGTGAGCTAATGCCCAGTCAATAATACCAAAGTAAAGAGGTTAATGACTGAGATTCGCATATACACAAATCATACTTGTACTTAATACATATGAAGCACAATTCTCATTCATAATGGACTTAAGCAAATCATAATGGAATGACCTTGAGTCCAACATAGTCATATACAAAACGACCTTCAATCCAATACATTCATATTGAAAACGACCTTCGGTCCAATACATTCATAATCGAAACGACCTTCGATCCAAAACATTCACTCATAATCAATACGAGCTTCGGTCTAACATAATGATACACGTGTTAATAATCATGACCATGTTCACATTCGTATTCACATTCAAAATGACCTTCGGTCCCCTCAATTCCTTATTCAAAATGACCTTTGGTCTATTTAACAAACATACAAAACAACCTTCGGTCCAATTTATATATAAGATGAACTTAGGTCTATCTTGTCAAACATTCTAAATGGCTTTAAGCCTATTCCGTGTCCTTATCAAATATACCAAAGGGCCTTGCGACCATTTCATATTCTCATCAAACATGCCAAACAGCCTTGGGCCCATTCTGTATTCATACAAAACGACCTTTGGTCCAATCTTATAATTTCGTGTTTATCAGTCACATTTCACTTCTTTTACAAATTAGACAGGTAGAATACTCATTTATAATACAAATTCATGAGTTCGAAAAACTTATCACATAGGTAGTATTTAGAAAATAACATACATTAAAATATCTTTACTAAGGTATTACTCACAGTGCTCAGATGGCTGGTTTGTCCTCGCGATTGACCCTACACAATTCATAGCACATACGAAAATCAGGTCACAATACAATTCAATTCATTCATTAATTCATTTATCTTTCTTAGGCTTCTTTCTAACTCTTTAGTTCATTTAGAATGCTCAATGTATGCCTAAGAATGCTCAGAAATGAAAAGAATGGAAATCGAAACATAATACATCTTTTCAAAGTTTCTTGAAACAAGGCACTTCGCTCGAGCGCAACATTAGTCGCTTGAGCAAACCCCTTAGTCTGTAAAAGTACTGGATGCTCTCATTTTATGTAACACCCCGAAATAATTACCATAACCCGTACTTAACATCAAAAGTGATCACAATGATAAAGAGGTTATCTTCCATTGATTTACAATTAAGCTTTACAAAAGAGTGATATAATAGAAAGACAAGATAAAAGGTAGACGAATAAGAAATGCCCTGAAGGCTTACATCTTTCCAAGACGATGCTTGGTTACAACAAAAGTGGATTTAAGTCCAATAGAGTTAAAGCCCTTGGCTTGTACAAAAGTAAATACAGTAAATACACAAAAGAAGCTCTCGCTCCAAGTCCTTCCAAGTTATTGCCTTGGCGGAGGCATATCATCAGCACCTAAAATGTCTTTCTCACATAAGGTGAGCCAAAGCCCAATAGAAATAATCCAACATAGTATATGAATCTTAACAAAGCTATAAGGTGAATGCATATCCAATGCATGTGCCAAAACATTTTATATCTCTTCCCAAAACCATGCAATGCCAAGTTAATATAACGGTTCATAAATCATTACCTTTATAACAGAAAATAGGGAAGTTATAAACACCCAATTTTTTACCGCCCTTAAGACTTAAGTGCTTCATTCCAAACGCTCGATGATGAAACAATGTCACACTGTACAATCATTCAATTTCTTCAGCAAAGGCTTTGGTTGTCAAGTTTCAGAAGCAAAACCTTGCACCTCCTTTGAACCAAAACCTATTTTTTTCTAGCCTAACCACCCAAAGACCTGCTGGACAACAAGTGGCTGGTAGTCCATTTTTGGTTCATGGCCGGCCGGCCATGTCTAGCAGCTAGCAGATATTTTACAACCAACTATGCCCCCCATGTGCATCTCTTGCACTAGCTGGCTTATTATAGATATTTTCGACATGAGATAGTGTTTTTTTATAGATAGATGACCACCCCTCATGGTTTGGGGTTAGAAATTTTCTCCAAGAAAAAAAACTTGTCTAACACACTGCCTCTCTGTTTTGAAATATACATACACTATCCATATACTTCCTAAGCCAAAACTAGAGGCTTCTTGCTAAGATTATTGAACATAAATTTCAACTCTTGAGAATGCTTTGAATCAAGTTTGCTTAACCAAGAGTATCATCTCTTCAAGAGGTATAACCTTTGCCATCTTTTGCCTTGTTTACACTACTCTTCTCTTCTAGTTTTCTTGTTGTTCATACACTGTTTTGGACTACTTTTGAGGGCTAAAACATGTGATTTAAAAGCTACCATAGGTGGAGGGGTTAACCACCCTTTCTTGAATCTTATCCCATAGCTTATATCCTTGTTCTTCCCACATGTTTCTTTGCCTTTAGCTACTGTTCTTTAGAGTTTTTAGAGGCTAAAATATGTGATTTGAAGGTCCAAAAAGTGGAGTGGTTAGCCACCCTTCCTTAGGCTTCCTTCCTAGCTTTGTTCTCTTCCATTTTTGTCTTAATTTTCCACTCTTTTCAAAATAATTTCAACACTTTTTTTTTGGGGGGGGGGGGGGGCTGTTTTAATTATTTATTTAGTTTATGCTTTTAAGACTATGCTTGTGTTGTTGTAAGTCCTCATAGATTTTGGTATTTAAGCCATAGACACCCATCTATTTGAGTTGATAGCTTTATTTACATAGTTTTCATGTCAATATTCACACTTGCCAAAATCACCTTTGCATAATCATCTCTGCAACCTCCTTCATTTCTTTGCTTTCTTTGCTTAAGAGTTGTCTCAAACATTAGCTTGTTGTTCAAGGCATATGAAAGAGACTTTACATGCTTAATGGTTTAATCTCTTTGGAGGTTCATTACCAAGGCATTACATCTCTCTCATGCTATCTTTATCACTTTTTTCACTTAGTGACGTAATTATCACTTTTGGACAAAAGGAAGAAAAGATAAGAAAATGGTAAGGTAATGTAAAAGAGGCTAATAATAAAAAAAAAAAAAAAAAAAAAGGTAACAAAATTGAGTTGGGTTTAGTCGGACATTATATTGAACCCATTGAGTCTTGAATCATTACATACTTTGTAGTGATGTTTACTGATTCAAGAGACAATGTCTACCTCTTCCTTTGAGGTAACTCCATGATAGGGAGGAGGTGTTGTTGGTCTTTTCTTTCTCTTTTATTAAGTTTTTGTCCTATTAGTTCTAAGATCATCACGCAACAAATGTGCGAATATTGATGATTTGTGAACCGAATCTACTCCTCCCTTGATCATCTCCATGATAGGGAATGGCACAGAGGATAAGCATCTCCTGGAAACACTCTATTTTACTCTGTTTTAGTAGGGTAATCCCCAAAAACAGTGGCCAACCGGTCACCTCTCTGTCCGGCCAACCACTTTCCAAGGCCGGCTGGCCACATTTTGCTGAACAAGCAGTGGCATTTTTGTGGCAGAACAGAGCAAAAACTGAGGCCAAAACAAAAGAATTTTCTGAGTGCGAAAAAAACAAAATCTGGCAGCAAACAGAGAGGTTTCCGGAAGGATGTTCTCGGTTGTGCGCTCGTGGCTCCTCACCTCCCATCCCACTAATTTTGTGCTTCAATATTAATGTGTTGTAATTAACTAGTTGGCTCCATTCGAATTTGTAATAATTAGTTAGTTTAGTTAATTTTGGTATTCTAATATTTAGTTTAATTAGGACATTTATTCGGACCCTGTTGTATGAGGGCATACTAGTAAAATTGTGTATGTCTTCCAACCCCCATTCTTTCTCCCTTTTATTTACTTACTTATGATGGTTACATGAAGTATCATATTTTGGTTTTATATCATTACCATCTGTAAATATCCATTTTTGCATGCATCGGGTTCAATTCATCATTCTAGCATCATTGTCATTTGCTACTTACTTGAATCCGTGCACTATCACATGCTTTGAGTTGAACCATATGTCATGTTAATAAACTGAACCAAGTAGTTGCATTTTGTATATGTTGCATTAGTCACTTGCATATTAGGGCATGCATATTTCTAACTATTATCTTCTATTTTGCCTTACCTCGGCTGAGTACTAGGTGAGCGTTTTTGTTTTAGCATGTTGCATGTATGTCTGTGTTGTCATATCAAGTATATTCACCATGAGGCTAAGTGCTTATTTGATATATCTCTTTGAATGTTGGTGGATGAAGGCTATTTCGCCTAAGTTGGGATGCTTTGATTAATGGACATATGAGTTTACTTTTTCCAGTGGAAACATATTCAAAACTCTTTGCAAACAAACATGAAATCAAAGCATTCCAAAGTGGGTAACTTAGTCTATACATGCCTCGCATAGTAAGTTAGCATTAATAAATCGGAACAAGAGCATATAATGTACATAAAAATCACATCATGATTAGTAGAGGTCGATCCTTGATCGGGTAAGTGGAGTGCTCAATTCATGACCTTCCACTCTCATGCCTAAGTTCCCGAGCCGAGACACTTTGGTTATGATGGACAAGTGGCCTTTGGCACACGTCATGTGTTTCCTAAATTACCCAAAAATATTTAGGTGGCAACTCTGAAATCTGGCAATGCAGTCCATTTTTGGCATTTCTGATTATAAATCAATTTTCCAAAGATTTGCCAGATTTGGACTCTCGTTTATTTTTTTTCTATTTCACATTGCACTTGTGAAACCAGATTCAGAATCACGTGAGTCTGAAATGTAGGGCTATTGTATCCTTGGAGAGTAAACCCCTCCGAGGAGCACGAAAAGCAAGCTACAGTTTCTAGCGACTCTATTGAGGAAATAAAGAACTTGACTTGGACTTCATAATGTAAAATTTTATTTATAGATATATGTTCTTTGCATTGCATTTGCATTGGTGCTTTAAGTCACTTTGTTTTCCATCTGCTATTCCTGGATGGCTTGTCGGAGGCTTGCCTAAAAAGCTTGCCAAAAGTCTGGTCGGTCGTGGCCTCTGCCATGTTGGAAACACAACCCTCGGATCTGGATTATCGTCGTACCACTTAATCCTCCTTTCACTTCTCGGTGTTAAGTGTGAGAGGTATATTAGGTAATCTTGCCCAGGTACCCCTTTTTGACCAATCAGCCTAGCTGCATATAGTAAAGCCGTAATGACTGTTCCAACATAAGACAGGATGCTCACCCGTATGCAGGATTTCGTGAAAACTGCTTGGTTGATGTAGTGAACCCCTAGTTCATGCCAAAGCTATGACAGGGTAACCCTACCCCCTCATAGGGGTGCTTTGGCTTTCTTTACCTGGTATGTGCTTTACAGTGAAACTGTATAGGAATGTTTCATATTAGTGGCACAGTTGGTATCTATTTTTCGGGAAGAATTCAGTGGGGAGTACAATCCTACGGCTTTGATCATGTCTATTCTGATGAAATCTTAGTTGAGGTGCTGTCCGATTTCTGACTGTTGCTTTTTCTTTATTTCTTTTGCTAGGTAGTTTAAAACCATAGCTTCAGAAAGTTCTGATATCCCCCAAGTACTCTGGACCCGTGTCTGAAGACTTTGTAAGGTCGGAGATCTTGTTCGGGGACAACCATCGTTTGCCTCACTATCACCAGTTGCAAGGCAAAGAAGGATCAGACAAAGTTCACCAGTTCCCTCAGCTCGCCTATACTCAATTCACCTCAAGCACAGTCACCTACTACTAGAATGACTCAGTATCCACCATCTGATTTGAAGGAACTACTACTCCGTTTGTAGCAGACAGTCGACTCATTCCAACATGACATGACCCGTCAAGTTAAGGTCACAAACAGGTTGCAACAACAACAATAGCAGCCAGCTGTAGCTTCTGCATCGTACACACCTAATGTGACTATCCCCACACCCGGTACTGCTACCAATGGTGCTATAGCTTAGGATCCACAAACCGAGGGTGTTCTGGTTTTTCTCATCCAGGCTGATCCCATTCTAGGACAGACATCTAGAGCCCCAGTTTATCAGACTAAGGCACCTTTTGAATTCGAGGTTGACCCGACCGTGCTTGAAGTCTACAAACTGAAAAAACTGTTCAATAAGGCACATGGGGTTAACTCCATTCCAGATATAGAGGATAAGTACACCAAATCTACAATTACTTTGCCGGAGCAGTTGAAAATGCCGCATATTGACCGCTTTGATGGCGCTGGGGACCCAATGGTACCCCTACGTCTGTTTCTTGATATCCTATGACCAATGGGTTTGACCAGATTGTAGACGTTGTCGCTCTTTAGCTGAACCATGTCGGGTATAACTGCGATCTGGTATGCTAAGTTGGAGGACTCTGTGAAGCAGAATTGGGAGGAATTGGCCGAGTCTTTCATTGCTCAATACTCCTACAACACACAGATCGAGGTCACAACTCGTGATCTTAAAGTGACGCGTTAGGAGCCAAATGAGGGCTTCTTCGAGTTTGTAACAAGATAGAGGGCCAAAGCATCAATGATGACCACTCGACCTTTAGAGAAAGACCAAATCATGATGGTTGTCCGGAACCTTCATGGCAAGCTGTTGTAGAAAATGATTGTTCTTCCTTTATTTACCTTCAAAGAACTTCATCAAATAGGGGTTCAGATCGAAGACGCAATGAAGCAGGGGATCATCACTGATGACAAGGAGCTGGCCAAGAGGCCTTTTGTTCGCAGTTCCAATGTTGCTGGGGGTAGCATAGCTGCGAGGCCGTTAGAGGTGAGTGTAGTCACCATAACCAAAACTTCCGACCCCTTTGCCAACATGGGCCCACAAACTTCCAACCCTACCTGACCTCTGGGTAGAACTTTCAACCAGCTCTACATGACTCTATCTCATGCCATGCAGGTGTTAATCAAAAAGGGGCATCTGAAACCCCTAGAACCTCGACCATTTCCCTACCCTCTTCCACCACAGCACGATCTCACCAAATACTGTGCTTTCCATCAATAGCACGGCCACAAAATGGACCGATGCTTCCTCCTTCGTCGTGAGATTCAAGATCTCATTGACAACTGTAGACGTCCCCGAATGCCCCGAGAGGGAATCCTGTTTTGTTCATTGGGCTCACTACAGTTCGGACTCAAATGTCACGGTTCTGAATGTAATCCCGCAAAGTGCAATGCGAGACCGATAAATCACCAAAGAGTCCAAATCCGACAAATCGTTTTGAAAAATAGATTTTTAGAAAGAAGTGCCAAACATGGACTGCTTTGCCAGATACAGAGTCACCACCTAAATATTTTATTTTGGGGGAATTTAGGAAACCCTGACTCGTGCCTAGGGCCACGTGTCCGTCATCACCAAAGTTGCCTCGGCTCGGGAACTTGGGTACGATTGGGGAAGGTCATTTCATGAGCACCCCCGCTCGCCCGATCAAAGATCGACCTCTACTAACCATGATATCGAGTTTTGAAAACATTATGTGCACTTATTCCGTTTAATTAGCTAATCTTTACTACGTGATGCGCACAGCAAAACAAGTATAGACTAGATTTCAGTGGAAGACCTCAAAACCACTTCTTCACCACTGAAAATCCATTGGATTTCAGTGGTAAGAAGGCCAATACACAAAAGATTCCAAAGCTCAACAAAGAAGGCACAAAAGGGGCCGAATAAGACCTAAGAGGGGGAGGTCGACCCCAAACATGAAAGCGGCCTTAATGAAAGATCTTAAGCATGAAAATACAAGACTTTTTTCAGTTATACACAAAGCTTAAATCAGTATGCAAGATAGGTTAAAAACTAGTGCAAGAATGGGGAATATAAAGCAACTATACTCACCCTTGAAGAACACTTGAAGAACAGCAAGTCCAGCCCCTTTTTCTGATCAAAACCAGCCCAAAACCTCCAAGGACAATCTCTCAACACCTCAAGAATCGAAGTATGGTGTAATACTATGTGTCCTAGTGCAAAACTAAGAACAAAACACACTTTTGAACTCTCAAACACACACAAATGAAGAGAGAGAGAGGGAGATATAGAGAGAGAGTGGTTTATATATCAGATATATATGTATTATCTCTAGTTTTGCTGAACCCCCTCAAAGGAGAGGGAAGGTCTCTTTATATAGAGGAAGGCAAAGTGGTAAGCTTCTAAGGGAAGCTAAACAAAAGTGTCAAGGGGGTCAAGCTTCTAAGAGAAGCTAAGGCAAAGGGTCTGAGCTTCTTGAGGAAGCTAAGACAAAGGGTCAAGCTTCCTTAAGAAGCTTGAGCAAAGGGTGCAAGCTTCTCCAAGAAGCTTGAGCAAAAAGGTGCAAAGGGTGCAATTCCTCCATACACGTGTATGGAGGACAAGTCCGTGCACTCCAGCTGGCACAGCTGGCATGCACAATGCTTGAAAGAGGCAAAAAGGGGGCACCGGCTAGAAAAGGAGACCATCGGCCAAATAAATGGTCGGCCGACCACACAAAATGCCAACCGGCCATCACCAATGGCCGGTAGCATTAAAATAGGGCCGATGGCCTCAAGCCAAGGCCGGTGGGTACCAGGGATAGCTAACAAGCTACTCTCTACCCTCAGGTACAAAAACAAACAAGTTCTTGGTGCAAAATCAAGCACCGAACAGGTAAGTTAAGAGATCCTGAGGCAAGGCGCGTAGCCGAGACCTCCGAGAACTCAAAACGAACACAAACATGGATGATCACCGAGTGTTCAAACGGTGACGTCCAAGTCTTGAGGACGGTCAAAAATGGGGTGTCTACAACAACAAAGTCATAGCTTCACCCCAAAAGCCAAATGTGAACACAACCCACTCCCTGTCCACAACCAAGTCCCCCCGTCCAGAAATATCCACCTCATCCATACACTACCACCCACCATCGACCTGAGCGTCTATATCACCCCCTCCCACTTACCAAAGCCAGTGTTGTTTATCCCTGAAGGCACAAACTTGTGCAGGATGAACACATCCAACCCACAACCTAAGCCTTACAAATCTATGGTGACAACGCTTAAAGAAAATGAGGTTTTGACCTTGGAGGAAGGTTTTGGTCTGTCACTGGGAATTCCCGGGGAATTATCTGAGGAGGGTTATGACCCAAGCCACTACATTGTTCCCGTTACTCAAACCAAGCCTGAAGTAGTACTGCTAACCTCAGTGGACAATAATGTGGTTGGAGAAGACAGCCCAAGCCAGGGGCTGGATGATCTTACGAATCTTGAAGAAGATTTAGATAATCTACAATTCTTCGAAGAACAGGACCAAGGCAATGTGCAGATTAGTTGGTTTGATCTAGGCCTGTTGACTGACAATAGGGGGTGGTTAAGTAATGAATCTGACTAGAAAGAGGAAACCAGCATTAAACCAGAGGAAAAGCAAGTCGGGCTAGCTATGGTAGCCAAGAAAGTTGAGGAGAAAGGGAAAATGCCAAAGGGCAGTAGTACAGAAAAACAAACCCAAGATTTGGGTGTTATAGAAACTACAGACGCTGAACAAGAAGCTGTGAACAAGAGAGGATCGAAGATAGCTGGAAGACAGCAACATCTTGTCACCCCGAGGGGGATATTTGTCATGTGGGAGTGATCCAAGTTAAGCCAAACAATTGTTTGTCGGCAGCTGATCATGAGTGGTCGGAAAATAACGATTTGCATCTTGCCTATATAGACGAGGATTGAGAAGACCATGTCCTGGATAGTACTTGGTATGCGGAGGAAATAGACCACCTCACCAGGAGTGGACGGTATTTCAAACCTCCATATTTGGATCAAGCTGAACCCTCGGGAAAAGGCAAAGAGGTTAAGAAGGAGAAAGAAAGGAAGCTGGAGGAGGAGCTGGTTCTCAAACAACTC
This sequence comes from Camellia granthamiana, assembly GCA_036172215.1. Taxonomy (NCBI): domain Eukaryota; kingdom Viridiplantae; phylum Streptophyta; class Magnoliopsida; order Ericales; family Theaceae; genus Camellia; species Camellia granthamiana. The sequence goes on along the minus strand of CM069913.1, from coordinate 60,514,781 downwards.
AAAAAGATCCAGGATAATATTTCCATTTGGGGCCTCCTCATGGCTTCACGAGTACACTCACATGTGGTATTGTCGGCAATAGATAAGGCTAAGTTATCCATTGATACTAGGCCATAGCAACTTGTTGGTTTGATTTTCCCAAGTACCACCAAGCCTATGCTCACTTTCTCCGATAAAGAGCTGCCGCCAGAAGGATCGGCTCATAACAAGCCACTGTACATATCTATCAAGTGCAGAGGAAAATAGGCTCCAGTGGTTTTAATGGACACTAGCTCTGTAATCAACGTATGTCTTTCTCGCACTGCCTATGCGATAGGCCTGAAACCGGCATATTTCGTCCCCACAACCAAGTGATTCAGGCATATGACAACACAAGTAGAGAAGTTATGGGGACGGTAAAAGTACAAGTCCAAGTGGGCCCTTCTGAGCATGAGGTTGAGTTCCATGTACTTGATATGCCAGCTACCTTTAACCAACTTCTAGGGAGGCCCTGGTTGCATTACATGAAGGTTGTGTCCTCTACACTCTATCAAATGCTGAAATACCCTCATAAGTGAGGAGTGGCCACCGTTTTTGGTAATTCATCTATTCACTCACTCCCAGAGGTAACTACGCCTTTGTTGAAAATCAATCAGGATGATAAGGATGTATTTCATTCAGGATTCACTCTGGTGAAAGCCCAAGTGGTACAGGCCATCTTAGTCAAGGACGAAGGCATGCATGTCAGTGCTCGGCCCATGTACTTCATGAACAAGTTACGGCATATTCCAAGAATGGGGCTCGGAAGGAATGAGAGAAAAGGTGTTGTGGCACTAGTTGAGGTGCCACATAATCCACATGCCTTTGGGTTGGGCTATGTTCCCACCAAAGAGGACTGGAGAAAGAAAAGAGAAGAAATGAGTGAAAAGGCCAAGGCTAAAAGAGCCGAGAAGCATTACGAGCTGGTCCACAAGGCAATCTGGGAAACGTTGGACGAGCGCTTTATCAGAGAATGAGAGGATTTCCCCTTCTGTGGCTTTCCGGAGCCTTAGATGGATTCTTCAACGAAAAATCCATTCCCTGGATTCAAAATCTTCTTTGACCACCAACTCTAAGACAGTGATGAAAAAGAGGCTAATCCAAGTGTCAACGCCAACCAGAGCAAAGAGGACAATTCAGACAACAGTGAAGCTGGTGTAAGGGTAGTACTGGCCAATCTCTTCACAGATCCTAAGACTAATACGAAGAACTTGGGGGATACCTTTACTGTCTCTATGATCGGAGAAAAACCGGTCGTGGATTCCACTAGTTGCATTCTGGACGCGTCGAGGGTGCCACGTCTCACTTGGCAGATGGAGAAGGGTTTTATTTCTAGTTCTAAATCGAATGATGAGCCTGAATCTGATTCCACTGAGTCTGTTGAATCGGAATCAGATTCAAGTAAGTCCGAGGAGTCTAAGTCTGGCACTTCCGGCAGTGGTAGCCCGGGTGTCAAGGTCCTTTTTAGGTCCTCTTTTGCATTTTCTTTTGAGTCTATTGTAACTGAAGAGCCAGAACTTCTGAATAAGAATGCTACAGATTCTGTTTATTTCTTTACGCTGTTAATTTATTGCATTGACCAACATTTTCAAAATTTTAATGAAAACAAAGAGGAAGAAATTCCTCAGGCTTTGAAAAACTTAATTGACCGAGAGGAGGAGAGGTGTGCTAAGCCCTGCTAAGATGAGATCATTGAAATTACTGTGGGTACTGAGAAGGATCCACACTTAGTCTAAATAAGGTCCACGTTGTCTTCAGAGGAACGCGAGCATTTAGTCACTTTATTAAAAGATTTCAAAGATGTTTTTGCGTGGTCCTACGAAGACATGCCCGGATTCAATCCTGAGATTATACAGTACCGGATCCCTCTTGACCCCGAGGCCCTACTTGTCAAGCAGAAACTTTGCAGAATCTGTCTTGATTAAGAACTGAAGATTAAAGAGGAAGTCACCAAGCAGATTGACGCTGGGTTTTTGTTGGTGTCTGAATATCTGACTTGGTTGGCCAATATTGTTCTAGTTCCAAAGAAGGATAGCAGAATTAGAGTCTGCATGGACTTTCAGGATCTGAATAAGGCTAGTCCGAAGGATGACTTTCCATTGCCGCACATCGACGAATTGGTAGACTTCTCTACCGGCCTGATGAGCCTGAGGACAGAGAGAATACTATATTCACCATGTCGTGGTGTACCTACTACTATAGAGTTATGCCTTTTGGGTTTAAGAACGCTGGGGCTACATATCAGAGAGCTGTAACCATCATCTTGCACGACATGATTCATAAGGAAGTCGAGGTGTATGTGGATGACATGATTATAAAATCCAAAGAGCGAGAAGGCCACTACACCACACTAGAAAAATTCTTCGAACGGATCACGGAGTACAGACTGAGGTTGAACCCTCCAAAAATGCACCTTTGGGGTGACTATAGGGAAAATGCTAGGATTTCTGATTACGCAAAGAGGAATTGAAGTAGATCAATTCAAGGTCAAGGCCATCTTAGAAATGCCACCACCAAAAACTGAAAGGGAGATGTGCGACTTTCTAGGCAAAGTACAATTCATAAGACGATTTATTACAAAATTAACCTTGACTTGTGAACCACTATTTGGTCTTTTTAAAATGGGAAAGAAGTTCTGATGGGATGATCGATGTCAGTTCGCTTTTGAACAGGTCAAGCAGTACCTTCAGAATTCACCTGTATTGTCGCCACCAGAACCAGGGAAACTGCTAATCATGTATTTGTTGGTAACAGATTCAACCATGGGGTGCATGATAGAGCAAGAATTAGAAGCTAAAGTGGAGAACGCTATCTGCTAACTGAGCAAGAAGATGCTAGATTACAAGACCCGCTACACTCCTCTAGAGAAAGCTTGCTTAGCTTTGGTTTGGGCAACTAGGAAGTTAACACACTTCTTGGTAGCTCACTTTGTAATTCTGGTTTCAAGATTAGTTCCCATCAAATATCACTTTGAGAAACCGACACTTACGGGTAGGCTAGCTCATTGGTTGCTTCTGCTTTCCGAGTTTGACCTCAAGTACATCACTCGTAAGTCCATAAAAGAGAAAGTAGCAGCGGAATTTTTGGCAGACCACCCCATGGAAGGAAATGAAGCAGTAGAGTACCTATTCCTAGATGAGGAGATTCTGCAAGTAGAGGAGCAGACATGGACAATGTACTTTGACAGAGTAGCTATTCAGCACGATTCAAAGTATTGTTAATAGCTAGGCGTATTGCTAATAGCACCCGATGATTCCCATATACCCCTAGCATTCAAACTCCGGTTCAAAGTATCCAACAATGAAGCAAAATATGAGGCGTATATTGCTGGATTGGAAACTACCCTAGAACTAGGGGCAATAAGGTTAGGCGTCATTGGAGACTCGAACCTGGTTGTTTCTCAAGCCAATGGAGACTGGAAGGTCAAAGAAAAGAAAATGAAGGTTTGTCATCAGACCCTGGACATTCTGATTCCAAGGTTTGAAAAACTGAACTTTACACATCTGCTAAGAGAGAACAACTGGTTAGCTAATGCGTTGGCAACTCTATCCTCCATTATAGACATACCGCTCGGGGTTAAGATGCATCCGATCATCATCGAATAGAAGTACGCGCCTGCTTATGAGACAATAGCCACCATAGATGAAGTTCAAGACAAGAACCCCTGGTATTACGACATTTGGAACTTTCTGGAGAAAGACGCGTATCCACCAGGGGCAAATGCCAAGGATAAATGGGGAATACGGCGTCTGGCCATTCAGTTCATCATCTGTGGGAATAAGTTGTACAATAGAGGCCATCTAGGAATGCACAAACTCTACGCTGAAGAAGAGGAGTCGAAGCGTCTCATGGAGGCCATTCATGGGAGGGAGTGTGGAGCACACATGAATGGTGTGATGCTGGCTAGGAAGATCCTTAGGCAAGGCTATTATTGGTCAACTATGGAGGAGGATTGTATTAACTTTGTTCGGCAATGTCACAAATGTCAAATCCATGCTAATAGCATGAATATCCTGCCGTCAAAGCTCTACAACATGACTTCACCATGGCCTTTCTCAGTCTCAGGAATTGACGTCATCGGGGTACTCTCGCCAAAGGGCTCAAATGGACATGAGTTCATCTTGGTGGCGATCGACTATTTTACCAAGTGGGTGGAAGTGCAATCATACTCAGTGTTCATAGCGTCACATGTAGCCAAGTTCATCAGAAACAACATCATCTGCAAGTATGGGGTGCCAAATGAGATTATATCAGATAACGGCTCACACTTCAAGAAAGAGGTGATAGATTTGCTTAAGAAATACAATGTGGCTTTTCATAAGTCATCAACATACAGATCGTAGACCAACAGAGCCGTTGAAGCTACAAACATGAATATTAAGAACATCCTGGGAAAGATGGTGGAAACCTACAAAGACTGGCTAGATAAACTGCCTTTTGCGCTCTGGGGGTATAGAACGTCAATTCAGACATCTACAAGGGCGACCCCCTATTCTTTGGTATATGGGATATAAGCTGTTTTGCCGATTGAGATCGAAGTACCATCGTTTAGAGTCATAGTCAAGTGTCAGGTAACAGAGGCAGATTGGCAACAGAACAGATTTGAAGAATTGATGTTGTTTGACGAGAGGAAATTGAAGGCATTGTAGCACATCCAAGGATATTAGCGCAAAATCGCCAAGGCCTCAACAAGAAAGTTAAATCCAGAAAACCTCAAAGAATGAGATATGGTTGTCAAAGACAATCGAGCTCCGATCCATAACCCTAGGGATAAGTTCAGACCCAATTGGACTAGTCCTTACATCCTCAAATCTATCTGGTCAGGAGGAGCGATTATACTTATGGATTGGGATGGTTTAGAGTTCTCGCAACCGATCAACATGGACAAGTTAAAGAGACACTATCCTTGAGAGGCTCGCTAAGAGAGGCTCGCTAGGCCGAAAATCTTAAAGGGCGACCTAGGGAAAAGTTAGAGCATGAAAAATTAGAAATAAATAAAAATGAAGCTCGCAAGGTTGAAAACCCGAAAGGGCGACTTTGGCAAAAGTTAGAGTGCAAAAGGAGAGAGTTAATACGCGAGTGAACCCCCACGGAATTACATAAGGCTTGATTCCCATCTTTGGGATATGTAGGCAACTTCATCCCGAAGTTCGGCTATAACCATCTCCAACACAACTGTCCTATCCATTTGTTTGATCTGTCCATCTTTTTTTGTCATCTATTAACTTGGTTATGTTATCTCCATTTAGCAGAAGAGCCAGTTGCAAGACAGAGCAGTGATGGTGAATGCAGTTGTAGGCATTTATAATCTTTTGATTCTGGGTTGTACATCTTGAGGATTGATCCCATGTGTGTCAGGTAGTGATCGTTTCCGAAAATTGTTTTGAATAGTTTTAATGAAGCCAATTTTCTCAAAATTTTACCTTTTTTAACACAGACCATTCTTTGGACCAAAAAGGAAAATTTTCAATACTCATAACTTTAATTACGTGATTTCAATACAAGTACATTCTCCAACTCTCAAGTTAAATCAAAGTTTCTTTTACATCATAAAAACTTGAAAAGAAAAGTCTCTACAACCAAGGATGGTCCAACCTGTGCCTCGTCCTCCAGCCAAGCTAAACACTCGCTGGAAAGGGCGTAATTGAAGCTAGCAGTAGGGGCAAAAAACTCTCTCATCCTCCAAGCAGCAAAATATCGAGCCAAGTTTGAAGCACAAACTGGAAATGGAGCAAGGTATTCCACCCCCTCATCTAGGCGGGTCTGATCACGTCCGAACTAGAGTCTGAACTAGAATAGAAAGTAAAAGACACTGTGTGCAAGGCCAATCAACTGTATTCCCGGTTGGCGAGACATGTTGTAACTCATCTCGGTCAAGTTCAACCAGGGACAACACCAAGCAATGTCAGTTGCGGATCTGTTGCACGTCTAATCGCACCACAATCCCTCTGTAGAAAAGTGTACTAGCCGTGAATGAAAGAAGTAGGATCTGGCTGAATACTCAGGGCAAGGGTCCATGACCTTCAGCTTATCCATCAACCATACCAAGGGAAGGGATGAAAAAGGAGAGAGATTAAATAGCAGAGAGATGTACGTTCAGAGAAAAAATCAGGAAAGGGTTTTGATAGAAAATAAAGATTGAGTGCCAAGTGATGTAAGAAATCATAAATAAGAAAGGGCGGGAAACAATACCTGAAGAAACAATGGACTCCTCGCAAACCAAGTAGTCTACCGTCAATGGAAGGCATCCAAACCCATCAAAGTCTTGGCCAATGCCAAACCTATGCTGCTCTTACCCTCCTTGAGGCATTGGGTAACTTCGATCAACCAAATGCTAGCTCCGCTGTAACTAGGGGCAAGTAGGAAGTGTGCAAGTAAACATAAGTAGAGGGTATGCTAACGATAACCTCGCTAGAGAAGGTCACCTATGTCTCCAATGCTGAAAAATTGATGAGACAAGCAGGGTATATCTAACTCCCCATCATGAGCCAAGGACTGAGCCTCGTGTAAAGTAAGCCCACCCATCCATTCAAGAGCTCGTGCATGGACAAAATGGGTGCAGACACCCCATTTTTTACCACCCTTAAGACTTAGGTGTTTTAATCCGAACACCAAATGATGAAAGTTACACAGTGCAATCCTTTGAATTCTCAACAAAGAAATCTGGATTCAAGCTCTAATCCCAAACCTTACACCCCATTTTGGCCAAACTATTTTAGACCTTAAAACCCTCATTTTCAAAATATTTTTTCAAATGTTTCTACGATGTTCCGAGACTCGTATTTCGATTAAAATCTTGCACTTTTCGGTAAACCGAGTAAAGACAAAGTGGAGATACATGGAAGGGAGGTGAACTCTTTGAAAAATATTTAAAGCATCTTATTTATAGGTTTGGAGTTAAAGGAAATAAGAGGGGAGGGAAGAAAACTAGTTTAGGAAGAAGTTGAAACCGTTGAGAAAGAATGAGAAGCCTTCACCAAATTAGGTATATCTCTTTTCACACATAGAATTTAGATGTGAGGCCTCCACCATTGGAAATCAAACTTCTGGGGCTTCAATTTAGACTCAAGAATCACCTAAAACCGAGTCCGCATGAGGGAGATATGCCCGTTTGAAGTCGGGCTTGAAATGCAGTCTTTTGGACCCGGCCGGGTCCATTTAGAACCAGTCATGCCCCATTTAGACCTGGCCGGGTCTCAATGAAAACTTTTCTAGACTTGCTTTTTAGGCCCGACCGTGTGTTTTTTGGCCCGGCCGGGTTTCAATGGCGAGAAACAGGACAGCTGGTAGGAATTCGCCAGATGCTGTTTTTTGAAGATATTTTTGGCCAATTTGGCTCAAATTCTATAAATAGACCCCCTGCATTCAGATTTTAAGGTTAGAAGATTTTCCTAAAGACTTTGAGGGAGATTGAGAGATAAAACCATCCTCCTTGTTTCCCTTGATCTTCAAACATTTTTGAACAATACATATACCATTAGAGCTTGTTCTTGAAGCCTTTTGCTAGAGTTTCCAACCATATTTCATAAACTTGAGAGTGTTTGGAATCAAGTTTGATCAACAACCAAAGCTTGCTCTCTTCAAAAGGTATAAGCTTGTCATCTTTTTCCTTGCTTTCATTTCAATCTTGTTCTATCTTTTTCTTGTGTTTTCTTACTGTTTTGGATCCATTCCAAGTGTTGGAACTTAGGGTTGAAAAGCTACCAAAGGTAGAGAAGCTTAACACCCTTTCTTACACCTTATCCCATAGTTCATACCCTTTGTCTTTGCACTCTTTTCTTTGGTTTTCACACTGATTTTCAGAGTTGAAAAAGGCTGAAAAACATGGTTTAAAAGTCTCAAAAGTGGAGGGGTTAGCCACCTCTCCTTGATTTTGCTTACTAGCTTTTTATCTCTTCCTTTTGTCTATCTTTTTGTGCTCTTTAAACACACTTTTAGCCACTATTTTTGGGCTGTTTTGGGACTGTTCTTGGACTGTTTTGGGGCTGAAACATGTGATTTAAAATTCCAAAAAGTGAAGGGGTTAGCCACCCCTCCTTAGGCTTTGTTCCATACCTTTTTCTCTACATTTTTTACTTACTTTTTCTTGCTTTTAGCTACTACTTTTTTACATTTTAGGGGCTGTTTAATTCATTTAAATAGTTTATACTTGAATAGCAAAGCTTGTTAAATTGTAAGTTTTCACATCTAGCTTGTTATGTTGTGTTATGCATGTTTCGGTAGCTTTTCTATGATTAATTAAGAATCAATCTCGCAATCATGTCTGCAATCTCCCTCATTTTTTCGTTTCTCCTTGTTTGAGAGTTATTTCAACCGGTTGATGGTTATTCAAAATATGAGCTAGAGACTTATACTCAATGGCTTAATCTCTACGGAGGTTCATCGTCAAAGGCATGGTCTCTCCTTCATATTTAGGAGTACCTCTCGGATGACATTCTTCTCATTTAGCAGACTTAACCATCACCTTGGACAAATGGATTAAAGAATGGACAAGACTAATGAAATTGGCTTAAAATTGGATCAACCTACGTAAAGAAAACGAATAAGGTCGCTTGGGCTTAGCCAGACGTTATGCCAAGTGTATTGTGTCAAGAGTCATCACACGTCAATTCATGGTGTTTTGATGACCCTTGAAGCATCTTTACTTCCCCCTTTAAGCTCACTCTATGATAAAGGGGAGGGGTTGGTGTTGATTCATTGCATTCATTGATTTTTGCCCAAATCGTGGCCGAAATCATTAAACAAGCAACTTGCTCATTGATGGTTTTGGAAATGATTTCATCCTTCTTCTGAGGTTTTCCATGACAGAGAAGTGTAAGAGGGACAAACAGGGCTCAGAAAATTCTATCTGCACTATTTTCACCTCAAAGCACAAAAATAGAGTTTTGCATAAAATTAGGGCACGACCGGCCCTATTTGGGCCCGGCCAGGCTTCATTGGGGGCTGGCCAGGCCCCAATGTTTGTTAAACAGAGTGTTTTGCAGAAAACAGAGGACAGTAGCTGAAGGTGAAACAGAGCAGACTCCCAAGGAGGCAGACAGAGCTACTTCTGAAAACAATTGCATGCATGCCATCTTTGTGCATCCTTGTTTGGATCAATGTTGTAAAATAATGCTCTCATTATAGTTGTAATTAAATATAATTAGCATTGTTGTAATTATTATACTTGTTTATTTGTGTTTGTTATAGCTAGTTAAATTAGATAGCTAGTTTCTTGCTCATTCTTATTCTTGTTGTACTAAATTAGATAGCTAGTTTATTTCTTAATCATTAGTTGGATTTGTAATATTTAGTTTAATTCAGACATTTGGATACTCATTCAGATCCTCCTGCACGAGGGCAAACTTGTAATAATGTGTATGTTTTCCAACCTCGCGTCTTTCTCCCTTTTATTTAATTGCTTATAATGGATAGTGTAGAGCATCATGTTTTAAATTAGCATTTTCCATGTTTGCATCTATATGTCTTGCATACATGAAGTTCGGTTCATCATTCTAACAAGCATTGTCATTTCAATACTTCTTTGAAAACGTGTTTAAAACAGCATGCTATCAAATTAAATCACATGCCATGCTAGTAGCCCGACTTCTAAATTGCATATTGCATGTGTTGCATTAGGCATATTTCATTATCGTGCATTTTTATAACCGTTTTAATTCCTTTGGCTTACCTTGGAGTACTAGGTGAGCATTTTTTTTTTTTTTTTAGCATAATGCATAAAATGTGATCGTTGCCATGTCTAGCATGAATACCATGAGGCTAATTGCTTAAGTGATATACTTGTTTGAATGTCTGTGGATGAAGGCTAATTGCTCAACTTGGGATAACTTGGTCATTGATTGTATGCGATCACTTTTTCATGTGGTACATATTCAAAACAATTTTCAAAAAAACATGAAATCAAAGCATTCCAACTTTTGCAAATTAGTCTATACTTGTGTGCAACACAAAGTAATGTTAGCCTAATAATCGGAATAAGAGCATATAATGTAAATAAGAATCACATCATGATTAGTAAAGGCTAATCTTCGATCGGGTGAGTAGGGTGCGCAATTCATGACATTCCCCTCTCGTACCTAAGTTCCTGAGCCAAGACATTTTGGTGATGACGGATAAGTGGCCTTTGGCATGAGTCTCAGGTTTCTTAAATTTCCAAAAAATATTTAGGTGGCAACTCTGAAATCTAGCAAAGCAGTCCATTTTTGACATTTAATTCACACATCGATTTTTTCAAAAGAATTGCCGAATTTGGAATCTTTTTTTGTGTTTTCATTGTTTCATATTGCACTTGTGAAATCAAATTCAGAACCACAAGAGTCCGAACTGTCGGGCTAGTCATATCCGAAAGGAGCACGAAAAGCAAGCTACAATGGGGTTGAGGCATAATCTCCTCATTGCACCGGGACTCCATCAATGCTTGAAACTCTTCGAGAGTAGGGCACATTTCCTGTGCCCCAAAACGAAACACATGAATAACTGGGTTCCAACATCAAACAGTGGCATGAAGGAACGAAAAACAAAGCAAAGTATGGCTCAACGGAAAAAGAGCGTTTATGCTAAAACCGCAGAAATTTACCTTTCCTGTGCCATCTAAAGTGGCCATCCAATCCTTGAGCCTCTCGGCAAGAAATATCTCCATTTTCGAAGAACATTACAGAAAAGATGAAGTTCTGTCGAAGAAATGGCAAGAGAAGATCTTTATAGAGGATAAGGTTGCATGAGTGGGTGACAGCTGTTGCCAACTGTCCAGCCACTAGTCTTGGTCGACCAACCACCTTTCCCAGCCGGCCGTCCACTCTAATGCCTGGCCGACCAAGCTTCCTGGCTAGGCAACTGGGCAACAGTGTTGCATTTGGTCCATTTTGTTTTTGAGTCTTATTTTGAGTCTTTTGTTTCTAGCAAGTGTGAATAGTTGTGTTTAAGTTGTTTTTACTTTGTTCTTCCTTTACTATGTTGTACTGTGTATTTTGGTTAGTTGAAGGCTCAATATCCGATTACAAACATCATTCAAATACAAGTATTTTCAGTTTCAAATTCAGTTCAATTTTTATGCAAGTGTGGTGCCATTCTCAAGATGTGGTACAAAAATAAAGCTCATTTTATAAAACTGCAGGGTTTTACCCCGATCATAGTTTTTACAAAACAAAAAAATACAAGTGTTTAGAACAAAAAGTAAAGTCCTATCTGAAGTTATACAAAGTTCTAAACTACAAAGCAAAAGAAAAGAGCAAAAAGAATACAAAAATCGGTATCAGTCGCATCAGGCTCGAGAGGCCCACTTCGTCTTCTTCCACGGAGGAGACTCACAAACACTGTCACCATCGGCACCACTGTCATTAGAGGAGTGGGACTCAATGCTTGAGCCGGTATCATCCTCTCTGCTCCCCGACTCAAAACCGGCCTCATCCTCCTTAGACTCAGAGCACTCGCTCGCTGTCTCCTCAGTGCTACTGGTCTCGGCATCATCTCCGCTCAAAATAGGCTCCAAGGATGAGGAAGTCTCCTCTACCTGAGGCTCTCCACACCGAGCACCCCTACCTCTGCCCCAACCTCGACTCTTGTCCCTGCCACGTCCAAGAGCCTGTCTGCCTCTCCTTCTTACAACCGAAGAAGGTGACGCTAGTGCCGCCAGTGCCGCAAGTGCTAGTGGAGGCTAAAAACAAGAAGTAGATTATCAGAACAGCATCAGTGCAGTATCAGTGTGAGTATAGATAATCAGTACAGTGTGGTGCAAAACAGTATGAATATGGAAAAAAGAGAATCAGTGCATAATAGATGAGAAAAGAAGGCTACCTAACAACCATGGAGAGTAAGCAATGCCTCCCTTCTCCGCACTATATGGACCAAAAAGGCGACCAATTGAAGCAGGCCGTCTACGTAGCCCACCGGTACCTGCAATTGAGTTTGAACATCAATATCCAAAAAAGGAAATGTGCAATACAAATTACAAAATGAAGAACATACCTACTGCACATCGGGGTCTCTAACATACTCATGCTCCTCATCCGGCTGCTCAATCGAAATCTGGTAGGCAGTTCCACTTGGGCACCAATGTGTGATCGCAGTTGGAATCACAAGAAGACCTACCATTTGAACAGCAGTGGAGCCCCTCCAGCATCAAGCTCGACTGTGTGAGCAGCACCTCGAGTAGTGGGTGCATCTACAGTGCCTCCCACGAGAGCTCTGGTCAAAGGTGGCATCAAATGGGTCCTAATGAACTCAGCATAGTCTCCAGCCCCGTGAAAAAGATCAGCATCCTGCTCTACCATAAACTGCATGATGGCCTCGATTGGTAGACCATCGGCTATCCTCATAGATGTAGGGGGAGGAGTAAGAATAACAGAGGCAGGTAAACCCAAGGTCTGATGTGCGAACCTCTCCCTGAGATACCAGGTCCTGTAGAAAGGACCCCCCAAGCAAAATCCACAGCCTGGAGGTGTCCCAAGACCCATCGTACTTATCCAGCATCCCGGCTGGCACCGCCACCCATGGCTGCCCCATAACCAGCGAACAGAGAATACACAATTGTCAGTTGTTGTCAGTTGTCTCAGTTGTCAGAGTATGGGCCAAAGCAAAAGAATGGAAAATGGAAATGAAACAGAAGTGAGTATGGGTTTCAGATTACCTCACAAGCCGCTGTTGTATCAAAGAACCGGCAATAGTAAGCAAATACAGTATCATCGCGGCGCCGGGGATGGCACCTGCCGTCATACCGTCAGGAATAGGGCACAGTCGCCCCTACCTCATCTCGTGGAACAGGGGCAAGGGTCGGGAAATATGCGTACCCCCAAAGCTATAAGAAAATATCAGTTTGTGAGTCAACAGGCAGAAACAGAAGTAAAGATAGAAAGTGCAAAGTAGAAAGCATAATGTATGAACGGAAATAGAAATAGAAGGTGCAGTGTGTACCTCCTAAGCTCATGCAGCCATACAAGGTGGTGAGGCCAGCACTGCCCCAGTCATAGAAACGTACCACGGGCAAGACCACTAAAGCGCTGAGCAGATACAAACCTATGGTATTCCACCTATTCGCAAATAAGGTGGTACCGAGTAGATAGATCAAAAAGCCCCAGGAATACTTCTCGACCTCCTCCTAAGTGTAGACACCCCATTTTGACCCACCCTAAGACTTGGGCACTTCTTTTTGATCACCCGATGATAAAAACAAGAAGATGTTTCTTACAAAATCCTCAATAAGAAAACTTAAAATTTGAGCCCTGTTTATAACCCTAAACAGCCACAAATTACCTTTCTAAGGAAATATTCTGACCTCACGGTGCCGTCCAAAATGGTTCGTTTAGCTAGGATCAACCTTCGCTGCACTTCCGGGGGCCTCACTAAAAAATTCTCTCGAAATCTAGTTTATAGCACAAATCTTTGAAACTTCTAGGCCAAACTGTATTTTTCCAAACTTAGGGAATATTCTGTTATATGAGGGAATATTCTGTTAAGTCAAGGAATATTCCATCCATATGCAGAATATTCCGTCAAATGTTGACTGTGACGCTGACGTGGCATAACTGGATTGGTCATTGCTAATAACGTGGTGCTAACATGTCTTTACCCAAAAAAAATGAATTTAAGGAATGCTTGGAAGGGGCTTTGAACACCCAACCTACTACTCAGCACTCAGCACCTTAACCACTTTGCCAAAGCTTTGCCTTGTGTTATATTTCCCCTCAACTAATATTTCACCATTTCAAACTAGCAGACAGAGAAGGTTTCTTTTTTTTTTACAATTTTTTTTTTTTTTTTTTTTTTTTACTTTTTTTTCTTGTGTGTGGGACACTCTCTTACCCCATTTCCTGACCCATATATCACCAAATACATACCTACTCATCCCTCATTGTCAAAAAGAGGTTTTGTTTGCATCCATAAAAGAGTATCCCATGTAACCACCTTGAAAAGTTATCTCATATCACATTCTTGTCTCCCACCTTGTCTCCGACCTTCTTTTTGACCTTTACTCTCCTTCATTGCCTATATAGAATGATCAGATTGTAAGAAAGAGGGAGGACTGCAAAATTGAAGAGAAAAGAGTGAGGAAAAAAGAGAAAAAAAAAAAAGGAGAGAAAATTCAAGTTTTGAGCCAAAAACACTTCCATCTTCTATATACACCTTCCATGGCTTATACACACTGAAATTCCACCTTTTATACATCCAAAACAACTCCAAAAATTTTGAAATAGCTAAATTTCGGTAGTGATTGATCAAAGGAAAGAGTGTGTTGTTGAAAATGAGGAAAAATAAGAGAGTTAGTCACTTTTCCACCACACATACCCAGAGCTCCATTCTAGTTTCGAATTGAGGATTGAGAACACATTTCCTAAACTTGAGGGTGATCAAGAGGAAGTTTGGAAATCAAGAAGTTCAATCTTTCTTTGGAAGGTGAATTTCTAGTCTTTCATTTTCTTATATTTTCTATCTAATATTTAATTTCTTGCTTCTTATTTCATAGTGTTTTGTTATAATCCAAGTGGTTTGTTTATCTCGTATTTACTTTCTTACTTCATATTTCATAGTGTTTTGTTATAATCTAAGTGGTTTGTTTATCTCATATTATTTCCTTACTTTATATTTCATAGTGTTTTGTTATAATCTAAGTAGTTTGTTTATCTCATATTTATTTTCTTGTTCTTATTTCATAGTGTTTTGTTATAATCCAAGTGGTTTGTTTATCTCATATTTATTTTCTTACTTTATATTTCGTAGTGTGTTGTTATAATCCAAGTGGTTTGTTTAGCTCATAATTATTATTATTATTATTATTTTGCTTATTTGCTTGCTCTTGTTTCATATTAATTGTGTTGTAAACTAATTGGTAGTGGTTAGTTGAGCCACCTACATATTTCTTATTTGTTCCTTTTCTTGATTTTGCAACAAGACAGGTTTTGCTCGGCCTAATTGGCCGGCCGGTTAGCTTCTTTTGGACAAGATGGCATAATCTCACAATGTTGACCAATTTCTGCCGACGGTTCCAAGGAACATGAAGCTTTTATTTTGTTTCATTTTATTTTGAGTGTATTGTGAGGTTATGTTTTATTTTATTGTAATATTCCCTCTCTCTCTCTCTCTCTCTCTCTCTCTCTCTCTCTCTCTCTCTCTCTCTCATTTGGTTTGTAATAGTTTATTCGAAGTGTTGTAATAATTTTCCGCCTCACTTCTTTTTATCCCATTCTTTTACTTGTTTTCCTAATTTGTGGATATGTATCATGTTTTTTTTTAATTTTATATCCTTGTTGTACATCCATGTTTCATGCATCTTGATTGGGCTAATTTTGTATTTGTGGATTTAATCAATTTGTATGTGATTATGTGCGCTACCTCATGTTCTTGAGATGATTCGCATGTCATATTTTAGAAGTCGAATCTTTAGTTACATCTCATGTGTGAATTGCATTAGGATTTTGTATATAAGATCATACATTTTTGCTAACTTTGTTTTGTAGTTATTCACGATACGTCGGTAAATATGTAAGTTTTTATGTTTTAGCATACCGCTTGTGCGTGTCATTCTTACTATGTTTAGCACCCTACCATGAGGCTATTGGCTTACTTGATATAACTGTATGAATGCCAGTGGATGGAGCTTGTGTCGCTTAATTTGGAATAATGTTGATTTTTCTTGTTTGTAAACTCAATTTATTTGGGTTTTAAATCTTCAAAACTCTTTCAACATACATGAAATCAAATTATTCCAAAATTAATGACGTAGTCTATACTTATATGCTTCACATAGTAATTTTTAGGATTAATTAAATAATCAAAATATGAACATATAAAGTAAATAAAATTCATATCATGGTTTAGTAAAGGTTGATCTTTTGATTAGGTAAGCGGGGGTGCTCAATTAATGACATTCCCCTCTCATATCTAAGGTTCTGAACCAAGACAACTTTGGTTATGACAAACAGTGGCCTTGCCATGAGTCATGGGTTTTATAATTTTCCAAAATATTAGGTGGCGACTCTGAGATCTGATGACGCATTCCATTTCTGGCAAAAGATTTTGCAATAAAATGGATTTCTAAAAGTTGCCAAATCTGGATTCTCATCTATGTTTCACATTGCACTAATGTGACTAGATCAAAAAGGCCGAGGGTCCGAACTGTTTAATGCGCATGGGTACCCCCCGAGCATGCCTCGGTTGAGTACTAACTGAGCATTTTTGCTTTAGCATATTGCATGTATGTCTGTGTTGCCATATCAAACATATTTACCATGAGGCTAAATGCTTATTTGATATATCTCTTTGAATGCCAATAGATAAAGGTTATTTCACCTAAGTTGGGATGATTTGATTAATGGACATATGAGTTTACTTTTTCAAGTGGCAGCATATTCAAAACTCTTTGCAAACAAACATGAAATCAAAGCATTCCAAAGTGGGTGACTTAGTCTATACTTGTGTGCCTCACATAGTAAGTTAGCATTAATAAATCGGAACAAGAGCATCTAATGTACATAAAAATAACATCATGATTAGTAGAGGCCGATCCTTGATCGGGTGAGTGGAGTGCTCAATTCATGACCTTCCGCTTTCATGTCTAAGTTCCCGAGCTGAGACACTTTAGTTATAACGAACAAGTGGCCTTTGGCACGAGTCACGAGTTTCTTGTATTTTTCAAAAATATTTAGGTTGCAACTCTGAAATCTAGCAATGCAGTCCATTTTTGACATTTCTGATTGTAAATCGATTTTTTAAATATTTGCCGGATTTCGACTCTCATTTGTGTTTTTCTGTTTCACATTGCACTTGTGAAATCAAATTCAAAACCACGGGAGTTTGAACTGTAGGGCTATCGAATCCGAGGAGACTAAACCCCTCTGAGGAGCACAAAAAGCAAGCTACAGTAGTGAGTCACACTCTGGGAATTTCAAAACAGTACCACCTTTTTCGAAAATTTCGTTTGGAGGAAACCGTAAACCGGGACCCATGTAAACGTAGGCTACACAACCACTACTTTTTCCATTTCACGAAAATTTCATTCTCGGCATCGGCACTCATGTATATGTGTGATTTTCGAGACTTTCAACCTGGACACACAGGCCAACTTATTCGATGTAACAACAATTCATTTCGCAAATTCACCCATTTTCTCCAAAACAGTAACATTTTCAATGTATAAGTGTGAAATAATGCTCAATGCAAATGAATAAGAAAAATAGTTTTAATTCTCGTAATTCACATGCAATTTCTACAACACTCAAAGTTATTCTCCACCGATAGCCTAGAACAGTTATTTCTAAACAGATAAATAATTACTAATATAGATAAACTCTCTAAATTTTCAAGAGGTGAGTGATAATACATATCTAACTCCACCATCCTCATCAACATCAATCCAATTTCACAATTCCAATATCAATCTCATAATCTATATAAAATCAACATTTGAGGCATTTAGGGCAAAATCCCTTTTCTTCCCAAAATCAATCCTAACATTCAAAATCAGCAATTTGTTCACACCTCAACATCATCTTCCATAACAAAATCATTTTCAATGATCCATTTGAAAAATCCCTCTTTTGATTTTTACCCAAAACCCTAGATTGTTCCAAATCTTCCAAAAATCTCAATATGGTTTAGAAATAATAAATAACTAAGTTAAAACTCATAAAAAGTGTGGAAAGTATCCCTACCTCAAGCTCAGAAAATGATTAAAAGAGGGATGGAAACTCAAAGATGCCAAAATTCAACTTTGCTCCGATTAGAACAAAGCGCTCGCCAAGCTCTATCTTTTTAACAAAGGCACGCAGGTGAAAAGACCGACGGATCTAGGTGTATTTGAGGGAAAGAGATGAGTTTTAAAGAGAGAGTGAGAGATATTAGGGTTTTGAAATGTTTAGAAAGAGAGAGGTGAAAAAGTCACCCAGAAAAGTGTTTTTACGAACTGATATACGCACAGTTCGCTCGAGCACAAGATGTGTCACTCAAGCAGCTAGACACAATATGTTGTTTCGCTCAAGCATAAGAATCTTTGCTCGAGCGCAAGAATCTTCACTCAGGCACAGAATACAAACTCCCAGTAGTTTTACAGGCAGGAGACCATCGCTCAAGCGAAGAATGCAAAATCCCAGTAGTTTTACAGACCTGCAAAAGTACTGGAGGTTCACATAATCGCTCGAGCACAAGAAGTGTCGCTTGAGCAAAAGAACAAAATTCTAGGCAGCAACAATTTGAAAAACATGCTACCAACCTATTCCAAACACAACCAACACAACCCAAAAGCCAAACTCAAAGAGAAATAAGGGGAAACAAGACATGAACAACTGTATAAGACAATGAAACCTAGATCCAAAATATACAATGGGTCGGGTCTAAACCAAAAACGCTATATTTTACGATCGAGCCAACTTTTTGGTCACTCGAGCTAGGACTGAAAATAAAGGGTGGTCGCTCGAGCCAACCTCCAATGTCTGCAAAAGTACTGAGAGCTCAAAATATACGCTCGAGCAACGATTCTATCACTCAAGCGAACTGCTCAAATTCTAGAATTTCCATAATTCTGTTTGAGCTTCAAAACACAACTTCAAGGCTCCAAATTCATGCATGACTCACTCAACTAGGCAAGAACACTCCAAAATACGTATATTTGAAGCTAACTTCAACCCATAGTTCAAAACTCCATGAATTTAACAAGATTCAAACCTTAAACTTTATGTTTTAAAAATCCATGTTTCATACCTTGCATTCACAAGCTTCAAGAATTAAAATTGGGCTTCAAAACATAACAATTCATGCATGCATGTGTCAAACAATTCTCAATTCCATATGGATTATATGAGTCATGCTCTACAATGAGATTTCATAACAAAATCATGCATGCATGTGCAAATTGATATCGAATTCATCAAACGTAGCTTGATTCATTTGCTTAACTTCACAATCTTCTTGAATTCATATAGTTATGAACTTAAACTCACAAATTATGTTTCAAAAACTCACCTAGAGGCTTCAATTCTCCTAATTCTAGCAAGAACTTGAGCTATCTTCTTCAATTCCTTAATCCCTTGAGCCAATCTTTAAGTTTTCCTTCTCTTTCTCTTGAATTCTCACTTCTCTCTCTCTCTCTAAATGGTATTTTCCAGCCAAATGTTGAAGATGGACTCAAAATCAAAACCCAAGGCACTTACTTAACATATATATATATAAGGTCATTAACTTAACTTAATTAAACATGCTTAAGGTTAGTTAATCTCATTTAGTTTTAATCAATTTAATCTAATTAATTTCATCCAAATTATTTTTTAATTAAATTTTACCGTAGGCTCTAAAAATTATGCTAATCATAATGATACAATCAATTTTGGTTTTTGTCGCCTCTACTGCCCTCAATTTCAGTTTATTACAGAATACCGAACAGACTTTCCTACAATGAACAGATATGAATTCAAAAACACCTATAATCACATGATTAGCATCCAAATTCACGTTAAACACATAATCATAAATATAACTAACGATTAACAGTATAATATGGAACGGGATTGTCATATTTATCTACCCTCGTGCTTTGGGATTAAAAGTAAAGCTTGAGGAGGGGGTCATTTTGATCTGAGAAATTTGGGTTTTTATCGTGGTCACTTTTGGGGTGTGCTTCCATTCTTCTTCTACTATTGAGGTAGGGATTTCTTTAATAGGTTGCATAGTATTTAGCCTCGTTATGTGTTAGTTGATTTAACTAGACTTTGAAAAACTTTAGGATGATTTGGGGCATGATTTGATTTAGGAAAGAGGCATTTTGAATTATTTTTCTTAAATATGTTATGGTATGATTTAGTTGCTGAAAGGTATTGGAAATTATGGAAATTTCTTTTAAAATAAGGTTGTTGAAAGAAACAAATTTTATTTTGGCATTATGGCAATTGTTGGGGATTATGGGCATTGAACAAAGAGAGAAAAATTAATGAAATCTTGCAATAACGTTATGATTCTTGTTTGAGTTAGAAAAGAGAAGATTAAACATGTAATTGTCACTCTTATGTTGAAATGATGGAAATATGAGATTATGAGTTATAATTGTTTCTTGAAATCTATATATTGAATAGAGATATATGTTTGGCTATCGGTGGAGGATAGTGTTGATTGTTTTAGAAATTGCATGAAAATTAGGTTAATTGAAACCCATTCACTCACACATTCCATTTGCATATTGGTTTTATACTTATGCATTGAAAGTATTATTTTGAGAAAAATATGTGAATACCATGGTGACTCTTGTTAAGAGGTGTGGTTGTGGTTATTTATGTTGGCCTTTGTGTTCTTGGTGAAAGTCTAAAAACTCGCATGGTTAGGTGCCAATCCTTCTGGTTAGTTACCAGCAAAATGGCTTTTGGTGGTACTTGTATAGCCTACTTGTAGACACATATCTAGAGATTCCCAATGTGTGTTATTGCCCGGTTTTCTATTTTGAGGCAACAAGTTATCTATTGTGATTTGAACTTCGCATAGCATTGTTTTAAAAAGGGAAACACATGTTTTGGTAATGAAATTTATTTGCATTCACCATATGACTTTGTAAAGCATCATACAGATCATTAAATCTATCTCTACTAGGCTTTAACTCACACTATGTGGAAACCAACTTTCAGGTGATAATGGTATGCGACTAAGGGGATAGCTTGGGAGGACATTGGAGCGGGACACTCATTTTTGTTTTGTAAGTATGTTTTGTACAAGCCTAGGCTTTTTCTTTTATTGTGCTACGACCCACTTTTGTTGTAACAAAGCAAAGTCTTGGAAACTTTGAGCCTTTAGGGCATATCTTGTATTTATTTATTGTTATTCCTATATATCTGTCACATCTATAAATTCATAATCTAGGATTGATGAATGTATTAATGCATGTGATGACTTTTGTAATATTTTAAAGAAATTAAGGAATGAATGATAGTTTTGGAAATGTTTTCGGTATTGAATGATTGAGATTGTTAAGCTTTCGCATGTATGTTCGAGAGGTATAATGCATATCAATTATCATTATTTTCAAGGCATTACACCTAGCCCCTACAAACTTTTGAAAATACACTCTATATACTAGGCATCTTCTATATATTTTCATGGCATTGCAATAAATGGCCCCTCCAAATTTATTTTGGCCATCCATTCCTTATCTCTAAGTGAATTGCCTAAAAGATCTCAACCTTAGGTACCTTGTACTCTCAAAGAAGTTTATTAAAAGGGGAATTACTCAATAGTGGGACAGAGAAAAAAAAATTACAAAAACATGGAGGATGCAAGTCATTTTGTGGTGGGGTGTAAGTGAAAACAGTAGGGGTGCAAGTTTGACTTGCAGGCCTCCATATTTGTGTATTTTCTTTTTCTCTGTCCAACTGTTAAATAATTCTCCCTTTATTAAACAACATGTTCTCTATGTACTTTTGGAGCAGCTTTAAACCTTTTTTTTTATAATACAATTCATTTCTTGCATTTTAATTAGCTTTGCAATGTTACAAAATCAGAAAAAATAAAATAAAATAAAATAAAACTATAAAAAAAAATTAGGGAAAAAAAAAAAAAACAATGGTCTATATTCATGGTAAGTGTAGCGCAGATCTCACTAATCTAAATCACGGATACAATTTTGAGATAAAATTCAAGATACATTTTCATGGTTTATAACATTTTTATTTTCTTTTTTCTTTGCCTCTGTTTGTTCTTTTTCAGTCTTTCTCTCTTCACTCAGCAACACATCTTCATATTGTTATGATTTACATTCATATTTCTTTCATTCATTCATCAGTGATTTACATTGTTATTACTTCTTTAAATTTCAAGCATACAATTTTCATTTTATTTTCTGTATATTTACACAGTAAATGTTTGTGTATATGAGAGGCGTATGATAGAACCCATCATGACACATGAGAAGATATATGAAAGTAAAAAATTTTGATAAAATATTTAAGAGATATATAACAGCCCTATTAAATTTCATGTTAATTTACCTTTATTTAGTTCAAATTTTATTACAAACAAAATAGATCCAACTAAACTTGTATGCTTGATGCGACTTATCTCGCTGCCATTATTTTGGTCCTCCCAATGATCAAACTCTAGCTCCGCCTCTGTCCAAATTGCTCGAATTTGTGCATGTTGGTCGTCTGGGCAATTATCTAGGCAGATGTTAATTGACACACTGGTCGATAAGGGTGACAGTCACAATTAACAATGATGACACCAATCATCTAAAAAATCGTTCGACCGGTTATCTGGTTGACAAAATCCGATACATCAATTATTTTTCGACCTAAAAGTACGTGAGGTTGTTGGCATCATTATCCTAGAATCTCTCCATTACTTGTTATTGAACATAGAACAATGCTATATACTACTAATTTATCACCACTAACTCCAGCACTAGTGAGGTGGCAACTCAAAAAAAAAAAAAAAAAAAAAAAAACAAGGCACAAAACACATGTGGCAGTGAGTGGGACCCACTGCCACATAATTAGAGCCACCACTAATTAGTGGTCTAGAGCATTTTTTATTGAACATATATGTATTATTAAAGTGTGAAAAGAGCTTCAAGTACATCACCTAGTTAAAGGAGAAAATGTACATCAATAGCTCTTCTTCTTTTATTTGCTTTCCAAACATGCTGGCCACGCGCACGCGCACACACATACACATATTATTTCATTCATAAAATTTTAAAATCATAAAATTTCATTCAGTACGAAGATTGTGATTAATTTATACCGCAGATATATCAAATACGGTAGTATAGATACATGATTAGTGAAATTTGGAAACCTAGAAGAGAGAAAATAAAAATAATAACAATAAAAAAGAAGAAGAAGAATTGAAAATTAATAAAGAAAAGAAAAGATAATTAAAGATTGTGTTTTCTTTCCTTGTTGATAAATGCTGGGAAAATAGATAAATGGGTTCAATTTTTTCTTCATATCTTGTTTGGAACTTAACTTATATAAGAAAAATAAATAAATAAATAAATAAAATATTGTTCTATGTTATATTATTAAAATAACTTTTTATGAGTGTCAATTTTGTATTTGGACAAAATTTACTTTATCCCTTATGATTGGAGTTCAAAGTAGAAAATAACAACATAGTGGGGACAAGAAAAAAAATTATAAATCAATGGTAAAGTTTAAACAATTTAATAATTAAAATGTTATATTTTTTCATAATTTTGTATTTTTTTTATTTTTTTTATTTTTTTTTTTACTATCCCACTATTCTGTTATTTCCCCTAGTTTAAATATAAGCAAATACCTCCCTTGTGCTTTTACACTAAACTGCAACATTTAACTTTTCTGTCCAAATTGACAGGAGGAGCAACCATAGTCCTAAAAAACAATCGGTACGCTATGTACCAGCCATACATACCATAAAATCAAGGCACCGTTTTGAATACGGTCTGGTATTGTGATGTGAATGAAAATTACCGGCGAACCAGCCCGTTCCCGTTACGTAATAGGTCATAACCATTTTTTAAATCATTATATAAACTGTGATGGATTGATACTCACCGGTTCAAAAAAAAAAAATGCTAAAAAACTTGGAAAAATGGTGAAAATATTTCATAGTCGTGACACCCGATTCCCGATACATACCGGCCGATATTACCAATACTGATATTCCACGATCGTTACTATTACGTTATCCAATACTATAATTTAAAACTATGAGTGTAACACACTCACCAATTTTAAGACTGGGCACAAATTTTTCTTCAAATTAAAATGAAAATCAGAATGGAAAACATCATTTTCATCCTTTATCTTCGTCATCGCTTCATCTTCATCATCTTCCTTAAACCCTAACCCTCCTATCATACCCACACTCCCTTCCAGTCACCTGATCTCTCCTCTCAGATCACCATCGTTCTATTTTGGACCACCATCACAAACCCGTCCTCTCTCTCTCTCCTCCCAACTATTACCGTTATCATTCGTTAGTCCCCTCCTTGATTGTCGTAGACATCTATTTTGTTGTTCAAAATTTCACTTCAGAACTAGTGGTTTGTGTGGGGATATATTTCTGGGACTCAACACGTGGCAAGGGGATGCCGACATGTCACCCGGGGTGCTATGTGTAACAGTAAGATTCTTGCCAAGGAACTCTACTATTTTCCGAGGTAAACTCAGGAGACATCTCAATCTGGGCTAAAGGCCTCGAACCTCGGCTTAGCATACAAAGGCCGAACTACCCGCAGAAGAGTAAGCCGAGGTTTATATTATTAAATATTATCTTGGTTAGGTGGATGTCCAGCCTAGTGGAGAAAACCGTGAGGCCATCATTTCACCAACAAGCTGGCCTTGAGGCCATGCGAAATAGCCACGAGGCCATAGGCGGCCATGTGCAGAAAGAATGTGCTTTTACCTGAAAAGCTGCCAAAAGTGCTTTGGTGGGCTGGCAAGGCAGCTCAAAAGCTGTGAGCTTCCCCATCTCTATTCCGATGTATATATAGAGATGGAGGACGAGATATAGAGGGGGGATTAAGAGGGAATTCATTCTGAAGAGAGCATATACAACTACGAGCCAATTGTAACATTTACAATTATATACTCAGAGAGTGAGAGTTACTGAGAGCAAAACTGTAATTCTTGTTATTACTCATAGTGAAACACCTCGGCGCACCCGTGGACGTAGGCAATTATTGCCGAACCACGTAAATCCTTCTTGTCTTTGTGTTATTGCTTGTTCCATCTATTCTGCCTGTGCTACTACTGCTAACTCACTAAGATAGGCAGTGTGGCCGAGAAAAATAACCCACACAATTTGGCGCCGTCTGTGGGAAAGATAGACGAATAGATGGCTAGCAACGCACAGAACGAGAGGATCGGGGATGACATTCCAGCTGAAAATGACACGCCTATTGACCTGGATGCCGAAGGAGGCAACCACAACGACCAAACCCGTGGCCAGGGGCACGGGGGCAAAAACGTCGTCCAGGAGGACGACACTTCGAAGAAGACGGATCAGGATAGCTATTACAAGGAGGATAACCTCCAGGTATGGAAGGATAGATGCAGACGAAGGGATGAGGAAGTCAAGGACCTCGCAACCAAGTTGGCCGACCTGCAGTCGGTAGTCAACTTCATGATGCAAACCAAGGTCATGCAGCCACCATACCCACTGCAGGATACGCCAATCCCAGCAGTTAAAGCTCGGAATGAAGGAAGGACAACGACACCCGACGCATCACAACGCTCCAGGAGCAAGGGGCACCCTCACCCGCCCTCCGAGGACGTCGGCAAGTCCCAGAGGACACATAATGAAAAGGATGGGGAACCAAGAGAACATCGGCAAGTACAAAAGCAGGCTCTCTGCTTTGACACAACCCGTGGAGAAAGATCTAAACGGGCGCACCACGACGCCGAGAGCAGTGTGCCGAAGGGGCTCAAATCAAAAGATAGCCGAGCTCCAGGGAGAAGCAAAGAAGACTTGAGAAACTATCTCAAGAGAAGGGAACAGAACGCCGAAGCCGAGGTAACCTCACTCGTCAAGCCGAGGACACCATTCTCGGTAGAACTGGACAAGTTTGTAGCTCCAAAAAGATTCAGCATGCCGAGGTTCCAAATCTATGATGGTAAGTCAGACCCTAACTTCCATGTAGGATTATTCCTGAACTCAATGGCGTTATATAGTGGAAATGAGCCTTTGCTCTGCAAAGTATTCCCTTCGTCCTTTGGGGAAATTGCATCGGATTGGTTCCACAAACTACCAAAGGGAAGTGTAAAGACTTGGGAAGGCCTGGCCGAGATGTTTGTGGCCAGGTTCGTGACAAACAAGCTACAGCCATTACGGGTGGACGCATTAATGGCTTTAAAAATCAGCAAGGATGAAGGGCTAAGGGCCTATGCAAAGAGATACTACGAGGTGTTCAACCGAATACCCGAATGCAACCAGGAGGTAGCAGTTGTATCCTTCAAGAACGGCCTGAAGGAAGACTGTTCACTACGGAAATCTTTGGCAAAGACATTGCCAAAGAACATGGAAGAACTCATGGCAAGGATTGAAAAATATGCTAGAGCCGAGGAGGATACATCGGCATCAAAACAGGTCAAACATGAGCAACGGAGTGACTCGCCAAAGCGAAGCCGAGGTAACAACGGCTTCAGCAAGACGGAGATAGAGCTGAGGGCTAAACAAGCAGTAACAACCGTGTTCCGAATTCCAATTCACAAGATGCTAGGAAGAATAAGGGGCCAGCCCTATTTCAGAACACCGGCAAGGCAACCTGGGGAGTTTATGGGGAGAAACTCGGACAGACATTGCTCATACCACAATGAAAATGGACATACAACACAGGGTTGCAGAGCCCTGAAAGCCCACTTGGAAGATCTGGTGAGACAAGGCCACTTGAGAGACCTTGTTGATGAGACCAGAACAAGGGAAGAACAGGCAAGATTGCCACAGGCGGAAGCAGCCCCGCCACCACCACAACCCCGAGCAGACAGACCTCGGGTTGTAAATGTTATTCACTCCAAGGTGAATGAGAACGAAATTCGGGGAGAAACCCAAAGAGCGAAGCACTTGCAGCACGTGAACCAGGTCGGACTGAAAAGACCTCGGCCAGAAGACTGCCAACTTCAGATGTTAACCTTCACTGAAGCCGACCTAGAGATGGTCCAGCACCCACATAATGATGCCTTGGTAGTATCCCTCCAGGTTGGGGAGTGCCAAGTAAAACGCATCCTGATTGATCCAGGAAGTTCTTGTGACATCATGTACGTTAGATGTTACAAGGAGCTCGGCCTTCACCCCGACGACCTGGAGCAGTCAACTGGTCCGATGGTCGGCTTCAATGGAACACCGACGTGGCCACTGGGTGCAACAAGCTTAGAAGTACAAGCAGGCACCAAGAAGATCACAACCGAGTTCATTGTGATTGATACACCCTCACCATACAACATCATCATGGGCAGGCCGTGGTTGCATGCAATGGGGGCAGTACCTTCAACATTGCACCAAGTTCTGCGGTTCCCAACGGAGCACGGGATAGAAGAGATCCGAGGAGATCAACTGCAGGCGAAGAATTGCTCCATGGCAGCAATGAAAGCTACCTGCAATGTTCGAGAACCTGCAACGGCCGAGTATGAAGATGAGGACATGGAAGTCCTGGAAGATGTCGGCAAGGAGCCAGCCGAGAAGAGCGAGGAATCACTAAAGAAAATTCTCGTCCAGGAGGGCGATGAGGAAAGATTTTTTCTTCTCGGTTCAGGCTTAGCCGAGGAAGAAGAAAGAGAACTGGAGGCCTTTTTGAGAACAAACATAGAAGTGTTCGCTTGGACACCTTATGAAATGCCTGGCATTGAACCCGAGGTCACATGCCACAGACTAAACGTCCACATATCGGCTAAACCTGTGATCCAGCGGGCAAGAAGACCGACATTGGTGCATGTCGAAGCTGTGGAGGAAGAAGTTGACAAACTTCTAGAAGCCAGGGCCATCAGAGAGGTCAATTACCCAACATGGTTGTCCAACACCGTGGTGGTAAAGAAGAAGAACGGAAAATGGAGGGTTTGTGTCGATTTTACAAGCCTAAATAAAGCATGTCCCAAAGATAGCTTCCCTCTGCCAAAAATTGACCAGCTGGTAGATGCTACATCGGGACATGGAAGGATGAGCTTCCTGGACGCTTACCGAGGTTATCACCAGATAGCCATGTACCCTCCAGATGAGGAAAAGACAGCTTTCATCACCCCGAAGGGCCTATACTGTTACAGGGTGATGCCTTTTGGATTAAAGAATGCAGGAGCAACTTACCAAAGGTTGGTGACCAAAATGTTCAAACAACAGATAGGCCGAACAGTGGAAGTCTACATCGACGACATGGTCGTGAAGACCAAGGAGTCAGAAAATCATCTCGCCGACCTGGCCGAGGTATTCAATATACTGAAAACATATCGGCTCCGACTCAACGCATCAAAATGCGCGTTTGGTGTTGGATCTGGTAAATTTTTAGGGTACTTGGTAACCAGAAGGGGAATAGAGGCCAGCCCAGATCAGATCAAGGCTATCTTGGATCTTCAGAGTCCAACCTCGGCCAAACAGGTTCAAATGCTCACTGGCAGAGCAGCAGCCCTAAACAGGTTCATAAGCCGAAGTTCGGACAAGTGTAAACCCTTCTTCAACCTGGTAAAGAAGACTGCAGACTTCCTGTGGACCGAAGAATGTGAAGCCGCATTGGCCGATCTGAAAAAGTACATGATCACGGCTCCAGTCCTCTCGACACCAGAGCCCGGGGAAGAATTGTTTCTGTACTTAGCCGTGTCAGAGCATGCGGTAAGTGCAGTACTTATCCGAGAAGAGCAGGGAGAACAAAAAGCTGTCTACTATGTGAGTAAGACCTTGGCCAGCGCTGAAACAAGGTACTTGCCACTGGAGAAGTTAATGTTGGCCTTAGTCATGGCCTCAAAAAAGTTGAACCACTACTTCCAAGCACACAAGATAGTGATACTAACAGAACACCCATTGAAGTCCTTATTGCAACAAGGAGACTTAACAGGAAGAATTGCAAGATGGGCAGTGGCCTTGGGCCAGTATGACCTGGAATTCAGGCCAAGGACAGCAATCAAGGGACAAGTTCTGGCCGACTTTGTGGCAGAATTCACGCCGGAGTCCATTGAACATCGGCCTCCCTTGAGCCGAGATGAACCAGGTCCCAGCAAGCAAGAAGCATCCCGGCAAACAGCAGAAGACCAAAGAAAGGAAAAGCTCAGACCGTGCAGCATATACATCGGCGACTCATTCAGACTCTTTGTGGACGGAAGTTCAAACCGACGAGGAGCGGGGGCAGGAGTACTGCTGATATCCCCAGATGGAGAGTTTATAGAGCAGTCCATCCGTTTGGGGTTCAAGGCCTCAAACAATGAAGCTGAATACGAAGCATTGATTGCCGGACTAAAACTTGCAGCAGCAGCAGAAGCCGACGAGGTAATAGTTTTTTGCGATTCACAATTAATTGTTAACCAATCAACAGGAGAATTTGCAGCCAGGGACGAGAGGATGTCGGCATATGCAAAGGAAGTAATCAGGTTAGCCGAGCTATTTCAGAACTGCCGACTTCTTCAAGTTAGCCGAGATGATAACAGCCACGCCGATGCGTTGGCCAACCTGGCGAGTTCAATGCAGACTGGAAAGCCAAGAACAATCATGATCGACTACATGTCGGGTCCGAGCATAGAACCACGGAGCGCAAAGCAGGAAGCAATGTGCGTGGACATGGGGCCGAGCTGGATGGATGCAATTGTTGCATTCCTTAAAGAAGGAAAACTGCCAGAAGATCGCAAGGAGGCACACAAAGTCAGACTGAAGTCGGCAAGATTCAGCTTGACCTCGGACGGACATCTCTACCGAAGGTCCTTCACTGGACCCCTTTTAAGGTGCGTACACCCTTTTCAAGTTGAAGATTTTTTATATGAAATTCATGAAGGGATTTGTGGAAGCCACACTGGGGGCAGATCATTAGCCCATAGGGCCATTACCCAAGGGTATTGGTGGCCATATATGCAAAAAGATGCCGAAGCATATGTGAAGAAGTGTGAACAATGTCAGAGGTTTGCACCTTTGATTCATCAGCCTGCAGCCGACCTGAATCCAGTATCCAGCCCTTGGCCGTTTGCCCAATGGGGCATGGATCTGGTCGGCCAACTTCCCCAAGCAACAGGCCAGAGAAAATACTTGTTGGTGGCGACAGATTACTTTACAAAGTGGATAGAGGCAGAACCACTTGCTAAAATCCGAGATGTGGATGTCAAGAATTTCATATGGAAGAACATCATCACGAGATTTGGCATCCCCAGAGCCATTGTAGCCGACAACGGAACACAGTTCGACAGCAAGCTCATCAAAAACTTCTGTGCAAAATTCAAGATCAAGAACTACTTCTCAACACCGAGTTTCCCTCAAAGTAATGGGCAGGCAGAAGCTTCTAACAAAGTAATTCTGGATGGAATCAAGAAGAGGTTGCAAGCAGCAAAAGGGAAGTGGGTAGATGAATTACCCAATGTGCTTTGGGCATATCGGACTACGCCGAGAAGATCAACTGGGGAATCTCCTTTTGCCATGGCCTATGGCACAGAAGCAGTCATCCCACTGGAGGTCGGCATCCCAGGGATCCGAACCCAGGGAGTTGAAAATGGGACTAATGACATACTCTTAGCCCGAGATCTGGATCTTTTAGAAGAACGAAGAGAGAAGGCTGCAATTCAGCTTGCAGTGTACCAGCAACAACTTGCCAGAGCATACAACAAGAAGGTCAACCCAAGAGATTTTCAGGTCGGCGACCTGGTCTTGAGGAAAGTGGTCGGCAACAAGAAAGATCCCAGGGAGGGCAAGCTTGGCCCAAACTGGGAAGGGCCTTACAGGATTACCTCGGTGCTAGGTAATGGAGCATATCGGCTTGAGGATAATGATGGCAAAGCATTGCCGAGACCCTGGAACACTTGCAATTTGAAGTTTTTCTACCATTGAAATGATTATTACTAGTGGCCGATGTCATATGATTGATGCTTGAAGACTTGAAAAATGAGAACCCAAGTGGAACTCAGGTTCACATTGGGGGCAGAGAGGATGCAAGGGAGCCGAAAAAAAATTTAGCCTACCACTTGTTGAAATTTGTAGCAATTTACAAGTTGGTCTGGCCGGTACAAATTTAGCCTATCACTTGTTGAAATTTGTAGCAATTTACAAGTTGGTCTGGCCGGTACAAATTTAGCCTATCACTTGTTGAAATTTGTAGCAATTTACAAGTTGGTCTGGCCGGTACAATTTTAGCCTACCACTTGTTGAAATTTGTAGCAATTTACAAGTTGGTCTGGCCGGTACAAAGCTTTGCTTCGCTTGTTGAAATTTGTAGCAATTTACAAGTTGAAGTTAAGCCGAGATAATTCCTTAGCTTCACTTGTTGAAATTTGTAGCAATTTACAAGTTGAAGTTAAGCCGAGAAGATTCCTTGACTTCACTTGTTGAAATTTGCAGCAATTTACAAGTTGGAGTCAAGCCGATATATTGTCATCTGTGGAAATTCGCGCCAAGTATAGCCGATATCAATTTACAGGTTCATGTATATTGTTTAATTCTTGTTGAAGTTTATGTCGACTTACAAGTATACGATTGTTTATAACTTGAGTAAAGTTTATTGGTCGTATTAATTCTTGTTGAAATCCGACATGAGATCATATGTTTACAAGTTGATCAGGCCAATTTCAAAGCTTAGCTTCGCTTGTTGAAATTTGTTGCAATTTACAAGTTGAAGTTTAGCCGAGATGCTTCCTTGACTTCACTTGTTGAAATTTGTAGCAATTTACAAGTTGGAGTCAAGCCGAGATATTTGTTTCTCTTCGCTTGTTGAAATCTGTTGCGATTTACAAGTTGAAGGAAAGCCGATGTTATCGCCTATAATTTGAAACTATATATGATCATTTGTCGAAATTTGCAACAATTTACAAGTTGAGATTATTGTTTAAACCTTGTTGAAATTTGTAGCAATTTACAAGTGGATTACTATTTAAACACTTGATTATAATTTGAGAAAAGTTTGCGTGTTGAGATTTGCAGCAATTTACAGGTTACAGTTAGGCCGACGTATTACCATCTGTTGAAATTTACAGGTTGAGGTAACAGTTGAGATTACTGTTTAGCACTTGACAAAACTTGGCTAACCGTTGTTGAAATTTGTAGCAATTTACACGTTGGGCAGACTGAGATTGTTGTTTGAACACTCATTGGAACCTGAGAAAAGCTAACATTGAATATTATACGTTTTATGAAAGATTGCAGGACGGTTTTCTGCCGAAGTAAAATTTTGCAGGTGTTATACCCGTGGTATGTTATCCCGAGAAGATTACACAGAGAAGGAGGAGTATGAAAATTATGCAAAATATTCTAAGTATAAAGCTACACAGAAGCAGTAAAGAGAAATTAAAGACTGAAGCATTCAGATCAAACAGTTATACATAAAGAAGGCACTATTACCAAGCAAGGGTCAATTGTTCTTAAAGCAAAAAAGGCACATCGGCCATAAAGATTACAGTGTTTACAAAACATCAACAAGAAGAAAACAAAGTACAAAAGGAATCAGGGCTGTCCTTCAACTTGAACAGATGGTTGGGTTGGAACCTCGGAGGACTCTGGAAGAACCTCTTTGGTAACTTGTTGTTCCACAACCTCTGCGTTTTCTTCTGTCGCAACCTCAGCTTGTTTATCTGCTGCAACCTCGGCCTCCTTGTCTGCCGCAACCTCAGCATCAATCTCAGCAAGGGTTTCATCAACACTTCTCTCTGCCAAAAGAAGGTCAGAGGATAGCGTGCCGATGTCTGCCTTTTTGGGAGCAGCTTCAACGTCCTCATCTCCAGTCAAGTCCAAGACTTCTTCACCCTTGGAAGGAGACCTGGCCTTCCTTACCAGGGCTTCATCTTCTTCTTCATCTTCGTCTTCAGCCTCGGCTTCAGAATCATCTTCTTCAGCCTGGCTTGGAGGTGGAGGAAGAGGACAAGGAAGACGCATAGCCTTGGTCTTGCGCCATGGCGAGTCGGCTGGTAGATCAAGCTTTTTGGCCAAAGCATTCCAACCTAGGACGAATCCTTTGTTGCATGCTTGCTTGACCTGAAGCTTATAATCTTCAGCAACGTCGGCCATGCCTTGGTTGTAGGCAGCAGTGACTTCGGCTTTCTTGGTGGCCAGAGCATCTCTAAGCTCTTTCTCGGCTTCAGCCTTCTTAGCCTCGGCTTCCTTTTTCTCGGCCTCGGCAACTTTTCTTACGTTTACAGCGGCCTCAGCTTTTTGAAAAGCAAGTGATTGGGCCTTTGTAGCTTCCGCAGCCTGATCTTCCAGCTTTTTCATTTTTAGTTCGTTGGCCCTGTTTTGTTTATGGAGAAGAGCGAACTCCTTCTCCATGTCTTCTAACCTCTTCGCAGTCTCAAAAGCCTGCATGGAGAAGGTATGGGCATGTTGGATGGCCTGGGAGAATACAAGGCAAAGGTTATTATAAACATTTCAAAAATTTTACAAGTATGAAAGGCAAATGGTCAACTTCAAAGACTTACTTGGACCGAATGCTGCATCATGAGAGTGTAATTCTCATAGCCACTCTTCTTCTCATTCTTCGCCATATCACCGTCCAGAAGGACAGCAGTGCTAAGTGCCACGCCAATTTCGGGATCGGCTGCACTTTCATTAGTGTACACTGGCCTGTCTTCAAGAGTAACTTTGGGTTCCCAGGGAACTTTGGCAACCCTGGACCCCGAGGTTGAGGTTGATGATTTTTGTTTCTTTGCCGCAGCAGACCTTGGTGGTTGGGCTTCAGCAGGTCTCTTTGAAGGCGCCGAAGTCGTATTCTTGGCCAGTTGAGAAATTGGCACTGCATCTTCAACGTCGGCAACGGTTTCAGTAGCCTTGGCCTTGGGTTGGGCCTTCTTGACTCTCTTGGGCTTCGGCTGAGGAGTTGTCTGGGCAGGATCTTCTTCCATGTCATCTGGAAGGTCGGCCAGGAGATTCAGCACCTTTTTCTGTGGTTTTTCCATCTGGGCTGCCTTAACCAATCTTCGTCGGCGCTTCTTTTCTTGGACTGGAACTAAATTTGGTGCCGAAGTTGATGGCTGGTCGGCTGGCTCAGAAGCGGAAGCAACTTGTTCTGTGGAGGCAGTTGGCGGAGAGGCTTTCTTCTTCCTCTGCCTTGGAACGTCGGCCAATTTTGAGGTGTATGTGGGGATGAAGTTCAGCAACAAGGGAGCTTTTCGTTGCTGAAGTGGAAGGTCTAAGAGCTTTTTCAGGTCGGGCCTGAGGAAGTAGGATTGGCGGAAGTTCTTTGGAAGTTGGCGAACGTCTGCAAAAGGAAACACAACATTAGAAACAGACAAAATTTTGTGAAAAAATTGAAGAAAACAACAACTAAGCAGTAATGATGGGCTCTTACCCTTGCCCTCCTTTATTGTTCGTGGGAGGGGGAAAAGGTGGACTTCCTCATCTGGGCCGAATTCCCAATTGCCAGAAACAATGAGGTAGTCATCTCCAGCCCCTTTGTTGGAGTCTGGAAGGTCGGCAACTATCTTATAAGCTGTGGACCTCGGCTTAAGGTAGTAAACAAAACCCTTTTCCCCCAGGTCAAGGCCACACATGGTGTAGCAGTACTGGATATCAGAAAGGGTGATTCTAACACCCTCCCGCCGAGATAAAGCTATTATGCCCATAAGGGTTCTAAAGGCATTAATGGAAAGTTGCATGGGGTTGAGGGTGTAGAAATGAAGAACTTCGCGGAAAAGGGGATCTAAGGGGAACCTAAGTCCACACTGGATGAAGGCTACAACAGGGAAGGGCATCTTATCACCATCAGGCATAATGGAGTCCTTTTCCTCCTCGGCTAGTCTGAGGTGGACATCGTCAGGGATGGAAAATTCCTGCCTAAAGTTTTGAAGTTTGGTTGGGGTGTCCACTCTGTCTCTCCACACACCCATGGTCCTGATGAAATAAGTGTTTGGCTACAGAAACAGAGTATTGCTAAAAGGTTTTAAGAACCTCGGCTAAAACCTAGGTGCGGATTGTTTCAATTTTTTCCTAAGGAAAGTAGGTTCTACAGCAAATCCCAAACCTAAATCTACGAATAAATGAGTATGAATGGCAGAAAATCTGAAAAACAGAAAAGCAAACAACGAAGTCTCAAAATCAGGAGAAGGTGGAAGACCAAGAACAAGAGGTGCAATAGTACGAGTATTCATGTGCAAAATCAAGAAATGATTCGCATATTAATGAAAAGCAGAGCAATAGAAGCAAGAAATACCAGAAACGATCAAAGAACTGGGAAAAGAAGGGAACAGGGGCTTACCAGAAAAGTTGAAGCCGGGATGAGTTCTGCCGAGGTCAGACGATGGAAGCAACAGAGTCGAGAGCTTCACGGAAATGGCAAATGGAGGCAGTTGCAGGGCTTCGAGCAAGAGAAATGGCAGATTCGGAGGAGGAAGGAGCTTTGGAGAAGAAAGGGCTGAAGAGAGAGAGAGAAAACAAAAGGTTCGAATGCAAAAGTGAAAGAAGGAGAGAGAAACGAATTGTTTTGTTAAAAGTTGAAAGGGCGGCAAAACTGCAATAATGACGCCTAGGGCAACGCAGGCGTCAGACGGCGCTGCAGTGAAAAGACGGCTCGTGGGCGCGTCAGCAACACGGTCCACTGAAAATGAAACGCGTCATCGGAACGATTGAGAAGTGATGCATGACAGCTCATGCGCGAATGGGAATCGATTGGAGTTTAACGAAGCCATGTCGGCCTGAAGTAAATGATCTCGGCTGGAAGTTCTTAAGCCGAGGTACGAGAAAGAAGTTCAATGTAAGTTCCATCACCTCAGTTGCCGAGGTAATAGAACTTAGGGGGCAGTTGTGGGGATATATTTCTGGGACTCAACACGTGGCAAGGGGATGCCGACATGTCACCCGGGGTGCTATGTGTAACAGTAAGATTCTTGCCAAGGAACTCTACTATTTTCCGAGGTAAACTCAGGAGACATCTCAATCTGGGCTAAAGGCCTCGAACCTCGGCTTAGCATACAAAGGCCGAACTACCCGCAGAAGAGTAAGCCGAGGTTTATATTATTAAATATTATCTTGGTTAGGTGGATGTCCAGCCTAGTGGAGAAAACCGTGAGGCCATCATTTCACCAACAAGCTGGCCTTGAGGCCATGCGAAATAGCCACGAGGCCATAGGCGGCCATGTGCAGAAAGAATGTGCTTTTACCTGAAAAGCTGCCAAAAGTGCTTTGGTGGGCTGGCAAGGCAGCTCAAAAGCTGTGAGCTTCCCCATCTCTATTCCGATGTATATATAGAGATGGAGGACGAGATATAGAGGGGGGATTAAGAGGGAATTCATTCTGAAGAGAGCATATACAACTACGAGCCAATTGTAACATTTACAATTATATACTCAGAGAGTGAGAGTTACTGAGAGCAAAACTGTAATTCTTGTTATTACTCATAGTGAAACACCTCGGCGCACCCGTGGACGTAGGCAATTATTGCCGAACCACGTAAATCCTTCTTGTCTTTGTGTTATTGCTTGTTCCATCTATTCTGCCTGTGCTACTACTGCTAACTCACTAAGATAGGCAGTGTGGCCGAGAAAAATAACCCACACAGTTTGCATTTTGGGTGGAAGTTGAGATTTGACTTTTACTATATGCACTATTGTTGATTACTTGAAGTACTTGGATTTTTTTTGAAAAATATATGTTTCATATAGGATCTGTGATCTTTTTCATTTTATCTATTTTATCAATTAGAAGCATCATTGCATCAGGCAGTTCCTTAGCTCCAACGAACGTTTAATTCCAAACTTATTACTGTGTGAATATATATAAGAATTTTGTTAGGTTAAAATAATTAGTAAATTCATCTTACAAAAATGCGTAAATTGAACACAACTTAATGTAAATAAAAATTTAAGACTTGTGCAAATTTGTATTGTGAGATCATTTTATAAATTCGTGAAAAATTACGTAATTTTATAATAAAATTGCATACAATACGCACATTTAAAGGAGAATTTTCCTAAACTCTTTTATCAAGTGTGATATCTTGATTAAGTTTTACCGCTATATGATACAAATTTTCCGTCACCAATTCCCCACCAGTTAATGATTAAAAAAACATGGTCACTCTTTGACACTAAAGAGATGAGAACAGACACACTTACATGAAGGCATTTAATCTTTAGTTTGTTTATTAGTCCTACTAGTGTCCTCTTTGATTTTTTCTTTAACTTTGTACTTGGTTAATATCTGATCTTTTTCACTTTAAAATCCCGATTCTTTCTTCTGTCTTTTTGAATGCGTGGCACTTAGATGGCAATGCTTTGAAAATCAATCAATGGATTTTGATTCCAGCAAAGATCAACAATCTGGTTTGAACGTACTTAAACAATTTATTAGCCAACAATGCTAGGTATCATGAAATTTTTTTCATGAAAATAATCATGAAAACTTTGTGACCCTTGGATTACACTTAGAATAAAGCACCACACACTAATCAATGTAATCCAAGGATCATAAATTTTTCATGATCATTTTCATGACAATTTTCATGATCCATAACTTTTCCCTTTATTAGCTGCCATTACTTTCTCTCTTTCTCTCTCTCTCAATTTTGTTCTTCAGTGCTTTTTGGCTGAAGTGGATCACAGAAATATAAAAAGATGTCCCCTTTGGAATATGTTTATTGCATGACTTGTATGCAGAGTGGGGTCCTATGGATTCCTTTCATATATCAGAAGAAAGCAAAGAGCCATAAACTATTTATATGTGCAACTTTTTGTCATTCTGTATCTGTATACTTCACTTTCACACTGTGTCTGTGTATGCGCTTCATAGAAATCTTCACTCTTTATTTGTATTGTATATTGGTTATTATTGTACCACACAACTTCCATAGATTTTCCAGATCAATTTCAGATGTAGTTTCTGTAATTTTACGGCAACGACATGTGTTTAGTTTCATCGTCTTCGTTCACTGGCAGAAAACAAATGCAGGACTGGCCATCACTTGTTCAATCACTTTTCACTGGTTTGGATGGATCTTATAAACCAAACTTTTGGCTCCGTTGGTTATAATTTTTTTTTTTTCTTTTCAATTTTGTTGTTTTACACTTAATTGGGAAAAAGAAAACAAAACTTAAAATAATAGAAAGTTCAAAACATTGTTTTTTTTTTTTTTTTTTTTGGTAGTTAAATTTTTATTTTGTGCAAAATTACAATTTGAAAACCCAGAGAACAAGTTTAAATTGTTACTTAGAAAAAGGTGTTTTCAAATATATATATATACATATATAAATTCTCAAAAAGAGTTTGTAGAGTAAATTTTTCATGTCGATTTCTGTTTTTTTATTTTTTAGAACAAAAAGCAAAATCAAATACATAATAACTCATCAGAATGATTGTGAGAATGGATTTGTTCACGGACAAAATCATATTTTTCATCTAAAGTTTTAAATTTTACTATTCAGAACTAATTATAAGTATTTTGTTCATATAATTTGTCAAAGTATGTGAACAAAATTGGATGAACGATTATCAGGGCAATGAGCTTCATAGACCTTATATGTAAAACAAGTGCCTCATTACATGAACTTTTCAAGTTAAGGGATTGTTTGGTTTTTGAGTTGGGTTAAAAAAAAAAAAAAAAAAAAAAAAAAAAAAAGTCAAAAATTACAAAAGAACAAAAAAAAATCAAAAAAGTCAATTAAGAATACTAACGAACAAAAAAATTCCAAATTAAAAAAATTGAAAACGTCAAAAGTCAACTAAAAAAATTATTGCCAAATGAAGGCTAATTGTGGATAAATGGCCAATTTGCATGACTGATTATAGAAGTTTTGTTGATAACATAAAATAGGGCAAAGTATGTCTCAAAATCTTAGGCCATATTCTTTGATTCGTCCATCCCTACAAAGAACACAAAGAATCAGCCAATCCAACCACACCCTTCTCACAATAAATAAATAATAAAAATAAAAAAGGAAAAGGAAAATCTTAAAGACGGAAAGACGTCTCGTTTTCCCATTCAGCTCAGCCACTATACAGAAATATCCATTAAAGCAATCCCATTCATTTTTTATTTTTTATTTTTTTAATTTTCCTGTTCAAATTTTCTTATAGTTCTAGAAAAGTAGCAACATTATTCATCATGGTGGGGCTACCTAATTCAGCAGGGAATCATCAAGCGAGAGAGAGAGAGAGAGAGAGGGTAAAACAGCATCATAGAAACAAACCACACACTTTTCCCCTTCTCTCCTTTTGAGACATTCAACTATAATTTATTTATTTATTTATTTTACTTTGAAAATTTGTATGAGTGCGTATAGTATAATTGTTTTTTACAATTTCGGGGTGTTTGTTTTGTAAGGATTGGGCATGAGATTGGATTATTGTTTGTTTTAAAAGTTTTGTTCTGGATTAATAGTTTCTCCGGACTATTAGTCCCATATTTGTGGGAGTGTGATATCCTATGAGGGATGGGATAGAAATCATGAGATAACTCATCCTATGGAATTAGCTAATAAAATTACATTTTTACCCTCTGGTATTTAATTATGTATTATATTTAATAAAATTCAATAAAATTTAAATGTCTCAATTTAAAAATAAAATAATTTTATTTAATTTTTATTTATTTAATTTTTTAAAATAATTTTTTGTAGATATTTTATTGATGTTTTATTTTAAAATTTTGTTTATATTTTATTTAATTTCATTATTTCAATTTTAATATACGTTTTATTTTATTTCATTATTTAATTATTATTATTACTTAAAATAAATTTATTTAAAATTTTATTAAAAAATAACATATATTTTTATTGACATTTAATTTTTTTAAATAAATTTATTTAATTGTGCAAAATATAAAATAAAATAAATTTTTATTTAATCTAGCTAAAAATAATTAAAATATTAAAGCTATGTTTAATATTGCTATTACTTTAGTAAATAATTGAAAAGAATAAAATAGTCAGTTGAGCATTTATCTTTCTCCATAATATTCCAAACAAACATTGGATTCACTAAAAATAATTCAATCCAGACATCTAATCCCATGACTAAATAAACATAGCATACAAATTCAATTCAACCAAATAGTCCGAGGATAATGTATCCCAGGACTAATAGTTCGATAGATTACAATTCCCCCTTATCCACTCTGTCCAAACAAGCACACCGTTTATGAGATATAAATAACTTAAAATATAAATTGATAAAAATTAATTATTGAAAAGCAATGAAAGATGTCCTTCTAATTTATGGTTTCAAATTGTCAATTTTGAGTTTGTAAGATAGTGCACCAAATAGAAATAGACTTCTAAACGTGAGATTTTTTTGTCTTAAATTTCTTTATCCATAATACTCACAACTATTGAATTATATTTCAAGATCTTTGTCTTTTGATTTTTTTTACATAATTCAATAATTATGAATGTTTTGAGAGACGGAAAAAGAAATTTGAGATAAAGATTCTTTCCACCACTACCAAGTCAAAAAAACAAAAACGAAAAGAAGAAGAAAAATGAAAAAACTCAGAAGAAAAGAAAGTTGATGGAAATATTAGAAAGGAAAGACACAACTAATGGCATATATTCCCCCAACATAACCCCACTTATGTTTCCAGATATGGAGTGAGAATATGTATTTATCTATATTATTAAGTGAAATTTAAATTCGTTTAGTGAGACTTTCTTCTGCTTATGTCACGTGACAACTTTATATATATTAAAATTTTAAAAAAAAATTATTATACACATCGTATGCAAGTTTTGAACTCAAGATCTTGAATTTTATTAAAAATATACTCATCACTTAAGTAACATGCATATTATGATGTTAAATTTTTTATTATTTATTTTTATTATTAGTTATCTAAATTATACACATATCGCGTGTGCCACATGCCAACAACTCCAAATTATAAGAGAATCCAGATGCCAATATTTTGAAGCAGAGCTGGAAGGATCAAAAGCACATATATTTATGATTTATCCATTGATATGCAAATCCATAAAACAGAAATGGGTCATCAACATATGCAAAACCAAGACACCAACTTGAATTTATCCAGTGATACAAAGCCAAGGCTGAAATGGACTCCACAACTTCACCACCAATTCGTCGATGCAGTCACTCAGCTTGGAGGAGCAGACAGTTATGTTTACAAGCTCTAGGATCACTCCATTTATTTATTTATTTATTATTTTTGTCATTCAATATATGGCCCTTTTATATTCTAATGCCATTGATGTTTATGTATTGACAGATGCAACACCTAAAACCTTGATGAGGATGATGGGCATTCCTGAACTTACCTTGTACCACTTAAAAAGCCATTTACAGGCACTTCTTTGTTTCTTTCTTTCTTTCTTTCTGGTCTACCAATGAACTTAACAATCTTTGTTATCAAAGTATGTTGGTGTTCTTTGTTGCAGAAATATAGGCTGGGGAAAAGTCAACAATCAGAGACCTATCATGACAATAAGCAAGAAGGTGAGTATAATGGGAACCACGAAATCTTCTGTCTCCTATATCAAAACACTCACAAACGTTACATTATGAATCGAAAAGTTTCTCAAGATCTAACGGTTGTAAGTAATTTGAGACACTCACAAACATTAGATTATGAATCAAAAAGTTTCTCATGATCTACCCGTTGTAAGTAATTTGAGACACTCACAAACGTTAGATTATGTTTCGAAAAGTTTCTCATGATCCAACGGTTGTAAGTAATTTTGAGATGAGGGACAGAGCAATTTGGGACAGCGGATCCTTGGCTAGTATAAGGGATTAGATTACG
The DNA here is from genome assembly GCA_036172215.1 of Camellia granthamiana. Lineage (NCBI taxonomy): Eukaryota > Viridiplantae > Streptophyta > Magnoliopsida > Ericales > Theaceae > Camellia > Camellia granthamiana. The sequence goes on along the minus strand of CM069913.1, from coordinate 60,473,470 downwards.
AAATCATAAGGTCATGACAGTTGTGATGGGTATTGATTACAGATTTCTTTGCTGCAGACGGCAAATTGAATCAGAGAAGAGATGATCATTTCAGTGGGGAAGTTGGTAATGCAACCCAGAATCAGAATAATGGGTAATAATAGTCACAATTTAGCTATGGTGTTTGGTGAATTATGATACAAATTGTAACAAGAAAAAGGCATCTACTGATAAAGGGTTTGTGTTTGACAGAAGTATGCCGATGCCTCGGGCTCTACAAATGCAAATGGATGTGCAGAGGAAACTTCATGAACAAATTGAGGTCAAACTCAGTAGAATGTCATACCTTTTTTCCATTTCTTTTTGTTCCAATCAAGCAACAAAATAAATTTTTTTTCCAGGTGCAAAGACATTTGCAGCTGCGAATTGAAGCTCAAGGAAAGTATTTACAGTCAGTACTAAAGAAAGCACAAGAAACACTTTCTGGGTATGATTCTTCTTCAGTTGGAGTGGAACTTGCAAAAGCTGAATTATGTCAGTTGGTTTCAATGGTTGACAATGGGTGCCTGAGTTCTTCGTTATCGGTACTGAAAGATATTAGATGCTCGAGCTCAAAATATTTGGAAAAGAATCCAATGGGAGGCACAGGATGTTCACTGGAAAGCTCCTTCACATCATCTGAGAGCTCGGGGCGAAAGGAAGAGAAGAAATCCAAGCATGAGAGTGGAGGAGATGCCAATTCGGTTGTACTGTCACTAACGGATATGAATCCAAAGCCGAAGGAAAAGGGTGTACCAAGCAATCAAATAAGCGGAAGGAAGAGAAGTGAGAGAACCATTTCTGATGGTGATTGGGCAGAACAACCATCTGGTAAACACACACACAAAACTGGTGACCAATTGACAAGGTTTGGATTAATGGAGACCTTGGATCTGAACATCCAATATCTGACCGACTTTGATTCAGGTCCAAAAGCAATAGACTTGAACTGAGAAGGTAATAATTCAAATGACATTCAGTGCTTTGAGGCATTGATATCAGATGAGATTAAGTAATATATACAAATATAATGCATTGCTTATATTTGCTTATAAAAAATTATGTATATTGTTGTGTATGGACCCCAAGTCACTTCCCAAAAGTATATCCATATTGAAAGGTAATAATATACTTGTGTACTCTCCCCCTGAGACACACAAACTCACCCCAGTATTCCATTTCGGAATAGCCAAATCTCTGGGAAATTATTCTTGAATCTGATAAAGTTCATTGATTAAACAATATTGCAAGAAAAAATCAGTTAAATACCCAACAAGAAACAAAGAATCATTAGCTAAAACATGTGCCTGGTGGGCATAATTACATAGCTGACTGAGAGAATAATTGCATAATCCACACAGCTTAACAAATAATATGTTCCTCTATAAAAGCCATTGCAACAGAAACAGCAGATACATGAACCATTAGTGGTTATTCTTTGATGTAGCATTTATAGTTGTAGGCTTTGAATATTGTCGGAAAATACGTACTTGCATGACTTCTGATGTAAAGTCTCAAGGAGGGAAGCTGTCAGCAGCAAAGCACCCAAGCACTGTTCAACGGATGGATACTAGGTGCTTCTAGTAGGAAAAATAAAATCTCTTTTTGAATCAGTGATTGATTTTCGACCAATGAAATTCATCAGTTGCACAATGATTCGTGTGCAAGGATTGTACTATGAAAGAAACAGAGGAAGAATGCTTGGAGGATCCACCCTAGTGTTGGCTCTATGCTAGCTAATGAAGTTTATGGTGAGGGAAGTGGTGCTATCAAAGTCTAGGTAGTTTTTACACCATAATCGACCTTGAAGTCTAGACACCAAAAGATGGCCTCCCCAAGACAGGACTCTGTTATCTTTCTCATGGTTTCAGTTAGGAACTTCTGAAGTGTGTAGTGTTAGAATTTCCCGTGTTGCGAATCCAATTGCTTTTTATTTGGAAAACCGAATTTGTTGTTTGGTTCGATAAGGTGCATATCACTTAGATTTCATGATGAAAAAGGAGTGAACAATATGAAAATAGCCTAGTCTACTCTCATACAAGGCGTTGCTCAACCCTATTTGTAAAATCTCTGTATAGATAATACTATGATATCAATTATGCATATAGGTTTCATTCTTCAACCCTGGCATAAAATTAGATCTACTAAATCAGCAGTCCTACACTGAGTGAAAAAATGTGAAAGTTCATTGGAAGAATTTGGAAGAAGAGACATCTCAGCTGTATTCTGTGGCCATAAATCCAGGAAGTCTTCATAAATATGAGAATGTTCAGCCATAGTAAAGGCAAGAAAGCAAATGCACAGATACTTCTTGGCTGCACCAATTCTTGAAGCATAGCACCTTTTACGAAATGGCTACAAGGCTTTTTCAATAAATTCTAGCCATCCACAAATTATTCAATACTATCATAGAGTTCTAAACCATTTCTCACTTTCATCATCGAGCAACACTCCCTTCCCAAACTGAGACCAATCATTGTAGAATAAAAATTATTATTCAAAGTAAGACGAGACGACTCCACTCATGTTTTTATTAGTGCTCCTATTAATTGATCCAGCTGAGAAGCAATGTGATGTATACATCATGAATGGCATTTGGCAGTCCAAGTGCTTCACGAGGAGGCATTAATTCAATCCTCCAAGCAACAATCAAAACTTCCAAGTCCCAAGGGGCTGGAAATAGACTCAAACCAGCCCTTACCCAGGCCCGCCCGCCCTTACAGCCTTGGCCACAAACTCACCAAGCAGAGTCCTCCAAACTGCTGTTATTGCATTCTAAATGATTTCAAGATCAGGGTTGAGGCACAAATCCAACCTTCAAGTCCCAATGCAACTGGGATAACCATTGAACGAAACAAACCCATTGGAAGCCCTTCAGTGAAATTTGAATTACTAAGCAAACGGTTCGTTGGATGTGCAAAGTAAAACACACTTTGTCAAGTAGTTGCAAGGTTTGATTCAATGACTCCCTCTAGCTGACCCAACACGTCCAATGAAAAGGACTTGAGAACTTTTATCATGGCAATATTGCAACCGCTTCAGTAGTTCACAATGATTACATTAAAGGGCTAGTGGTTGAGTGGTTGAGGGATTGACAAAGTAGTAATTAATTAGATGCTCAACGCTTCTGAACCATTATGAGTCACGTACTCGGCCCTTATTTGTCAATTATATATTTCAGTTAAAAAATTAAATAATCATTATAAATTATCACATCATTTTTTTTACTTTTCTATATATGTTATCATTTTTTTTACTTTTCTATATATGTTTTCATAAAAAAATTATTAAAATAATCTATTCTCAAACCAAGCCTCACTAGGCTCCTCATCACACAATGACAGGATATTCTAAAATAAAAAATCTAAAAACTACTGAGGTATTAATTTGTGATTATGATTTAATTTTAAATAATAAATAATAATCATAATTAAATAATCAACAACAAATCGATACAATGATTTAATATGAAAAAAATCACAATTGGACTCTTTCAACTGTAATAAAAAAAATCATGAATTAAAATCACAAAATAATCTACTAAGAAGACAAAGAAAGAATTATACATTAAAACCCTTAATTACCTAGCGAATCGAACACCGAATTGAACAGAACTCGATATGCCTCATCCGTTGCCATATTCACCTTAGAATTGCTTTACCTAATGTTAAATCCACAACGTTAATGTCAAATCCACAATGATAAGTCACTTCAAAATCCACTAAAACTTTAGACTCAAGTTTTTCAAAATCCACTAAAACTTTAGACTCAAGTTTTCCAAAATCCACTAATGAATACCTATCTATATTTGTAAATAAAAAAAATAAAACCAACCCTTAATGTTTATTAATAGATAATCCATTGATCAATCAATCACCTTCTATGTATCAACGAAACTCATATATAAACACACTCAAATATAAAAATAAAAAATAAAATAAAATAAAATAAAATAAAAAACTTTATTTCTTCTTCCTCTCTAAGAAATATGAACGGATTTGTTGGTTACATATTTTGTATAGGTCAATCACAGTTCAACATATGGCAGGATGAGGGCAATACGAGAAAACAATTCAAATCTTCAATCGTAATCACACACGTGACAGTTAATATTGGTTATTATAGATCTGCATAGCACTGGATCAGCAAAGAGATGCAAGATAATGTGACTTTCACAGTTACTCATATATTTAAATTCAAAATTAGGAGATAAGCCTAACTGCAGACATGACATAGTGGAGGTAACTATGAGGAAACATGATCAGCAATCATGGAGGGATAGTTCGACGGTTAGAAACTTATTTCGACGGTTGTCATTGAGAAGTATAAATAGTAGATAAGGCCCAGAAAGAAGACCTAGACTCAGATCTAAAAAACCAGTTTTTATCTACTTTATTTTCCTTCAAGTTTTTACATTTCTTGTTCTTTACATTTCTATATTTTAAATCCCTACACTACATTTCGTTCATAGGAATAATTTCAAGTAATTTGTTGCTGCAAACTTCTACAAGACTGAATTGGATCATTGTAAGTCTTTCATTTTTACTTAATGAAACGCTACAATTGTTCTTCATTTAATCGTTATTTGCTTAATTCTCCTAAACAAAGTCACCAGTAAAAATCCTCTTTATTGAGACTGAAATAACTAAAATACAATCGTCTGGTAATTGATTGGCAATTAATTTTCTGTAAGAATTGGTTGATCATTACTGACACGCTCAAAATTACAATAATAACCTTCAAAAGCCAAAAAAACCAACAAGATTAAACCCTAAAAATAACAAACATCACACTTTATACTAAAAAGAGTCAAGAAGAATGCTCGAACGTTCAATTTACCGCTCAAACAGTGTAACTAAAGACGGTGCTCATATATATACCAATCGCTCCAGCAACATCTACCACTTGAATAATAAAACATGTCCTTTCAAAATTCAAAATGTAAACACAGATATTGAATGAACTTCACCGTTCAAGCACACTAAGGGCTCTTTTGGGAAAAGTGAAAAAACGCATGGTTTGCGTTTTGGAGGAAAACGCAGCTGGCGTTTTCTGTGTCATTTGGGATGATGAAATTTGGTTGAAAAATTACATATCTACCCTCAATATTTATATTTTGTAAGTTTGGGTAAAATGTAAATTTTTTAAGTTCAGTGAAGGTATTTTAGTCAAATCACTTCCAAAAAATTTAATTAAAAGCAACTTTTTACCAACTTCCCAAATCACTCTAAAAAATTTTGGTTAAAAGCAAAAAAACTGATTTTTACAACCTTCCCAAAATAGGCCTAAAAATCGCTCAACCAGTTAATCAACTTTAACAATGAAGTGACAAACAAAAACAAAAAATCACTCAAGCAGTTAATCAATTTTAACAATGAAGTGACAAACAAAAATTAAATATTCATATCAAGATACAAAATGTCCACACAAATTCCTCCACTCCTCTGCACAAATACAACTGAAGTTAAATTCAAATTAAATTCTCATTTAGCCTCCGTTTGGTAAGAATTTTTTTGGACTTTTTTGTCTATTTTAACTACAAAAGACAAAATAGACTTTTTAAGCCATAAAAAACAAAACATCAAATTTAACCTATAATCATTACACTCCTCTCTCACAAAAAAAGTCAAAAAATTCAAAAAACCAAAAAATCCTTCCCAAACCAAACTTTTAAGCCCACGTTAAAAAAGCCAAAAAGCAAACCCACTTCCCAAACGGAGACTTAAACTCTCATAACTCATACATAAATCAAATAAATATATATATATATACATATATTTGTCCAACGAGATTGTCCATCACAAAAACTAACATAAAAGAGGAGTTGAAAATCCACGGCAAACTCTAACCCTCAACTTGAAGAATTTGCATCAGTGACTTGAAATTAAACCCACATTTCAAAACTTGGAGTGATCTCCAAATCCAAAATTTCCTTTAATAATGAGGTAATACAGCTTTGGAATCATCATGAGAAATGTATAATTTATTCATAACCTCGATAAGGAAAACTTAAAACAAAAAAATCAAAAAAAGAAAAGAAAAGAAAAGAGTCTTCCTCTATGTACATATTATTCCAAAATAAAATCAAATCTGACAAGAAGGGGTCTAGCCCTCCATTTGATGATCAGATCCAGGAGGATCTGATGATAAGTCATTAGAATCACTAGTAGGTGTCTGATTTGATTCCCCATTCCTACCTCTGTTGAATGAAAAATTCACCCAAATCTCTCTCCTCCTCCTTTCTCTCTCATCACCATCACTCTCACCATCACCAACACTCTTTTTGATCACCTCTTCGTGATCCACAGGCATCTTAAACCTACAAACAGGGCAAGACCCATGAATCCCCAACCACTTCTCTATACACCCCCCATGAAATCTATGTTTACAGGGCATTTCTTTGACCACCTCACCAACCTCCCAGTCCTCCAAGCAAATCACACACTCACCCCCTTCATCTTCCCCACTGATTTCCACACAGGGCATGGCTTCAATGGATGCTTTGGAGGCTGGTGGTTGACCACCGTTGCTCAGTAGGTCTCGAAGCAGAGAATCCAATCTCGAAGAACTACCCTCGATCACCACCATCCCCTGTGTCAAAGGGTTGATGAAGATGATCCTGCCACGTGACTCGCGCGTGGTTGGTGTGTCTGGTGATTCTTGATCTGGGTCTGATGATGAGTCAAGTCTTGTGCTTGTGAGGCCTAAGATTATGGGCAAGAACAGAGACAGATCTCTGTTCCTTGAACTTATTAAACGTTCTAGCAAAGATGGTTCATTCAGCTCTGTTGCAGAGGCCATGGAGAGATGGGAATTCTAGAGATAGAGAGAGAGAAGTGGGGTTGAGTTTAGAGAGAGAAAGTGTGTGCCAGCTAACAAGAAGTACCGTAACAAAAATGGGTTTCGCAAGGTGGGACTGGACTTGGAATATAATGGAAGAGAGAGAGAGAAGGGGGGTCCACAGGGAAGGTTGTGGAAGGATCTAGAATGGGTTGTGCTAGGGAATCCTAATTTTTGGCCTCCTAATTTTCAGATCAAGGCAAAAAAATAAAATAAAATAAAATAAAATTGTTAAAAACGATATTGTTTTGGGCATTAGAGGGATTAGGGGGAATTTTTTAGGGGAACAAATCATTTTCCATCTAGAATTGTGCTGGGCGAGATAATTATTCAGTAATTTTAGGCCAAGTTTGACATACTTCAAATAATCCTTCTTTTTATCTTTTTATCTTTTTTCTATCACATCACCTTTCTATTTTTCTGCACATCTTTTCGTAAAAAGACAAAAAATACACTTATTTAGGTCATTCCAAACAACCCTTTAGTATTTTGGAAATAAGAGAAATCGTATTAAATAATAATTAATTATAAAATACAAACACGTGATATTTTAAAAATATTTATAATTTTCTGTTGTGCTTTGTTGATAGTTAGGCCAAGTTTGGGAAGTCTCAAAAAAGTTAAAAAATCAAAAAGCTACTCAAAAAATTAAAAAGCTATCACTGTTCACCAAAAGTCAACAATTACGGCTGCACAACTCCCAATACTAATTTTTCCCTACATATTAATTTATACAATTTTTTAATACACATTTTTCCATAAAAAGTCAAAAAATTAACCCAAACATTCATATTTTTACCCGGAAAATGTTTTTTAGCTCGAAAAAATCGGGCACGAATGCCCCTAAAGCCCAAAACGACGTCGTTTTGGGCTTTAGGTTTTTTTTTTTTTTTTTTTCTTTTTTTCCGCCATTGTTGACGCAGAGGGAGAGGGAGAAGAGGGAGAAGAGGGAGAGGGAGAGAAAGAGAAGAGAGGGATCGTGCCTCCGGCCATTTTTGACCTCCCGCCGTCCTCGTTCGTCGCCTCCGGCAGCCGTCACAGCTCGCAGCTCGTCCGATCGCCGCCTCTGCCATCGCCGACTCTGCCATCACCGATCTCCGCCTCCAGCCCATTTTTTAGGCCCCTTCCAGTCCCCCTCCCCCTCCTTCTCCTCCCCCTCCTCTGCTTCGTCTTCTTCGTTCTTCTGTTTGAAAAAAAAAAAAAACAAAACAAAACAAAAACGACGAAAACGACGTCGTTTTCATTTCGAGGCAGATTCGGGGCAGCTCATTCGAGCTCCGAATCACGGCTGTTTTTACCCTCAACTTTTTAGTCTAAAAAGACAAAAAGTACTCTTATTTAGGATATTACAAACAACCCCTCAGAGTATGATCACGTTGCGTTTTAGATTTGTTGTGATTGATAAAGTGAGATTTATAAATCAAAAATGTTAAGGTGTCGTTTGGTAACACTTACGTTTTCAGTTTTCTGTTTATATTTACAAAAATTTAAAAAACTCAAATAAAAACTTGTTTGGTAAAATTTTTGATTTATAAATCAGTGGTCTCAGTTTATAAATTTAGCCAAAAAATGAAAACACAAAAAATGTGTTTCCATTTTGAGTTTTGAGTTTTTTTTTTTTTACCACCTAACACTAGCCACTACCCGCCACCATTTTCCACCATCGTCTTCTGCCACCACCACCCACCACTCACCCCCCACCACCACCCACCAGCCACCCCCAGCCACCATCTACCTGCCACCCACTTGCCACCACCTACCTGCCACCCACTCGCCACTACCACCGACACCCACCCCTCACCACCACCCCCACCACCACCCACCACCCGCCATTACCATCCACCGCCCGCCACCACCACCCACCACCTACTTGCCATCACCACTCACCACCCACCTGCCATCACCATCCACCACCTACCACCACCCACAACCACCAGCCATCTGCCACCCACCCGCCACCACCACCACCACCTACCACCATCACCACCACCACCATCACCACCCACCCTCCACCCACCTGCCACCACCACCCACCACCTACTACCACTATCCACTCGCTACCACCCGCCACCGTCACCCACCCACCCACCACCACCACCACCCACCCACCCACCACCACCACCACCACCACCACCACCCACCCACCCACCCACCACCACCACCACCACCACCACCACCCACCACCTACCCGCCACCACTAGCCATCCGCCACCCACCTGCCATCACCACCGCCGCCGCCGCCGTCACCACCACCACCCACCACCCGCCACCGTCACCCACCATTACCACCCACCCGCCACCACCCATCACCACCTACCACCTGCCACCACCACCACCACCACCCACTCGCTACCACCCACCACCCGCCATCGTCACCCACCCACCCACTCGCCACTATCCACCGTCACCACTTTTCACCACCATCTTCCGCCGCCACTTGCCACTTGCCACCACTTGTCATTTCTCACTCTTTTTTATATTTTTAAATTTTTTTAAACATTTTGTCAATTACCAAACGCGTTTGTAGTTTATATTTTTTTAAAAATAAACAAAAACCAGTTTATAAAATTTTTGTAAATATAAACTGAAAACGTAAACGTTACCAAACACACCCTAAATATTTATTAATATTTTTATTAAATTTCTCACAAATCATGTGCCTGTTTGGCAGAGCTTAATTACAGCTTATTTCATCTTTTAGCTTAATTTAAGCTATTTTGATGTGTTTGGTTTAGCTTATAGATTATAGCTTATAGCTTTTTGGAAGTCAGAAATCAGCTTATTCTTTGAGTGGGGCAGGAGATGCTTTAAAAATAAGTTAGAAATCAGCTTATGGTCATAGTTATAAGCTATAAACTGTTTAGGCATAAGCTATAAGCACTTTCCCACAGCTCTACCAAACATGGCCCATGTAGGTCTCATATAATCTCATAATCATGTGAAGTATTTGATAAATATATTAATATTAATCTTTATAATTTTATGTTAATTAATTAAAAAATAAAAAAATTGATAATTTTTTATTGGTTAAGGCTTAATTTGAGAACTTGATTAAAAGGTAAAAATTAACTTTTAACTTATTTTAGTTATATTATCTCTTTATTTTTTATATATTTTTTTCTAAAAAAAAATTAAAAACTTAATTTTTAACTAATTTTTCAAAACAATTTTAAGACATCAACGTGTGACTCCAGACCAACGAATAATTGTTCTAGACTTTGATGTTTATCTATGATTTGTGTGTGTGTAAACAATGCAATCGTGATGGTTACAATTGTTTCTGTTGGCTATTCTGGTTTATTCAAACCCAGCAATTATTGTCAGGGAATGGAAGTCTGTGGCTCTAATTTTTTATAAAAAAATATTAAAAATTTTAAAAGTTTTAGTAAGGTTATGTTTGATTTATCTTTAGAGTCATAATTTTAAAGGTAATTTTTAAAGCTCAATTCAAAATCCATAATTAAATATTTAATTCAGAATTCTTTTATTGATATAGTGTTGAAAATGATTAGGGACAGGATTGTTAAATTATTTTATAAAAAAATTTTAAAAAATAATTTTCATATTTAAAAAATATCTAAAACAAATATATATATATATATTTCAAACAACAGGTTGCAATTAAAAAAAAATGTATTATTCCAGTCAACCGACTGGACGTCGGGCGAACGACCGGGTAGACTCAATCCTCTCTTTTCATAATTTAAAATTCAAAAATATTTTTCAAAATTCATAACTAAACAAATTTTCTTTTTTCAAAACTCAACTTACAATTTCACAATCAAATCATAACTCAAAAAAAGAGAATTACAATTCTAAAACTAAACCAAACGTAACCTAAATTTTTTTTATCAAATATTTTATTTAGGTATGGAATTCACACAATATAGATCTTATGTCAGTTCTACATTAATTGTGAAATATTTGATTGAAAATTTGGTGAGACTTTTAGAGTCTCTAATATTACTCAATTTTTGAAGGGAACACTATTATCATACATACATCATATGTACTTGTTATGTATTTTTATGATAAATTTTATATTTTTATGATAAATATTACATATTTTTTATAGAAATTATTATAATTTGTGGTTCAAAAATAAAGTACCTATTTTGTTGTATTGTTATACATTTTTATAAAGGCGAATTACACAAATAGTCTTTATAATTTGAATCTTGTGTCACTTTGATCCTTAACTTTTCAATTGTGATTAGGGGTAGGTACAGGTCGGTTGCAGCCACGGAACCTCTAATCCGCCATCCGTCTGCCAGATTGACAAATTGGAGAAAATCAATCCGCATTCGTCCGCCAATCCAGCGGATGTGGATTGAGCGGATTGACGGATTAGCGAATGTATGCGAATCGGTTTGACAGTTTAAAATTTTATAAATTTTCAAGATAATTCAATTTATGCACTTCCTCAAAAAATAAAAAATAAAAAATATTACAATCAATAACTTAAAAAAATATTACAATCACTGCATACAGGGATGGAGGAATGTGAGGGCAGGGGGTTCACGTGCCCCCTGACTTTTCAATTTTTTTTTTTTTTTTTTTTTTTTTTTTTTTTTTTTTTTTTTGAGCTTACATGTGGTGCCTTATATGCATAACACATAGCAACCCATTTGGTAGCACACTTTGGTGCTGTTTGGTGTAGCTGTTAAAACAGATTATAGCTTATAGCTTAACAGATTATAGATTATGACTTTAATCAGAAGCTGTTAATCTGTTTGGTATAGCTGTTGGATTATAGATTTAAGTTGCTGAGTAGTGTTTGTTAAATAAGCTGTGAAGTAGCTTTTTCAATTAATTTTTATTTTTTATTATTCACTATTTACCTACATTTTTCATAAAAAGTAATAATAATATTTTAAAGTCCATTTGAGTCTTTTTCTATTTTTAAAAAAATAAAAAATAAAAAAATCTAAGAGTATAACCGTGAATTAACATGTCCACAGCAGAAGCTGATAATCAGAAGCAGGGGGTGAGCAGCTTCTCAGAATCAGCTTTTTTGACTTAAAATAAGCTGATAGAATCAGAAGCTGTTTGAAATAAGTTTAACCAAACAGTCCAAAATAACTTTTTAAAAGCCAGAAGCCATAAGCTGGCTCAAAAAAGCTGCACCAAACACCCCCTTTGACTACTGACCCACGCACCCATGCACCCAATTTCTAAACACACTAACACACACCCAAACACACCTTCAATTCAATTATTATTATTTTTTATTTTTTTATTCATGGGAAAACGGTAACAAGGATTTTTTTTTTTCTCTCTCTTTGTTACTTTATAATTTATCAACTCGCGATTCACCAGATTATGATCACATAATACGGATTTGAGATCACACTACAACCTTGATATATTCTCTTTATTGTTTATAGATAACTGTATTTATAATTTTTTATTTTTAAATAAAAATTATGAGTATCAATTTATAGTTATTTGCTAAGTTTTGATTTGTAAAAAATTTTTATTTGTTATTATTAATGTTAAAATAAGAGCTTTTGATATGTTAAAATATGAATATTAATTGGTAGCGATTTATATTAAAAGTAAGGATTTTGGTTTGTTATTGTTTGTGCTAAAATTAGGGATTTGATTTGTGTTACAATTAAAAATACTTCATCCGTCTCAAAATATTAGTCTCTTATTCCATTTTTCATTGTCCTAAAATATTAGTCCATTTTCAAAAATCAAGTACAAAAATAATATAAATTTTCTATTTTGCCATTCTTTTAAATTCATTAACAACATAAAAAGTACAATTATGACATTGACATTCCCCAAAAAATGTACTATCAAAGGATAATTTTAGAAAATTAATTTTTTTAAAGTGCAATAATTATACTATCAAAAAAAATTAGGTTCCCCAAAAGGGACCATTATTTTGGGACGGATGGAATATTAATTTCTAGTATTTGTTATTTAAATTATGGACTTTCATTTGTTATAATATTGGTATATTAGAAATTTTATTTGTTGTGATTTGTGCTAAATTTAAATTTTTTGATTTGTATTAAAATTGGAGATTTTCATTTGTGGGGATTTGTGATTTTAATTATGAATTTTTATTTTTTAAAACAGCCATGGAGAAATATTTTAAAAGAAAATCAAAGTTGGAATCATCTCTTCCTCAAGAAGAAAGTTATAATTATTCTTCCACAAAACAAAGTCGCATAAAAATTTTGATATTATAATTAATAAGTGCCCCTCCTACGTTAAATTCCTGACTCCGCCACTGACTGCATGCCTCATCCAAAAAAAAAAAATTTGAAACTTTAAAATATTACAATCATTACATGCCTTATCTACATATTACAATCACAACATGTCTCATCCACATAAAGTATTACAATATGTAGTTATTAAAATACAAAAACAATTCTAATCACCAAAACCATGAACAAAGCAGTAGTAGAGATTGTATGCCTCTATATTGTTACATATATATCTATTTTTTAAAACAAAAAACAACCAGCATATATCATCTTTTTTATTTACTATTTTTAGAGTTAGATTTAAAAACAAAAAATATATATAGATAAATATTACGTTTATTTTTTTCAATTCAACAAAATATATTTCACAGAATATTTAAACTCTTTTTCAATTGAAAACACAAACAGAATATCTAAACAAATTGAAGACACAAAGTTTTACAAATTACTAGGGGTGCTTGCGGTTTGGCGGTTCGGTTGCGGCCAAACGAACCTCAAATCCGTCATCCGTCCAAAACTAGGCGGATTGGAAAAAATCAATCCGCAACCGTTCGCTCGTCATCACGCATCCGTTCAAAATGTGGCGGATCGGTTCGATTATGTCGTTTTGGACGGATCGGTATATCTACTGCTCACCTCTAATTGTGATACATTTGACCATAAATTTTGAATTTTGTTCCAAATAAAGATATTGTAATTGAAAATGTTGTTTACTTTACAAATGAAAAATGCTCTATTTCAAGGGCAAATTTGCCAATTTAATAAATATAAACTAGTTCGACAAAAATAAATATCAGAAAGATATTTTTAAATTTTTAAAAATTATTTCTATCCACTAAATATAAAGTTATTTTTAAATAATAAATCATTTATATTTTTTTGATGAGAAATTTGGCCAAAATCCCATCATAATAAAACTTTAATGCATTAAGGACAAGCACAAAAAGTTTTCGTGAAAAAATCGAACACATGACAATTACCAAAATATACTTACTGAGTAATTTAATATTTTAAATTTTAAAATAATATAACTTTTAATCTAAATTTTAGTTTTTAATAAAATTAGTATTTTTAGAATCATTTCATCAAGATTTACCAAACAAGATGTATGTTGATTATGAAATTCTTGAAAAATAAAAAATTTAAAAAAATACCGTCAAAATTGACGTAAACAGTAATATGTTATTCTGTCTTACAGTAACAAGTTACTCTGGTTCACAAAAATATTTTACTATTACCAAAAAAAAGTACATGCTAAATGAACCAACCAAAAATGCACATACACAATATTTTTAAACTTATTGTATAAAATAAAACAAAATTGTTCCTCGTCAAAAGAATTTTGTGAGATATATATATATATATATGCATTGATAATATTGTCCAAGAAAAAAAATTACTTTGTCTTTGCTCAATTATGCATTTTCTCCTTACGAGATTTATGAGGTATAATAAATTGGGTTGTCATTTTTACCAATTAAGGGTCTAATGGAGGGGTTTTGGCTAAATTTCTCTTTTTTTTAATTTTTTTAATTTTTTTTTTACCAACAGGCTATTTTAGTAATTTTTTGACTTTTTGGCTTTTTGGCTAAAATATGAGGTAAAAAAATTACTATGTTTGGGATGACTTTTTGGCTTTTTACGAAAAGATGTGCAAAAAGTAGAGAGAAAATGAAATCTTTGACTTTTTGATATAAGTTGTTGGCTTTTTGATTTTTTTAGTAACTTTTTGGTTTTTAGGCTAAAACAGCCACTTGCCAAACGAGGCCTTAGTATATGTTTGGATGATGATCATGTAATGGTTGGTTGTTTTCGTTGATAATTTTGGATGGTTATCATGAAATGAATAGTTATTTTTGTTGTTAACAGATACTTTTGGATGGTTACCATGTAATATATGATTATTAGGCTTTTAATGAGTAATCATATGTTTTAATGGGCAAATTATAAATAATAAAAAAAACAAAAACAAAAACAAAAACAAAAACAAAAACGGAAAAAGAAAAGAACCAGTGTTTCAATTTTGACAAATTAAACCCTGGAGTTTCATCAGTGTTTCAATGTGAACCTCCGTCCATATCCGTTTGATTGAACTAACAGAATCTGGGCAAATTTTTAGATTCAAACACACATGTTCAAGCACTTCTATTTCCATCGTCGTAACTCTGTTTCGCCTAATTTTTGTATCATTGGATTCATCTCATGGCCTAATTTTCACTCCACCCATCATATGCCTTGTTCCACTTCTTTTTGCATGCTATTGGAGTTTCAAAAATTGTCTAAAAATAAGATTTTTCTCTCTATGGGCAAAATTTTCAAATTCAAACACAAATGTTCAAGCACTCATATTTCCCTCGTCGTAACTCCGTTCTGCTTCATTTTTGCATCGTTGGACTCACCTCATGGCCTAGTTTTTACTCCATCCCTCATATGCCTTGTTCCACTGCTTTTTGGGTGCTGTTGGAGCTCCGAAATTGGCCAAAAATAAGATTTTTCTCTCTTTGCGCAAAATTTTCAGATCCAAATCCAAATGTTGAAACCCTTGTATCTCCCTCGTCGCAATTCCATTTAGTTTCATTATAATTATAATTGCAATTTGATGGCATGCAATTTGGCTTTCAATGAGAGAAAATTTTATTTTTGACCAACTTTTGAGGCTTTGACGGCATACAAAAAGACGTGGAACAAGGCACATGAGTGTTGAAATGAAAATTAGGCTATGAGGTGAATCCAACAATGCCAAAAATGAGGCGAAACAGAATTACAATGAAAG
Organism: Camellia granthamiana; assembly: GCA_036172215.1. Lineage (NCBI taxonomy): Eukaryota > Viridiplantae > Streptophyta > Magnoliopsida > Ericales > Theaceae > Camellia > Camellia granthamiana. The sequence goes on along the minus strand of CM069913.1, from coordinate 60,457,615 downwards.
AGATACAAGTGCTTGAATATGTGAGTTTGAATATGAAATTTTTGCCCAAAGAGAGAAAATTTTTATTTTTAGCCAACTTTTGGAGCTCTAACGGCATGCAAAAAGAGGTGGAACAAGGCATATGAGAGGTGGAGTGAAAACTAGGTCATAAGATGAATCCAACGATGCAAAAATAAGGCCAAACGAAGTTACGATGAGAGAGATACAAGTGCTTGAGCATATGTGTTTGAATATGAAAATTTTTCCTAAAGAGAGAATAATCTTATTTTTGACCAATTTTCGAAACTCCGACAGCATGCAAAAGATGTAGAACAAAGCATATGAGTGATGTAATGAAAACTAGGCCATGAGATGAATCCAACGATGCAAAAATGAGGCGAAATAGAGTTACACAAGGAAGATATAAGTGCTTGAACATGTGTGTTTGAATCTGAAAATTTCACCCAGATTCTATTAGTTCAATTAAACAGATATGGGCGAAGGGTTCACATTTGAAACATGAATGAAATTCTAGGGTTTAATTTATTGAAATTAAAACCTTGGGGTTTAAATTAAAAAACACGTGAAACTCTGGACTTTTTTTTTTTTTTTTTTTTTTTTTTTTTGTAATTTGCCCTATGTTTAATATATGAAATGTGTTTTAGTTTTGAATTTTTTGATTTAATGAATTGATCTAATAATGATATCCAAGTTATCGTCATGTTTAACTTGAGCTTTTTTGACTATTTTTAGAATTTGTTTTTCGAAAAAATATAAACCTACGGGAGCCATAAAAAAATATATACCAGCTTATTGGGCCCAGTCCAAACAATGGAGCCCATGAAGTAAATATCACACCCCCATTTATAAAAAGAGGGCATCCTACGGAATGAGGGTATGTCTCATATCTCTGCACCACACAACACACTCACCCTCTTTTGTTCTTCATCTTCTCTATTTGATTCAAGTTGCTAACTTTATCATCGGAGTGTCTCCGGTCGGCAATCCTGATTGGGTGGCGCCGACCATGCTCATCTTTGCAGATCTACAAGGGCAAAAGTCATCTCTTTGTTGGATCTCTACAATCCATGTGAGTGCATTTTTCTAGGTCTCACAATTAGCGCCATCTTTGGGAAACGTCTGCAAGAGTTCAACGAAGAGAAGAGCAAACATGTTATTGTAAGTAAAAATTTAACAACATTTTTGATCTTTTTGCTCTCTGAAAATTATTTTAAAATTGGTTCTTGAATGGGATATACATATGTGTGTGCTTACAAACTCTCTGGAAACTTTTGTTCATGGTAAATCTTGATGAAAAGTTTTAATATAAAACAGAGCTCATGAATTCACTTTTGCATCTTCATTTTCTCTCTCTAAAAATGGGTTTCACACTTTTATTTGTGAGATCTTCTTTTCGGCATCATCAAAAGGGTTGCTCAGTCAAACCCACCTCTAAGATTTTTATTTATTTATTGCCTCACAGGAGTTTACTTTAAAATTGATTCTTGAGATATACATGTACCTATACTAGCAATTTCTATGGAATCTAAAGTTGGGTCTTTATTTTCTCTCTCTAAAAGTCTTTTGGCCAGCAAGATAGCACAAGTTGCCGAGCAAAAAGTGAAACTGCGTCCAAACAGCTGGTTTGTTAATTAAGATGTTTGGCAACACTGTCCTCTCGGCCAAACTGAAATGTGTAACTGAAAGACCCATTTAATTCGGCACTTTATTTGGTTTGCCTATCCAATAACTCAGCAAGTCTCTTTATTGAACTTTTTTGTTCAGCTCACAGACCATATATTATAGGCCGACCATTGTTTTCTCTCTTTAGTGCCATTAACGGCAATCTTTAATTTTTGGCAAGCCAAAGGTGGCGTCGTTGCTGACCAAGTGTTTCGGAAATCAAAGAGCCAAGAGGATTTGCCTTCCAAATGTCTCGGCAAGACAAACCCAGCGAGGAGGCTGACCGAGAGCATCCGGCAAGCAAAAAACATAAACAAAGTTGCCGACTTAATTACTTCGGCATCGAAATGATGTTACCAAGCTGATAATTCTTTTAAAGACAGCGGAACACAACATTCTTCGGCTAAACCACTCAAGTTTCTTGGCTTTCCTTTAAATCGATAAACCAACAATGGAGCTATTTCGGAAGCCTTACATTTATATCCGGCATCCGAGCCCATGCATATGCATTTCGGCAGTGTCGTGACACATAGCAATTTGCTCGACAAAGCTCCAAAATTACTCAACAGATGTATAACCCCAAGCTCCATTCTTTGGCAATGAAAACGGCTCGATTATTTGCCGCCGAGAGCATATTCAACAATGTGAACCACCAAGCTCTTTTTTCGAGCACATTCACCCACCAAGCACATTCTTCGGCTGACCACACTTTAGCCAATGACGAGAGCCGAACGAGGAACAAAAAAAAAAGAACACAAAAAAAGTAACCAAACCGTCTTATTATTGGTCAACTTTAGGAGGCCCAACGACATTCAAGCAGTGGTGGAATGAGGAGTATAAATTATGGAATGAACACCAGGCCGTGAGCTAAAACCAACATCGCAAAAATAAGGTGAATCAGACTTAAGACGAAGGAGATAGCAGGGCTCAAAGTGAGAAGTTTGAACCTAAAGAATTATGCCTTCCACGAAATTCTGTATGAAGGTGCTGCATGAAGATGACACAAGGATTTACTGTGCGCTTTTTAGTGTAAAGTGCTACGTTGCATCTTAGCTTGTTCAAATTCATTGGGTGGTCCGATAACTTCGGGGATGTCTACCCTCGCATTTTTCACCGTGTAGAATCCATTTTTAGGGTCCAATTTTGCAATTTCTAAGTCTCGTATTGGGATCATGAACCAACCAATTGGGAACATTAAATGATAGATTAACAGTCAGATTGTGTCTGATCAGCATGCAATTTTGACAGCAAGCCCTGGAGCTAGGCCACAATTTTCCATCTTCACCGATCATTTATTCATCTCTTGGCCATCAACCACCACATGGGACAGGACCCACAACTTGAATTTCTTTTGCATTCGACTTCGCACATTTGTCATCTTCATAATAATAATAATAATAATAATAATAATAATAATAATAATAATAAAATAAATAAATAAATAAATAAATAATAAAACTAAACAAGCAATAGCTCAAGTACATTTACAATTATTAATTCCTCTATCTCTTCTGTAACAATCTCATGATTTAATTCTTAGAGGTGCCGCAATAATGCTCAGCATTATTGTCGCGGCAACATTATTCGGCAACATTGCTTATTCGGCCAACATTGCTCACTTGGCAAGACTACTTGGCCACACATACGTCAATCGGCTCCCAAGTTGAATTCGCACAGCCGCTTGACTATTTTTGGACGCTCAGCACCATAACTCCATCACCACGCAGCAATGATATATATCCTTAATCATGTTGGCTACAGCTGTGATGTCGAGAACAAATTTAGTCACTCTTTTTTGAAGTCACATATCAGCAACATGCTCCACAACATTGGACATTTTCATAACAAAACCTACAGTTATTAATTCATCTACCTCTGCGGCACGAATCTCATGATTTAATTCTCGGCAACACCATTGCTCGGCGCTACTAGCTCGGCATAGAACTAGTATCTCGGCTTGCCGAAATCAACATTTGAATATACCAACGAATCCGTGTCCACTCAAGGAGTCCAAACCCACCAACCTGAGGAGACAAGAGGTAACCGAAGTGCACTGGTGGTTGTGAAATAGACCTAATATTCAGAAAACTAAAATTTTCAATGTTGTCAAACTCAAGTTTTGACTATACTAGTGTGAAGTACTCATCGAGACGAGTCTAAAGCCACAAACCGCGTCGAAATCAAAGCTAAAACGAAGCCATACGAGCCAATCAAAATTTGCCCAGAAAATACACTGTTTCGCTAGGGAAGACAACCCAGCCAGCCAATGAAGAAATTATCATGTGCTTTGCGGTTGAATTACACCCTGTTGATTTGAGCCCTCAGATCCATTTTGGGTAAAACTACGCCATTTGGAGTCCGATTTGGACAATCCAATAGTAATTTTCAACTATTTGGAACTTTTTGAACACATCTATATGGTTTGATTTAGCAAATTCCATACCAAAAGTTTGTAGATTTTATATGCCCTACCCTATATCCATTGCAGCTTAAACAATACTTTTGCCACCACGCCTAGAGTTTGGTCAATGCTGAATTCAACAATTTTGGCGTCTTCCCGCCTATATCACAGCCCATATCATTCAGCAATTTTGGCTGAAGTCTATTCCGACTTCCCTCTAACTAACAACTTTCATTTGCAAGCAATGGGGCAAAGAATCTGCGCCAAGAATTTGTTCTCGGCTTACTCCTCGACAATGTTGGCCAATGTCCTATCTGAATTCCTTTCACATAACAACTATCAGTCGAAAGCAATAGGGCAATCAATGACACGTGATGCATTATTCACAATCCTTGCAATATTGGCTCCTGATCGCCACTTAAAATCATCAAAAGTCTCTGAATACGGCGCAAACTTCGCACTTGGCACGGAGCGCCATCAGCAAAGGTTTCCGAATTCGGAGCAAATCATACATATAGTAATTGTGGCATCTTTAGTATAGCCCTCAATCGGGGGTTATAATGTTGCGGCCTACGGCCCTCTCCTGGAGGATATAATATTGTGACATACGACCCTTGCCTAGGGGATATAATACCGCGACCTACGGTCCTTGCTCAAGGGTTATAATATCATGGCCTACGGCCCTCGCCCGAAAGATATAATACTGCGACCTACGACACTCGCCCGAGGATTATAATACCGTGGCCTACAGCCCTCGCCCGGGGCTAATAATACCGTGGCCCATCGTTACAAATATATCTGATGTAGACCTAAGGGGTCCCTATGTTAGACCTATGGTAGACATCATTTATTTAACCTCTCTATACTAGTATTACTCACTGGGCTTTAGCTCGGCCCTCGCTCGGGGCTAACAATACCGTGGCCCATCGTTACAGAGATCTCTGATATAGACCCAAGGGGTCCTTATGTTAGACCTATGATAGACATCATTTATTTAACCTCTCTATACTAGTATTACTCACTAAGCTTTAGCTCGCCCCTCTCCCTTATATTACATTCAAACATACATGCATTCATATAGTCATTCATTCATTTTATTCATTTATCTAGAGTGTTCTTTATCAAGAAACTTAACATCTATTTGAACAACGTAGTTCAGCAATAAAAACTGTCATTCCTTCTACCGTAGAGAATGAAAGTTGTGGGGCAATTGTGGGAGTCAGAAAAAAAAAAAAAAAAATACCAACTTATTAGGCCCAGCCCAAACAATGGTGCCCATCAAGTAAATATCACACCTGCATCTATAAAAGAAGGGCATCCTATGGAATGAGGGTATGTCTCATATCTCTGTACCACATGGCACACTCACTCTCTTTTGTTCTTCATTTTCTCTATTTGATTAAAGTTGCTAACTGTATCATCAGAGTGTCTCCGGTTGGCAATCTTGGTTGGGCGGCGCCGACTATGCTCATCTTTGCAGATTTATAGGGGCAAAGCTCATCTCTTCGTTAGATCTCTATAATCCATGTGAGAGGATTTTCTAGGTCTCACAAAACCAATTTAACAAAAATAAATATAAAAATAATTTTTAAAAAATAGTTCTACCCTCCCAAAAAGATGAAATTATATAAAAATGAAGTGTTTTTAATTTTTTCACCAATTTAATTTTTAGTTTCTTAGAAAAAAAAATTGAAAATAGATTCTAAAAACCAAACAAAACAAATCTTTATAATGAAAAAAGTGCTAGCATTATTCATTTAAAAAAAGGCCATTACATTTCAAATAGCATACAAGTTAACTGAGAGTATGGTCCATAGTCTTGGGCTGAGCTAAGTTTGTTGACATGAAAGGTTGAACTAGGCTACGGATGTTGACTGGGTAGACGAAGTGTGCATTTCGGCCGGGCTATGATGCCTATTTAGTTCATTGACCGAAGTGAAGAACCTAACAAGATGGTTAAACTAGGCCAAACTTAGCTTGGTCTTCGTATTGAGTTTTAGCTCGGTAGTCCAATTAGAAGTTAGTAAGGCAGCTATTACGGTTGTGCAATTGACCTGTAACCGAGTTGGAACCTTAAGGTAGCTCGGTTGTCGGCCTGGAAGTTAGGTCGTTTACTTTGAATCTAATGATAAGGGTGTTAAAGGATAGGCTTTATCCTTTAAGAAGATAAGTACTAGTAGGATATGATGGGGAATTAAAGTCCTACTAGGATTCTACCATGCGAAAATTATAAAAGCTCAAAGATAACCTAAAATGAGGTATTACAATTCTAACTACAATTCTAACTCCCGAATTTACAAAGTTTTCCCCATATTAATAATGTGAATTGACTTAGGCATCAGGGGTTTTCTAGAATACACCTGCCGGGTATTTTATCGGAGTTGTTTTGCAGGAAGAACAATATCATTTGTAGAGGTTCAAGCTTGATCAGAAGGAGTACGTGTGTAGTGAATATTTCATGCCTGTACAATTGGTGCCGTCTGTGGGAAACGCAGACTAGACCTTGACAATCAAGCTTTTCCTAAAGTTTTGAATGGCCAACATTGATGATAACCCATGTTTGTCGTCGATGGAACCACACTTAAGCCAACCAGGAAGCATGAGGATTTGCCTCATATTTATTCAATGGTGAACCTTGATACTCTCAGGGAGAACGTCAGAAGAGGTCCATATAGAGATGCTCTAAACAAGTGAGTGCACTCCCATCAACGTTTTTCAAACCTAGATGGGAGCAGCGGAGAACATCTCACGGTGATTGGGTCTTAGAGGAGGTGGTGACGCACCAAGATAAGGTAATACAAAGAATAGTAATGGAAATAGAAGTGTTGAAGCATAGAATGAAGGGAAAAAGTGTTGCTAGGGTGGAAATCCACAATGCGTGTACTCAATCCCATCATCTGAAGAGCGAAGGAGGCATGCCATGCCTATGCTTTCTAGTAGCAGGAGAAATTACAAAACAGGCGAATCACGCTCAAAGATAGAAATGTTGACAACTAAAGAGAGCACTTATCATCCTTCACATACATTTGCGATATCCATATTCTCTTATCAGCTAGATCGAAGCATCTGATGACAGTTCTAGATAAAATAGCGCATTTGAGAGAAGCCTAGAGGTTACCATCTTTGTAGAGGTTGGCTCCTAGGATGCATGGTAGTGTGGAAGTATCAATGCTAGCATTACGCGTTGTTGTTCGCATGCCAGCTGATAAGGCTTCAGAGTTTGCCATTCTCCCTAGAAATTGATAATGTTCTTTTCTAAGTTGGTTTTCATTAACCTAAGTTCACCATCTACGAGGGAAAATTAATCCCTACATACACATCAGCCACTATCGTAAGTTGTGGTTGTCCATAGGCAAAATGACGCCTTAATGTGCATTTTGTTTACATCAAGCCTGCGAGAGTTAGGCTTGACATGGTTTCAAAGGTTACTAGAATGTAGCATTAAGACTTGGACATAGCTGGCTGAAACTTTTGTCACTAGATTCGAGTCAAACACCGGGACACCAAAAGAAGTTAACTACTTGTTGAAGGTCAATATGGAACTAGGAGAGGCATTGAAAACATACAACGTCAAGTATTGGGAGATATTCAATTAGATTAGCAAATGCCCCACTAACCTAGCGATTGTTTAGTACAAGCAAGGTTTACTAGTCGAACATAGACTGAAGGACTTGCTGACAATGACTCCTCCTCAAACTATGGAGGCGTTGATGGAAAGAATCAATTAGCACATCAGAGTTGAGGAGGATATAGCCCGACCTATTGTGAAGACAAATTCAATAGTGGCAGGCAAAAAAAGTGCGGCAAAGGTCAACACAATTAGGAGAGAAAACAACTATAACATCCGCTATGACGTTCTAAAAATCGGGAACATCAAAGAATACATTAACAAATAATTACAGGGTTTTCCTAAGGTTGTAGGTCTAGGAAAATGTCACTAATGAGTCCTTTGGTCTATAACCAAGTAAGATCTCAAGAAGGTCAAGAAGGTTAGAGGAGTCAATATAGCATCTCTTTAAAGTCCAACCACCTCGAGGAGACTAATTAGGTAGCGAATCCCATCCTCAGCTAAACCCAGCCCTAGGTTGTAGCCTAATTGAAGAAGTTGTTGAGCTTGTGCCCAAGCCCACCTTTTTATAAAATCTCAATGTGGGGTAGACGAGGTTTGGAAGCCTCATTGTGAATTTCATATGATATATCCACAAAGGATATGAAGGATGGTCGTGGATCAATACAGGATCAAGAAAAAGGGATTGAACTTGAATAAAGCTTGGGTTGATGGGGTCGCTATTAAGGTGGGAAGATCATTAGTGAACCAATCTTAGGAGTAAAGCATGATGAATTCTTCCTCAACATGAAGTTACTAACTGCAGTGATAATGGTTTCATTCATGGGAAACTTGATGCTGATATGATATGAGGATGCCACAACCAAGTTGGCGTGGAGCCCAGGTTGTGCTAGCAACATTTTATATGTTTATAGTATGTATATCCACTACATGGAATAGAGTTGACTGAACAAGGGATCCCACTTGGAGATTAAGTCGAACTATACCTTGTGTAGTTCGAGTGGTCTCATCATATGCACGAACATCTATAGTGAGGAGCAAACCAGGAGGGGTCCAAATTCAACTACCTAGCTGTACTCAATGTGCGTTTATTAAATTTGCATAAGTTTCTATCAAGACTCTCTTGATTTGGTAGTGGTTTACCAAGGCCTCTACATACAGGGGTGAAGTATATGGATAGTGAATGTAAAGTCAAAATCATTTTGAGTCAAGGTAATTGGTTAGGAGAAAATAGACTTCCCACCATAGCTTGCAATCCCTCAAATGGAATGGAATTAGGTAAGCTTGCTTATGCTAGCCTTTGCCAGCCCGATGGACTTGTGAAGTAGACAAAAGTTTCGTAATTGAGATCTGGGTAGGAATATTTTCTTCAACGGGTTTGTAAGAGATATAGAAGGATGGCTTCGACAAAGCAGGTTGAGTCCCAACTGGTTGAGATTGTGGCTACAAATGAAAAATTCTTCCTGATCTAGTGGTTGACTAATGCTATCTATAGCACAATGGAAGGGTATTGTTGGAAAGATCATCAAGCCTCAATGGAATGGACCTCGCCAAGTGTAGGATAGCCATTCTGCTAGGCTTTCCCGCATGTCGATGGGCGCCCTGACCGCTGCTTGAAGTGGAGTAACATAAGTCGTTTCCAATAAATGAGTAAGCTGTTCTCGAGGATTTGCTACCTCGAAGAGCAAAGCTACTTTATTGAGTTTACGAAGTGAAGGAGCGAGAACTTTGCCTAGATATAAAAAAAAAAAAATTTTAAAAATTGATTTCAAGCACATCTGGTCAAAGTCTATCTTGTCTTTACCACAAGTCAATTTCCTTGGCTAACAATAAAGAATTTAAGTTTTGCACATATCCGCGGGCTCTTCAATTTGCTTTCTCCCTTATAGATGAAATAAGTAAGGTGGTATACTATATTTATCTGCTTATTGGAACTCTTTCTAATGACCTATATATTCTGTTATCATTTCCAGATGGACGATCTATTACAAATTTTGGAGGAAGAAACAAACTCTTTTCATTCTTTTTTTTTAGGGCTATTACCTTTTACTTTTTTAGGGGCACCTTAGATAGCAAGGTTACCTTTTTGGTAGATCTTAACTAGGTATTAATACAAGATATACATAAGTTGATAGAAGGGTGATGATAGGTTCTCAAAAGACATGTATATAGATATAAGTAATTGAAAAACCTACGTGATTCATGATTCGTAAGAGATTTAATTGCAACAAATGCCAAACAATTAAAACTAACAATCTAAAATATCTAGCATTAATGAAAGTGATTTAGATTGTTGTTTCACAATTAATAGATCAACACAAATGATTTTTACATGGAAAAAACCACAGTTGGAGCACCTCCAATGATGATAAAAAAAAAAAAAAAAAACCACGGGCAAAACGCCACAAATCAATCCACTATGAAGAATGAAAGAACACAAATTTATCAAATAATTTACCTGAACTCTGTAAAATTGTCTTCAACAATTCGTGCCTCTCTCACCAACGCCTTCATCTCGAAATTGATCAGCTTGATGTCGAATCCACAACATCCACGTCGAATCCATGACCACAAGCAGCTTCGAACTCCTTCAAAGACTTCACACTCGAATCCTCGGAATCCATTGACGAATAACTCTTTTGTATAGAATGATCAAACAAAATCTTTTGATAAGAACCACTTAATTCATGAGATACACTCACGCAATTATCAAAGGAAACAAGTAAAGAAGCTCTAAAAGAAAACTCTAATACCCAAGAAGAAGATCTAGAAGCCGTACCCTAGAAACTGACTTGATCACAACTTTATAGTAGGCAAAATCGTGATCATCGCTCAAGCCGTGGAATGGTCGCTTGAGTGGTGTGACTTAAACGTAGCATAAGTGACTTCGCTCAAGCGATGGAAAGTTAGCTCGAGCTTGAAAAATCATCTCCCAGTATTTTTGCAATCAGTTCAAACTTCTGTAAGGCTTGCATCTTCGCTCGAGCAATGCTTTCACTGCTCAAGCGATCAAGCCAAAAACACAGGCACATTTACAACTCAATGAGACAAGTTTGTTTGTGGAATTGGCAACAAGTAAGGACCTAACAATAATAATAATTACAAAAGTTGGGATTTAGTTGCAACCCCAAGTTCCATGAATATTACATTCAAAAGACAAAATATTACAGATGGATTTCAAACAAAATATCTTCTAGTTCTTCTTAAGACAACCAAAAGTCTTCAAAGGTCTTCGGTTCTTCGTTGTCTACGAAGGTCTCTTCAATATCTGGCATGAAACGCCATGAGCTTTTAATGCCCAGTAAACTCACATACACCCCACCGATTTTCCCAATCCAATACATAATCATAACATTGGCAAGAACATAACTTACAAGAGAGGCAATAATCAAGCAGAGCTTATAATTGGTTTCATTTCCCTAGGTTAACTATTCATTAAGTTAGTTGTAGGAAATTCCCCGTGTAATCACCATTCCTACTCAACCATTAAGCATTGGACACGATGCTATTCGAACCTCCCCTTGGCCCTATACTAGGATAGCGCCAAGGATGCTTACGCACCAAATTATATATTGGAGTTATAATGTCAATGGCCTATCAAGAAGCAATAGCCTCCAGGGATACAAACCTTATGTGAGATCTTCAATGACACCCTTATTCTACACCCAAATCCATAGACAGTTAGAATACGTTCCATCTTAGGGTATGGTGACACACTTGCTTAAGATTTAGCTCACTTAGGGAAATTGTCCCACCATCAATTCGATACCAATTCCTTTCATTACCTATTCATCAATAAAAATCATCTAATCAATACTTGAAGTCACGAGTTATTATTCCATAAATTTACTTTAATGATCGAAAGCCCAATTACTACCCCAATTAAGTTTCCTATTGTGTTAAATGTTTTAAGCTAAGGTTAGAATAAGTTATTGAGACAATAATTTCCATATAAGTATGAGCATCATCAAATCATCATGGTAAAGAAATATAGACACAATAATGTAAATATCATATTAAGGCTCAAACATGTGATGAAATGGAATATCCCTCAGTTCCAATTCAATTGAATATTTTTTTATTTAGTTAGGATAGATGATTAGGGACCCTAATTATGTATTTAAACATGATCTAGTTTTGATTAAGTCAATGTAGAACCAAATTGATGTAAAGTACAAACATAATCCCTTGATTCAAGGGTACTTGATCAAAATCTTTTTGTATTTTATGAGATTTGATCACAAAAGTACACCTATATATATATATATATATAAAGAAGGGGTGGCTAGCCATAATAATTATATTTGGGGAGGGGGGTGGAGGGGGATTTTCTTTGATTAGTTGTATACAAATTGTAGATTTTTTTTGAATATATTTTAGATGCAAAGTTATTTGTTTGAGAACAAAAAGTACAAGTATATATATATGTATAATGGTACTAGTTTTAGGTCAATGTGTGAATCTAATAAAATGTAAGGGAAAGGGCTCAATCAGAACATTTATTTAGACAAGGGTTTGGGAATTTAATTTAGTTTGAGTTTTTTCATTTCGAATTAAACGGCGATTAATCAAACGATCACAGTGAGAATTGGAAATCTAGGGCTTTGGGTAATCAATCATTAATTAGAGACTTAATTGATTATTATTATTAAGGTATTAGAAATGATTTCTAAGTTATCGGGACTGGTTAGGGTTCGAATCGGGACACGATTTTATTCTAGGGTTCAAATTGCAAGTAAGCAATGAATCAAGGGTTTTAATTGAAATAGTCCAAAGGTAAGGGCCTTAAATGGAAATACAAAGGTTAGGTATCTCACAACTGCAACAGAAGAAACCGCAACAACAATGATCGGGCTAACCATCCCAAGAATAATGAAGAAGAAAGTGCAAGAAAATTGAATGCGCACTGGCATTAGTACGGTCTTCAGGACGCCCATCTATCATATTTTAAGTGAAATACATGACAAGGCATATGTTTTATGGCCGACAAAGTTAAGTAATGCTCAGAGGGGTTACAATCCTAAGTATCATTGCACTTACCATGATGAAAAAGGGGGCACTGTACTGAAGATTACATGCCACTCAAACAGCACTTGGAAGAATTAATGGCAGCAAGCCACTTTTATTGTTACATTGAGGCAGGAGCCAGAGGGGCTCCATAGGATCAAGCCACGCCAAATGGCCTAGTAATTGAAGACGTTACTTCTCAATGAGTGATAAATGTGATTCATGGGATCATTGAGCTTGAGTGAGTTTGTGAGCTTAGGGGGATGATAAAGAAGGCAGAGCACATAAGGGAGGTACTTAGCATGCAACCAGTGAATAAAAAAGGAAAGACCAAACAGAAGGATGTGATATCCTTCTCAAGCAAGGACTTGGAGAGGATCCATAACCACTATAACGGCACGCTAGTTGTCACTTTGTATGTCAAGGACTTTGATATAAGAGGATCCTAATTAACCAAGGTAGCTCAGTTGAAATAATGTATTATGACACCTTCAAGTAGTTGAACCTAGAGGACAAAGACTTAGCGCCAGGAACATCTCCTTTAGCCGGCTTTAACTCACAATCGGAATAGCCACTGAGGAAGATCATATTGTTGGTCAAAGCTTGCTCAGTTGTGAAGCAAGTGGAGTTTTGGGTGTTGAAAGTCCCATCTACTTGCAATCTCATTTTGAGAAGAGGGTGGTTGCACGTCATGCATGCAGTCGCATCACCTTACCATTAAGCGATCTGCTTTCCTTCGACAACATGAAGAATTTACGAAGTCTATAGAGACCAAGTGATGTCAAAGTAATGCTTCGTAGCAGTGAATGACAGCCGTGTTGATAAAAGTTATGTACAAATGATCAAAGGACTAAAGAACAAAGAAGTTTGGAAGACGTCGGCAAGAAAGCCAAGGGAAAAGCTGTAGAAGAGTTAGTGGAAGTGTGGATCGACAAAAACGATCTAGAGAAATTCCTTTTGCTAGGTTCACCTTTATCTAGGAAAGAAATATTAGAGATCATGGATTTTTTGATTTCTAACATGGAGGTGTTTGCTTGGATGCCTTTTGACACGTCTAGCATTGATCCAAGTTTAATCTGCCATAAGTTAAACGTCTTCCCTCATACCAAACTAGTCATACATCGAACATGTTGTCAGCTCTACATCATGCCGAGATATTGACAAAAAAAGTTGAGAACTTCCTAGAAGTTGGGGCAATCAAAGAAGTCCATTGCTCTAAGTGGATTTCAAACACTGTCATTATGCCGAAGAAAAATGAAAATGGCACATTTGCATTGACTACAAGATGGTTAACAAGGCTTGCCCTAAGGATAGTTTCTTTCTACCAAGAATTGATCAATGGTGGAATCAACAGCCGAGCACAAACGATTGAGCTTTTTGGATGAGTATCGCAATTACCATCAGATAGTTATGCATGAACCGAACCAAGAGATCACGTCTTTCATAACTCCAAGAGGGTTGTACTGCTACAAGGTTATGTCTTTTGGTCAGAAAAACGCAGCGGTCACCTTTCAAAGAATGATCACCAAAATGTTCGCTCCTTTGGTTTGTAAGACCATGGAAGCTTACATTGATGACATGGTGATTAAAAGCAACAGTGAGTTGGATCATCTCATTAACTTGACAGAGATGTTTGGCATCATTACGACTCACAGGCTGCGTTTGAAAGCATCCAATTTGGTATGGGGTCAAGAAAGTTTTTACGCTTCTTGGTGACTAACCATGAAATAGAAGCAGATCCTAAGCAAGTCAAGGCAATCCAAGAGTTAGAGAAACCAAATTTTCCAAGTATGTGTAGCATCTTGCTGGGATGACAACCGTGCTAAATAGATTTATCAGCCAATCATCAGATCGCTGCGGACTTTCCTTCTAGATGTTTAAGTCCAAGTTCTTTTAGGACAAAGAATGTGACCACGCTCTGGATGAGTTAAAGAAGTATTTGTCTTTAGCCATGCTCTTGGTGACTCCAAAACCTAGAGAATAACTTTTTCTTTACTTGGCAGTTTCTCAACATGTTGTTAGTGCGATACTCATTTGCGCAGAAGGAATACAACACTTGTCAATCTTTCATGTGAGCAAGACTTTGATCGGTACTGAAACAGGGTACTTACCATTGGAGAAGTTAGATTTGGCCTTAATGATGACATCCAGAAAGTCAGCACATTATTTTCATGCCCATACAATAGTCATGCTAACAGAAATCCCTTTGAAAAGAAGGCAGATTTTTCTAGATAGATTTTGAAATGGGCGGTTGAGTTGGGATAGTTTGATGTCAAGTTCCAATCCAGAACCCTAATAAAAGCGCAAGCTTTGGCAGCCTTTGTTGTTGAGTTCACCCTTGGGACTCATCTAGTTTCCCAGTTAATCTTACAGAATTAGCCGAACAAAGAGATATAGACATCACGAAAGTTGCACGGCCTACCGCTGCTTTATAAGTTAAAGATCAACCATAGTTAGAAGAACCTAGCAGTACACTGGCGGGTTTGGAAATAGTAGTTCAACCTACTGGACACAACAATGCATCATTGGGGGGGGAGAGGAAGAGGTCATACAAGTTGTGGAACCTAGTAATGGTGTGAATGAAAGGAAAATAGTAAGGCAAGTGAGTAAAGAAATGGCCACACAACCAGAAGCATTGAGCAAAGACGTGACATTGGTCTAGGTGTCATTTTGATTTCACTAGATGGCCTGACTGTAGAGTAGGTAGTTAGACTTGGGCTTCTTGCGTCCAATAATGAAGCAGAGTATGAAGCACTCCTACCTGGGCTAAAAAGCACACTCCGAGTGAAGGCAACCGAGCTAATATTCTACAACGACTCAAAACTTGTAGTTAATCAAGTTTTTAGAGAATATGAATCAAAGGATGACAGGATGGCTAAGTACTAGGTGCTGGCAGTAGAGGAAATCAAGAAGTTTGAAACAATTAAGGTAGAACAAATTGGTTGTGAAGAAACTAGCAAGGCAGATGAGTTAGTCGAGGCTGGCATCCATGACAGACACATCGACGCTTAATTCTTTACTGATAGAATTCTTACCAAGGCCCATTATTGAAGAACTTGAGGAAGATGAAGTATTTTGCGCCGAGCTGGGACCATCTTGGATAGATCGCATTATCATCTTTTTGAGAGACTGAATCTTGCTCACTGAAAAGAAAGAAGCTAACAAGATCTGGGCAAAATTTGAGTGATTTTGGCTTTCTCTATTTGGCGCACTATATAAGAAAGTCTTTCATTAGGCCATAGTTGAAATCTGTACATCCTAGCAAGGTTGTGGCTTTTCTTTTTGAAATACATGAAGGCACGTGTGGAAGTCACATTTGAGGGAGATCTCTAACCTACCGGGCTATTTTATAGGGGTATTGGTGACCATGCATAGAAGTAGGTGCACAAAAATACGTTCGAAAATGTGAGAAGTGCCAAAATTTTGCATACCAAATTTATCAACTAGCCAGAGAATTATAGCCCATGACAAGCCCTTGGCCATTCATTCAGTGGGGCTTAGACATACTGAGACCTTTACCAGTTACACCGAGCAATAGAAAGTTCTTCATCATAACCACAAACTACTTTACTAAATAGGTGGAAGCAGAATCTTTAACATCCATCAAAGAGAAGGACGTTAAGACGTTTGTCTGGCAAACCATATTCACTCGGTTTGGAGTGCCAAAGGCCTTGATATTTGATAATGACACACAATTTGATGAAAAGATCTTTCAAAGTTTCTGTGAAGAATTGAAGATAAAATTCTTCAACCCTACACCAACCTATCCTCCGTTAAATGGCCAGGCAGAAGCCTCAAACAAAATAATCTTAGATGGACTAAAAAACCGCCTAGAGAAAGCCAAGGAAAAATGAGTTGAAAAACTACCAAATGTACTTTGGGCAAACAGAACTACTCTAAGATGATCAATTGGGGAAACACCTTTCACCTTGGCATATGCCATGGAAGTAGTCATCCCTTTGGAAACTAGGATGTCCATAATCAGAAGCGAAAACTTTGATCCCTAGCTAAATGAATAAGCAATTGCCTTGGAGCAAGATTTAGCCGAGGAAAGAAGTGAGAGACATTGATTGACATCACAACATATTAGCAAGAGTTGGCGAAGAAATACAATAAAATTGTGCATCTAAGGCAATTTCAGATTGGAGATTAGGTTCTGTGAAAGGTGATGGCAACACTGTTGTGCCTTATGAAAGTAAGGAGCAAATTGGGAAGAAGCATACAAGATCGTGGGCTTAGCTGGAATAGGGTCATGCAACTTGGAAAATATATATGGTGAGCAATTCATTAGCCTTAGAACACTATCAACCTTAATTTGTTTTAGTTCTAGCTTTATTATTGCAATCCTTCCCATTCTCATTAATAAAAACAAGTAGACAGTTTCTTCAACATTTGTGTATTTATTTCTTTATTTTTTAAGTTGTAACAAGTTCAATTCCTTGCCAAGTTGATTTTGCTCGACAAGTTTTATTCAATTTTGGAATTCCTTACTGAGCTGATCCGCTCAGCAAGATGAACATTGAAGGTTTTATTCAACTTTGGAATTCTTCGCCAAGCTGATTTTGCTCGGCAAGATGAAAGTTGAAGGTTTTTATTCAACTTGGAAATTCCTTGCTTTTTTTTTTTTTTTTTTTTTTTTTTTTTTTTTTTTTTTTTGCTCAGCAAGATGAAAGTTGAAGGTTTTATTCAATTTTGGAATTCTTTACTGAGCTGATTTTACTCGGCAATATGGAAGTTGAAGATTTTATTCAACTTTTGGAATTCCTAAGATGAAAAGTTGAAGGTTTTGTTCAACTTGGGATTTGAAGGTTTTGTCCAACTTGGGAATTCAAACTTTTCTCTTTTATACTCTTCAATTTTTGAAAATTTAATTTGATTTATTCTAATTTCAATAATTAAGTTGTTAGACTAACTCTTAAAAATGTATAATCACAGAGGGGTGACCTTTGGTATTAGATTTTAATGTGCCGAGACCCCAGAGATCACTCTTAGATGGTACTACCTAGTAGGGCCACTCAATTATGTAGCGGAAAGTCACAAACTTGCACATAGGTAGAAATTCAAACTCACACCTCTGACACTAAGTATGATTCACTTAAGTCTGAAAGGTTCGTCTTACCAATTGTCCGAATGACTGGCCTCCAGAGAATGAGATCTGAGACCTTAGAACTTATAACTTAATATCATACCACGTTGGTACGATCCCTTGACTTCGTTGTTAGACTAACTCTTGTTTCGCTGTGATGAGTGACTCACCATTAAGAAAAAGTAGGCAGAACGTTATAAAGGGATTAATGAAAAAAATTGTGCAAAATTACACCTTTTTACAACTTTCATCAAACTTTATTTTGACATTTTCATGTTTGGATGATACAGTTTGGTGACGTCTAAATAAGTAATCGTCTTTTTAAATTATTTTTTAGTTGTTTTTTCTTAAAATTATGTTAAAATTTGTTACTTTTCTAGTTTGTATAGACCAATATAAAAAGTAAAAAAAAAAAATTAAAAAATTCCAAAAAAAAAATTTAAAAAGCAAAAATAAGTAAAAACAAATCTACTGTTTTGACCTTTTTTTTTTTTTTTTTTTGAACTTATTTTTTTGAATTTTCTTTTAAAAAATTTAAATTTTCGATTCTCCTCGTTGAATATAATCTAAAATCCTAAACTTTTTCAAATTTTCTAAAAGAAGTTAAGTAAAAATAAAATTGTAAACTACCAATAGGTCATAATAGTAAGATTTAATTTTCATCATATCTTATTGAAAATAAGTCTTAATAAAATCATCACTAAAAATAATTTTTTATGATAATTTTTTACATATGTCATTAAAAATTGACAATTTGTGACTTTTTTCTATTACGATTTTTTAAAATTATCGCTAAAACTTACAATTATTGATGTTTTTCTGTGATGAATTTTTCAAACTGTTGTTGAAAGTTAAAAATTAATGACTTTTTTATGATAATTTTTAAATTGTTGCTAAAACTTATAATTAGTGATATTTTTTACGATAAAATTTTCAAAGTGTCATTGAAAATTAACAATCAGTGACGTTTTTAGTATTGTTTGATGAGAATGCCAAGCTTGTTTGGTTTTGCTTTACAGAAAACACTTTTCAAAAAAATTTTACTTTTTTATTTTTCATTTTTTTTATATTTTCAATGAATTTTTCTAATATTTTAAGCAATTTTTTTAATTTTTAGACATACCTAACATATATGTGAAAAAAAAAATCTTTAAAAACTTCACTAAAGATCAAAAAAGAAGAAAAAAAAATTCAGTACATTTTTCATATTTTTGTTTGTTTATTAATTTTTTAAAAATATTTTACTATTTAGATACATTTAAGTAAGGTGCATCTAAAAAAGTTAAAAAAAAAATTACATAAAATTTTAAAAATATTCACTAAAAACAAAAAAATACGAAAAACAAAAAACTCAATTTCCAAAAAATTATATTTAGAAAACTGAAACAAAACACACTGATTAATTCTCACAGGATCTATTCAACAATAAATTTATAACCTACATATAAATCTCCCAAACGAAAAATCACCAAAACACATACCCATTCATGGTTCGGTTGTGGTCAGAAACCTCCAATCTGTCATCCATCCACCAGATTGGTAGATTGAAAAAAATCAATCTGTATCTATTCGCCAAATTGACGGATGCAAATTGAATGGATTAGCGGATTGACGAATGGATGCAAATCGATTTTGCGGTTTAAACTTTTACAAATTTTAAACATAATGCAACTTGTCAATATTTTTTTTTAGATAACAATCCAACTCAACATAACCAAAAGATTATCATATAAATTGTCAAATACTAATAATAAATACATATAAGAAAACCACGCATTATCAAAATTATTTCATTACTTAACACAAACAGAATATGTAAACCATTTGAAAACACAAATTCTTACAAATTATTAGAGGTGCTCGAGGTTTGGCGGTTCGGTTGTGGCAAAAAAAATCTCAAATCCGTCATCCGCTCAAAATTAGGCGGATTAAAAAAATCAATCCGCAACCGTCCACTCATTATCACACATCCATCCAAAATGCGACGGATCAATTCAATTCGATTGGTTTAGGTGAATTAGAATATCCGCTGTTCTCCCACCAAACACCCACACCTGTTAGAGTATGGTCACGGAAAATACGAGTGATCTTAAAGACTAAATTATTATTTATGATTTAAAAAAAAAAAAAGTTAAAAATAAATCAAATCGTAAAAGTTGTAAAATCAAATTAAATTCAACATTATTTTGGCTCGATTTGAAATTATAATTTTTCAAAATCTTGTCCACTTTCACAATGTTATTACTCAAAACTTGCTCCAGTATCAAGTAATGTGTTATTATTTTACAAATAAGAATATTTTCAATGATTGTTTAGAATTAATTATACAACTGTACAAAATATATTTGCAGAAGTAAAAGGCTAACAACTTTACAAAATAAGATATTAATTAGGTACTTGAGTGTCTACGTGCAATAAATAATAAATTATATATATATGCTAAACTGTCTTATTCGGTTTGAAATCAGAATCCTAATTATAAAATTATATACTCAATTGTGAAATACAATTCATCTATTTTAATAATTAGGACTGAACCATAAATTAAGAAAAAAAATAGACAAACAAACAAATTGCACAATTTAAACTAGATCGAACTAATTTTTACAACTTTTTTCTCAACCTAAGAGAGTAGTGATACCTTGCATGATATGTATATTATTATGGTGTATTTCTTTTGGGGAATTCTTCGGTCCACCCCTTATATGGTGTGTGTCATGTGTATCCCCCGCTTTCTTTTTTTGTGATAAATGTTACATATTTTTATGATAAATATTATGTATTTTTTTGATAAAGTTATAATAATTTATGATTCAAAAATAAAGTTACGCATTTTGTGATAATACTATATATTTTTGTGGTAATGTTATATATTTTTTTAAGATGAGCTCTCCTTCACACTTTTATCTCTCCATACATATCCATACTTTTCTTGTGTGATTCAATTTGTAGAAGGGTAGAAATTAAATATAGACTTAAGTGCTGAGGTTGTTTCTATTAGATGAGCAAGTATGATTAAAGGAGTATGGG
The DNA here is from genome assembly GCA_036172215.1 of Camellia granthamiana. Classification (NCBI taxonomy): domain Eukaryota; kingdom Viridiplantae; phylum Streptophyta; class Magnoliopsida; order Ericales; family Theaceae; genus Camellia; species Camellia granthamiana. The sequence goes on along the minus strand of CM069913.1, from coordinate 60,436,861 downwards.
CTAAAACTAAAGGGAAGTGGGTCAACAAGAGGGTCAAACCAAGGCTGACTCGCCGACGGTCCGAATAGGCTCCATGCAGCAAAATGGCTAAGTCAAGTTGCAGAAGCAATACTTGCAATGGTCAAGTTACTGAGACACTTTGCCTCAACATTGCAATTACTAGTATTGTCAGCTCTGCCATCTCTAGTATTGTTGGTGTAATGCCTCCAAAATATAACAACAGATAAACCCATAAGGTATACTAGATAAGTGGAAAACTAATAAGGTTTCAATCTTTCATTAATTCTCTGAAAAACATTACCAAAAGGGCCACATGAATTTTACATTCAGAAACCCTAAATTTTGAATCTATAGCATGTCACACATATGGTGGGCTAAAACCCAGAAGAAAATGTCTTAACACATTGTATGATACTTAACAAAGTCGTATGGTGAATGCATATGAATGACATTTACCAAAACGTTACACTTTCATCTTTCAAAACAATGCAAGGGCATGATTATAAATCAATTCATAGAATAATACTTTTTTAAAATCAAAAAATAGGACAATCAACAGACAACACTTTCATCTTTACGAATGTGTTTGCTAGTAGGCTATACAAGCATTACCAAACCATTTTACCAGTACTAACCGGAAGGATCGACATCTAACCGCGTGGGTTTTTGGACTTTCACCATAGTTACACAGGCCAACATAGAAAATACTACAACCATACCCCTTAACTAGATAAACTAAGGTATTCACCCATTTTTCTCAAAATCATACATTTTCAATGTATAAATATGAAGCAATATTCAATCCAAGATGTATGAGTAATTGGTTTCAATTAACCTAATCCTCATGCAATATCTACAATAATGAAAGCTATCATCCACGGGTAATCCAAAACAAATATCTTTATACAAAAGATAAAACTCCAAGCAGCAGATATAATTTCACAATCTCAATATAGGAGTGATAATATATTCAACTCCATTCTCATCATCAACACATATATTCATATTATCATTTCAAAAGCTCAACATTTTTCCCTTTTTTTCTTAGTTCAAAAATCAATGATTTCCAAGATTTCCAACAAAATATATATTCCTTTCAAAAACACATTTAAAGGTGAGATTTTCAAGATTTCAACGCAACCTATCAATATACTCATCTTCACTACATTTCCTATGAACCTATTTGAAAACCCCATTGTATACTTCCAAAACCAATTCCAAATTGAACCCTAAATCAAACCCACAACTCCAAAATCACCACTCTTTCTAGCTTCACATAACAAGGCTAAAAAACATACAAAGAGGTGTAACAACCGAATTTCTCCGCGTGCCCCCCTTTTGGAGAGGGCGCGAATCGGTCGTCCTACAGTTCGGACTCCTGTCACGGTTCTGAATCTAATCTCACAAAGTGCAACGTAAGACTGATAAATCACCAAAGAGTCCAATCCGGCAAATCATTTTGGAAAATCAGATTTTAAATCAAATAATGCCAAACTGGACTGCTTTGCGAAATTACAGAGTCGCCACCTAAATATTTTATTTTGGAAAATTTAGGAAACCCCGACTCGTGCCAAAGGCCACGTGTCCGTCATCACCAAAGTTGCCTCAGCTCGGGAACTTGGGTACGAGAAGGGAAGGTCATAAAATGAGCAACACCGCTCGCCCGATCAAAGATTGGCCTCTACTAACATGATATGTTGTTTGATAAACACATGTGTTGTTATTCCGGTTCTTTAGCTAACTTACTATGTGATGCGCACAACATACAAGTATAGACTCAGTCACGAGAATTGGAACAAAACAACTCATGTTTGTTTTTTAAAATGGTTTGGAAGTGCTACTCGCAAGTAGGCTAAAACGCGGATTTGCCACCCTCAAGTGGGCTTTAAAACATGATTTTGCCACTTCGCAAAGTGGGCTTAAAACTCACAATCATCGAGTTGTCCCAATTCAGGCAATCAAGCCTTCACCCACAGGCATTCATGCAGTTAATCACTTAAGCAAATAGCCTCATGGCAAGCATGCTATCATGGCAACACTCACACTCATGCAAGTATGCTAAAGTGTAAACACTTACAGTGTACTCCAAGCCAAAACAGAAAACTAGTTAGAAATCATACATGATCCTAACTATGTTAAGATGCCTAATGCAACATATGCAAAAATGCAACTAAATAGGCTCGGCTATCTAAGATGGCATATGAATGCAACACTTGATAACATGCTTTGAAACCCGTATTTAAGTAGGTATTGAAATACAATGCAGTTTGAATGATGCGCCGAACCTGGTGCATGCAATATAAATGAATGGATGCAAACATACAAGCATAAGGCATGCTAATTGAAATATGCCCTAACCTAACCACCGAAAGCAGATAAGTGAAAGGGAGAAATAAGTGGGGTTGAAAGACATGCACACATGCACACACCCTTATTACAACATCATGCCCTCTCAACGGAGGGTCCGAATAAATAAGAACTAAGCTATGCTAAGCTAAGCTACTTATTACAAACCAACTAATTAACTAATCTAGCTAATTAATTATTACAAACTGAATTGAAACTAGCTATTGTTAAGTTAATTAGAATATTACAAAGATGAATTAAATTAGCTAAGTACGTTAACTAATTAATTACAAAACTGGTAAATTAACTAGTTAAGTAAAGCAGTAAAAAAAAAAAAAAAAGGCCTCGAGGGGAGGGAGACATGCATACTCGGTTTGCTTCGCCCGAAAATGCATTGCCTTGCCATAAGTTGCCTCTGTTTGCACTCACAGTGGTCTCAGAATATCAAATGAACTTCCAGGTTGCATCTGCCCCATCACAGGAACATTTTGGACAATTTCTCCTGCAGGTGGCCAGTAGGCTACCTCAACTGGCCGGCCGGCCGGCCAGTACAAGTGGTCAGTAGGTTAGTGCAAGTGGCCTGCCGGCCACTTCTCTTTCAAGAATTCTGCTCGCTGCAACAGAGAGCAACAGAGCCAAGACAATGTATTTGGCAAGAAATGTGTGTACTACCACCCTCCTCATCATGTCTCAAGCTCAAAGGATGTGGTACTTGGCTTTTAAGCCACCAATCAAGCACCTCAATGCATGATGGCCCAAAAACCAAGCTTGTACAAGCTTAGTGAATGCACAAACAATACACGAAGAGCCTCCACCCCTATCACGCATGATCAAGGGGGTTGGTGACCAAGAAATGTGGCACGTTTCATCACTTTGAGTATGAAACGTCCCACATTTCTTGTGTTTGAATTAACGTCCGATCCAAACACATGCAATGCAAACAACATGTTATCTTGGCATGTTTTACTTAGTCCATTTATTATTTACTCATTTTAACTTACCAATTAGTCCATTAATCGGTTAAGTTCAATGTGCAAAGTCCTCTAATTTGAAAGATAGCCTAAGCCACAAGTACCTTAAGCATGAAAGAAGCCTCATGCCTTTGGTTAGTAGAGATCCACAAGGGAGGATTGAAACCATTAGGCATGAGAACCTTAATTCCATGCTCAAGCCAACAAGGGGCTTAAGGCCACTTTCACGGTGAATGAAAGTTTAAAACAATGGAGTGCAATGACATATATTTCAGCACTGAAATAACATGCTGAGTGACTTAAAATCATGCAAACAACCTATGTAATGCATGTTGAAAGGCTTAAGCATCAAAGCTAGTGAAGTGCATTACACTAGAGGCATGTAAGACAATGCTCAAATGACCAAACCAGCCCAAAACAGGGTTACATCATGCCAAAATAAGGGCCAAAACATGCTGAGCTGGAAGTCCATGAGGCAATCAAAATCATGCTCAAGTATTGGCTCACAAACGAGGCATACGGCACAACTCACAAAAGCTATAAAAGAGTAGAATATGTGAGCATGTGGCTATGCTATATGCACTGAAATCATGTGAGAAATGAGGCTAAGGCATGCAAACAACTCAAGTAAAGCATGCTAGGGACTTTGAAACTTGAAGCTAGTCAAGGGCCCTTACTCTACAACCATGCACAACAAGTCTCACATGGCCAAGACCACTCAAAACAGAGCTAAAGCATGCTAAAATATGAACAAAAACATGCTGAGATGGAGCTAACACTAGCTAAAAGGATAGGCTCAAGCATGAAGCATGTTAGGCCAACAAGCATGATTGCACTACGAGTACCAAAAGCAAGCAAGAAGTGACCCAAACACCCAAAAAAAGAGTTAAAGCATGACAAAACAAAGCCAAAAACATGCTAAGATAGAGGTAATGCATGCTAGAATGATGGACTAACTCTTTAGGCATTAAAGGCTATTAAGCAAGATTACACTACAAGTGTAAGAAGCAAGCAACCAATGACTAAACTAGCCTAAAACAGAGTTAGAGAAGGTCCAAAAAGTCACAAAAACATGCTGGAATTAAGCCTCAAAAGGGGAGAAACACATCCTCATTTGGTAGGCCATCAACACATACAAGCAAGACAATAAGAGAGGGGACCACCCCCTCCTATTTTGGACCTTAAAACCACCTTTCCACCACTGAAATTCCTCTGGAATTCAGTGGTTAGAGGGCCAAAAGGAGATGGTTTCAAAAGCTTTAAATGATGGCCCAAAAGCTTAGCAAGTAAGCAATGAAAGAGGTTGGATCACCCCTAACCCCAACAAGATCTCAAACCACCATCTTAAACACTTCAAAATAGAGGTTTTTGTAGTTGACAAGTAGGCCTAAAACAGCATGCAAAGGTGGCCAAGAGAATGTACAAAAATAAGCTTAAAAGGGGAAGAAGCTTACCCTTGAAGAACAGCAGCAAGACAGCAACAAATCTGAGCCAAAACCAAATCTAAGACCTCAAATCAAGCTTCAATGGACCTCAGCTCCAAAGTGAAGGTGTTTGACTAGGTGTCTTAGTGCAAATATGTGAAGAAAACACACTTTTAAGCTCAATATAGAGAGAGAGAGAGAGAGTGAGAATTCTATAGAGAGAGAGAGATTTCAGTTCCTCAAAATTTCTGAACCCCTCTAAAGGGGGAGGGACCTCCCCTTATATAGAGGAAGCAAGCAAAAGCTTGCTTGACAAGCTAAAAGCTTGTTTCAATCCCTTCATACACGTGTATGGAGGATGAGTTCAGTGAGCCACCGCTGGCTCAAAAGATCTGAAAATATCTAAAAATGAGAAAAATTGGCCGCCGGCCTATTAAGGTGGCCGGCCGGCCGGCCACCTCCCCTAGTCGACCGACCAGTCCAAGTGGCCTACAAGAGAGAAAAGTGGCCGGCAGATGCCCTTCCCCTTCCTCAGGCAAGAGGCACCAAGGTTTGGCCCAAAAACCAAGGCCAAAACACAAAGTGTTAAGAGGCTCAAAGACACGGCACTCAGCCGAGACCCTCGGGCGCGCAAAACAAGCACAAACATGCGCAATCATCGAGTGCACAACCGATGACGTCAAAGTCGTGAGGTCGGTAAAAAATTGGGTGTTTACAGTTGCCCCTCTTTGACAGAACTCAGAAGTCATGAAATGACGGGAGTGAATGTCAAAGCCCAGAGACGACCCATTTTTGACAAGGCCGAAGACTTAGACAAACAGGTTGGATAACAATACAGATGTGCCCGCAGGCAGGGGCAAAATGCAAATGACATGCACAATGCAAGAGCATAACTTATGATTATGCAAAGAAAGCTGTAACGAAGCATTTGAATGTAAGAATTATGCAAAGAAAATAGGACATTTTAAGCCAACCAACAAGTACAACCATCTCACTCATGAGAAGAAGTAAGTAAATAAACATGCCACGAACGAGAATCACAAGTCGAATCATATTTCAAACAGAAAGGATGTAAGAAAATTATGCAAGCTTAACTGCGCCTCGCGCAGGAAAGGCAAAGAGCAACAACCGTCGGGCGCACCTGAGACAGCGAACAAGATCCCCAATGCGTGGCACACGTGAGGAGAGAAGCAATGATAACAAAAGCAAAGCAAAGAACAGTGTAAGTATCGGAATTAGTCCAGATACATTTAACCAAAGCATCCTAATGCGCCACGCGCGAGAGGGAAAAGGAAGCGGTGTGAACACCTGAGGGTGGTACAAACATCAAAACACGTCCTAATGTTTCTAACCGAAGTAAGGTATAAGCGTCGGGCACACGCCCCAAACGCTTCTAACCGAAACTAGGTATAAGCGTCGAGCACACGCCCTAAACGCTTCTAACCAAAACTAGGTATAAGCGTTGGGCACACGCCCCAAACGCTTCTAACCGAAATGGCAGTATAAACATCGGGTCTACAACCCAATGCTTCTAACCAAAAGGGTGGTATAAACACCGAGCGTACCTAAGTGTTTTTAACCAAGGGAGTATAAACATCGAGCGCACGACCCAATGTCTCTAACCGACAAGGTGGTATAAGCGTCGGACACACGGTTCAAACACTTCTAACCAAAGCAAGGAGGTATAAGCGTCGGGCACACACCCCTAACGCTTCTAACCAAAGCAAGGAGGTATAAGCGTCGGGCACATGGTCCAAACGCTTCTAACCAACGAAATGCGAGAGAGGAATGGTTTTACCCAAGATCCCTCTGAATGAACCGTACATACAATATCGTCTGGTTGTGCCAGCTTCAAATGAACCATACATACAATATAGTGCCTGAATGAGAAAGAAACTTGACAAGTACGATACAATACAATGCATGTCTCATACAAGATGAATGACAACGATGCATATGCAATGCGAGATGCATATTCAATGCACGATAATCAACAATGCATATTCTTTGCAAGATAATCAACGATGCATATTCAATGCAAACATGGTAATACATGCTCTATGCGACGATTCAGAATGCATGTTCAATGCAATGTGCAAATTCTATGCGATAACAAGGCATGCTCGATAAAGATGACTTTAAAAGCAACTTCTGATTTGCCTCCCGGAAGAGTTGCAATATGTTAAAAAGGATACAGCTTGCTTGTGTTGAAGGGTGATGACCTTCGCGTACTGCGAACGCGATTTTGGGCTTCCACGGAGGCATTTTGAATGAAACTTTGATCAGAACTTGAATTTCTTGAAACCCAAGGACACACAACAGTCTGAAAACACTCAGAGGGAATAGTGGGAACCTGCCGGCCACCATAATGAACTGCCGGCCACTTTTCCTTTCTGCTAGCCACCCAAGTGGCCGGTCGGCCAGTTTAGGAAATTCGGGGCAGTTTTGTCCTTTGACACGGGGGACTTTAAAAACACCCATCCAAATCACTTTTTTTCACACATACAAAGCTGAAAACCCTTCCTCTTTGCTCCTAGACACTTTTCCTCCTCAGATCTGTGCCCCACACGCGTTTTCCAACGCCCCTCGCAAAGTTGATTCACGAAAAACTTTCGATTCTCTTCGTTTTGAACCGAACAAAAGTTGTTTTCGGAGCCTTTTCCTCCATTTGCACCATTTGAGGTTTGTTTCCCTCAAATTTGGCTTGAGTTTGGCGCCTTTTCCCGAGCTTCGACTTTTTTTGAGTTTCTCTATTCCCAAGAGTTGACTTTTGTTGACTTTTCGCATTTTCGTCCCATTTTGCTCATTTTTCACCTTCTTTGCAGATGGCAGACGATGCACCACACGACGGGGGTCCTCTGAGGATGGAGGAGGAGCCGGAGCATATTCCGTTGCCGCTGAGGATTCGTCCATTCGACCTCGTGACATACCATCCTGAGGTACATGTGCTACCACTTAGCACAGTGCGCCATTTTACGGGATTTGCACGGCGTGCACCCATAGATCGGCTGCTACGGGAGACTGAGTCCCATTTATCCCACGATGCCGCTGAGGTACACATTGTACTTTTACATTTTCTGCAACGTACTTTACATTTCTTGTAAAGGCTCGCACTTCTGCTCTGTATTTCATCTGCTCATTCCGAACACTTTTACACACTGTACTTCTGCTCATTCTGAACATTTTTACACACTGTACTTCTGCTCATTTTGAACGCATGCACATACTGTACTTCTGCTCATTCTGAACACATTCACATACTGTACTTCTGCTCATTCTGAACACATTCACACACTCTACTTTTGCTCGTTCTCACAGGTTGACTCCCGTTTCACTCGCGAGTACGGGTCGACCACGGAGAGGGAGTGGTACTTGGAGCTCCTTGGCGGCGTCCAGCAGATTATTGACGAGGCAGGATTCGGCCTATTCTGTTCGGGGCTCTCGCGTCTCTTTGCGAGTAGGACCCTTTTAGGTGCATTGGTAGAGAGATGGTGGGACACCACCAACTCTTTTCATTTCTCTACCACCGAGGACATGACGATGACCCTATACGACTTCGCTATGCTGACAGGCCTGAAGATGGAAGGCCAACTGATCCCATATGACTCCGACATGGGCGAGTGGGAGGCTGCTTTGACCTATCTGTTGGGAGCTCACCTGCCTATTCACCGCTCATCAGGCATGGTTCGGTACATTTGGTTTGCCGATCACTTCAGAGGGAGAGAGCCTACGACGGTCGAGGAGACAGAGCAGTACGTTCGAGGCTTCCTCATGTTCCTCTTCAGCCCTATCCTATTTGCCAACAGAGGGAACACAATGGGGCTATATTTGTTGAGTGCCTTAGTGGACCTGTCTCAGGTGCGGCACTATGATTGGGGCGACGCAGGCCTCGCTACTCTTTATTGTTACATGAGCTCAACCTCCCGCGGGAGCGAGGACAGAGTGGGTGGCTACTGGAGAGCCTGGGAGGTATGTTTTACTTTTCATCTTTACATTTTCTGTCGTGCTTTCTATTTTGCACTTTCTGCACACTGCACACTGCACACACAGTTTCATTTTTGTTCTGCACTTGCACTTTCTGCACACTGTACCATACTCTGCTTTTTGCATTATCTATATTCTGTATTCTCACTGCCACCCTCTTGCTTTTCACAACTATGGGTATACGTTTATTTTCCAGCACTTGCTCCTAAGCTAGAGGTTGAGACGTAGGCCGAGGTCCCCTACTCACGTCGATACGATGGTCGGTGCCAGCCTAGGGCCCGAGAGATCCTCACGTACTTGCGCCAGTATTTTGACACGGTGCGGGTGACCGAGGTAACACAAAAACCACAGTTTTTCCTGTTTTCAGCTTCCCTTCATTTTGTATATCTACTAGCAACTAATGCATTCGTTGTCTGCAGATCATATGGCAGCCCTGGGAGGCGATGCCAGAGTTTTCCCGATTTCACTTTGCTGGAGCCTGGGGTGCTTCCCGATATTGGATCCTACTCGAGGGACCCGTAGGCCGCGCCTGGTTTCTTGGCGAGCGCTTCATACGCCAGGTACTGGGCTTGCCATTACAGTCAATTTCCTTGCCACCCCCACCGTCTATGCGGGACATAGAGAGCTTCTCCCCTCAGGAGCTTATTGACGTCATGGGAGGCTCAGACGCAGACCGATTCATTGGGGAGGGGGACTTCACGACCTACATCCAGGCGTATCTCATGCCGCCGTTGACAGGCGCTCGTGCTCCCATGTGGAGGACAGCTAATATTGCTTTGTTGAGCAAGGCTCAGGCGGCAGGCACTCCCTTGACAAGGAGAGCTCAGGCAGCGGATGTCCCTTCGAGGAGTAGGGCCCGGGCGCCGAGAGGTGAGGTCAGAGGGATGCCTTCTACTAGGCAATGCGTCAGATGGCCTGATCCCCCGACTGAGCTGACAAGTTGGCGGTATGGGATACCTTATCAGATTCCACTGGAGCCCCCATTGCCTGATCACCGATACGTCAAGACACCTGGCTCACCACCGGTATACTTTACAGTTTTTATGCATTTCATTTCAGTTTCACTCAGATTCTTATGCATTCATGTACTCATGATCTCAACTTGCATTTGTAGCCCTCTGCAGAGTATGTCAAGGGGTTACTCCAGGCGATGGCCTTATCAGAGAGCATGGTCTTGCGGAGAGAGACGATGCTGACCTCCCACGGCATTCTGGTACTCTCCAGTTCTCTTGCATTTATCATACTTCTGCTGATACACTGAAACTGACATCTCACTGCACTGATGCACTGCATCTATAGATCACATCTGACACGACACACTGCATACACATACTGTATCTGATTTCTATATATGCTCTGGATAACATACTTGCACTTGATACATACACTGTGGCTGATGTATTCAAAACTGTCTTTTCAAGTCACACCCTTGCAGACAGGACCCTCAGAGCCTTCTCGAGCGGCAGAGAGAGAGATTCTGGTGCACAGACGAGGGGGACATCAGGAGCCTGTCCCACGTGATGACGATGGCGAGTCTAGTGGGGACGAGGAGTCAGCAAGTCCCCAGTCAGAGTCGTCCGAGGGTGGAGGCGACGGCACCGGCTCAGGTTTTGAGGGTGGCGACGATGCCGAGGATGGCTCTGGTTCAGACAGCGGTGCCAACGGCGATTGTGCGAAGTCTGCTCAGCCGAGGAAGAGGATGAAGAGGGCCTCTCGATCCTGAGCTAGATGGTACCAATTCATATGCTTTTTTTGCTTTGTTTTCCTTTGTTTTTGCTTTGTTTCTCTTTTTACTAGTAGTGTTAGCACTTTGTACAGCCTTAGGCAGTTTTATTTTTTTTAAAACCTGTATGCTTTGTAAAGAGAAACCATGATGGAATGAAAATAGCTTTTTTTTGTTTAAAAAAGTGTTGCATTTTATATTCTGAGCATCGCATCGCACCATTTTACACAAAAATGAGATTAATGAACAGTGAACATTCAAAATGCATTGTCCTAGTCAAGTAGCAAACCAACAAACAAAATAAGACAACGCAAAGAACAACTAACGCACAACTCGATAAACAAAACAACAACTCGATAAGCAAATTGCAACAACTCGATAAACAAATTGCAACAACTCAATAAACAAAAGCGACAAATTCGAGAATGAGTCAACAAAACCATAGCAGAACGCATCTAGAGTGGAACAAAACATAGATTTTCAGCATCCTCAGCATATAGGAAGGCTAAAAGCTCTCTGTTGGAGACAAGAAGTGGCTTCCGGCCATTTATAATCATTGCCGACCACTTATTCTCAATGCCGGCCACTTAAAGGGGCCGGTCGGCCAGTAAAGGTGGCCAGTCGGCTACTTGAACTGGCCAGTCGGCCAGTTATTTTGAGAAGCTCCAGCTCCAAATTGCTGCCATCTGTCCTCCACTCAATGCCTTATCTTCTATAAAGGTTCCAGCTTCGTAGTTCCTTTATTTCAACTCCATTTTTACCTCAAATGGAAGCATTTCTTGCCCAAAAACTCTCCGATTGGCTTGCAGCTTTAGATGGCTCGGAAAAATTAAATTTCTGGGGTTTCAGAATAAATGCACTATTCACGCTGAGTCGCACCCCGCTGCGTTTTCCATTTCTCCATGCCGAGGCAAGGTGTTGGAATCCAGTAACTCATGTTTTTAGCTTTGGCGGACAAGAGATATGTCCTACTTTTGAAGATTTCCAAGCTTTGATGGAATCTCGGCGCGATGAAGAGATCTTGCCCCAATTCCATTTTGGTCACATCCAAGCTTTAGGACGGATGTGTGGGCTTACTTCGCATGACGCTCGGTCTTTGATTTGCGACGAGGAGCTGGATATTCCGAACTTGATTCATCGGTTTTCTGACGCCGGTGACCGCGACGATCATCTTTGGCAAATTTTTCGGCGACACGCCCTCTGCTTATACATGTTGTCTCATTTCTTGCTCGCCCCAGGCCCTGGAGGGTCCAGCGTTCATTTGATTGAGGTTGCCCAAGGCCTGAAAGAGGGCAAGAGCTGCGTCGACATGACACTAGCTGAGACTCTAATGGGTTTGGATGCTTACCGTCACCGGGAGACAACCAGATTCGTAGAGACTCTAATTGGTTTGGATGCTTACCGTCACTGGGAGACAACCAGATTTGCAGGGAGTCCACTACTCTTACAGGTAATGTTTCCCACCCTTCTCACATGTGTATTTCTCTCATCACTCGGCCTTCAGATTCTATTTTTCTCTCAAAACCCCTTCTCACTTTTCTCTCCACGTACACCTCTCTATTCTTTAATCTCTCTTTTCTTTTATCCCTCTCCAGATATGGCTGATGGACAAGTTGAAAGTGGTGGACTCATACCCAGAATATTCAGCATGCGGCTATTTCTTCCGACAACGACTAGTTGATGCCCCAGATGAAGGATGGTGGTGCGAATGGATGTGCAGCCTATCTGCTGTCAACATTGCTTGGCGCTGCCCCTGGCTCAATCTGCCGGCGATGAGCTACAACATGTCCCGGCAGCCTGGGATTCAGCTGATTGGCTTGACACACTGTGTTTTCTACTTTCCATTTCGATTCAGGCGTCAGTTCAGCCACAACCAGACTTGCCCGAAAGAGGGGATTGAGTATCTAGCTTCGTTTCTGATTTGAGGCTCACAGCTAGCTCGGTATGCCACAGCATGGAGAACAAGAGAACTTCTGGCCCCAGCTCCCAGTTTCAGTTGTGCCCTTTCTGGCGAGTGCATAGCTTGGCTTGATGAAGAGGCACAGACCGGGCCTACTTTGGCATCAGAAGCTTCCACAAGCTCTGGGAGGGGGCGCAGGAACACCTGACTTGACTATGCCCCAAGTTTATTGCTTTAATTGGTACTTTCAAGTTTTCTTTATGAATGTAATAAAAAGCAACTTCAATTTGTATTAGGAACAAGAGAACTCTGTACTGAAATCAATGAAATTGAAGGCTGTGGGTACTGAAAATTTTCCGTTTGGTCCAAAAAATGGTCTAAGTTGTAAAAAGATTAATTTGAGCAAAATCAACTTTTATTAAAACTTTTCAAAACCATTTTCGATATGGATCACAACTGGACACGCCTGAGATCTATCACTGAGATGTACAACCCCGGATCCAATCAACTGGAAAGTTGCCCCTAGTCTAAATAGCACTACACTAGAGATCACAACCGAGCTCTTGGATAAGGAATAGACAAAGATGACCAACATGATCACATGGACAAAGTTGATTTAAAAGTGTTTATGGTTGGATTTTAGGATGAAGTTGCCTACGTATCCCGAAGATGGGAATCAAGCCTTACGTAGTTCGGTTGAGGCTCAATCGTGTATTAGCACTCTCCTTTTGCGCTCTAACTTTTGCCAAGGCCGCCCTTTCTAGGTTTTCAACCTTGCGAGCTCAGTTTTTATTATTCCAAATTTTTCATGCTCTAACTTTTGCCTAAGTCGCCCTTTCGAGTTTTCGGCCTAGCGAGCCACTCAGGGATAGTACTTCTTCAACTTGTCCATATTGATTGGCTGGGAAAACTCAAGGCCATCTAAATCCATTAGAACGACAGCTCCACCCAACCAGATTGACTTGATGATGTAAGGACCAGTCCAATTAGGTCTGAACTTGCCCTAAGGGTTGTGAATGGGAGCCCGGTTGTCTTTGAGCACCAAATCCCCTTCCTTTAAATTCCTGGACTTAACTTTCTTGTTGAAAGCCCTGGCAATTCTTCGTTGATAACCCTGGACATGATACAGTGCTTTTAGCCTTCTCTCATCAAACAGCATGAGTTCTTCGAACCTGCTTTGCTGTCAATCCGCCTCAGCTATCTGGCACTCAGCCATGACCCGCAGTGACGAAACCTCAACTTCGATAGGCAGAACAGCCTTAATCCCATAGACCAAGGAGTATGGAATTGCCCCAGTATAAGTTCGAATTGAAGTCCGGTAGCCCCAAAGAGCAAATGGCAGCTTAGGTGTCTAGTCCTTATAGGTTTTCACCATTTTCTGCAGAATATGCTTGATGTTCTTGTTGGTGGCCTCAACAGCTCCATTGGTTTACGGCCGATATGTGGATGACTTATGGAAAGCCACATTGTACTTCTCTAACAAGTCGATCACCTCCTTTTTGAAGTGGGAACCATTATCCGAAATAATCTCATTCGGGACCCCATAGCAACAGATGATGTTGTTCCTGATGAACTGAGCAACATGCGATGCCTTTAGCACGGCGTATGATTGGGCCTCGACCAATTTTGTAAAGTAGTCTATCGCTACCAGAACATACTCATGCCGGTTCGACCCCTTCGGAGTAACTGCCCCAATCACGTCAATCCCCCAGACTGAAAATAACCATGGCGAAGTCATGTTATATAGCTTTGACAATGGAATGTTCATGCGGTTTGCATGGATCTGGCATTTGTGGCATCGCCGAACAAAGCCAATACAATCCTCCTCCATGGTTGACCAGTAATAACCCTGTTTGAGAATCTTCCAGGCTAGCATGACCCCGCTCATGTGCGCTCCGCACTCTCCTCCATGGATGGCCTCCATCAGGCGCTTAGATTCTTCAGCATCAACACACAATTTGTGCATCCCAAGATAACCTCGCTTTTATAGTTTACCCCCGCAGATGATGAACTGAGCAGCCATGCTTCGAATTGCTCTCTTATCTTTGGCATTTGTCCCTGGTGGATAAGTCTCCTTTTCCAAGAAGTTCCAGGTGTCATAATACCAGGGGTGCTGATCTTGTACTTCATCTATGGCGACAATCAGCTCATAGGCCGGCACAAATTTCTGTTCAATAATTATCAGACGCATCCGGACTCCGAAAGGAATGTCTATCATGGAAGATAGAGTTGCTAAGGAATCGCCGAACTTGTTGTTCTCTCTTAACAGATGGGCGAAGTTCAACTTTTCAAACCGAGGAATCAGAACATCCAAGGTCTGGTGATAGATTTTCATTTTTTCTTCTTTAACTTTCCAGTCTCTTTTTGCTTGAGATACAACTAGGTTCGAGTCCCCAATGACGTCCAACCGCTTTGCCCCTAGTTCCATGGTGGCTTCTAGTCCAGCAATACATGCCTCATATTCTGCTTCATTATTCGATACCTTGAACCGGAGCTTGAAAGCTAGGGATATGCGGGAATTGTCGGGTGCTATCAGTAACACCCATATCCCATACCTGTACTGGTTTGACACTTCGTCAAAGTACATAGTCCGAGTTTCTTCTTCAACATGCAGAATGGCCTCATTTGGGAACAGATATTCTACTGCTTCATCTCCCTGCATTGGGTGATCGGCTAGGAACTCCGCTACCGCTCTCCCTTTTACAGATTTACGCGTCATATACTTCAGGTCAAATTTGAAGAGAAGAAGCAACCAACGAGCTAGCCTACCCGTAAGTGCTGCTTTCTCAAAGAGATATTTGATGGGATCTAATCTCAAAACCAATATTACAAAGTGAGCTAACAGGTAATGCCTCAATTTCCTGGTAGCCCATACCAAGGCCAGACAAGCCTTCTCCAGCGAAGTGTAGAGGGTCTCGTATTCCAGCATTTTCTTGTTCAGGTAGTAGATAGCCTTTTCCACTTTATCCTCAGACTCCTGCGCAAACATGCAGCCCATTGTCGTTTCAGTCACTGATAGATACAGAATCAACTGTTTCCTTGGCTCAGGCGGCGATAACACAGGTGGGTTCTGTAAATATTGCTTGATCTGCTCGAAAGTGACTTGGCAACGGTCATCCCATTGGAGCTTCTTTCCTTTCTTCAAGAGACCAAACAATGGTTCACAAGTCAAGGTTAATTTTGTAATAAATCGTCTTATGAATTACATTTTACCCAGAAAGCTTGACACCTCATTTTCAGTCCTTGGTGGCAGTATTTCTAAGATGGCCTTGATTTTGGAAGGATCGACCTCGATGCCCCTCTGTGTGATCAAGAACCCCAACATTTTCCCTGTTGTAACGCCAAAAGTACATTTCTGAGGATTCAGCTGCAACCGATACTCTCTGATCTGTTGGAAAAATTTCTTTAAGGCGGTGTAGTGGCCCTCTCTTTCCTTGGACTTGACAATCATGCCGTCCACGTACACCTCAACCTCTTTGTGGATCATATCATGTAAAATCGTGGTCGTAGCCCGTTGATATCTAGCCTCAGCATTCTTCAAACTGAACGGTATCACCCTATAACAGTAAGTTCCCTATGGGGCAGTGAAAGCAGTCTTCTCCCTATCTTCGGATGCCATCAAAATCTGATTGTAGCCTGAAAACCCATCCATAAATGAGAGCAGCGTATGCCCAGCAGTGAAGTCTACCAATTCGTCGATATGCGGCAGAGGAAAGTCGTCCTTCAGACTAGCTTTGTTCAAGTCTCTGAAGTCCACACATACCCGAATTCTGCTGTCCTTCTTTGGCACCGGAACTATATTGGCCAACCAAGTCGGATACTCAGATACTAACAGGAAGCCAGCATCAATTTGCTTGGTGACCTCTTCTTTGATTTTCAGGGCCCAATCCGGGCGGATCCTTCAGAGCTTCTGCTTAACAGGTCGGGCCTCTGGGTCAAGAGGGATCCGGTACTGTACAATCTCAGGATCGATTCCAGGCATGTCTTCGCAGGACCACGCCAAAACATCTTTGAAATTTTTTAATAAAGCGACTAAGCGCTCGCGCTCCTCCGAAGACAACGTGGACCCCGATCTGGACCAGCCGCGGCTCCTTCTCAGTACCAACATTAATTGAGGTGATTTCATCAACCAAAGGTTTTACAAACCTCTCCTGCTCTTGATTGAGCAAATGTTTCAAAACCGGAGGAATTTCATCCTCGTCGTTTTCATCAAAATTTTGAAAGTCCTGATTAAATCAATAAACTAAAGGCACATAAAAGTACTCAGAAGCCGCAGCTATACCATTCTCATTAACAACATCCAGTTCATCTGATTCTTCAGTTACAACAGACTCGAAGGAAAAAGAAAAAGACGATCTGGACAAGACAGTGGCATCCGGGTTATCAACCCCAGGAATACCGGACTCAGACTCAAAAGAGCTGGAATCTGATTCCGACTCCACAGACTCTGTGGAATCAGATTCTGGCTCACTACCTGACCCGGAACTGCTTGATAAAAAGCTTTCCTCGTATTGCTAGACAAGGGAAGGTACGATGGATGCATCCAGAATGGCAGAAGAAGGGCCCACAGCCGCTTGATCTCCGATCATGGAAACAGAGAAATCACCCCCTGAGCACTCCGGTGTGATTTGAGGATCTGAGAGGAGACAAGCCAGTGCTACCCCCGTCTAAATTTCTGTGCCTTTGGACTCATCCTCCTTACACTGCTCAACCTCAGCCGGTGGGTTAGTCTGCTCTTCCACAACTTCATCCCCTGACAATTGAAGGTCAAAAAAGATCTCGAAGCTGAGCAAGCGCCGCTTCTCTGAATTCAACCATGGCTCTGGAAAGCCGCAAAATGGGAAATCTTCCTCCTACCGAACAAAGCATCCGTTCAGGGTTCCTTGGATAGGTCTGTGTACCAACTCGTAGTGCTTCCCGGCTTGCTTAGCCTTGGCTTTTCCAGCCATTTCTCTTCCTTTCCTCGCCCAATCCTCTTTGGTAGGCGAGTAACCTAAGCCAAAGGTATATGGGTTGGGTGGTACTTCGGCCAGTGCTGCGACGCCCTTCCGGCCACTCCGTTCCAATCCCATCCCAGGCATGTGTTGAAGCTTGTTCATGAGGTATACAGATTGTGCGCTGATATACACTCTCTCATCAACAGCCAGCATATCCTGTACTACCAGAGCCTCAGCCAAGGTGAATCCCAACAAAAACACATCCTCCATACCGTATTCAATCTCCAAAACCGGTGTAGAAACCTCTAGCGGCGAATGTATCAAAGAGTTCCCGAAAACAATTGCTAGCCCTTTCCCGTGGGGGTACTTCAGCATTTGGTGTAAAGTAGAGGAGACAGCTCTCACCTGGTGCAACCACGGCTATCCCAGTAGTAGATTGAAGGTGGCTAGAACATCTAAGACATGAAACTCAATGTCCTGTTGCCCCAGGCCAACCTTAGTCTTGATCCATACGGTCCCCATCACCTCTCGACTGGTGTTGTCGTAAGCCCAGATTACCTGGGCTGTTGGCACGAAATCTGCAGGCTTCAACCCGATAGCATATGCCGTTCATGACGGACATACATTGATTGCAGATCCCGTATCAACTTGGACAACCGGTATCCATTTCTCTTTGCACTCCACAGAGATATGCAACGGCTTGTTATGATCAGAGCCCTCAAGCGGTAGTTCTTTGTCTGCGAAGGTTAGGGTCGGTGAAGCTCCACCCGGGAACACCAATCCCACCAACTGCTCCGGAGTTGTATCTATTGAAAGTTTAGCTTTGTCCATGGCCGAAAGGACAACTTGTCTATGAACTCTTGAGGACATAAGCAGTCCCTAGATGGAGATGTTTGCCTAAATTTTCTTTAGCTACTTCAGTACAGCTTCCTCCTCTAATAGTCTATCTTTCTGCTTTTCTGCTTCCTTGTCTTTTCCCGACGCCTCTGGTTAGTCTAGATGTGGGGGCTTGAAGTACCGCCCACTCCGGGTCATATGGTCAACCTCCTTAGTGTACCAGGTATCATCGGGCTGATTCTGCCCCCAGTCTTCATCCATATGGGGAAGACACAGATCATCGTCTTCCCACCACATCCTGTCAACGACCGACAAACAACTATCCGGCCTCGCTGTAGTTGTTCCAGTGTTCTCCACACTCTCTACCCCTTCAGGTGCCTTGGCTTTTCTAGCCCTATTATCATTCTTGATTTTCTCTTGTTCAATCTGCTTCAATGCGGCTTCCTTTTCAGTGTCTGCTGTACTCAAGCTGCCTAAATCCCGAGCAAAATTCTCAACACCGGTGCTCTCCGGCGATTCTTCCCTGTTCTCGGCCATTCCAGCCACCGCAGATGTTCCTGTTTTTGACAGTTCCTGCCTAGGTAGAGATCCCTCGTCAATATCAAGCTCGTCACTGAGCCACTCTGTAACATCTGTTGCTCCATTCAGGTCAAACCAATTGATGCTCACATCCCCCAGATCCTGCTCGTTAAAGAACTACAAACTAGCAATATCTTCCTCCAGTTCGGCAAGGTCATCTAGCCCCTAACTCGGCCCATCCTCTCGGACGACATGTACCTCCATCCCAGTTGGCAATTCTACCTTCGGTTTAGCCTGATCGGTTGACACAATGTAACCACACAGGTTGTATGCTTCCTCCGTTAAGCCCTCAAATGCCTCGGGTTCTGAACCAACATCCTCATTCTCCTCCAAGGTCACCCCAGTCTTGTCTTCGACAGTCACCACCACTGGTTTGGGCTGGGTTAGGGAGGTGCTTGTCATGCATAGGTCTGTGCTATCTGGGATGAACACCTCAGGCTTAGGTAAGTGGGAGGGAGTGATGTATATGCTAGGGTCATATGGGATGGCTGTGGTTTGGATCAGGTTTATCTGCCTGGATAGAGGAGGGGGGTTGTTATGTGGTGGGAGAGGGTTAGTGGTGATATTTGGCTTCTCGGAAGGCACAATCACCTTGTTGTCGATGAGATCCTAGATCTCATGACGCAGTCTGAAGTAGAGGTCGGGGTCGTGACTGTGCTGCTTGTGAAAGGCGCAATATTTGGCCGGGTTATGTGTTTGGGGGAGGGGATTTGGCAGTGGGCGTGGTTCCAGGGGCTTCAGGTGCCCTTTTCTGATTAGAACCCCCAGGGCTTTGGACAAAGGCATGTAAAGTGAGGTGAAAGTCCTCTGGCCCCTAGGTGGGTACTTTGCTGGTTGTGTGGTGGCTCCGGATGTACCGATAAAGGATGTGGCTGTCTTTTGCGTGGTGGTGACCATGCTGACATCAGAAGTTCTGCTACTTGTAGCTGCATTCGGACCGCATGTAAACGCCCTCTTGGGCTGCTCCCTTTCCTGGTCGATCAGACCTTGCTTCATAGCATCTTCAATCTGTACCCCAATCTCGTGCAAATCAGCAAAGGTGGAGAGGGGTAAGACGATCATTTTCTGCATTAGCTTGGGCTGCAGGTTGCGCACAACCATCATTATCTGATCTTTTTCGGGTGGCCGAGTGGTCATCATGGAGGCCTTGGCCCTCCATCGAGTGACAAAGTCAGAAAAGCCCTCTTTCGGCTCTTGCCTAGTCACCTGGAGATCACGAGTCGTGACCTCAATTTGGGTGTTGTAAGCATACAGGGCGATGAAGGCCTCGGCCATCTCCTCCTAACTCCTTTTCACTCAGTCCTCCAGTTTAGCGTACCAGATGGCCGCAATACCCGATAGGGTCCGACCGAAGAGAGATAATTTATGGAGCCTCGTTAATCCCATCGGGCACAAAATATCCGAGAACAGCATCAAATGAACCATAGGATCGCCCGAGCCGTCAAAGCGATCTATGTCAGGCATTTTGAACCTGTTCGGCAATGTCACCGCCGAATCAGTGTAGCCATCCTCTATGTCTGGGATCGAGTTAACTCCCTGAGCTCGTTTAAACATCTTTTCAAGCTTACTGACTTTCAAGGCAGTAGGATCAACCTCAGATTCAAACGGCATGTCAATTGAGGAGGCTGGTGCTTTTGAAATCTATGGTAGGACTGGTGGAGGGACTGGCCCTGTTGGCACGTTCGTATTCTCCTAGACGTTAGCTGTATCCCCTGGTGTTGGAACCCTAGGTGGGGGTGGGAGTGGATGCGAAGCAGATGCTCCGGCTTGTTGTGGTTGCTGCTGTTGTTGAAGCCTAGCAATTAGTTATGCCTGCTAGGCCACAACCTCGGTCTGACGAGTGGTAATCTCTACTTAGCAAGCAGTATCACGCTACATGACCTGCATGGTCTCTTGGAGTTGACGCATCATGTCCTCCATACCGACTGTGAAATGCTGATCTGACAGAACAGGTGGATATTCCCTCTCTGTGGTAGAACCGGAAAACTGTACCCTACTGCGCACAGGTGAATCAGATAGTGACCGCTGAACTGGCGACTGCTGTACTGGTGCCCTATGCCTAACTGCCCTCTATCTTGTAACCGGGGGTAATGAAACAAACACTGGTTGTTCGTCAATAAGATCCTCAGATCTAGAAAGCCTTCTACCTCTAGTCCAGAGTGCTCGGGGGGTATCTGCCTCGTTGGAAGCAATTGTGCAACACTACCTTGCAAAAAGAAAATAAAACAAAAAAGAAAAGAAACAACAATCAGGAAACAGACAGCATCCCAGCTTACATAGAAACAACACACAGTTGAAAATCATAGGCTGGATAATTTGTTCTCAAACACTGATTTCTGCCTCAAAACTGATACCCTCAAACACTGATGTCCTCAGACTGATACCCAAACTTGCAACTAATACATGTATTCCTGTAGAGACACACCCTAACAGCACATAGCAAGCAAGTGAGAGCCAAAACACCCCTATGGTGGGGTAGGGTTTCCCTGTCCTATTTTGTCAGGAACTAGGGGTTTGTTACGCACGCATGTGGTTTCAAACAACCTACGTTCAGATAAGCAACCCGTCCTAGTTTGAAATGGTCTCTATGGCTTCCGATATGCAACTAGGTCGATTGGTCAAGAAGGGTACCTCGACAAAAACAGAGGTTTGTGTTGCCATTATGGCAGAGCCCGTAACCGGTCAGCTCTATGGCACGCTTTTCCAAGCGAGCCTCTGGCAAACCGTTCAGGAATAGCAGATGGCAAACACGGTGTCCTAGGCGCACCAATGCAAATACAATGCAAAGAGACACATAAGTGTAGATAAAACAACATATCATGAGTTTCGAGTCAAGTTCTCTAAATCCCCAGCAGAGTCTCCAGAAACTGTAACACCCAACTTTCTCCGCGCGCCCCCCTTTCGGAGAGAGCGCAAGTTGGTTGTCCTACAGTTCGGACTCTTGTCACAATTCTGAATCTAATCTCATAAAGTGCAATGTAAGACTGATAAATCACCAAAGAGTCCAATCCGGCAAATCATTTTGGAAAATCAAATTTTAAATCAAATAATGCCAAACTGGACTGCTTTGCCAGATTACAGAGTCGCCACCTAAATATTTTATTTTGAGAAATTTAGGAAACTCTGACTTCTGCCAAAGGCCACGTGTCCGTCATCACCAAAGTTGCCTCGGCTCGGGAACTTGGGTACGAGAGGGGAAGGTCATAAAATGAGCACCCCCGCTTGCCCAATCAAAGATCGGCCTCTACTAACATGATATGTTGTTTGATAAACATATGTGTTCTTATTCCGGTTATTTAGCTAACTTACTATGTGATGCGCACAGCATACAAGTATAGACTCAGTCACGAGAATTGAAACAAAACAACTCATGTTTGTTTTTGAAAATGGTTTGGAAGTGCTACTCGCAAGTAAGCTAAAATGCGGATTTGCCACCCTCAAGTGGGCTTTAAAACATGATTTTGCCACTTCGAAAAATGGGCTTAAAACTCACAATCATCGAGTTGTCCCAATTCAGGCAATCAAGCCTTCACCTACAGGCATTCATGCAGTTAATCACTTAAGCGAATAGCCTCATGGCAAGCATGCGATCATGCAACATTCACACTCATGCAAGTATGCTAAAGTGTAAACACTTACAGTGTACTCCAAGCCAAAACAGAAAACTAGTTAGAAATCATGCATGATCCTAACTATGTTAAGATGCCTAATGCAACACATGCAAAAATGTAACTAAATAGGCTTGGCTATCTAAGATAGCATATGAATGCAACACTTGATAACATGCTTTGAAACACGTATTCAAGTAGGTATTGAAATACAATGCAGTTTGAATGATGCGCCGAGCCCGGTACATGCAATACAAATGAATGGATGCAAACATGCAAGCATAAGGTATGCTAATTGAAATATGCCCAAACCAAACCACTGAAAGCGGATAAGTAAAAGGGAGAAAGAAGTGGGGTTGGAAGACATGCACACACGCACGCACCCTTATTACAACATTATGCCCTCTTGACGGAGGGTCCGAGTAAATAAGAACTAAGCTATGCTAAGCTAAGCTACTTATTACAAACCAACTAATTAACTAATCTAGCTAATTAATTATTACAAACCGAATTGAAACTAGCTATTACTAAGCAAATTAAAATATTACAGAGATGAATTAAATTAGCTAAGCACGTTAACTAATTAATTACAAAACCGGTAAATTAACTAGCTAAGTAAAGTAGTAAAAAAAAAAAAGGCCTCAAGGGGAGGGAGACATGCATGCTCGGTTTGCTTCGCCCGAAAATGCATTGCCTTGCTATGAGTTGCCTCTGTTTGCACTCACGGTGGTCTTAGAATATCAAATGAACTTCCAGGTTACATCTGCCCCATCACAGGAACATTTTGGACAATTTCTCCTCCAGGTGGCTGGTTGGCCACCTCAACTAGTCAGTGGGCTACCTCAACTGGCCGGCCGGCCAGTACAAGTGGTCAATAATCTAGTGCAAGTGGCCGGCCGGCCACTTCTCTTTCCAGAATTCTACCTTTGCTGCAACAGAGAGCAACAGAGCCAAGACAATGTATTTGGCAAGAAATGTGCGTACTACCACCCTTCTCATCATGTCTCAAGCTCAAAGGAGTGTGGTACTTGGCTTTCAAGCCACCAATCAAGCACCTCAATGCATGATGGCCCAAAAACCAAGCTTGTACAAGCTTAGTGAATGCACAAACAATACACAAAGAGCCTCCACCCCTATCATGCATGATCAAGAGGGTTGGCGACCAAGAAATGTGGCACGTTTCATCACTTTGGGTATGAAACTTCCCACATTTCTTGTGTTTGGATTAACGTTCGATCCAAACACATGCAATGCAAACAACATGTTATCTTGGCATATTTTACTTGGTCCATTTATTATTTACTCATTTTAACTTACCAATTAGTCCATTAATCGGTTAAGTTCAATGTGCAAAGTCCTCTAATTTGAAAGATGGCCTAAGCCACAAGTACCTTAAGCATGAAAGAAGCCTCATGCCTTTGGTTAGTAGAGATCCACAAGGGAGGATTGAAACCATTAGGCATGAGAACCTCAATTCCATGCTCAAGCCAACAAGGGGCTTAAGGCCACTTTCACAGTGAATGAAAGTTTAAAACAATGGAGTGCAATGACATATATTTTAGCGCTGAAATAACATGCTGAGTGACTTAGAATCATGCAAACAACCTATGTAATGCATGTTGAAAGGCTTAAGCATCAAAGCTAGTGAAGTGTATTACACTAGAGGCATGCAAGACAATGCTCAAATGACCAAACCAGCCCAAAACAGGGTTACATCATGCCAAAATAAGGGCCAAAACATACTGAGATGGAAGTCTATGAGGCAATAAAAATCATGCTCAAGTATTGGCTCACAAACGAGGCATACGGCACAACTCACAAAAGCTATAAAAGAGTAGAATATGTGAGAATGTGGCTATGTTATATTCACTGAAATCATGTGAGAAATGAGGCTAAGGCATGCAAACAACTCAAGTAAAGCATGCTAGGGACTTTGAAACTTGAAGCTAGTCAAGGGCCCTTACTCTACAACCATGCACAACAAGTCTCGCATGGCCAAGACCACTCAAAACAGAACTAAAGCATGCTAAAATATGAACAAAAACATGCTGAGATGGAGCTAACACTAGCTAAAATGATAGGCTCAAGCATGAAGCATGTTAGGCCAACGAGCATGATTGCACTACGAGTACCAAAAGCAAGCAAGAGGTGACCCAAACACCCAAAAACAGAGTTAAAGCATGACAAAACAAAGCCAAAAACATGCTTAGATTGAGCTAATACATGCTAGAATGATGGACTAACTCTTTAGGCATTCAAGGCTATTAAGCAAGATTACACTACAAGTGTAAGAAGCAAGTAACCAATGACTAAACTAGCCTAAAACAGAGTTAGAGTAGGTCCAAAAAGTCACAAAAACATGCTGGAACTAAGCCTCAAAAGGGGAGAAACACATCCTCATTTGGTAGGCCATCAACACATGCAAGCAAGACAATAGGAGAGGGGACCACCCCCTCCTATTTTGGACCTCAAAACCACCTTTCCACCACTGAAATTCCTCTAGAATTCAGTGGTTAGAGGGCCAAAAGGAGATGGTTTCAAAAGCTTTAAATGATGGCCCAAGAGCTTAGCAAGTAAGCAATGAAAGAGGTTGGATCACCCCTAACCCCAACAAGATCTCAAACCACCATCTTAAACACTTCAAAATAGAGGTTTTTGTAGTTGACAAGTAGGCCTAAAACAGCATGCAAAGGTGGCCAAGAGAATGTACAAAAATAAGCTTAAAAGGGAAAGAAGCTTACCCTTGAAGAACAGCAGCAAGACAGCAAGAAATCTGAGCCAAAACCAAGTCTAAGACCTCAAATCAAGCTTCAATGGGCCTTAGCTCCAAAGTGAAGGTGTTTGACTAGGTGTCTTAGTGCAAATATGTGAAGAAAACACACATTTAAGCTCAATAGAGAGAGAGAGAGAGAGAGAGAGAGAGGGTGAGAATTCTATAGAGAGAAAGAGAGAGATTTCAGCTCCTCAAAATTTCTAAACCCCTCTAAAGGGGGAGGGACCTCCTCTTATATAGAGGAAGCAAGCAAAAGCTTGTTTCAATCTCTCCATATGTATGGAGGATGAGTTCAGTGAGCCACCATTGGCTCAAAAGATCTGAAAATATCTAAAAATGAGAAAAATTGGCCGCTAGCCTATTAAGGTGGCCAGCCGGCCACCTCCCCTAGCCGGCCGACCACTCCAAGTGGCCTACAAGAGAGAAAAGTGGCCAGCAGATGCCATAAGTGGCCGGCAAGCCCTTCCCCTCCCTCAGGCAAGAGGCACCAAGGTTTGGCCCAAAAACCAAGGCCAAAACACAAAGTGTTAAGAAGCTCAAAGACACGGCACTCAGCCGAGACCCTCGGGCGCTCAAATCAAGCACAAACATGCACAATCATCGAGTGCACAACCAATGACGTCAAAGTCTTGAGGTCGGTCAAAAATGGGGTGTCTACAGGAGGTTAAAGAGATCCCGTCTCAAGATTAGAAGGAGAGATGAATGAGATCCAAAGTTTGATGGAGCTGAAAACTAGAACTTTTCCCATTGAAACATTCACCTCTACGAGCTCTACACTTTTTCCCAAAACACTACAGTTGTGAGACCAACAGATTTGAGTGTGCGACGATATTTAGACAAGACCTAGAGAGAGAGAGAGAGAGAGAGAGAATAAGTGAAAAAATCTGATAAAGAAACCTTTTAGAGAAAGAGAGAGATCAAAAAGTGAAAGAAAAGATCCTTTTCCTGTACTGATATATGCATAAACTGCTTGAGCGATCAAAACACTACTTGAGCATTAGATATAAGGACACGCTCAAGCGACCAAACCATGCCTCGAGCACACAATGACCCCCTCTCAGTAGTTCAGAGTTGCAAAGATACCGCTCGAGCAAAAGAAATACCGACCAATCCATGGCTCGAGCAAAGAACACCCTACTCCTAGAAGTTAAAACTACAAACACAGATACTGGGTGGAACCAAAGACCGCTCGAGCGAAGAAAAGACCACTTGAGCGAATCCGAACAGAACCAGGCATAATCCCTTTTGCGAAACTAACTCTGAACCTATTTCAAACAAACTCGAAACCATAATATCAACTCTCCAAACAACAATTAAAGAAAAGAATAGGCATAGACAACCACAATGAGCACCAGATTCTGAATCAAAGAGTATAAAGGGTCAGGTTTTTACCTAGGCCGCTATAATCTCTCATCTTTAGAAAATTTCATCCTCGAAATTGAACCAAAATAACGACAACGAAAGATGACATCCACAACAACATAACTCATGCTCAACAACATAAAGACAAAACAATCCAACCCTAACATATTGATCTCAAATCTCCAAAACATCCATAATGTTTACATATATTACAACACAAGTGAAATTTAGCACAAAAGACTTAAATATCAACAAATAGATCCGAGTACTTCTCTTGAACTTCAGCCCCATGCTCTCAAGTCGCCTTCTCAACTCCATGGTGTTGCCACAACACCTTAACCATAGGAATAGTCTAGCCCCTCAAGACTTTATCTCAACTATCTAACATCCGAACCTGTCTCTCTTCATATAAGGCATCCTCATCTACCTCTAAATTGGTCCAATCCAACACTTGTGTGAAGGATCAGGCCCGTACTTCCGAAACATACAAATATGAAACACATCATGAACCTTGAAATGTTGGGGCAACAAGGCTAAACGATGAGTTACCTTTCTAATCTGCTCTAGAATCTCAAAAGGCCTAATGAATCTCAGAGACAACTTCCCACTCTTACCAAATCTCGTCACCCCCACATCGATCAGATTTTAAGAAATACATTATCCCTTACCTCAAAAGACAAGGGTCTCCTCTTTCGGTCATATAACCCTTTTTGACGAGTTTGAGCTGAAACCAACCGGTCGACAACTACCCACACGGCATCATTACCCCGTTGATTTCTCAAAAGACCCATAACAAAATCCATCATGACATGCTCTCACTTCTACTCGGCTATAGGTAAGGGTTACAATAAACCCGCAGGTCGTTGGTGTTCTTTGTTGACAAGTAAGGTACCTTGAAACAAACATTCACATCTTTTTCACCCCCTCTACCAAAACTGGCAGCAAAGGTCGTGGTACATCTTCGTACCTCCCGAGTGTACCGTAAGGCATGCATGGTAGAAATCGCAGAGTACCTCCTCTTTACATGACTCTAGCACGAAAATGTGGTCTAGATATCTCACACTCAAGTCTGAATGAACATTCATACCTTTCTCTACCTTCTTATTAGAGATCTTCCATTGGATAGTCTCTACTTCACGATCATGCTATTGTGCCTCTATAACTCGGCTAACTAAGGTAGGTTGTGCAAATGTGGTAAATAAAATGGAAAAGTCAATAGACTCGCCGAGGTTCAAGTTAAACTCGCTGATAACACCCAACATGTCCTACTCCTGGATGACAATACTCGCTACTCTACTTACAGATTTCCTACTCAAAGTATCAGCTGGTACATTGGCCTTCCTCGGATGATAATGTAACTCAAAATCATAATCCTCAATAAACTCCATCCACCTTCCTTGCCTCAAATTCAAGTCTTACTGTGAGAATAGATATTTTAGACTTTTGTGATCGAAAAAACCTCAAATTTCTCCCTGTACAGATAATGCCTCCAGATTTTTAAGGCAAAAATCGTTGTCGCTAGCTCTAAGTCATGCGTAGGATAATTTCTCTTACAAGTTTTCAATTGCCATGAACCATAGGCTATAACTTTTCCTTCCTACATCAACACATAACCTAAACCTTTTCGAGATGTATCACAATAAATTGAATAAGCCGAACCCCTCCCGGAATAATCAAAACTGGAGCAGTGGTGAGTCTGATCTTAAGATCTCGAAATGACTTTTCGCAAGCCTCGCTCTACATGAATCTAACTCCTTTCTTTGTCAACCTAGTTAATGGGAAACCAATCTAGAGAAGTCTATTACAAAACTGTAGTAATACCCCGTTAAGCCTAAGAAATTCCATATCTCAAAGGCATTCTTAGGTTCCTCCCAATCTTACACTACGTCTATTTTAGATGAATCTATAGTCACCCCCTCCCCAAACACCATATGGCCTAGAAACTTAACTTTGTTGAGCCAAAATTCACACTTTCTGAACTTAACATATAGACGGTGTGCTCTAAACAGCTCAAGTACAATTCGTAAGTGTTCCTTATAATCCTCCTCAGAGGGTAAATAAACTAAGATATCGTCGACAAAGACAACCATGAATCGATCTAAGAACTCACGAAAAACACGATTCATCATGTCTATAAACGAAGCTGGTGCATTTGTTAAACCAAAAGGCATTACTAATAACTCGTAATGGCCATACCACGTATGGAATGTCTTTTTTTGAATATTCTCCTCCTTCAACCTCAACTGGTGATACCCCGATCTCAAATCAATTTTCAAAAACTAACACGACCCCTTCAACTAGCCAAACAGATCATTCATTCACGATAATGGTTACTTGTTCTTAACAGTTACTCAGTTCAACTTTCGATAATCAATGCACAATCGCAATGTGACATCCTTCTTCTTTGAAAAGAGAGTTGGTGCTCCCCAAGGCAAGGTACTAGGCTGAATAAAGCCCTTATCTAATAAATATTGGAGCTATATCTTCAACTCACACAATTCGACTAGTGCAAACCTATATGGTGCCAAGGAAATTAGAGCTGTGCCCGACGCCAAATCGATAGAGAACTCAATCTTTCTATGTGGTGCTAACTCTATAAGATCCTCTAAAAAGACATCTGGATACTCTTGAACTATTCTCGGTCTACCCGAGTTGTACTACCCTCGTCAACTACCAAGATGCAAAAAAAGGAAACTCAACTCTTTTCGACCCTTAAGGTCATATAATGGAGGACTAAAACTATCACCTTGGTCACACAAAAACTAGAAACACTCTCCTGATGATGTACACACTAACACCCTCCTACGATGACAATCTATTGAAACCCGAAAATAAGTCAACCAATATATGCCTAGAATCACATCAAAAGCATGCATATCAAGAACAACAAAATCAAAAGAGAGTCGACAATCTGTAACCTTAATCTCATGGGAGCTGCATACTCGACCCAATGCCACTCTACCTCTAATAGATGTCTCAACAAATAGAGGAGACTATAACTGATCAAACTCTAACCCCAATGTAGATGCAAAAGATGACTAAATGAAAGAATGAAATGCACCCGTATCAATCAACACATTGGCTAAGGAATTGAATAGTAAAAAGTTACCTCTTACAATAGGAGGTACCGATAACTGCTTTAGTGTGATAGTAGCATACACAAGCCCTAAAGGTTTCTGATCAACTTTCTCACCCTTCGGAGCATAGGCCTAAAGAACTGACTGAGCCAAAGTGGCTTTCTAGTTTGCTCTTGAGGCTTGAACAAATTAACCTGGTTGATGGGTCTGTGTTTACCTTTAACCAGAAGCACCAAATGTGCCACTAGACTAAGGGCAAAAACTCCTCAAATGCCAGATTACTCACACTGATAATAGGTACGCTACTATCCTTTCCCTTGGCCCTAACTCTGAGAATGAGTCAAAGACAATACAGATTGTTGCCCTTCTTCTTTCTCTGGGTAAGCTAAAGACTTGTGGCCTAATTGACCACACTTGAAGCACGTGAATCTACCTTGGTTTCCCTTTCCTCAACCAAAGTTTGACACAGGAAAGGTAGATCTAGATTGCAAAGCCTAGGACTATTACAGGGTAAAATGCCTCTGCCTTTTGTTGTCCCTCACATTTCCCCGAGACTCCTGCCCTTTTAGCCTAGAGCCTCTCATCTATTCCTTCTCCGCCTGAATCACGACCTCCAAATAGGCCGTTGATTCGACAAGGCACTTATAGTCCTGAATCATAGACCCGACCACTTTGAAAATGAGCATGGCCCTTAATCTTTTCTCAAACTCGATACAACAACGTTCGTTCGTCCCTATGAGTTCTGGTGCAAACCTAGAAAGGCTAGTGAAAGCCGTATCAAACTCGGCCACCGGTGTGTTCAACTGCTTGAGCTTTAAAAATTGCTCTTTTAACTTCTTCCTTCTGTGGGTGGTAAAAACTTATCCTAGAAGGCATTAACAAAAGCTTCCCAAGTCACCCCAATACGGCCCCTCACGAACTTCCACTATTGACCCATGTTGCCCTTCAACTGAAAGGTTGCTAAGGTCATCCTCGAACTATCGTCTTCGATGCCAAGCATCTCAAACATCTTTACCATCTGCTTGAGCCACTCATTAGCCTTCAGTGGCTCCTCTAGATCTCCTACAAACTCATTTAGATTCAATCGAAATAATTCTCTCTTTGGAAAAGATAGCCCTATCTCTGTAACATAGACCTGGACTTGATTCTCAACTCTGAGAACGTCCATAGATTCTCGCAATGCTCCTTCCATTTGACGGGCTAAGGTGCCCATGGCTTGCTGACCCATTGGCTCGCCATGTTTGCATGGCTAACCCCCTCCTCTTGTGTCAGAATCTCATCTTGAATCTACACTTCTTGCCATGTAAAAATGTCAAGCCTACCACCACCAGGTCCGCTGGACATACTAATAAAGGTAACACAAATTTTAGCATATTCACAATGTACCATAACTAATTCACATATGTCCTAATATAGTGGACTACACAATAATTCACTCCACGTAAGCACTGAATCACGTATTCACAAACGAATTTTTTTTCCCAAATAATGACCATTCTGCAACTTTGCCAGAGTTCCTGTTAGGATTAATAGTGATCGAGTGCTCTTCTAACAGGACTTCTAGGAATTTGTAGACACAACCAATATCTTAGAAACTAAGTTCCATTCTCACTTAATCACATAAACACCACCAAAATATAACAACAGATAAACCCATAAGGTATACCAAATAAGCGCAAAAGTAATATGGTTCAGTCTTTCATTAATTCTTTGGAAAACATTACAAAAGGTGCTACATGCATTATACATTCATAAACCCTAAATTCTGAAACTATAGCATGTGACACATAGCACTATATAGAAATGAAAGGAAATATAGACAAGTTCATGCCTTAATGGCTACATATTTCCAAGACGATGCTTCGTTACAACAAAAGTGGGTCAAGCCCAAAACAATTAAAAATTTACAACACAAAAACAATTGAGCCTTCAGCACCAATATCCTCTCAAGCTAATTAATTGGCGAAGGCACACCATCAATACTTGAAAGTTGGTTGCCACCGAGGGCGAGCTAAAGCCCAGTAAAGAATATCTTAACACACTGTATGATGTTTAACAAAGTCATATGGTGAATGCATATGAATGCCATTTACCAAAATGTTACACTTTGCTCCTTCAAAATAAGAAATAGCATGATTATAAATCAATTCATAGAACAATACTTTTTAAAAACAAAAAAACAGGGCAGTGGATATACAACACTTGAAATCTCTAGGTACATGTTTGCCAGTAGGTTATAAAAGCATTACCAAAGCCATTTTACTGATACTAACTGGAACGATCGGCACCTAATCACGTGAATTTCTGGACTTTCACCAAGGACACACAAGCTAACATTGAAAATACCACAACCACACCCCCTAACTTGATTCAACAAGGTATTAACCACTTTTTCCAAAACCATACATTTTTAATGTATAAATATGAAGCAATGTTCAATGCAAGATGTATGAGTGATTGATTTCAATTATCCTAGTCCTCATGCAATTTCTAGAATAATAAAAAACTATTCTCTACCGATACTCCAAAATAGATATCTCTATACGGACGATTAATCTCCAAGCAACAGATATAATTTCAAAATCTCAATATAGAAGTGATAATATATATTCAACTCCACTCTTATCATCAACAGATATATTCAATTTATCATTTCAAAAGCTCAATATCTTTTATTTTTTTTCTTTAATTCAAAACCCAATGATTTCCAATATTTTCAACAAAACATCTATTCCTTTCAAAAACACATTTAAATGAGAGATTTTCAACATTTCAACCCAAAATATCAATATACTCATCCCCACAACATTTCCCATAAACCCTTTGAAAACCCCACTTTTACACTTCCAAATCAAACCCTAAATCAAACCTATAACTCCCAAATCACCACTCTTTCAAGGAGCACATAACAACGCTAAAAATCATACAAACAAGTTAATGAAATCCCTACCTCAAGATTAGAATGAGAGATGAACAGGATCCAAAGTTTGACAGAGCTGAAAATGAACTTTTCTGATTAGAACGTTCACCTCTACAAGCATTACACTTTTTTCCAAAGCACTACCGCTGAGAGACCAATGGATTTGAGTGTATAAGGATGTTTCATCAAGAACTAGAAAGAAAGGGAAGAAATCTGATAAAGAAACGTTTTAGAGAGAGAAAGATCAAAAAGTGAAAGAAAAGATCTTTTTCTCGTATTGATATGTGCACAAACCGTTGGAGCAACCAAAACACTTCTTGAGCATTAGACATAAGGAACCACTTGAGTGACCAAATCATGGTTCGAGTGCACAATGATCCCCTTTTAGTAGTTCAAACCTACAAAGATACCGCTCGAACGAAAGAAATATTGCTCGAGCATCAGACACAGAATACCGCTCGAGCGACCAACCCATGGCTAGAGCGAAGAACACCCCACTCTTAGAAGTTCAGACTGTAAACACAGATACTGGGGGGAACCAAAGACTACTTGAGCGAATGAAAAACTGCTCGAGCGAATCTGAAAAGAACTAGGGAGAATCCTTTTTGAAAAACCAACTATCAAGTTATTTCAAACAAACTCACATACATAACATCAACTCTCTAAACAATTGTGAGATCCAAAATAATCCCTCACATGGACTGTTGTTGAGATTCAACGAAGATAATCCCATGAACCTGCAAGAGATAAGTATGGTTGATGCCACCCAACCGGGGTTACCGGTCGGGGACACTCCGATGATGAAGTTAGAATCCATGAATAAAGAGTATAGATCAAAAATAGTCAAGAGTGTTATATGTGGAGTGCAGGGGAAAAAGACACACCTCTTGTGTATAGGGTCTCATACTTTTATAGGGGACATAAGATATTTGTTTGGGTTGGGCCCATTATAGGCCTTGTTTGGGTTAGCCCCAATAAGCTGGTATATATATTTTTCTGGCTCTCACAATAGCCCTAAAACTTTCGCTTTCTTCGACAAAAGAAGTGGAAGTTTTTTGCTCTGAGTTTGTGGCATAAACAGATGCTAGATCTTTGATGGATAACGCACAGTTGATGTAGGTCTTACTTCCGGACCACATAATTGAGCGATGTTGGTTAAATAAATATTAAATCCGCTACAAAAGCATTTTTGATACATATATATGTGAACAAAACAAATGAAAAATGCACGTATGATTGCATGTATGAATGTATGCAAGTGTGAATGTATGATTGCTCCAAAATTGTCGCTTGCTGGGAGCTGTGTGAAAATTAGTAGGAATTTGTAACTCAAGTAATGCTTTGTAATGCTTGTACCAAGTTGGCCGAGTATGCATGTATAGTAGAGGTGCTGAGATGATGATCAGCTGAGATGTCCCAATTGGAAAGCGGAAAACTAATTAGGATGTTTCGGTCGGCAATAAATGGCCAAGGTAACGAAATGAATGATCGGGGAAGACGGAGGTTTGTTTCCTAGCCCCACGATCTTGCTACTGAAATTGTGTGCCGATCAGATATGGTTTGACTGTTGAGCAATCTTGTAACTCCCGAACTTTTTAGGTCATCGATCCCAATATTAGGCTCGAAATTTGTAGAATTAGACTCCAAAAATGGATTCTACTACATTATCTGAGTCACGTTATTGGTGGGATTCCGAATTTATAATGGATTCTAATGGATTTTGTGGGATTCTAGAATTTTTGTTAATACTTGGCTATGAACTGAGCTTGAATGTTCCGGCTGACTTTCGATCGGTTGTTGATGGATGACTTTAGGGCTAAGTAGAGCGATGTACCGAACCATGACTGCATGAGCATGTTCGTGAAGCCTTTGCCGAGTATGTAACATCTACAACGGCTGTCATGTTGGTTCAAATTGTGTTCGACGATGATATGTTGAACCACTTGAGGTTGATTTATCCTAGTCTTGACCCATTACCTGCCAATAGCTATTATTTATTCAAAAGAAATTTGGAATTTGCCGATGAGTTGAAATTTAAATGTGGGTTTGGCTCTGTTGACATGCCACGGTTGGCATATGCTAGGTGCAACGAAGTTACAAAATCCATAAACAAAAGCACAAGTGTTTCTAAGATAGTGGTGGCATAAAGCTCGACTGAGATAATAGGTTGCCGAGAACAGTAGATGTGGTAGCTGAATCTTGAATTTGTGAGCTTATCATCATAAGGATTTTGTTGATGACTCGGCAAGCTTGTTATGAGTTCCAATCAATTTCTTTATGGAATGTAAGAGCTTTTCGATGCACTAGATCTCTTGGTCAGCAACTTCTCTAAGGTTCACGGTGTGTCAAAACATTTGGTCGGCATCTCTTTGTGCTTGGCTTGGCTAAGAACTTGGTCGACGAGACTTCTTTATGCATGCAACACGACTTTGATCTTCAGTTTTGCTGAGATTTTGGTGGGCATCAATATGAGCCATTCATGACAATTGATGTTGCTAATAACGTGTTTGCTCTTTTCTTTTTATGAATGAATGACGGTATATACAAATATATGTGTATAAGGGACATCAGGGACCTTTGTAACGATGGGCCAAGGTATTATATCCCCCGAGCAAGGGTGTAGGCCTGTGGTATTATATCCCTCAGGCAAGGGTCATAGGCCGCGGTATTGTACCCTTCGGGCAAGGGTGTAGGCCTGTAGTATTATATCCCCCGGGCAAGGGTGTAGGCCTACGGTATTATATCCCCCAGGCAAGGGTCGTAGGCCGCTATATTGTATCCCTTGGGAAAGGGTGTAGGCCTGCGGTATTATATCCCCCGAGCAAGGATGTAGGCCTACGGTATTATATCCCCCAGGTAAGGGTCGTAGGCCGCTGTATTGTACCCCTCGAGCAAGGGTGTAGGCCTATAGTATTATATCCCCCGGGCAAGGGTCGTAGGCCGCTGTATTGTATCCCTCGGGCAAGGGTATGGGCCTATGGTATTATATCCCCTGGGCAAGGGTGTAGGCCTAAGGTATTATATCCCCCGGGCAAGGGTTATAGGCCGCGGTACTGTATCCCTCAGGCAAGGGTGTAGGCCTGCGGTATTATATCCCTCGGGCAAGGGTCGTACTAAGGATGCCACAATTACTATATGTAGACTTGTTAATCATAAATAAGTGGAAAGTGGAAAAAAGTACACCAATGGTAAAGCATTAAAACATAGTATTGCTATGTTGTCAGGAATTGCCGATTTATTTAAGTTGCATTTTTGTTGCTTTTTGCTTTTTGTCACATTGTTATCCAATGTATAGTTGCCCCATTCCTTTCGAATAAAATTTGTTATTCGAAAGGAATTCATAATGATGTTGGTGGTTATATAATCAGGAAAACGCCAAATATTTTTTAGTTGTGGAAGTTGGTATGAATCAAACTCCATGTTTGGCATTAAAAATAGTGTATGAGATGCGATGGATATTTTTTAGTTGTTGAATTTGCAAAATTAGATCATATAGATGTGTGCAGCAAGCTCCAAATAGTTGGAAACGACTGTTGGATCGTTGGAATTGGACTCTGAATGGCGTAATTGTAGCCAAAATGAATCTAATGGCTCGGATCGATTGAGAATTGTGAGTGGTTGAAATCTACAAATTTGGGGTATGGAATTTGCAAAATCAGACCGTACAGATGTGTCCGAAATGCCCCAAATAACTGAAAACGACTATTGGATCGTTGTGATTGGACCGCGGACAGTGCAAATTGCATGTTGCGGAGTCGAAAGTAAAAGAAATCCAAGTAGGTCTTGCCCCAGTGGGCAGTATACGGCCAAGTGATGAATGAAGGATCGACGAATATGCATGATTGTGTCCTAGCTTCATGAGCCTTCTGTTAAAAATGCATGCTGATTAGACACGATCTGATCATTGATTTATCATGCAACGTTCCCGATTTGCCGGTTTATTAATCCTAATCTGAGACTTGGAATTTGCAAAATTGGACCTCAAAAATGGATTCTACATGGCGAAAAACTAAAAGGTAAGCATCCTCGAAGTTATTGGACTATCCGATTAACCGGAATGCTGTAAGATGCAACGAAGAACTTTATGCAGAGAAACGCATGATAAATCCTTATTTCATCATCTTCATGCTACATGTCGTGAAAGGCATAATGGTCCAGTTTCGAACTCGTGACTTTGAGGGCTTGTATCTCCTTCGTTTTAAGTCCGATTTTGATGCGGTCTGTTGTGTTGGACTCGTCTCAATGAGTGTTTCACACTGGTATAGTCAAAACTAGCTTTCGACAACTTTGGAAATTTTAGTTTTCTATAAATTTGATCCGTTTCGCAACTACCAGTGAACTTTGGTGACCTCTTGGCTCCTCAGGTTGGTGGGTTTGGACTCCTTGAGTTGACGCGAATCCTCTGGTATATTCAGATGTCGATTTTGATAAGCCGAGATGCTAGTTCCATGCCGAGAGAGAAATGCCGACCAATATTGCTACCGAGGATTAAATCATGAGATTCGTGCCAAAGAGATAGGTGAATTGATAGTGTTTGTTCCGAGTGCCCAATGCTGTGGAACATGTTGCCAAGATGTGACTCAAAAAGAACGACAAAATTTGTTCTCGGCATCGCGGTTGAGCGGTCGAATTTGTTCTCGGCATTGTACGACTTAATTTTGATAATCGGAGGTGTTGTCTTCTCAAAATTGTAGTTATGGGTAAGACATGGTTTGAGTACCAAATTGACAAATAGAGGCTGAGGTTGTCATTAAACGGCCGGTTAACATGGAATGGTTGTTGAGTAGTGTGAAGGTTCATGCGTAGACATGCCAAGTAGCTTTTTGCAAGTTGCACTACCACTACTGGGTTGTTTAGATGCCAAGTAACAATGGGCAGCTTGGGTGAGCTGTAGTGATGCCGAGAAGGGTTGAATAGCTGCCGAACAGCCTTATTGGGTTACCGAACATCTCCATTGTCAGTTTGCCGAACAACCTTTGTTGAAGAACTCGTGATTCTAGTTTTAACCCAACTGATTGGAAAGCTGAGGAACTTAAGTTGTGTGCCGAGTAAGTGGTGCCAAAACACCTGGATCCCTCTCGTTTATAATGTGATGACTTAGACGAGAGCTTGGTCGGTGTCACTTAGGGCTGCAGTTGTAGCCACCATGATTATGTATACTTGAACCAATGAGCGTGGTGATGGAATTGTGGTGCTGAGCATCCAGAAATGGTTGAACAGTTGCGTGAATTTAACAAGGTGGTGGCCGAATAACTTATGTGTGGCCGAGTAATGTGATGTAGGAAATGGGAATTTTCGAATAATGTTGTCGACTAAGTTAGCGATTTGATAAAGTTGCCGAATAATGTTACTACTGTCAAAAAACAATATATATATATATAATCCCTAATAGTGTTCTCTGCAAACTGATATATATAAAATTCCTAATAATGTTCTCTTCAAAAAGGTAAGGGTTATAAGGCAACAATGTTCTCGGCAAACTCCTAACACCATATATATAAAATTCATTTTAATAGCCGAATTAATTGTACCCACTGGAGTGCTCTACGAAAAGGTAGGTGATAAAAGTTAGTTCCCAATTTTTAGAGAGAGAAAGTAAAGACCCAAGTTTGGAGTCCATAGAAATTGATAGTATAGATATATGTATGTATATTCCAAGAAAAGATAAAATTTCATCAATCAGCTTGAACAGTGTGAAGTGCACTTGCATAAGTTGGTAAAGTGCCGACTAACAGCTTTAACAGCTTCATGATAAAAATTTCATCACTCAGCTTTAATATGCCGAAAAGATGCTCTTTTCAAGAAAAGTGAAGCCCGTTTGTAGAGAGAGAAAATAGAGATGCAAAAGATTCACAGTGAACAAAAGGCTCTATTTTATAAGCATAAACATATGTATATCCAATTCAAGAACCAATCTTAAAATAATTTCAGAGAGCAAATAAATCAAAAGTGTTGTTAAATTTGTACTTACAAGAACATGTTTGTTGTGTTCTTTGTTGATCTCGTTCAGTCGTTACCACAGACGACGCCAATTGTGAGATCCAAAGTAATCCCTCACATGGACTGTTGTTGAGATTCAACGAAGATAATCCCATGAACCTGCAAGAGATAAGTATGGCTGATGCCACCCAATCGGGGTCACCGGCCGAGGACACTCCGATGATGAAGTTAGAATCCATGAATGAAGAGTATAGATCAAAAATAGTCAAGAGTGTTGTGTGTAGAGTGCAAGGGAAAAAGACATACCTTTTGTGTATAGGGTCTCACACTTTTATAGGGGATATAAGATATTTTTTTGGGTTGGGCCCATTATAGGCCTTGTTTAGGTTAGCCCCAATAAGCTGGTATATATATTTTTCTGGCTCCCACAACAAACAATATAAGAAAAGAATGGACATAGACAACCACAATAAGCACCAGATTCCAAATCAAAGAGTATAAAGAATGAAGTCTTTACCCGGGCCAATATAGTCGGCACCGCCACTTGAACTTGCCGAGGGAAAGAGTTACCACAACAACTATAACTGCTGCAACTAACTTGCTGAGGCAACACTTTTAGTGCTCAAGTTGTTGAGACTCTTTACCTCGGCGTTGCCATTTCTAGTATTATCAGCGTCGCCATTTGCATTTGTCGAAGGAAATAGTTGCCGTAATAATTACAACTGCCGTAACTACCTACCAAAGAAAGATTCTACATGGATGATAGCATCTTTTAAGAGAGGCTTCCACTTCACAAGTAGAAGCTAATGCTTGGCATTGATAGTGAGCCCCAAAAAATTATTGGCTTGGTACTAATAGCAGGTCTCGAAGCTCAAAAGCTTGGCACTGATAGCAGAAGCCGATGCTTATTGGCTAGAGCAAATAGCAGGCCAAAAATACTAGTATAATACGGTGACCTTCGAAGATAGGAGTAGGGCAACCTGAAAGCAAGGGACTCCTTATACCAAGGAAGCCCCCTTACGCTTGGTATGAGACACAACTCTTGTTGTAGCTCGCACCTTAGAAAGTTCGGGAGTTTGTGGTTAGGTGGTTAAGGGTGGAGGAGTCGTTGAGGTAAATATAAACATGGTTGATAACATGCTATGAAAATCCAGAGAATGCATATCTTGGGCAAACTAAACTGAGAAGGCAAGTGTAGTGACAAGTACTACTGCTGCAAGTGCACTTTTTGAGGTGCAAAATTGAAGTTGCCAAGGTATGTACCAAACAGATATAGCGGCACATGTTGAGGCACCTATGCCAAACAGATAGTACATTGTACATGTAGAGGGACACGACAGAATATTACATGTGATCCTCAGGGACACATGTCCTCACCTTATTTGGCCACTTGGTATTCTTTGGTACCAAGGAACACTACTAAAAAAGCACCTTTTGCGACCGCTATAAACTATCACAAATAATTAAAAAAAACAGTCGCAGAAAACCTTTTGCGACGACCCATCCGACGGCCAATGGGGGTCACGAATGTGGAGGTGGCAAATACTTTTTGTGACGGCAAAGCAACGGCCGCAAATTATTCGCGACCACCTAAACTACTTATGGCGACTGCTATTTTGCTGTCACAAAAAACAAAGAAAAACACTAACATGATTTTTGGCGACCATCTTGTTACCATCGAAAAAAAAAAAAAAAAAAAAAAGGGCATAAAAGTGTAACGTGCACTCTAGGAATAGCAATGACAAGAATTCATACAGTATAGTGTTGTAGTTTAATCAGGCATTCCATTTGAGTTTCAAAATTAGAGCCATATGTGAAAGTTATTGCAACTAAAAACTTGGAAAAAGTTCTTTTATGAAAAAAATACAATCCAAATAGAATGGCAATAAAGTCAAAATCTACAATGCTGGTATTCACTACTGTACAAGGTACCGGTTGAGTTCCAATTTGTTACGATGGAGATATATGTTCCTCAAATCCAAGCTTGCACCTAATCAATACACATTATGAGAGGGACACTACAACAAAAAAGGGTTTTTACGGCGTGTACGACGTGCAGCGCGTCATATTATGATCAGTCATGGAAATTCATTCACTTTCAACGACATGCTTTGTACGTCGTCAAAAACTATTTAATGGCAGATTTTGTGCGTCGTTGTTACTTTTTCTACGACATGCTATAGTACGCCGTTAAAAACTATTTAACAGTAGATTTTGTGCTTCGTTGTTATTTTTTCTACGGCTACTTTTGCGCGTCGTTAATTGGTGAGACAAATAACGACGCTGATTGCATGCCGTAAAATATGTAATACAACGACTTATTATGCCTGTCGTAGAATATGTAATTTTTTATTTTCATTTTTTAAATTCAGCAGGTTCCATTTGACCAATTTTGTGCAATCTAACAAATATTACAAACAAGCATCACAAAACATCAATCAACTGCCAAAATATTGTTTGAAACATCAAAAAGAAACTATATCCATAAATTATAAACATTCAACAATTGTCTATACATTCCAAACATTCAAAAACTATATCCTTAAGTTCTAAACTATACAAAAAGTTTAAACAATCCAAAACTATGCATATCTAATTTTCTAAACATATCGACAACTATTAAGAGATTATCTAAAACTACCGACAACAGGGAAATCAATTTCTATTGGTAATCAAAAACATGAAATAAATGTTATAATGGAGTGGAAACTAATATACAATTCTAAAGATAGTAATTATATAGAACAACTTAAATATGAAAGAGAATAGTCATCAAACCAAGCAAGTGGTACAGAATGGTCAGACTGAATTGATAAAGTAAGTTCAAAAATATAGTCTACCAATAGCAGAATGAACCATGTCAGCACCAATACTCTGTGGAATGTATCCTGAGAAATTCAAGCAACAAGACTAGCCACCATATAGGTTTCAATTAGGACACAATGTCACAATGCACAATTTACTCTTATAGTTGCATTAGCAAACCTTTTATGTTGTGATATTTTCCTCAATATGTAATTCCATAATTCTCTATTTATAATTACACTAGTTGGAAAATTTGACTTATTCCTGATTCTTGTTCAAGAATGTTCTCATTAAAATCAACTTTTGATGATATAACCAAACATATATATTGGGACAGATATGTGATTTTAAAGCTTGTTTGGACAGAGCCCAATGCCAAATGAATATTATCTTCAAATGTCATTGGTACTTTAATTTCATTACTCTAGTATAACTTTCTTTGACAAGGCCTAGAATAATTAGAAATGTCACGAGCTTCATATTAGAATAAATTTCTTTAACCTACATATGAGACTTCAAGCATATGTCCTCATGGGTGTGATGGCTACTATTTAACCCACTTCTACCACATTTTTGACATCAAAAAGTCACTACCATTAGGAGTATGGTTTAGTTTCTCTTTGGCTTCTGCAACAATTTTTATTTATGTATGTAGAAACCCGATTAACAAACAATATCCAAAAGACCTTTTTAAGTTATGATATTTTTCTTGTAGATTCGAACACTTATCCTTATATAACTCCCCCCCCCCCCCCCCCCAATTTAACCTAAAGCCAACTTAACAATTAGCTTTAAAAAAAATGAGAATTTCTGTACACCTCCAAATCTTACCTTTTGGTTGTACCGTCGATTATGCTTCCCTAAACAAACAAACAAACAAAAGACTTGTCGAGTTGAGTTGAATAGAACA
This sequence comes from Camellia granthamiana, assembly GCA_036172215.1. Classification (NCBI taxonomy): domain Eukaryota; kingdom Viridiplantae; phylum Streptophyta; class Magnoliopsida; order Ericales; family Theaceae; genus Camellia; species Camellia granthamiana. The sequence goes on along the minus strand of CM069913.1, from coordinate 60,394,765 downwards.
AAACTGTAAGTGGCACAAATTGAAAACAATCATAATCTAATTGTTAGTCTTGAATGAAATGTTTTAATTAAACAGAGGATAAATCACAAATCTACAAACCTAACAATTTTGCATGTCATTAGTCAAATTTGGTCTAGCTTTTGGTAAGATATCCAAATCATTTGAAAAGAATACTATAGAGTAATACCAAAGTCATATGAATAGTTTAAATTTAGAAAGAAAAAAAACCATAATAGTTGTTACTTGGAGGTCATTAGGAACAAATCCTGCATCAACAGCCGTACGAGTGGCCCCAACTGTGAAAAAGATAGGAATTAGTCAAAATTATATAATACTATAACTACAATACAAAAAACAAAATGTAATAGTGACACAAAAGAAGGAAGGTTAAGAAATTAAAACCATGATAGAGCATCCTGAATGAAAATTATCGTGAGTCACGATAGCATTTATAGTTTCAAAAAAAAAAAATGGAAAGTATATTAACAATTGGGGATAACTTTCCTAGAAAACAAAAAATTATCAATGAAAAAAAAAAAGAGAGAGAAAATTAAGAAATCTGGGGACATAATATTATAGAGAAAAACCTGCAGCACCAAGTTTCTCAGCAAGCTTCCCTATCATTTAAAAATTCTCAACGCTTTTCAATGCTCGCCCCCCAGTGATCACTACACATGCATTTCCAAGATTTGGGAGCTCTGAATTCTAAGAACTAAGCTTTATATATCTAGATTTACCAATTGCATCTGCAAATAGAATAAAAAAGTTTAATGTTATGACATGCAGTAGCTTTTAATAGGCTATGACTAACCAAATCATTCCAATCAGCAAATATCCAAAATATTGTTAATCCAATAAGGACCTAAATATTCAGGAAGGACCATATAATTATATGCAAGAACAACAACCCTAAAAACAAAAATTGTGGAACTAAGAAATCCCAGAAAACCACAGGACCTTAAAGGCGAACTTATATTTGTAAAAAAAAAAAAAAATGGTAAAATATCATTGCATCCCCTCAAAACGAAATTGGAGTCTCATCCTTAGATTCAGCTGTCACTTTGGGAATATCATTATGTAAGTTTTAAACCAAAATTATAAATATTTAATTAATTGATGAGAGTTCATGAATTTTAAGTTTTGAAGTCATGCATGCATTCAAACAATAATTATGTTCTATAATACGAATTCATACGATTTTGAGATCTACAACAAAGTTTCAAGTGAAAGAATTAACATAATAATCACCAGGAGAAAAAAAAAAAAACCTTAACTAGAAGAAGAAAAATGAAGAATGATGAAGTTTGGGAATATTAAGTTTATGGTACCCTTTTCTTCTTGTCTCAAAACAATGATCAATTTCAATTGGTATATAAAGTGAAGATAGCTATAGAATATTGTATTTAAGAAGCTTAATCATAAGGGGACAAATAGGCAAACGACCCTGAAGTATGAGCATTATATAAGAAAATGAATGTCTAGTACTTACGTCTTTTGATAGTCTCTCGATCTTAAACGTATAAAAATCAGTTGCATCTGCGCTCTTCCCCCACTTCCTAAACACTCCCTCTCCCCCAGCATATATTAACCATCTTTCCAAATGAAATAAAATTTTGACTATTAAACAAAAGGAATAAAAATACAGTAATCACATATACATATTAACTTGATGAGACAAAGAGTAAACTTACTGTAAACTGATTTAGGCGTCGATGTTCTGAAGCAAGGAAATGCAACCTCATGGAAGCAATTATCTAGTATTCCTTTTTCAATATATAACATGTCCAGAAGGTAAAGGTATAAACCATCACCAAATGGGTCCAAAATCTGCAATCCAAAACATGAGTAGAAATTTATTACACTGAAATTTGAGATCTTATAAGTAACAACTCTTTGAACCTAAGTTCCCTTCTATGTTAATGAGGAGAAATCATGAATAATCTAACCCCTAGCTCCAACAGTTGAGTGGTATACTCTACATCCAAAGGGCAACTTCTAAGAAAGTCTTAATGAGGTTCTTCAAATTGTTTAATATGCACGATAGCCTCCAATCTTTTGAGAGTTAACTGCATGCCTTACCTTTAGATAGTTTTGACAATTTTGTGTGAAAAAATGTGTTTCTAAATCAACATTGCTACCATAAAAAAAGGATGCAAATTGACAGAAGGGAAGGGCTATAACTTAATCATGAAACTTCATGAAAGCTTAAAAAAAAGATGAGTTAACCTGAAAGAAAATTTAATTACTTCCTATTCTAAGCTAAATGTTGCATGCCACAGAGAAAAATTATTTATTAAATTAAAATATGTGAAGAAGCTGTAAATTTACTTTTTCCCCTCTCTCTCTCTCTCTCTCTCTCTCTCTCTCTCTCAATATTGTCTTGTTTCCACTAACAACAAACCAACTAAAAACCATTAAATTTTTTTCCATAAACTAAATAGAAGAGGCAATTCCCACAGAAAGCACTCAAGAGCAAATACAAAGATCAAAGTTCTATGGAGAGGATTCAGCATATTTATACCAAACCAAACCAAACTAATTCAGCATATTTATGGCAAAAGAAAAAAGTAACTTAAAATATATAGCAAATTTAGCATAGAGTCTTGCTTACCTATGTGATCCAATTGGAATGTTTGAGATAGAAAGCTTATCTATGTTGCTGTAAGTTAAAATTAAAATGCTCTAAAGTTCCATTGGTATAATTAACTGGCACCATGACTGTGAAAGCAAGGAATGCAATAGGAACAAACATTTTAAGTCTACATTGGGAAAAAAGAAAACATGATCAGTCCAGGAAAGCAGAAAGAAACTAGCATTCTCAAACTCATGATAAACATAAGGTTAGACTATTTATTTATTATAAAGCTAAACAGTACCTGATGCAAGAAATATATATATATATATACATTTTTGGGATTAAAAAAATACCTGACGCAAGAAACTTTAAAAAAGGAAATGATCATGCAAAAGTATAAGATGCACTAAACTACTCTACACTAACATTATCGTGCCAAAATCACAATATGTTTCTCACTTTAGATCAACTTTCAAGATTTTGATGAATTTCCTAACAATCTAAAAGTTGATATATTTTAACTTGTTTATAACATTTATATCTAAAAGTTTATAACATATATTTATATTTGTGTAAATCCTAAATGTTAAGTACTAAAAAATTCCAATGTAATTGCAATGAATGTAAGTCAATAAAAATTATAGGAACTAAAGGAAGACATTGGCCATATAAATGACAAAAGAATGCAGCATATATAATACAAAATCATTCAAATCAACCTATGTTGTTCCAATCACATATAGATTCTTCTACTCGTTCTATAGTCAATTTTTTATAGTACTTATTTGAATTCAAATTTTTTAATTCTGAACAAATTAATAATAATAATAATAATAATAATAAATTCAAGAAATTAATTCAAGAAAGTATATAATATTTTATATATATATAATAATGGAGTTCCTATAGAATTCTCTAGTTTAAGATTCCATAAATTATTTTTTTTTTTTTATATACAATGACAACTACAGGACCCTAATTTTCGTAATAGAAGCCAATTTCTTTAGATTCAACAAATTTATGAAAATAATAATAATAATAATAATAATTATGTTCAACCCAAGAACCTAATTTCACATTCAGGTTTTAATTTTTCCAATTCAGATTCAGATATTTTCCCCAACTCACATTCAAGAAATTTAAAAACAAAATAATAATAATAATTTCACAACCTAAAACACAATTCTAATTTTTGATTTGCTCAATCAAAACCCTAATTTTTCAGTGTGCGCGCGTGTGTGTGTGTGTGTGAGAGAGAGAGAGAGCTGAAATAGAGTGGTAGCATATATAATGTAGTTCCTCATCCTCCCATAAGTGGTTATACGAATCTCATTCTTAATCGGCATCTCTGGCCTCGGTTTCTCTACCCTCTGATACCGATCCATCTAAACACAAAAAACCCAAAATCAAAAACATAATTTTTTCTCCAAAAAATCAAAAAATCAACAAGAAAACAGCAAAAGGGTACGCAAAAATTAGATCTGAAGAAGGGACTAGGAAGAGGGGGAATCATGGTGAGTGTTAAGCAAGTTCGAAACGGGTAAAAGGTAATGGAAATCTCCGAAAACCTGCTCTCGCCTTTTGCTAGTCTCCATGGTAGCTCTAGATCGATGAATTTGGTGAGAGAAGAGCCATGGCCGTTGTGGGTTATAGAGAGAGAAATTGGAGGAGAGAGTGAGAGAGAGTGTGAGAGAGTGAAATTGGTAAGAATATGATTTAGGGTTTGAAATGGAAGAGTGTGGCAGAGTAGTAGTAACTTCTGCAGATCACTGAGTTTTTAGCATTCGTGTAGAGAGAGAGAGAATGAGAGAGAGAGCTAGGCCCAATTCGAAGAGTATTTCATTTTACCATTTGGCGCAAGAGTATTAAATTTTGGCGCCTATTTTTATTTTGGTCATATTATTCACGACAGATATTGCACGTCATGGAAAGTGTACTTTTTAATGGCTGACTTTTTGTGTGCTGTAAAAAGTGTAATATTTTTAATGGCTGACTTTTTATGTGCCGTGAAATGTTTAATATTTTTAACGGCTAGTGTACGCATGTCGTGTATAGTTGATGTATTAACGGCAAGTCATATGCACGCCGTAGAAAGTTTTATTATTTACGGCTAACATTGCAAGCCATAAAAAAATCTTCATTATTAGCATTAACGGCCTACGCAATGGACACGTCGTGGTTGGGAAATTATTTACGACATGAAAAAAAAGTAAGTTGTAAAAGTGAGAAACCACAGCTTGCATTTACTGTATGTCGTTAATGTGGAGACGTAAAAACTCAGTTTTGTTGTAGTGGGAATAGATCAAAACATAGAGTACCCAATTTCTAGATCTTTATTTAGATATAAAGCCTCAAGCAGAGCAGAGAAAAGGTACAGATTGCAAAAAAATAATGAAAACTTAATAAACATTGCAACGAAATTATGAAAATCAAAATAGATAGCCAGAACACAACCCAGGGGCCATTTATAATTTCAAACACTAGATATGTTCCTATAAAATAACTACCAATTTTTATCCTGAATGTAGGATTCTTGCATATGTCATTCTGCAGCAATAATATCAACATCAGTATATTTTTTAATCACTAAATGCTGAGCATATTATAACAAACATCTTAAACTGCAAAATTGATAAAACTCAACCCAATACTCCCAAAACATACCAGCCCACATATACTTAAATCAACCCACAACAACAACATTAGCAACTGGAATGAGAAAACCAAACAAACAAGCAGAGCACGAAGGTAGCAGAATTAAAAAATATATATATATATATATTACAAAATTCAAATCCAATGGAAGTTGGCATGGTTTACCTTATCAGCTGAACTAGTAACAACCAAGTCACCCTCAGCTACAAATTTAACACTTGTAACCTGCAAAAAGAGCAGAGGAAAAAAGAGAGACAAGTGTGTTTAGCCAAAAGATTTTTTTGAGTAGAGAAAACTCAAACAATAAACAAAAGAAAAGAAAGCACTAGACCTTCTTTGAATGACCATTAAGTGTAGATAAAATCTCTCCTGATGGCTGATCAAAGAGTGCAGCACTTGTATCAGCCCCACCCATTGCTATAATATCCTACACAACACCAAAGAAAATGCTTAATTCTAATGCGATAGTATCCTATCCAGCAGCCTTGTACCTTTGAGAAAGTGGATTGACCACAAAAATTTAGTAATGAAGAGTAAATTGTAAAAGGGGGTATTATTACTATCTTTCATAAATAGATAATTTACAGGAAATGACTTCAAATAAGATTTTTCTTTTGTTTATTTGTGGTATATGAAAGTTCGTTTCTTTGCAATGTTGTTCAAAGTAGTAAAATTTTGTTTAACAAAGCTGAATTCCAGACCCAAGTCATTAAAAAAATATGACAGATCTCTTAATGATGACAACCCTAATTGTATTTATAAGCAACAAACAATTTCACAATAAATCTGATTACATCCTTCATCATTATGGAAATTAAAAGCATTAGTATCATAGATGTTGGCAGTTTTATTATTTGGCACAAAACTGACAAAGTCATGAATAGGCAGGATGAAAGCACATGCAGAAAATTAACATTTAAAGAATTGACCGCTGCTCTATAAAACACATGAAGTTTCTCCCCTGTAGGAACATGAAGTGTCTTTGGGCCAATTTCCCCATTTAATAGCTTGTTGACAATACAGATGTTTGCAAAAGTTCCTCTTGCAAACTTATTAATGATTTTGACCTTGGAACATTGCTAATTCTATAGAAAATCTACACCTTTTCCTTAAAAAATAAGTTGACAATTCTATGTTATTTCGTGTAGGACCTGTCAAGTAAATAAACAAACTACCAAATTAGGCAGAGAAATATAAGGGAAACTATTCTCTCAAGCATTAAACTTGCAAGGGTGCTGTCACAAACAAGGATCTGAAGGAACCAACATAATTTTCAAAAGGAAAGAATCAGGAAGCCTTATAGAAATTTCAGAAAGAGGATGTTCTTCCAAATTTGTCAAGCGAATGTTCTTCCAAACTTTTATCCTAGAAATAGCCAAGTCATATAGCTCAAACATCAGCCATTATAATACAATATGTCATTCATAGCAATGGGTTTATTCCTTCCAACTATCCTAGCAAAATATTATTGTGTAAAACTACAAATAAAAAAATAGGAAAATAGAGAGTGCGAAGAGAGAATTCAAATACTACATGACCAACCATAAGTAGTAAACAAAACAATCTGCATCATGCCTTGGTTCTGAGTCATGCTTAATTTTTCTTGTACTTCAAATTTTTTCCATATTGTCCATCTCTCCCATACACTAGCCATGGGAATGAAACATCTCTTGCAGGCAGATTATCAAGCAATCAATTCATAAAGATGAAGCATCTTTTGTAAGCATTTTATCAAATATATGAACATCAATCAATTTTACATATTTCACATACATATCAATCTACATATACTGGAAACTCAAAACTAACAATCAATGGATTCGAAGATGAAAATCTCTCATATTATGACACAAATTTAAAAAATAAAATATTAAAAAAAAAAACCATTTCCTTCAACACTTAAAGAAGCAAATTTAAAGGGGTAAGCACATGAGATGAAAATAAGGTTTATAAATTTCAAATTGACAAGAATGAGAGAGAATTAGAGAGTGAAACAAAATAATAATAATAATAATAATTGCAAAATTACCTCATAAAGGCTTACAGTTCTGATTTTCTTTTTGTTACCTCAGAAAAACTAATTTCCCATTCATCTTTGTTGAAATCTGCTACAATTAACCATAACATCAACAATAACCAACACATTAATTGTATTTTAAATGAACACATTTATCAATAAACATTGCATTCAAACTAAAAAAGCTAACAAATTGAAATCAATTCCCAAAAAGCTAACAAAGACTTGTTTAATACAAATCTAAACAAGATCAAAACTAGAACAAACATGTAAACAAATAAATTAGAACTTACCTCCAATGAGAAAGTTAGGGTTCTTTTCTTTCAAGAGTTGATTTTTCTACTGTTGCCGATCAACAATCAGATCATTCAAGAACGTAAAAACAAAATAAGGATGATTATTCAATCAATACATAGAGATACATATATAAATTCATATATATACTTGTATAGAGACCTTTTTAGGAGAAGAAAAATTATCCAAAAAAAGTACGAATAATGTGTACGGAAAGAACGAGATTGTGCGAGAAAGACAGAGATCGAGAGAGATACTGAGAGATCGAGAGGGAGAGAGAGAGAAACAGAGACAGAGATCAAGAAAGAGAAGATCGAGATATATATATATAGAGAGAGGGAGAGAGAGAGATTCATACCGGTGTTCTTTAGACGACGATGAGTCAGCGAGAGAATTAGAGCGATGTCAAGAGTTTGAGCAAAAGGATCAAATAAATAGGCAAAACTAAGGGAAATGATCAAATAAATAAAAGAAAATAGAACAAATAAATTGGGATTTATATTTCTACAGGTGAATGAGGCTTTAAGCCACTCATAAATTAGGTTGCGTCTCATATTATGCTGTGGCCATATATATTTTGCCACAGTTAAATAGGCCGTCACAAAAGATTAGACGCAAAAAATCAATTTTCTACTAGTGACAAAGCCTATAAATTGGACCCATTTTTTAAGGCCAAAAGGAGAACCTAGGATTCAAGGGATATGTTACCCATTTGTGCAATGTCATTTCCTTCTTCTTAAACCACTTTTTACACACTCAGCCAACTACTCATTCGCTAACCTTTCCAGATTTGTTGACTTATTAACATTGTGTTGCCTCTCCGATTACTCTCATAATCGCTGTTCATTTTGAACCCCTACATTTCTGGCAACTCCACTAGAGAGGCAACTCTGTTGATGGTCAATAGTTGCAGTGGTTTTCACATTACACCAGAAAAAATGACGGAAGATAAGGTTTAACAACAAGCACGGTAGCAAGGGTCTTCTAATGGCGGAGCAGCACACATTGAGGACCATGACCACAATGTTGTAGTCAAAGCAATGCAATCCCTTCAGGATACATAGAAGAAGATCCTAATAGATTTTTAAGCCTTGACCAACATCGTCATGACCATGGCGTCCAGACCAGCTCTGGCACCAGTCCCTCTGCCTGCAGTAGCTCCAAACCCAGTGCCTAACTCATTTCTTCAGAACCAGGCTCCGATCTAAGTACCTAACTCACCAACGATACCTCAGGCGAACAGCACGACCACCAATTCAGCTACTTAGGAGACCAACTCATTTTGTTACATTAGCCAATGTTGAAGCTATGCCTGAGCAAGAGTGTAGCAAGAGTGTAGCAAGAAGCAGCTACCATCATTCCTAGATCTAGATGTTAAGTCCCTATACCTTATGAGATACTGACCATGCCCTACCCAGTTGGATAAAATGTACCCAAGTTTGTGAAGTTTGATAGGAAACAAGGTAACGCAAGAAAGCATGTAGTGAGATTCATTGAAACTCTTGACATCCATGGTAATGACCGCTCTCTACACCTTTGCGAGTTTTCCAAATCACTCACCAAAAAGGCCTATAGCTGGTATGTGAACTTTGTGTCCAACTGGTTCAAGAGTTAGGAGGCGATAGTGAACAAGTTTTACACAAAGTTCTTCCAAGTCCAAGAGAAGGTCACAGCCCTCACACTTGGGCGAGACACCCAGAAAGAAGGTGAGGACATACTTGACTATGTCAAATGATACCAGAACAAAGCCATTGATTGCCAGTAGCTAGTAAATGAGGCTCACCTAGTCATCATATGTATTGAAGGTATTATACGAGACTACAAGATCTTCCTAGTAAACAGCAGTCTACTTACCTTTTCTGTCTTGATTGAAGTGGCTCGAAACCTTAGCACCACAAGTCCGTTGCCCAGGTCTCTTGAAAATCATCGGTATTTCTGCAGTAGCAGAGTTACTACGATAACCTCCCTGGGAGGGAGTCGCTCGCAAGGAGAGGCATCATCCTCTCGAAAGAAGAAGAGTTATAAGGACAGAAATCCTTATCCTTGCAGTTTTAAGAACCTCAAAGCCTTGGTCAAAGACTAGGTAGCCGATGGTAAACTCATTTTACCGCCAACTGACACTCCCCCGAGCAATAGGGATAAGGAGAACCTAGACTATTGTATCTATCACTGAACCACCAAACACCCTACTAAGGACTGTTGGACCCTAAAAAGTAATTTCAAGAAGAAAGTTGTTGCGAATGAATTGAAGTTCAAAGACGCGGGCAACCATGATGTAAAGAAAGACCCTTATCCTAACCATAAAGAGAAAGGAAAGAATGTAAATATGATCTAGTATCTTGGGCCTATGCACGATGAAGTGCACATGGCATCCTACTATGATGAGTTGGACAAAATAGTAGTGGGCCAATTCCTAAGGCAATTGCGGAGGGAATACCCGCAGAGGATACACATGCACATGATTTACAAAACTCTATCAAGTTTCGCACCTTCTTCGACTAGTTGGGATAAGCCAAGTTGCTAGATTAGAGGCAACGAAGGCCCTCATCAACATCTCTAAAGTGCATCAAGCCGAAGTTGCTGAAGTCAAAAAGTATGTGCCTCAATAGATTCAAGAAGACTATTGGTCCGTTACATTCTCAATGGCAAACCGAGCATACCCATTCCCTCATAACTGCCCCCTCTTTGTCACAGCTTGCATAAATGATGTGGGGTTTTAGTGTGCTTTCCTTGATGGAGGGGCATCGATAAACATCATAACTACCGACCCTTTGCGAAGGTCAATATTCTAGAGTTCAAGATGGTTTGCCAACCCATTATTGTGACATGCTTTGGTGGTAAGAAAAAAATTACTGAGGGCCATGTTGTAGTGGACTGGATAGTAGGTGAGATTCACTCTGCAACTAAGTTCTATGTGATTGAGGCATATACGAATTACCATATGATACTTGGCAAAGCTTGGATGCACCGATACGGGGCTATCTCGTCAAGTTACCACCAATGTGTAAAGAAAAAACTGGGCAAAAGAATAGTAACTATAAATGTGTCTGAAAAGCCATTTGGGACATATGAGGCACATTACTCTAATGCAGTCTTCTTCACCGAGTTGTTGACTGATGAAACCCCATGGGCTAGTAAAGTTGTTGAGGTAAAGTGTCACGCCCCAAAATTTGGACGATTAAATATTAAATTATGACTAAACCCCAATCAATATTCCATCATCCAAATCTTAGAGGTGAAACAAAATATTAATGTTCCCATCTCTATAAGGTTTAAGTAAATTTCAATGCTAAAAAAAAAAACAAGGGATAAAAAAAAAAAAAATTAACGAATGCCAACCAAACTATCTATCATAAATTCATAACTATCCAATACTTCCAACATTAAATTGCTGAAGTAAATTGTTGAAGAAGTATAAAAACATACTGTTTCATGCTTAAATCATTTGAATTGACCAAAACTCAAAAAATAAAATTTTTACAGAATCAAATTTCCTAAAAGACAGCTCAAATTTAGTAAAAACTAAACCGGTTGAGAGAAAAACTTAATAGAAGAACCTAGACGAAATTCGATCAAAACATCTGGAACTGAAAACGAAATGAAACTGTCCTAAGATGATTTTTTTCAGAAATGTTCAAAACACAAAAAGTGTTCATAATAATGGTTTACTTTAGTTTATGCTAAATCAATAAAAATAAGCTTGTTTCGTGAGTTAAAACAACATCTAAAATTTGTTTTGCTAAAATGAATAAAAGCTATTGTAACCAAGATCATCCGATTACAAGTTCTAATCGATCTTTTTAGTACAAAGTTAAAATATAAAAGTTGTCTAGAATTACGTATACATGTCTCTGTCCAAATTTCGTAATTTAACGAGATTAGTTTCTATTTTTCGAGATGTACCAATCAAAACAATTCAAATTATATCAATAAGTTCATATTTAATTCTTTGTACCTTAACTCCACTTCGGCCCTTCACTTCCGGCCTACACATATATCCCATGTGTCTTCCATATACCTAACATCGCTCTGAAGCCAAACTTTCACAAGGATATCATCCTGAGTTTGACCCACACTTCCCGGATGGTTAGCATATACGTACGTGCGTAAATCAAAGCACTCGTCTACTCTTGAGAACGAGGCAACAATATATATGTACACAACTCCTCATCTACACATAATAACAAACATAATAATGCCAAGCCAAAGGCATTCAAATAACTCTCATAATCGTTACTTCTTTTTTTTTTTTTATACAATCTTTCTCACCAACACTCAAATAAAACAACAATCCATGGAATTATGGTGGAGAATACGGAATTTATCTATAGATTCTAAGTTTATTTTAATTTCATATATCCATGAGTGTGATTACAACCATAAAATAAATACATATAAAAACCCTAAACCTTGCATATACAACTAATCGAAATAATTAAAATCAATCCATCATCTTCATGCAACTACAATATCAAACCAACATGAAATAAATAAATAAAAACAACGAAATGAACATAAATCAAAAGAAGTGGGTTTTGCACTCACAATTATTTTTTAAAGATCAAAGAAATATTTGAAGAATTAATAGAGCCACCAAAACAAAACCCTAATGCTTTATTTCTCCTCCTCTCCACTTTCTCTCCCCGCCGTCTCCCTTTTTTCTTCTCTTCTCTTCTCTTCTCTCTCTCTCTCTCTCTCTCTCTCTCTCTCTCTCTCTCTCTCTCAACTGCTGCTATTTGAAAATTCTCCACACTTTTATGATTATAATAACCTAAGTTTAATATATGATAACCTCATGACATTATATTATATTTTATTATATAAATACAATATATATAAATATAAATATCCTATATAAGATCAATATATATAAATAAATATTAGAATTAATTATATATAACTAAATAACACATTAAATTATTTAGATACCACATTAAATTCTCATATTGCCACGCAATTAATGAAGTCCAAAAATAAAATAAGGTAATAATAATAATAAATAATGACTTAAGAAAATTAAGGTCGCTACATAAAGTTGCTAAGATAGGAAGACATTCAAGATGAGGAGGTAATTCTGGCAAGTAGTGGGCACAAGAGAAGTAGCAAATCAACAAGTCCATCGCCAAAGATTGTTAAAGTGCACAAGGGTAGCAAGACAATCTACTACCTTTGACAATCTTAGGGCAAGACTTTGTATCTTGGAAGGATAGCTCTAAGACAAATAATTGTGAGGGTGACGAGTCACAATAAGTGTTGGTAAGGTACCTAAAACAGCTGCAGAGTATATGCAAGATAGGCCTAAGCCGCAAAAGGTGGCAGTTGATGAGGTCAACCTCAACGACTTATCAGGGTAGAGCAAGCCTGTTTTTATCAGCAGTACATTAGCTCCAATGGCTAAAGCAGAGTTAGTAGCACTGCTAAAGCGGTATAATGATGTCTTTGCTTGGACATATGATGAGATGCCTAGCCTTGACCTATATCTCGTCACTCATCACCTTGACACATTGCCTAACTCTAAACCAGTAAAGCAAAATGCCAAAACGAAACGTCCTGATCTTGAAGCAAAGATTAAGAAAGAGGTAGAAAAGTTGTAGAGGGCCAAGTTCATTGAGGCTATATAGTACCCAACCTCGTTAGCGAATATTGCGTCTGTAAAGAAAAAGAATTGCCAAATCAAGATTTGCATGGATATCTGCAACCTAAATAAGTCTTCTCTGAAGATGAGTTCCGTTTGCCCTATGTCAATACCCTCGTGAACTCCACTGCAGGACATCATATATTCTTTTTTATGGATGGATTCAGTGGCTATAATCAGATAAAGATGGTGGCGAGAGACTCAGAAATGACAGCATTTAATGCCATTGAGAAATTATTTTCTATACACTGATGCCTTTTGATTTGAAAAATACAGGGGCAACTTACTAACGGGCTGTGATTGCAGTGCTCCATGATATGCTACATCACAAAGTGGAAGCATGTGTGGATGATCTGATGGTAAAGTCTATCGCGACAGATCAACACCTCTATGACTTGGAGAAAAATTTTCAACGTTGTCAAAAGATTTGCCTGAAGATAAACCGTCCCAAGTGTGTCTTCAGAGTTACTGCGGGAAAGTTCCTTGCTTTCTTAGTGCACCAACGTGTAATTGAAGCAAATGGAGGTAAAATTAAGTCAATCATGGAAATGCCACCACCACATTCCTAAAGGGCCTTAAAGAAATTCCTAGGCAAAGTATCATACCTCAGGAGGTTTATTCCACCCCTTGTTGAAATAACATTTTCCTTTAGGACATTGCCGAAAGGGAATCACAAGTTTGAATGGTTGCAAGACCACTAATAAGTCGTTGATACGATAAAGAAAGCACTTACCTCACCATTTACAATGATTGCCTCACAACCTGAAGAGCCTCTGCTACTTTCCTAGCCCCACAACTTGAAAAGCCTTTGCTACTTACCTTACGTCCACACATTGGTCTATTGGAGCTTTAATTGTCCAAGACATAAATGGTGTTGAAAAGTCGACCTAGTACATTAGTCGGAAAGTCAACAGTGTTGAATCACGATATACCCCAACTAAAAGGCATTGCTTGGCCTTGATCTTCACAACGCAAAAGTTGTGCCATTATTTTTTGGCACATCTGATCTAGGTTGTGATCAGGAGTGATCCAGTTCGATACCTATTAAGTAAGCCTGCTCTAACTGGGAAAATGACAAGGTGACTATTGGCTTTGGCAGAATATGACATTACATGCATTACACCAAGAGTTATTAAGAGCCAAACGTTTGTAGACCTGTTGGCTTAGTTCTCATATGGTGAACATGAACCTACTGAGGTATCTTTACCTAGCGAGGTTTATGTCTTAGTAACAGAATTTGAGGCCTACTGGGACTTAAAATTTGAAGAAGCCTCTAGGGTTGGAAAACGTGGTGCTGGCATTATACTAACTAGTCAAGAAGGAAAGAAGTTTCACCTATCATACAAAATCAAATTGAATGTTCAAATAATGAGACTGAGTATGAGGCACTAATATTGGGTATGATTGTTACTCAAAAGAAAGGCCTCCGCATGTTGAAGATTTGAAGTGACTCCAAACTGGTCGTAAAGCAAACACCTGGTGACTTTGCTTGCTTTGAAAGAACCCCCTTTTAGCATCGTACCATAGTATAGTTTAGAGATAGCTTACACAGTTTGATGATGTCCAAATGCAACATACCTTGGGTACAAAACCATTTTCTCGATACCCTAGCTACATTGGGGTCAAATGTGGATATCCCTGAAGATAATATAGCCATTGTCATCGAGAAAAGAACAACACCAACAGTGATAACTGAAGGACATGTCGAGCGAGATGTTGATGGGTGGAAAGAAGGCATAATTCAACAATTGAAAATAGGCAAAGAGGTTGTCAAACTAGCAGAACTTGTATCATTTCTGCTCCTCAAAGGAGAGTTATACTTTCACGGTCCCAACAATCTGTTGGCAAGATTCGTCAGTAGGAAAATGGAAACTTACAAACTTAAGTAGATGGAGATATTAGTCTATACTGATGGATACAAAGACAAGGCTATTACTGGCTAAAGATAGAAAATGAAAATGTCGAGTTGTAGAGGCAATGTGCAAAGTGCCAATTTTATCCAAAAGAAGAAAAAGCCTATTTCTTATGTTGCGAGGAATGGAGATAGCCATACATTGACTTTATTGAAAAAGGCACACTACCTGAGAACAAAGTCGACGCAATTCGAGTCAAGGGGCTGGCCCTCCATTTCTTCCTTGACCAAGGCTATTACTGGCCAAAGATAGAAAATATAAGTGTCAAGTTGTAGAGGCAATGTGCAAAGTGCCAATTTTATCCAAAAGAAGAAGAATCCTATTTCTTATGTTGTGAGGAATGGAGATAGCCATACATTGACTTTCTTGAAAAGGGCACACTACCTGAGAACAAAGCCGATGCAATTCGAGTCAAGGGGCTGGCCCTCCGTTTCTTCCTTGACCAAGGAAAGTTATATCGAAGAAGGTTCGAAGGGGCATCCCTAGCATGTCTGTCTAAAGATGAGGCAAATAAAGTGCTAAAAGAAGCCCAGATAGTGGAACATCAAGTGGAACTCCTTTTGTAAGCCACCATATGGGAAGATTGCTAGACATTTATCAAATCAAGTACCATCAGTCCACTCCATATTACCCTCAAGGGCATGGACAAGCCGAGGCAACTAATAAGACCCTTAACCGAATATTGAGCAAAATGATGGATAAAGCTAGGGGCACTTAGTTTGAACAAATCCCTATAGTGCTCTGGGCATATAAGACATCAAAAAGGAGGTCGACCTAGGGAACCTGATTTTCTATAGTGTATGGGTCCGAAGCCATCCTACCGATTGAGTTGGCAGTACCCTAAGCAAAAATGGCTATGTCGGCACACTTGGTTCCAAATAGCAGAAGAAACGACATAAAGGTAACCGAAAAAAGAAGAGATCAAGCCACATAGGTAATGGAAAAGTATCATCAGTCCATAGCTTACGCCTACAATCAGTTTGTCTAGAATAGAGAATTCAAATAAGGAGATCATGTGCGAAAAACAGTGGATGTAATCATGCATGGGCAACCAATACCTAAGTTTTCACCAAAATGAGAAGGCCCTTACGAAGTTGTTGAGGCAAGTAGCAACGGTAACTACAAGTTGGTGAGGGTAGATGATGGGTTCAGAACTGGCCCTGTAAATGCCAAATATGTAAAGGAATACTTTCCTTAGCTTTTTGTTAGCAAACAGTTTCAAGTCTTTATTAATATTTCCCAACACTTAGTGTGAAGAAAGTTTTCCATATTTAGTGAAATTTTATTTATGTAAAGACTTAGCCATGTTGAAGTTTTTATCCATGGCAGAAGTTTTGTTTATCTTTTATTCAAAAAAAAAAAAAAAAGTTATGTAAAGCAATGTAAAGAAAGTAATGAAATGAAACTCAGAAGTACTACTAAAATACTTAATATTCATATATTGCGCAAATACTTCATTACATCACATATCTCCACAGGGATAGAAAGAAGTTGTGAAACAAAAGAGAAAATACATCATATCAGACTCTTCATCAAGAAGTCTGTTTGTAGACACCTTATTTTTGACCACCCAAAGACTTGGGCGCCTCAAGTCGATCACTCGATGATGAAAGTGACGCTGTACAATCGTTCAAGTTCTTTAGCAAAGGCTTCGATTTTTGAGCTTCTAATCCCAACCTTACACCCCATTTTAGACCAAAACTATTTTAGACCATAAAACCCTCTTTTTTAAAATATTTTTTCAAATGTTTTTACGATGTTCTGAGTCTCGCATTTCGTTTAAAATATTGCACTTTTCGGTAAACCGAGTAAGGACAAAGTGGAAATAAATGAAAGAGAGGTGAACTCTTTGAAAAATCTTTAAAAACATCTTATTTATAGGTTTGGAGTTGGAGGAAATAAGAGGGGAGGGAAGAAACTGGTTGATGAGGAGGTTGGGCATCAAACTGTTAAGAGAGAAATGAGCAGCCTTCACTAAATTAAGCAGATCTCTTTGCACACTTAGAATTTAGATGTAAAGCCACCACCATTGGGAAGTATACTTCTGGGGATTCAATTTAGAGTTAAGAATCACTTCAAACCAAGTTCGAATGAAGGTGATATGCCCATTTGAATTAGGGCCTGGAAGTAGATTTTTGTGGACGACCGACCACTTTTTGTGGGCGGCCGTACAAGCACTTAGCTGGCTCGCCAGTTGTGAAAAATTAGGCCATTTGGAGTGGATTGGCCAACCAAGTGTCCCCATAGGCCAACTAGTGGCCGGCCGGCCAAAAATAAGTGTGCGGTCATCCCCTTAGTTGCCGGCCGACCAGTTGTTTTGGCAGAGTAGATTTTTAAAGATATTTGCTACTAGTTGTTCCCACAGGTGCATGCATTGCACCAGCTATCTATGTACAGATATTTCCGACTGCAGCACCTATTTTCCTATATATAGATGACCACTCCTCTTGAAATTAGGTTAGAAAAAAATTCAAAAGCTCCAATACTTGCATAGCACTCTCTCTCTCTATCTTGCAACCTACACAGTCTCTTTCTCTCTACACTTCCTAAACCAAAAATTTGGCTCTTCTTGCTGAGGTTCTTGAACTCAAATCTCAGCCCTTGAGAGTGTAAGCCTTGTGGTTTGTGAACAAAGGAGTTACTCCTCTTCAAGAGGTATAATTTTGACTATCTTTACACTACTTCTTCCTTCTCTTTTCTTGCTATTTTTATACTATTTTTGGACTATTTTTATGGGCTGAAACTTGTGGCTTAAAATTATCAAAGGTGGAGGGGTTAACCATCCTTCTTTGAGCCTTGTTCTCTAAGCTTTTGCCCTCATGTTTCCCATTTCTTTCTCAAATTTTTTTCTAGCTTTTTACCACTATTTTTCAAATGTTTTTAGAGGCTAAAAATGTAGCTTTGAAGTGCCAAAAATGAAGGGGTTAGCCACCCTTCCTTATGCTTCTTTACTAGCTTAATTTCTTCATTATTTTAGCTAACTTTTTCAAGCTTTCCCATGAGAATTTCAACACTGTTTTGGGCTATTTTAGGACTATTTTAGGTTGTTTATTTCATTTGTGCTTTATATAGCATGCTTGTAGTGTAGTGGTCTTCATAGGTTTGGTGTTTTAGGCATTAGACACCAACCTATTTGAGTTGATAATATTTATTTCATACTTTCCATACTTGTGTTCACTCAAAATCATCTCTGCACTCTCCCTCTTTTCTTAGCTTTTTATTTCTTTGAGAATTGTTTCAACCAAGTGTTGTTTAAGCTTGAGAAAGGGACCACATGATGCTAAATGGTTTAATCTCTTTGGAGGTTCATTACCAGGGCATCGCCTCTCTTTTATGCCGAAAACAACTTCTTGTTTGACACTCTTCTCCATTTAGTGGACTTAACTATCATTTTTTAACTAAAATGACTAAGGGATGGAAAGGTAATTGAAAGTGGTAATAAAATTGGAATAAAAGTGGTAATAAGAGAATGAAATCAAGTTTAGGGTTCAATCGGACGTTAATTGAACCCTTTGAGTCTTAAGTCATTTCATACTCTTAGTGATGAAAATGGCTCAAGAGTCAATGTCAACCACTTCCCTTGATCCAATCTCATGATAGGGAGGAGGTTTTTGTTGGTCTTTTAGCTTCATTTATTGAGCTTGTGTCCCTTGATCCATAGATCATCACACAATGAATTTGTGTTGATTCATGGTTTGCGAATCAAGTCTACTGCTCCTTTGATCTGCTTGATGATAAAGAGAGGTAAGGTGAACAAACATCTCCTAAAAATGCTTTGTTTGTGATATGTTTATTTTTCTGTTGCAGTAGGGGAGAACTCAAAATTAGTGGCCGGCTGGCCACCTTACTGTATGGCCGACCACTTCTTCTGGTCAGCTGGCCACCTCTTTTCAGCCAAACAGTGTCTTTTTCCTTACAAAAACAGAGCAGAGGCTGAGGCAAAAACAATTCGATTTTTTGACTGTGTAACAGAAGCATTCTGGCAGTAGAACAAAGAGCATTTTCGAGTGGAAATCCGTATGCATGCATGAGTCATTCCTCACTTCTCGGGCCCGTTAAAATTGTGTTCACTAGTAGTGTGTTGTAATTAATTAGTTAGTTAGAATAGTTAGCTAATTCATGTTGTGAATAGTTAGTTAATTCATGTTGTGTTGCAATTAAGTAATTAGTTAGAATAGCTAGTTAATTCTTGTGCTGGAATTAAGTAATTAGCTAGAATAGCTAGTTAATTCTTGTGTTGTAATTAATTAATTAGTTTGAATAGCTAGTTTTCTTGTGTTGTACTTAATTAATTAGCTAGAGTAGTTAGTAAATTTTTGGTGTTGTAATAATTAGTATTAGAACATTCATTAATGTGTATATCTTCCAACCCCTATGTCTTTCTCCCTTTTATTTACTCGCTTATGATGGATAACATAGAGCATCATGTTTCTTTTAGTATTTTCCATGATTTGCATCCATTCGTCTCGCATGCATAGGGTTCGATTCATCATTCTAACGGCATTGTCATTCATTACTTTCTTGAATACGTGCGTTACCGCATGCTATCAAAGTGATTCACATACATATTAGACAACCAAACCTACTAGTTGTATTTTTGTATGTGTTACATTAGTCATGTTTCATGGTTTAGGAGCATGCATTTTTCTAATCATTTTATTTATTTTGGCTTGCCTTGGAGTACTAGGTGAGCATTTATTGCTTTAACATATTGCATGAGTGTTAATGTTGCCATATTGAGCATGTTTTCCATAAGGCTAAGTACTTAAGTGATATACCTGTTTGAATGCTTGTGGGTGAAGGCTAACTGCTTAAGTTGGGATAATTTGCTTAAATGTACATATGAGATCACTTTTTCAAGTGGTACATATTCAAACACTTTTCCAAACAAATAAAAAATAAAAGTATTCCAACTTTTGCAAATTAGTCTATACTTGTGTGTATCACGTAGTAATATAGCCTAAATAATTAGAACAAGAGCATCTAATGTAAATAAGAATCACATCATGATTAATAGAGGCCGATCTTTGATCGGGTGAGTGGGGTGCTCAATTTATGACCTTCCCCTCTCATACCTAAGTTCTTGAGCCAAGACACTTTGGTGATGATGGATAAGTGCCCTTTGGAATGAGTTTCGGGATTCCTAAATTTCTCAAAAATATTTAGGTGGCGACTCTGAAATCTGGTAATACAGTCTATTTTTGGCATTTTGATTTAAAATCGATTTTCCAAAAGATTTGCTGGATTTACACTCATTAGTGTTTATCTATTTCACATTGCAATTGTGAAATCAGATTCAAAACCACGGGAGTCCGAACTGTAGGGCTAATCGTATCCAAAAGGAGCCCGAAAAGCAAGCTACACTATCAAATCAACATCTTGAGGCAGTTGAGCAACAAGAGTAGAGTCTTTCTATCTGAATTGAGCCAGATTCTGGCGGTGTTGCTCCAGGACGCACTTGTCATCTCTGATGGTTTCCTCCAATGAAGCAATCATAGCTATGTTGTCAACATGCTCAAGAAACCCATCGACCTCCTGGAGCCTAGCCTTCATCCATAACAAATTTAGGCCTGTCGTCTCAAACCCTCTAAGGTTTGCCTCAACACCTTCCACAAATTTTCCTAAAGTTGTCAAAACCTTCTTGATGGCAAGACCACAAATAAAGCTAGTAAGAGACTTCGACAACGTTGTTTGCACCATGGAGCCAGGAACATTAAAAGTAGTAAAAGTCTTCAGGTTTAGTGCTTGAATATGGACAAGTATGGGGGCAACTTCAGCCGACACCCAATAGCGCAAAAAAAAAACGCTTGTTAAAGGCCTAGGGGCCTCTCCCATGAAACCACTAGCCTGAGTCATGAGAGGTAAACTTGCAGAATGCCCACATGTCTGAAGCTAACAAACTTCCCCAGAAGAATAGTGCCCAGCGTTTGTAACAACGTTTGAGTGGACAAATACTGAAAAATGACCTGGGGAATTGATCTCACGAGACAAGCCAAAACTCTCACCACCTCCTTGCATGGCTAAGAGGAGATTGTCAACATGATAATCCCCAACGTTCAAGTTTCGAACGGCGGTGTTGTCCATTCCGGCAAAGAAGTCTTGCGACCTCTAGAGCCGGTACTACAGGGAAGTGGGTAGAGTAAAGATGATCCAACTGCTCTGAACTCGATGAGGCCACAGGATCAAAGGTCCCTACAATTGTAGTAAGGGTGGCAATTGACAAGTGAACAACCACTTTTGCAAGGTGGGCTAAGCGTGGAGGCGCCATACTTATGTCACGCCTTCAGTCCTCTTAGCAGCTAGGATGTTAGCAGTTGCAGTCTAGTGGGGCAATAGAGATTCAGTAGAATGGTACAAACCCCCAGAAGCAACCTCTACTCGGGCCGGTTCAAGGTCAGCTGGTTCATTCACTGCACACTCATCCCTGGGAGTTTTGGGAACGAAGTCCTTATTGCCAAGGGAGGAATGGTTGGAGTGTATAGGTTGGTTTGAAACAATCACAAGATTAATAAGGTTTGGAACCTTTGGATTTTCAGCACTCTCAGTAACTGACTCGCCCTCCGCAACTTGCATAGCAATTGGGATTTGTTATTCATTGCCACCACTCCCAACAAGCAAGTCATCATGGTCCTCTTTCATAACTTGAGCCTCAACAACTGTCTGTTCCATGGTGTGTGGAAGTATCAACCTATGGACTTTTGGTCTAAGGATAATTGAAGCAGCAGGACTCTCATCGTCATCAGAGTTTGAAGAAAGCCTAATAGTTGTTGATGGGCCCCTTGAACGTGAGGACGAGATGACAAAAACATTGCCACTTTCCGAAACAAATAGGCCCTGAGGAAATGAGAAATGCAACTATTAGAATAATCATGAAGAAAATCGAGAAAAGTATGAAGTAAGGAAATTACTCTAAGTCTTGTTACTTTGCAGAGCCTTTTCCTAGTTGGTGAGGCACGGGTTTCAACAGCTGCTGTCATTGCTTTTTGGGTTGCCCTTAACATCGAACGAGTCATACGGATTGTCGAACCGGCAAGAGGAAGATAAGCTTAAAGTGGCTGGTCAACTATTGTCCCTGATGGATGAGGCTCCTTTGAGATTGGTAAAGACAAAAGTTTGAGGTGGCAATAAAGACTGGTTTGTTTTCCATAACCAGAAGGTTGGCATAAAGACATGCCTCTTTGAGGGATAGGCTCTATGGTAGGGACTATGGGGTTGCTATTTCAGAAGTGGTAAAAGGAATCAAGATTACAGCGCTAGAAAAATCTGTGGCTAGGAGTGAAAGCACCCTTATTTCCCAGCAAAGGAAACTCCAAGAAAGTCAGACCCTTTACAAGTGTATAGGTGTATCCATGGATGAACTGCAGAAAGCTCTGATGAAAGTTTGTCGAAGGCAGAGGAGCACCACGATTACCTTTGCCCATGCCAAATTGCTTGAGGACTCTGTCAGGTCAATAAACCACACTTGACATGCCCTTCTCATACCACACCAGCAGATACCCAAGATAGACTATGACAATTACAAGGAGTTAGCCTTGATGTTGTCAAGAGAGAAATCTAGGTGGCGAGCCTTGGAAAAGTAAAAACGAACCACTAAAATGCCTATAAAAGCATGCATATAGGGACGAAAGACACACTGGCCATGTAGTCAATATAGTTCATGAACTACTTGTTAGAACTAGCCCCAAACCACTGAGAAATCCTATGGAGAACGTTGTTTATTTGCCTCGTAACCACTTATCCCTCTGCATCTAGAATCTCATCAGTGAAAAAGACCACAAACTCTTTAGAAGTAGGGTCCATTGCATGAAATCGCTCATAGAAGAAGGTTGTCAAGAATTGAGTGCGAACGAAAGTCCACACATCATAACGACCCATGGACCTCTCCATGTCTGAGTGGATCAAGTAAGAACAAAAGTACAAAATTCCCCAAGAAGAAGTGAGCCAAAGGAATATAGGAGCCGCTGTAAAGTTTAACCACCAAGGGGAATACCAAGGGGTTCAAACTGTCTGCTAGGTTGTTGGGGAGGATGAAGAAAGAAAGAAAATAACTCACAAAAGCAGCTAGATATAAGTTACTGCGGTAACCTGGGCCAACTATGAAGTTACGGTCCTCTTCCGTGATATCGCCAACCGGTGGCTAGATGTCTTTGAAAAAGTGATTCAACCAGGAAATTTATGTGGTTTTGTCATTTTTCCATCTTTCTACTAACAACTAGCCAGTCTTGGCATTATACCAAGGGCCAAGTTTCCTTGCCTCACGGAAAGCTCTCTGGAGGACAATAACAACAGCCTGTTCCTCAACAGTTAGAAAGGCGGGGTCGGAAGTATAGTCTCCGCAGGAACTAAGACATAGCAACACCAAACATCCTCGAGAGGAGGGGCAGTTTCTCCCTAAGAAATAGAGAGTGTGATTATCTCGGCTCCAGCAGGAAACGATGACGTCTGTGTTAGTCTGCACTTTGCGCATGAAAAGCTCCCTCAATATCATAATGACATTAAGAATTCAAACAGCCCTCAGACGCTACTCGAAGGTATCATCCTTGATAACATCATCCACACAAAGAGGCTAGTCAACCAAAAGGCCGGAGTGAGTGCGGTAGTAGATGTAAGAGTGGGGAAAGTCACCACGCTTAATACGGAACCGCAATACAAAGGCAAGATTGACCATGTCGGCTCTTCCGTAGAAGCCTCAACAAATGGGAGTTCGAGCTCCTCCAAAGCGAGAACAGCGAGAACAAGTATTACGTTTAGTAATTTCAATATTATGAAAAAATCTACATTTGTCTCTCAACACATAATACGTGCACGTTTATACTTAGTGTTTTATGTAATTCACATTAGTATAAGACATTTTGGTGTATATATATATAAAGAAAAGGAAATAACGAAATAGTTAATAACATCACTATTTAGTATTCATGGGTGTTTCACCCTTCTTTTATATAAACTATATAAGAGAATTGATAATTCGAGAAATACCATTTGGGGATATAAACGTGGGACATTATCACAAGGTCTGAACTTTCCAGAAATAACAAAAAAGTTCATCTTGGCAACAGCCAAATTTGCATTGGCAATAGGAGGTGTCACCATAACCCAGAAGGCAGTTACTGACCGTTTTAAAATTCAAAATTTTTAGTTACTCTAATTATCACATCACAAACCTTTATATTCCAGTGTGAATCAACATCAACATCAACATCAAATCTTCCAAACCTCTGATAATTCACTACCCTCTTCCCCTTTTTGACATCCGAAATCTTCATCTTCAAAATGGACCAAACTGAAGGAATCGGAATTAAAATCTACAATGCATCCCCACAACTCAATCCATCCCTTTACCCATCTTCTCCCCAATCCATCACGGCCGCCGCCGCTCCTCCACCACCCACTGGCCGGAAAAGACGGGCGGTGGCGAGCGGAGTTCAAAAAACACTCTCCAAAACCTCAATGCTCGCCAACTTCCTCCCAACCGGAACCCTTCTCACCTTCGAGATGGTCCTCCCAACCGTCTATGGCACGGGCCAATGCTCTCAGGTCACCACTCTCATGACCAACCTCTTACTTGGCCTCTGCACTCTCTCCTGCTTCTTCTTCCACTTCACCGACAGTTTTCGCGGACCAGATGGGAATGTTTATTATGGGTTTGTGACTCCGAAAGGGTTGGCGGTTTTCAAGTCTGGGCTTGGCGTGGAAGTTCCGAAAGATGAGAGGTACAAAATTGGGTTTACAGATTTTGTTCATGCTTTGATGTCTGTGATGGTTTTTGTGGCAATTGCTTTCTCGGATCATCGGGTGACCAAGTGTTTGTTCCCGGAACATGGGAAGGAAATGGAAGAGGTGATGGAGAGTTTTCCTCTAATGGTTGGTGTAATTTGCAGTGGACTGTTTCTTGTCTTCCCCAACACTCGATATGGCATCGGATGCATGGCCGCCTGATTATCGGTTCTTGAATTTGTATAGAAACCACTAAGAAGGATTGTGTTTAATTTTATGACTGGTTTATGTGTTTTTAGATTTTTTTCGGTTGATTATTGGTGTCAAATATTAAAACTTGTGTGCTATTGTTCTATGCGTGGTGTAATGTAACTTTGTTAATTGATCTCTGAAATGTTTGTTGTTTTAGATTGTGTTTGAATTTTGTGGTTTGAAAGGGAAGAAAAAATAAATGAAATAGAGTCTAAATATTTTTCACAAATCATTTTTTTTTCCTTTTACAAATTTCCAATAAAGTAGTAATTATTCTGTCTTCTGAAAATTTTACGTTGGCGGTGTGTTCAACAAATAAGAAAAAGTTAAGAATTACATAGTACTAAAAATAAAAAAATTGTGAAGCATTATATGATCTTATTAGATAGATACATGATCACGTGATATTCCTGACCAATAGGATAATTTTTGCCAATTGAAGGGTAATATTTTGTCTAGAGTTTGACAAATCATTTGTCCTAATGACTATTCGTATCTTTTACCATTTTTTTTTTCCTTTTTCTAATATATATATAGAAAAAATATCTTTTTGGAAATAGAGCACCATATGCCCTGCTCTTGAAGAAATATAGTTTTACGTGTACATGCTCTTGAGATTTTTTTTTTTTTTTTAATTTAAAAAGATTATTAGTAAATAAAAGATTTTGGATAACAAAATTTTAAATTGTGGCAAAATGTAGTAAGTTTTAAATTTTGTTATCATTTAGGCTCCCTTGGGAAGGATGGAATGATGCAACAAATGTGAGATTGATTGAATAGCTGTGTAATTTCGTTTTCATTAATTTGTTTGAATATATGTTAAAAACGTTTCAAAAACATAATTTGTGAATTGCATCTGCTCACCAAAGTATTTCAGATAAGAATAGATCCCTCAGGTTATTGTTAAACTTAAGGATCTGTTCAACTAGTTTGTATCGATAATAAATAAAGAATATATATATTTTTCATATATTTAATTAGTGAAAAATAAAGAGTAGCATTGGAGTTATTCTAATAAGGCGGCTCTTCCCTTCTACTGTACCCTGCTCGAATTGAAAAGCCTTGATTTGAGAGAGAAAGAGAGAAGAATACGAATAAATCAAGTTTGAGTTGAATAATTCTTAAAGTGCTCAGTTTATTGGTGAAATATATCATGCCGAAACGATTCCTCTTCCATTGCAGGACTCTAGAAACCGTATGAGGATCCTCTCCTTGCAAGTTCCTACTTGCGTCTGTCCTTGCAGGGCCTTCGGGTCTACTTTTAGGCTTAATTTTGATAATCCGAATCGTTTATAGTTTATGATTTATTCAGTATATCATACCTGTAAAAAATCAAGTTGATCGGATATCAGAAAGTATATGTTCGGAAAACTGTTTATTAAATTCTTTAAAAAAATAGTTTTTAGTTCAATTTTTCAAACACATACTTTCTGATATCCGATCAACTTGATTTTTTACAGGTATGATATACCGAATAAATCATAAAATATGAACGGTTCGAATTATCAAAATTAGGCCTAAAAGTAGGCCCGAAAGCCCTGCAAGGACGGGCGCAAGTAGGAGCATGCAAGGAGAGGCTCTTGACTCTAGAAACCTATTGGATCTATCGAAACAATCTAATAATAGATTCAGTTTTTTTTTTTTTTTAACAAACAAATTCTTACTAGTCTTCAAGACTTCGGCACATCCAATGAATGAACTCAAACACGGCAACAGAGCCTGCATTGCCATACAATTATTAGATCAAAAGGACAGAGGCAAAAAGCCAACTGGACTCAATATTGCGTGAAATTTATTGACTTGATGGAAAATGTGACTTTAAGCATGACCCCATCAAATTTCAAGAACCCCAAGTGAATTTTGGACACATTCCATCGTTTAGGCCGGTAAATTCGTGAATTTGTCATTTTGTGAAAGATTTGAAACTTCAACTACGCCTAGCGTAGACTTCGGAATATTTCGTCGGAACTGCTATTATCGTAGAGACATATATTAATAGTTTTTTTTTAATTTATTATAATATTTGTATTTTTGGTAATTTTCATTTTATTTCCTTATTTCGTATTGCTTGTTATGAAAAGACCAATTTTGATTGTTTTCTACCGAGTTAGGTCTGTCTTTACTTATAAGTAATGGATCACGTTAGGGCTCTTCAATTATTGGAGAATTAATATATTTCGAGTTTTCGAGTCTTTTATTCCAACCTTGAGATATTTTTTCAGAATCAACTATTATTAAACTTTTATTCTCGATATGCTTTATGAATCAACTAGTCTAAAGATAAATCTTATTTCCAATATTAAGTTTTCAATCAACAAGTTCAAAGATTATTACTATCTTATGTTTTCGCTAGATCAATAACTTCGAAAGAGAAAATATGAATCAAATAGAAATCGAATTGGAGAGATTGAATCCGGATCCTCCAGAGTTTATTGTATGGCAGAGAGTTTTTTTTTTTTTTTTTGCTTTTAATGTAAAATGAATAGAAGTAAACCATCAAATCTTATAGAATTAAATTTCAGCCATATAAAAATAACTCTAAGATCATTTTGGAAAAATTCATTCTGGAGAATCCAGATTCAAAGAACCTGTCCCCTTCCTGGATGGCACATGAAGAATATCAAGAAGAGATGAAAAGACAAGAAAGTGGAAATAAGGAGAATTAAGAAAAAGCAAAGTTCACAAAAGGGTTAAGAATATTCTTTGTTTTTAAATTTCCCTATAAGTTGTCCTAATGCACTTTTGATACAAGAGAATTTCAAGACACAAGAACATGATCCTATAATTGGGAGTACTTTAAAATATATATTTAAAAAAAAAAAAAAGATTTAAAAATAGAAAATCTTGATTCCAAAAGTAATGGGGAAAATAAAGGGTCACAACCAACATGATCCAAATTTGGGGTGACTGCTGTGACTGTTGTGCAGTAAAATGAGCCTATTTTGAGATTCATTTGAATAATTTGAATCGTTTACATTTTAGAGTATATCGATTAGAATATACCTATAAAAAATCAAATTAATTAAATATCGTTAACCCTTTCATTCACTCACATTTGTATTCATTTTAATACTACAAATCATACTGTTTCAAAAAAATAAAATAAATAATAATAATAATACTATAAATCACAATTGTCATTTACTTTTGTAGATATAAATATGAGTGGATGAAAGGATTACCGATATCCAATTAACTTAATTTTTTGCGGGTATGTAATACTCGATATATTCTAAAATGTGAACGATTTCAATTATCAAAATGAACCCATTTGACTGCACCACAGCCATCCCAAATCTTTGTGGTCATGCTTAGGCTAGTTTAAGAACACAAAGTGAAAAGGGTGTTGTAATATTCCATCTCTTTCCCCAAATTTAAGAGGGGCAAAGAGAAGACAAGACGTTTATTTTGTGGTAATAAACAATTTTTTTTCTTATTTGTGGTAGCCAAAATAAAAAGTACATCTATTTTCTTTCACTTTTGTTATCTTATATGCATTGAAATTTTACATATATTATGCTTGTTTTTGGTCATATAACTTCATAAGTAAATAAATAAACATTTTGTATGATAGGGTTCAAGAAAGTAGTTGGAAAATTCGAAGATCCTTGAAGAACAACTTCGAATCCTCTAGAAGATGATGAGAGGCTTAGATTCTTCAATAGTCTCAACTTAAGAACACAAGAGTAAAGGAGATGATGGAGATAAGAGATTGGGTGAAGAAGAAGGCAAAATGGCTAGAGAGAGAATAATGGCAAGGCTCTCCCATGGATCTCCCACTTTCACTCTCAAGGTTGATAATGGAGAAGGGAAATTACTTCTTTCCCAAAAGTTAAATTTCCAAAATCCATCCCTTGTAAAGCTATGGGTGGGTGCTATTTATAGGCACCTCATGATGTAGGGATGGAGCCCATGTGCAAGGCACATGGGGAATATTCTCTCTAACCACCTTGTCCGAGGAGGTGACTTCTCCGAAGATGAGAAAAAACCCCGAAGAGGAGATTAACCCCTCGGCGAACCCTTCTTCTTAGCCACACCTAAGCAATGATCCCCAATCATCCCAAAGGGTCAGGGGTAGTCCCAGAGGACGTCCTACCGCATCAGGATCAGGGGTAGTTCAAGAGAACGCCCTGCCGCAAATATTGCCGAGTCTCAGGGACCCCCTAGATCGTGCCACCTCGACCCGGGTATAGGTTAGTTTAACCGAAGAGTGAATTTATCTCCACTCACCGTTCTCAGGATCGGGTCCTTTGTTCGGACTCCATTACGCCCATGGTTCTGGTACGTAGATCCCGGAAAGCTCCGAGCCCGCAAGTGTTCTGGGACTTATTAACGGAGTGACTTCTAGATTACATTTGAATCCGTTCGAAGTCAAGTGCTTCGGACCTCTAGGTTCGTGGATCCGAACCCTTTCGAGTCCGAGTGCCTCGGATCTCTAGGCTTGCTTAATACCTTTTCGAGTCCGGGCCCGAGTAAGTCTCTAAGTTCGTGGATCTGAACCCTTTCGAGTCCAAGTGCCTCGGATCTCTAGGCTTGCTCAATACCTTTTCAAGTCCGGGCCCGAGTAAGTCTCTAGGTTCGTGGATCCGAATCCTTTCGAGGCTTAGAGCCATTTAGCCCGTTTGATGGCGATAAATCCAGACCCACCAATCTTAGACTTGCGATAAATCCGGGCCCACTAATCTTGGGCTATTGGGCCTAAATAATTTAGTGGGCTCAAATTAGCCCTCTTACATTTGCCCCTTGCGTGTATGAGAAATTGTAATTTTCTCGGACATGCATAATTTCACCTTGTCAGCCATGCTTCACATTACGTCTTGGCGAATATTTGGTCTTTACAGAGTTCATGGATAAAGCCAAGGGCTCACCGTAATTTACAGATAAAATTGACAAGTAATATTAAAATAAATAAATAAATAACTTCTCTTCTTTTTCTTTTTCTTTTTTTTTTTTTTTTTTTTTTTTTTTTTTACAACATGTGAAAATATAAAATAAATAAAGCACCCTTACCCTTTTTTTTTTCTTTTTTTTTTTTTAAGAGACAAGGGCTACAAACATTTTTTTATTCTAAGTCAAAGTGCAATAAAGGATCCATTTTTTTATTCTAAAAATAAAAGATCCAAACACTTTTTTTTGGTTGAAAACGGCAGGCACATATTATATATATATAGACTAATAGAATAAAGCCATAAATCAAGCCTTCTCTTTTCCTGTTTGGCAAGGCAACAGACCCATCTATATATGATATACATAAATAGTATATTCTGAGGAAATATTCTAGCATCACACCCCTTATTCTTTTATTTAAAGAAAGGAGCCAGAACCCTACACCTCACAAACGTTTTTCCTTGCTCAGCCGCCGAAATCTCAAATTTCTTCTTTCAGCCTTCTCTCTTTGAAATTCCTGAAAATTTCTTCGAATACAAATTTTGCCAAGCTCATTTTCAGCCCACTATCAGCAAGCATATTGAGACAAGACCCAGCCTACCATCTTTCTCAACGAAGCTCTGCTTCTGCAATACCAGAGACCACCGCTGTTTGTTCACTGCCCACAGTTCTCTTCTTCTTCTAGTACAATCTGCCAAGACTGAGGAATGGAGGTCTGAAAATGGAGAAACCCTCCTCGTCTCCAAACTCCATCTCTAAAACTTGTTCGCTGTCCAACCCCTCATCCTCCTCATTCTATGTACACACAGATAATCTTCCATTACTCAGAGAAAAAAGCAATTTGGGTAACTCTGTATCCATGGACAACGATGCTCAACAACATAACCTAACATTCACTGAAATGCATACAATGAAGGAAAAACCACAACAATTCACTTCGCTTGATGAAGCCGACCCCGC
Source organism: Camellia granthamiana (assembly GCA_036172215.1). Classification (NCBI taxonomy): domain Eukaryota; kingdom Viridiplantae; phylum Streptophyta; class Magnoliopsida; order Ericales; family Theaceae; genus Camellia; species Camellia granthamiana. Next base: position 60,363,860 of record CM069913.1, on the reverse strand, counting down.
TGTTGAGGAGAGGCCAAGTGCGGCCAAGAAATGGCGAATCGGGATTAAGAACAAACTCGAGACAAAGCAAGTGAGGGTTTGTCTAATTTGAACCCCATTCTGAAAATTTTGATTTCTGCCTCTGATCTGTGATGAATGATATGCAACACCCTCTTCAATGCTTCCGTACTATACACTGCTTGCGTCGCCACCCCAGGCACCGCCAACGTGACCCAAGCCGCTGGTAATACGCACCAACGTCGGACCAACTCGTCATTGGATGACCTGCCGTGGCCACTGGTTCTCCTTATTTGCCTATTCCAGTGTCGTTTCTTGGTGATTACAACCTGTGTCGATTTCAGCTCGGCATCGTATCACTCTCTTCAATTTGTGTTGCTATTTCATAACGTCGAAACCTCATTCTTCTTGTATATATATATTTATTTATTTTGTGGCAGCTTTTGTGAAAAGTCATATTTCAACAACATCTATGATTCCAATGACACATTTTTTTTTAAAACATATCAGAGGCTAAAGCCGTGTGTGCATTATTGCTATTGCAGAGCCAAGCAACATATCTTCCTAGACCCAGACTCTCCGGAGCTCGGTTTCGCCGAATAGTACCGACACCGGCATCTCCAAAACACCACTGCTGCTTTTGGCTTTCAAAAGCCACTGACGGTGTCATCTCCGCGACATCATCTGCAACACGTACCTCGACTGCCCAACGTCGCTCACTGTTGGCTTCACTCTGCTGGAACCCCGCTGTCGGCTTCAACCATTCCAACGCAGGCCACACACGTTACCCACTCAACGTGACGTGTGTGGTTGCCGACTCCTTTGTGGCACCACTGTTACCTCCGGCTTCGGATTATCCAACACGCGACGTGTGTGGTTGCCGACTCCTCTGTGGCACCACTGTTACCTCCGGCTTCAACTTGTTCGACGCCGACCACGCACGTTCGCCCACTCAACGCAACGTGTGTGGTCTTGCCCAGCCTAGCTCAGTCTTGTTGATCAACGTCGACGCCAACTCCACTACGTCTTCAACACTGCCTTCGGCCTCAACTGTAACTGGTTATTGACCACGCCGCCCACTCAACGCGGTGTCGGTCTAACTATATTCTTTCTTGCCCACTGTCGGCGCTGCTATTGATTTACTCCGGCTATCTTCGGTACTAGTTCCACCCATTCGTGGCCTATTTTCTGCTTCCCACATTGCCTCTAACTCAACCGTGCTCTTCCTCCGTTAGCGTAAATTTGTGAGTAAGCTCTTTTAGTTGTTTTATTGATAATGTAAGAACATCATACTTGACTTTTATGTAATTGATGAATAAATTCTCGATACCCGAACTTAGCGAACAATTTGTTTGAAATGATGTAGTGCCATAGCAGAGAGTAAAACCATATATTGTTGATGTAGCATCTATCTTGGTAACGCTTGAATCATAATCTGAACTCGATATTGTTTATCTAGTTTGTCGGCTTTACTATTTCAGGCAAATAATTTTTTGTGCGAAATCCACGACCCCAAGGCCTTCAGAATCTTCACTAATAAGAGCAAGGGCTATCCTTCGAAAGTCTGAACGAGAGCAAAACTATCCCTTAGGAGTCCAAAAGTAGCATACACCCTACTTCGGCAAGAAAGATCCCTCTGGACGGCAACCGAGTCTACCAAGCTTGCACCAATAGAAGTAAAGATTGTTTCTCAGAAGTCCGAGCAAAAGCAATGCTGTCCCTCAGAAGTTCGAGCGAAAACAAGGCTCTCCCTCAGAAGTCCGAGTAGAAACAAGGCTGTCCCTCGGAAGTCTAAGTGGATGTGCACTTCTACTTCGGCAGCTAATGGAAGCAAAGGCTATCTCTCGGGAGTTCGAGTAAGAGTCCACTCTACTTTGAAAAGAAAGATCCTCGGAGCTTGTATTGATAAAATCAAGGGCTGTTCTTCGGACCCGCACTAATGAAAGTAAGAGTTGTCCCTCGGAAGGCTCTCCCTCAGAAGTCCGAGCAGAAACAAGGCTGTCCCTCGGAAGTCCGGGTGGATGCGCAGTTCTACTTCGGCAGCTAATGGAAGCAAAGGCTATCCTTCGAGAGTTCGAGGAGGAGTCCACACTACTTTGAAAAGAAAGATCCTCGGAGCTCGTATTGATGAATGCAAGGGTTGTTCTTCGGACCTGCGCTAATAAGAGCAAGAGTTATCCCTCGACAGTTCAAATGGAAGCAAGGGCTGTCCCTCGGAAGTCCGGGTGGAAGCACACTCTTTTCTTTGGCAAACAAAATCCCTTCTGGCTGGTAACTGCAAGAAAGATCCCTCATGGCTGGCAACCGAATCTATCAAGCTTGTACTAACGGAAGTAAAGATTGTTCCCTAGAAATCCGAGCAGAGACAAAGCTGTTCGTCGAAAATCCAAGTGGATGTACACTGATTTCTTCGGCAATTCAATGGAAGCAAATGCTATTCCTCGAAGCTCGCACTGACAAAAGCGAGGTCTGCTCTTCGAAAGTCTGAGTGAGAGCACACACTCTATTTCAGTAAGAAAGATCTTCAAAGCTCACATTGATCGAAGCAAGGATTGTCCCTCGGAAGTCTGAATGAAAGCAAGAGATGTCTCTCGGAAGTCGAAGTGGGAACACACACTCTGCTTCAATAAGAAAGACCCTCGAAGCTTGCACTGACGGAAGTAAGGGCTGTTCTTCGGAAGTCCGAGTGGGAGCACACACTCTACTTCAGCAAGAAAGACCCTCAAAGCTTGTATTGATGGAAGCCATGGCTGCTCTTCAGCGGTCCGAGTGGAAGTACACTTCTACTGTGTCAAGGAAACTCCCTTCAGGTTGGTAACTGAGTCTACTATTCCTTTTTATTCTTTGAGGGGCAACAAAATTGAAAACTTTTTCAAGCAACATTACACAATGAAGATATACAATGTAGAGAAAATAACTTCTAATGGAGATACATAATATAGAGGAAATAAATTTCTTCATAACATAAGAAAGATAGAACTTCATGGACAACGCAGTAAATGCAAACTATAAATGTCATAGATAGACTTCTTCTACGGAATGTTGAAATTTGCCCCTAGAGTTGCAAGATCATTTGGAAAGCTTTCACCAGTTGCTCGGGTTGTGGCCATCATGCACCATCATAGCCATGTTTTCGAAGATATCCTGGGGCTCCTGTTCTCTGAACTCTATCTCATGTGCTTTGACTTTCTTTCTAAAGATCTTCTTAAGCATCCGGCACTTTTCTATAGGATGTCCTAGTGATCGGTGGAAAACACAATAATTAGGACCCTCGCGGTCCTTCTTCGGCAAAAGCTCTTTGACATGAGGCAACTTCAGTTCTCCGTCTGCCACCCATTCTTTAACTAAGGCCTTCACCTCCTCAACACTACACGGAAAATGAGTGTCATCTTCGCAGTATTTCCTCTTCTGACCTCTGAATTCCTCCCCCTGCGACTTTCGGGTAAAAGACGCGGAAGCCGCAGTGACAAAAGGTCCTCGGGATGACTTGAAGCTGGTTTTATAACTAGTCTCGAACCCGATCTCCTGAGACTGAGGTACGTTGATGTTCCGAGATGCTTCAATTAGTGCCGAGAAGGTGGGTAGCTTGTGATTAACAAGAAGCATCTTGTACCCGTTCAATGCCCCTTCAACACAGATTTGGACCAAGTAGCTTTCCTCCACAGCCTCATGACAGTCCACAGCTTTGTCTTGAAACCTCTTCACATATTCGAGAATGTCTTCACTCTCTCGTTGCTTTTCCTTACACAGGGTAAGTGTGGTCACTTTCTCTGCCACTTGAAAGAACTTAGAGTGGAATTTGTTAACCATTTCCTCCCAACTTCGGACAGAGTTTGGGGCCAAATTAACATACCAACTATATGCTCGGTCGGTGAGGGACTTGGAGAATTCTCTCAGTCGGAGGACATGATTTGAACCATGAATCCCCAAAGTCTCGATGAACCGAACAATATGTTCCTGAGCATTTCCTTGCTTGCCATTGAATTTGATGAACTTCGGCACCGTGTACCCCTCCGGGTATGGATAACTCAACATCTCGATAGGGTATGGTGGCTTGACATCCGGATCAGGCAAAGAGGGTAAAGTTTTCTTGCTCCGTTCTAGCTCGAACATGGCTTGCACATCTGCAAGGGTGAGAAATTGTTGAGGGAGAGAACTCGATGGTGGTATTCCCGGAACTTGACTTGTAGACCCGAAGACTGAGCTTGGAACGACTTGGCCATTCGGGTGTTGAGAATTCATCGTCGGTGAAGACACATGACAATATTGGCCATTAGCACCTATGGACATGCCATTTGGTGATGGGACGTTGCATTGGGTCCCATGAAGTCCATTGCACGCCACGGCTATATTGGGTTAGACTTGAAAACTTGGCGTCGGAGCCAGAGGAGGCCCACTCGGTACATGAGTAGAATTTACAATCGGTGGAACAAAATTAGGCATGGATGGAGCACCATTTTGTAGAGAAATTTATGTAGGCCTTTTTTGAACTTCCACAGCTGTTGGAACACCATTTATCACGCCGGAAACTCCTCCAACCATCGCTGGACTATGGCTTGATCCTCCAGGTGCGTGATTTTACGCTCCACGGGCCGTAGGTTGGCCATGACTTGTTCCTTTTAGCACTTGATTCTGCACACCATTTTGTACAACTTCAGGGAGAATTTGGGGTGGATCTTGATGGTTTTGACCATTTCCAACATTGCCATGAAGTTGTTGATGCTTCTCGGTGCCAACTTGACCTCCATTTGTTGTTGGTGGTGCAAAATTCGAACCCATCACCAACATGGTGTGGGTGAGATTTTGAAGGGTCGTAAGAATCTCTTGTTGAGTGTGTTGGAGTTCTTGAATAGCTTCAAGGATGAGAGGTGGGTCTTGAACTTGAGTCCTTTCATCACCACCATTGGAAGAGCCTTGTTGATGAGTCTCATTATCTGCCATTTTTGCCGGTGTTGTATGAGTTCCAAATCTCGTTGAGACCATTAACCAATCCGCCTCTCCAGTGAAGTCGCCAAATGTATGATAGGGTTCAAGAAAGTAGTTGGAAAATTTGAAGATCTTCGAAGATCCTTGAAGAACAACTTTGAATTCTCTAGAAGATGATGAGAGGCTTAGATTCTTCAATAGTCTCAACTTAAGAACACAAGAGTAAAGGAGATGATGGAGATAAGAGGTTGGGTGAAGAAGAAGGCAAAATGGCTAGAGAGAGAATAATGACAAGGCTCTCCCATGGATCTCCCACTTTCACTCTCAAGGTTGATAATGGAGAAGGGAAATTAGTTCTTTCCCAAAAGTTAAATTTCCAAAATCCATCCCTTGTAAAGCTATGGGTGGGTGCTATTTATAGGCACCTCATGATGTAGGATGGAGCCCATGTGCAAGGCACATGGGGAATATTCTCTCTAACCACCTTATCCGAGGAGGTGACTTCTCCGAGGATGAGAAAAAACCCCGAAGAGGAGATCAACCCCTCGGCGAACCCTTCTTCTTAGCCACACCTAACCAATGATCCCCAATCATCCCAAAGGGTCAGGGGTAGTCCCAGAGGACGTCCTACCGCATCAGGGTCAGGGGTAGTTCAAGAGAACGCCCTGCCGCAAATATTGCTGAGTCTCAGGGACCCCCTAGATCGTGCCACATCGACCCGGGTATAGGCTAGTTTAACCGAAGAGTGAATTTATCTCCACTCACCGTCCTCAGGATCGGGTCCTTTGTTCGGACTCCATTACGCCCATGGTTCTGGTACGTAGATCCCAGAAAGCTTCGAGCCCGCAAGTATTCTGGGACTCATTAACGGAGCGACTTCTAGATTACATTTGAATCCGTTCGAAGCCAAGTGCTTCGGACCTCTAGGTTCGTGGATCCGAACCCTTTCGAGTCCGAGTGCCTCGGATCTCTAGGCTTGCTTAATACCTTTTCGAGTGCGGGCCCGAGTAAGTCTCTAAGTTCGTGGATCCGAACCCTTTCGAGTTCAAGTGCCTCGGATCTCTAGGCTTGCTCAATACCTTTTCAAGTCCGGGCCCGAGTAAGTCTCTAGGTTCGTGGATCCGAACCCTTTCGAGGCTTAGAGCCATTTAGCCCGTTTGATGGCGATAAATCTGGGCCCAGCAATCTTGGACTTGCGATAAATCTGGGCCCACTAATCTTGGGCTATTGGGCCTAAATAATTTAGTGGGCTCAAATTAGCCCCTCTTACACACTTCATGTTAATCTACTGAGCTACGATCGCACTCAAAAAACAAGCAGCTCCAATATTAGGCCCAAAAATAGTACGAAGAAGTCTGCCTGTAAAGCTGAATAAAATTCACCACCTTATCAAAAATATATCTGTAAGGGTGAATTATAATAATTTCTATAGTTTGAAATTTGTGTCATTTTGATCATTGACTTTTCAATTATAATACATTTGACTCTGAATTTTGAATGTTGTTCCAAATAAGAATAATTAAAGAAACCATTGTTCAATTTTAAGGACAAAATCGTCAATTTGATAAAATATAAACTAATTTTTAAAAATTCAAAAATATTTTTTAAACATTTATTTTTATCAAATTAGTTTATATTTTATCAAATTGACCACTTTGCCCTTGAAATTGAGTAAGAATATCTTCAATTGTTCTTATTTAGAATAAGATTTAAAATTTAAGATCAAATGTGTTATAATTGAAAAGTCATGAATCAAAGTGACACGAGTCCTAAACTATATAAACAATTAGTGTAATTCACCCTATATGTAATTAAATTGGCTGGTCTTCTCCTTTGCCAAAATTAAACTTGATAAATTTCAACATCGACCAATTACGATTTGCCACCACTGACACTACAATGATTCTAGGAGAATATTATTATATATGTTCCTGGAACAATGCCCTAAGGATACCTCAAGAATTGTTAATTTCATGTAATTCCCATAACATTTCAAGCTCGATCAATTATAATATGCCAAGGTTTTGACTAGTGCCATTAGAGTATTTCTATAAGAAAATTACTAATATTGTCTACTCCTCATACAATGCCTAATGATTCAAGTGGGCTTGGGGCCATTGATACATTGTCCCATATGCACTTAATATTTCATTTATATGGCATTTTAGTAGAATACAGAGATGATTTAGCCATCGCTATCCATTTCAATACATAAAATGAAGCTTACAAACAATGGTACATAATTTATTTGCAATGATGATGTGCCATAAAATTGTAATTATAATGTTTTCTATTTATTTTATTTTTTAATTTTGTGTGTGGGTTAGATTATTTTGTTCTCTCTCTGTTCTTTCTTATGGCACATTTGGTGTAATTAGGGGTGTGCGTGGTGCGATTGAGGTGGTTTGAGAGTAAAATTACAAACCGAATAGCGAGTTAGCGGATTGACAAATTGCAGTTTTGGTAGCTTTTGGTAGATTGACGGATTGAAGAATATTCTAACTATTTATTATACATTTACATAATATACAACACTAATTTGTATAATATTTTTTAGATATATAACACAAAGTAATTTTACATAATATGTTTCATATATATAACCACTAATTTGTAATAAATTTAATATCTTAAATCTCTTCTACATTTATTTTTACATTGATATTTCATTGGAAGTTAAAAAATATATATATATTAACTATAGCGGAGCAGAGCGGTTCAAATGGCGGATTATAAATTTTAAAGTTTAAACCGTGGTTAGAGGTTAGAACGGTGCAAATTGATGCAAATCGGTGCAATTTTAGCAGATTGGGTTGTATTTTGCATAGCTCTAGGTGTAATTAAGGTACCTACAACTTGGATTCATAAAAAAGGTTAGGGCAAATTACTTGCAAGTCCTATTTAAAAGATAATAAGTTTATTTAGTCCTACAACCTTTTGAATACTCTCAAAAGTCCATTCCATATTTTTCTTCTTCACTCTCTTCTGTGCATTCGTTTTTCTCTATCTCTTTCTCTTTTCTGATTCCGGTGACCAGCGACCATGCCTTACTTCTTCTCTTTCTCTTTCTCTTTCTCTTTCTCTTTCTAATATATAGTCATCGATGACCGACGACCATCATTGCTTGGGATTCACCAATACCACCAACTATCAACTCCTTACTTCACCCTCAATGACAGTGAAAGAGACGAGTTTCCAATGAAGAATATGAATAGATCTACTCAGATCTACATCAGATCTGAGTAAATGTATATGAGATCCAACTAGATCTAAATCAAAAATAGTTATCGGAGTACAATATTCTCTCTATATCTGTTTCTCTCCTTCAATTTCTCAATTGTTCTACCTTTTGTCTACTACGCACTTCTATTTTTTCATTTTAATGAAGAAAATTTTTAAGTTCTGAACAAGTTGTTTTTAAGTTTTAGTTACAAACGATGAAAACTATAAAATTTTATAGTTTCAGTTTTTTTTTTTTTTTTTTTTTTGTGCTGAAATGAATCATGTTTTAAAACTGTAAACTTTTACAATTTCATAATATTGTTTAGAATTGTAAAATTTTGTAGTTTCATGACATATTTTGCAGTTTGATTAATAAGGATAAATGATTAATAGAATTATACTCTGAAACTGTAATAGCTTACTTTTCAGTTTGATCAATATTGGAGATTATTTGTTTAAACCCTGCAAAAATTAAAAAATAACTACTTTTTCCCATTGTTGTTTGTTGTTGTTTATTTGTTTGTTTGGCCTTTTTTTTTTCCTCTCTCTCTCTCTCTCTCTCTCTCCTGGTTTATCAATATTTAACATATTTTGCTATGTTTTTTTCACTATAATTTCTCCATTTATTTTTTCTTTTTTTCCGACAATATTCTGAACATTCAAGCGAGTCTCCAATGATGTTCTTGACATTCAACAAACATTCTGGACATTCTGACAATTTCCAGTGATGTTCAGAACACTCCGACAAACTTTTAGTGATACTCTGCTGACTTCTCGATGATGTTGAATATTCCAACGAGCTTCCAATGACCGTTTGATAGAAGTCCGGCGTTAGTGAGATGTAGCAGCATTTTTAAAGTTGTGAAAAAAAAAAAGATTTTTTTGGTAACAATTAAAAACATGTAGGAATAATTGGTGCAAATGCTTTGTTTTAGGATTAGATGGATTTTGAGCTTTATATATAAAACTTAGTAGTAAGTGCCCCAAAAGGTTATCTGCATCATAGTTAGATGACCCATAGTTATAGTCGGGTCGAAGTCCATGAATATTAAGGTGATGTTTGATTGGAAGTTTGGGAGGAAAATTTTGATTATCAATCCGTGGGACCCATCAAATCCATATTTGGGTGCAACAAAATATCATGGGATTAGCAATTCCATGAGAGTAACAATCCCCTCCCATGGTGGGATTAACATTCAATTCCCATGCAAAGGTTGGGATAGCTAATCCCTTCCTACAAATTGATGGCTAAATTATCATTTTGCCCTCCACTTTACAAAACCAACAGAATTATATTATATGTGATGAGAGTTTTTAGGTAATTTTATAGATTTAGTCCTAACTAACTAATACCACCACACTAGTATACAAATAAATACACTTTATCTTACATCTCCAACCTAATACCATCACACCAATAATATTCTCACTCAATCTCACCGCACTTATAATCTCATTCAACATAATCCATCAAACAAATGAGGCCTAAATCTGATGATTGTTTTTCCAGTGCTATTATGTATGGGCATGAGATCTTATTTTGATAATTTGAACTCTTTATTTTTTAGAGTATATCAAGTATAACATACCTACCAAAAATAAGTTGATCGGAGATTAATAGTCCTTTTATCACATTTGTATTGAAAAAAATAAATGATAAGTATGATTTTAAGAATAAAACGAAATAGAAATATGTTTTGATGCAAGGGCTACTAATGTCCAATAAACTTGATTTTTTTTTTTTTTTTGGCAAATGTATTGTACATAATGGATTCTAAAAAAAATACAATTTGAATTATGAAAATAGAACCCAAACAAACCTTAATGGCCGTACAATGCACTGCATTAGAAATGAATAAATTATTTAATTTATTATAATCGATATATCATAATGGTATAATTATTTTTCTCACATACATGTGGGCTTCACTTATATTAAAGTATCATTATGTACATGGAAATTGTAATGTATGATGCATGCCAAAAAAAAAAAAAACCAGACATACCTAGGAGAATTATAATAAAGAATTTGTCAGATTAATTCATAATCAAGCGGACAATATATTTTAAAAATTGATTCATTCACACAGTTTTTGAATATATGAACAACACACAAATATGATTTGTCGAAAATCTTTGCCCAATATTTAAAAATGGTTTGGGTTCCTACTGCAGTCCACAAAGTGGACTATTGGATCGGAGGAGTTGTTGGGCCTCTTACAGATCCACCATAAGCCCTACTTTAATGATATGAATTGTTCATTTTATTTAATTATGTGTAAACTTTTATTATAAAATAATTATATTAATTCGATAAATATAATATTATGTTTTGATGATATTTGTTTACAAAAAAATGAATGATAAAATTTTTTTTTTTATATAAAAATAGATCATTTAATTTTTTGCAAACAAATTTGATAAAATCAAGAGTTATGATTATTGGATTAATCTGATTTTTTTTATGAATGATTTACAAGCATAGTAAAATAAAATGAAAGGTTGAGATCCTCAAAGCAAAGCCTATAGTGGGCCCCATGAGGTCCAACAAAGTAGACTGGAGAATACCCAAACCCTTTAAATAATGAAGAATTTTAGGGATACAAAAAATTCTACAATTTTCTTTAGGAGAATTTTTTTTAAAGTCCCTGATATTAATATTTTATAAGATAAAAGACATATAATATTTTCATAGTAGTTAAGGTTCCTTAACATTTTCACACACTACAAAAAAATACACTTTTGGCGACTAAATTTTTAGTCGCCAAAAGTCCGTTTTTAGTCGCCAAATGTCGAATTTTAACTTTTGGCGACTAAATATTTTAGTCGCCGGTTTTGTCGGCAATACGTGGTCGCGCATGGCTTTGGCGACGAAAAAACTGTTAGTCGCCAATAGACAGGTCTTCAGCAATAGTCAATTTCATTTTTGGCTATTTTACCTTTGCCGACTAAACCGTTTGTCGCCAATAGTTAATGTTTATTTTATTATTTTTACCTTTGGCGACCATTGACTTTAGTCGCCAAAAGTATATTAAAAAAAAAAAATTTTGAACCTGTGTGCTCCCAGCGAGTTTCGAACTTGCAACGTCCCCCACTACCACCCACACGCCAAACCCTATGCACAACACTCCCTCCACTATGCCAGCACATCATCTCATAACATGTATGCAATATATATTATTTATATAGTATATTAACCGCAATTAATACAAAATAATATTCATAAATATAATTTTTTTCATTCAATATATAATTTATGTTAAAAATAAATTATTTACTAAAAAAAAATTTAGGCGACTTTTGGCGACTAAAACCATTATTTAGTCGCTAATTGTATTATTTTGGGCTACTAATTTATTTATTTGTCGCTAAAAAAACAAGTTCCAATTAAAAATCAGCACTTTTGGCGACGAAACCTAATTTTAGTCGCCAAAAACGTCCACTTTTGGCTACTAAATAGAATTTTAGTCGCCAATACTCAGTTTTTAGCTACTAACTTTTTTTTTTGTAGCCAAAAAGCTTGGGTTTCAGCGACTAATCTGGTTTTAGTGGCCAAAACACCTACAATCAGCGACTATTCTGCTTTTGAGTCGCCAAAAGCAGCACCTTTGGCTACTAAATTGGTTTAGTCGGCAAAAACCATGACTTTTGGCGACGAAAATTCTGTTAGTCGCTGAAAACCATATAATAGGCGACCAAAATGATTTTTAGTCGCCAATACATATACATTTGGCGACCAAATTGTTTTAGTCGCCAAAAGTCTTCATTTTGGCGACTAAAATGGATTTAGTCGCCATTTCTGCACCTTTCAGCGACGAAATTCAAATGTTTAGTCGCCAATGATGATTTTTGTTGTAGTGACAGAAAAAATTCGGCTCAGAAAAATTTGCCTAACTCAGAGAAATTTTGAAATTTTTTGGTAATCATACTAGATAAATTTCTTTGTGAAAATTGAATTTTTTGAGTCGGGGCCAAAAAATTTCTAAGTCGGACAAAATTTCTCTGAGTTGAATTTTTTCTGTGAAAATGTTAAGGGAGCTTAGCTAATAAAAAAAATATCTTGGACCTCTCCTATGACACAAAGTTGAAGAGGGATGTTTCACTAATTTTTTTTCTTTTTTTAACCATATACTGAAATGGGTGTGGGATATGGGTCCCATAGCATTTTTCTTAAATAATATATGGAATTCATTCAAAATTATAAATCACACTATTTTGCACTAATAAAAAAAGTATGTATAATCACTTAAAAAAAGAGTACGTGAATTCCAAAAAAAAAAGAAAAAAAAGTATGTGAACAAAATCCAAACTATCCACCTAAAAAAAAAAAAAAAAAAAAAAAATCCAAATCATGTTTGTTAGGTGTGTTAACGTTTTTAGTTTTAATTTTTTTTTTTTGTTTACAAAAAAAAAAATTAAAAAAAACAGGTTTTCGTTTATTTTTGTGAAAAATAAAAATACAGAACTTGTTTGGTGTACAAAAATATTTTCAAAACAAATAAAAATAAAAATAGAGAAACATATTTGATGAGTTGTCAAAGTTGAAGACTGGATGTGGTGACCGATAATGGCAGGTAGCTAAAGGTGTTTGCTGGAGAAAGTGTTTGGATGTTGTCAAATGTCACAAGGTGCACGAAAGGATGCCAAATGGTGGCCGATGAATACGGAGATAACTATCCACCCGTCGGAGAGTCGTCAGAGGTTGGCTGGAGCTCTCCAACCACCGGCGGTGGGTGGTGTTAGTTAATGGCCGGTAGTGAGTGACAGGTGGTGGGTAGAGGTGGTAGGTGAGAAGAAAAAGTGAAAACTTGTTTTAAAAATAAGTGAATAAATTTTTTGTGTTTTCAAAAATTTTAAAAATTTAAAATCAATTTTGTTTTTTTAAAAACGAAAATAATACACCAAATAAGTTTTCATTTTTAATTTAAAAAAAAAAAATGAAAATAAGAAACAAAAATTTTAACAAATGCCCCTTAATTGTTGAACAAAGTAGAAGTGGTCCAATTTCTTTGAAACATATAAAAAGTGGTAGACATTGGAAACTTACCGAGAAATTGATCAAGATTGAATTGTTGTTATTTCTCTGTGTATTTGGAGATGCCTTTTCAACTTACATAGAGTTAAGCATTGCAGTTGAGAGATGTATATCTATATCCATAAGCAAAAATTGGAAAGATTTGGACAGAATGTGCAATGTATGATAACCTTTTTGCCTATTTCGACGATCAATCAATTAATTACGTAAACATCTTGCGTTTGTAACCGAAACCCATTTTTTTGTTACTTGTCTGCTCACCTCTTCACATTCTTTTCCTTGTGTTTGCTTTTAAATGTGTTATTATCATTTTTTTAATAATAATAATAAATTGGGTTATTACTACCTTCAACTTTGGAGAGTAAAAATGTCAACAGATACTATGGTCTAAAATGTTGTTGAAGAGTGGGGGTAACACTTTGTTTTGGATGGATGAGTGGGCTAGATGTGGCATTTTGCATTACTGTATAGAAGATCCTCTCACACTTACGTCGTGTTTGCATCGTGAATTTAAATAAAAATTTAAAAAGGAAAGTAGAAAAGATAGGTAAAATATGAATAAAATATAATATTCACTTTGCTTGGTTCCTCTTTTCTAAAAATACTTTTTAGAAAATTTTATTTTCTTATTTTCGTGTTTTTTTGTTTTTACTGAATTTTTTTAATATTTTAAGGAATTTTTTTTTACTTTTTAGACATACCTAACATAAATATACCTAAAATATTAAAAAATTGTGAAAAAAACCTTTTAAAATTCACCAAATACCAAAAATACAAAAAAAAAATACGAGAATTCAGTATATTTTTTGTATTTTTATGTATTTATTAATTTTTAAAAATATTTTTTCACTAATTTTTTACTTTTTAGATAGATCTAAGTAAGGTGCATCTAAAAAAGTAAAAAAAATGTTTAAAATTTTAAAATTATTCACTAAAAACAAAAAAATACGAAAATAAAAAAACTCCATTCTCAAAAAATTTAATTCAAAAAATTTAAACTAAACACACCGATTATATTTCACACATGTTTTACACACTTTTTTCATTTTCATTTCCAAATTCTTTCTCAAATTCATAAACCAAAAACATAGCCACCTTGTTAGTTAGCGAGTGTTGGGTAGACAATCAGTGTGATTTCTCTAATATTTCTTTCTGCCTTCCCTTTATACCATCGATAACATTAGAAGCACTTCACTTAGTTTGAAACTAGTCGAGACTTGTGTGTTTGGAAACATTCCGCTAATAGGAAATTTAACAGCAGCTCCGCGTATCTTCTCACCAGAAATTTTCAAGCCTCTGCTCCACTTGCCAAGTGGAATTGGCTTTGGTCCATTCACACCAATCCTAGAATTCTTCATTTCTTTTGGCTTGTGATCCAAGACTGTGGATCACGTTCTTAGGGAGTGCCAAGTTGCCTAATTTTGCCGGCCAAGTGTCGGTATCCCTCATAAGGAAGTTGCATCCTCTAGTTTAGAACTGTTGGAACAATCTTATGTATAAAATAAATAATTTGAAACCAAATCAAATAAATAAAAATAAATTACTTATAAAACTTATATACCGCAATGAAAAATAATAAAAACAATCAAGTCAAGTGTGTGACACTCTATCCTTAAGACAGATTTGCCCCTCTTTGGTGCTTATGGATACAAGGCGTCTATCTTCCAGGATATAATGATCTACACAGATTGTAGTAGCATTCCAAACAATCTATACGACGAACCAAACTTGTGTTTTGTACTCTCAGAATTTTTCCTAAAACATAATATGAAGAATATATCTATGCAAGAGAGCAAAACTGGAGGGAAACGAGAAAATTTTCAGATTATTCAGGATGCAACAAACTGCTGGAATGTGCTAGTATTTATAGGGCTGAACAGGTGTGAATTCAAACTGGAACATATATGAATTCAAACAAAACAAGTGCAAACTAGTGTTAGATCTGTTGGAAACTGCTGGGCAGTTTTAAACCTGTCTGAAACTGTCCGAAACTGTTGGGTAGTTTTCAAACTCTTTAGAACAGTTTAAACTGTTGGAAAATGGACTGAAAAAGGGCACTGTTAGAACAGAAAAATTTAGTGCAAAAATTAAATTAATTTCATTCGGAAATTCAAATAATTTTTCCCCAAGAATTTGAAAATATTCAAATAAATTTTGTTTGAAAAATTAATGTTAGGACCGACCCGATTCACAACCCACACTCGGTATGGCTCGGTCGGCGGCAGCGGGCACGCGTATGTGGTGGTTTTAGTCAAAGTTCACTTTGTTCATAACTTCTTCATTCTACAAAGTTGGGGTGCCCCTTGGGACCCAACCCAAGTATTCCCACCTAGAGCTTATAAACACATACAAGCTCTCTTCAAGTTTCAATGTGGGACAATCCATTTCAAGGAAACCCACTTTTACTTCTTAAATTGTCCATTCCACGAACCCGAAAATGACGTCAACTTCCCATTCACTCATAAATCATTTTGATGAACCGTTTGCACCGTGTGACTTGTCATGCAGCAAGGAACATGTCATCTATTTGGACCCACCCCAAAAGATGTGTGGGACCCACTCAAATTTGGGCTCAAAGTTCGCCCAAAATAAACCTATAAAAAACCATACTTTTCCAACAATCCCCTACATGAATGGAATTTGACGGAGAGAAAATGCGACAATATGATCTAATTACATTGAGTACATAAATTGGAAATATTCTGCAAAGGATAGGTAGCTTTTGGCTTTGAACCTTCCATTGTAAGACACTATCGGATGTACTAGCTAACTAGTGAACATGATGTCTTAAACTGTTCAGCCATTTGTGTAAACTAAGACAATAGAACTCACACAGTATATTACCAGACACAGTTTAGTTCTCACTATTGTGTTTATTTTAGCCTTGAACAACCTGGTCTTTCATGAGTGCTCTAGAGAATTGTAACCCATCACAAATCTCATAGAAATGGATAGGAGTTTGACTCGCCAGTGATCCTTATGAGTCATACACAACTCCGTTGTCCCTTTGAACCTAGATCTTGGGATCTCCAGTCAACTAGGTTGAGTTGTCGTTGTGGTAACTCTTATTTAATAGGTTTTAGTCCCATTCCCCTCGATGAATTCTTAACTAACTCTCTTACTAACCCTTTGGTTAGTGGATCTATTATGTTGTCTTTAAACTTCACATATTCAATAGAAATAGTTCCATTAGAGAGTAATTGTCTCACGGTGTTATGTTGACGATGAATGTGTCGCGACTTACCGTTATACATATGGCTCTATACTCTACCAATTGTTGATTGATTATCACAATGTATGCATATAGCAGGCACCGGTTTTGGCACATTGGAATATCTTCAAGAAAGTGATGAAGCCATTCTGCGTCTTCTCCAACTTTATCTAAAGCTATAAACTTTGATTCTATAGTAGACTTAGCAATGCAAGTCTGTTTGGAAGATTTCTAAGATACAGCCGCCCCACTAAGAGTAAAGACATACCCACTGGTAGATTTTGAGTCTCTAATATCCGATATCCAATTTGCATCACAGTATCCTTCAAGTATTATTAGATATCTAGTATAATTTAGCCCAATGTTACGAGTAAATCGAAGATATTTTAGAACCCTTATAACATCTTTCCAGTGTTCTACTTCTAGATTACTCGTATATCTACTTAATTTACTTACTGCATAAGCTATATCCGGGCGAGTGTAGTTCATTAAATACATTAAGCTTCCAATAATTTGGGCATACTCTAATTGAGAAATACTTTCCTGTATATTTTTAGAAAGAAACAAATTAACATCCACAAGTGTTCTAGCAAAATGATCGTTATCTTTGCTGAATTTGTCAAGTATTTTCTTAATGTAATAGGATTGTGACAAAGTATATCCTTCTGATGTTTTGGTAATTTTCATAACAAGAATTACATTAGCAATCACCATATCCTTCATGTCAAAATGTTTATTCAACATTTTCTTGGTAGTTTTAATCATATCATTATTACTACCTATGATGAGCATATCATCTACATAAAGACATACTATTACATAACATTTGTCTGTGTTTTTAATATAAACACATTTGTCACATTCATTAATTTTAAATCCATTTGACATCATTGCCTTGTCAAATTTCTCATGACATTGCTTTGACGCTTGTTTTAAACCATAAAATGATTTAACCAATTTACACACTTTCTTTCTTTTCCTAGAACAAACAATCCTTCTGATTATTCCATGTAAATTTCTTCATTTAACTCACCATTTAAGAAAACGGTTTTCACATTCATTTGATGAATTTCTAGATTATACAAAGATGCAATGACAATTAGCATTCTAATGGATGTTATTCTAGTAACTGGTGAGTTGTGTCAAAGTAATCAAGACCTTATTTTTGTCTATATCCTTTAACCACAAGTCTTGCCTTGTATTTGTCAATTGATCCATTGGTTTTCATTTTTCTTTTGAAAATCCACTTGTACCCAAGAGGTTTACAGCTTGGTGGCAAATCCACTAATTCCCAAGTGTGATTTTGCAAGATAGATTCAACTTCACTATTTACGGTTTCTTTCCATAAAAGTGTCTCAGGACTGGACATAGTTTCTTTAAAAGTTAAAGGCTCATTTTCTAACAAAAATGTTAGAAAATCTAGACCAAAAGATTTTGAGGTTCTACCATGTTTACTACGCCTAGGTTTCTTTTCCTTATTTTGATCTATCTCTTGCTCTTGTCCTTGATCTTTTCCTTGATCATGACTAGTAATAGCATCATAAGATTTTTTATTAGTACCAGTCTCTTGTCCAATCTTATTAGGAAACACATGTTCAAAGAAAGATACATTCCGAGATTCAACAATAATATTTACATGCATTTCAAGATGTTCTGATTTATAAATCAAAAATCAATATGCACTACTATTCTTGGCATAACCAATGAATATGCAATCAATAGTTTTAGGACCTATCTTAGTCTTTTTAAGATTAGGAATAGTCACTTTAGCCAAACACCCCCACACTTTTAAGTATTTGTAGGATGGTACTCTCTCATACCACATTCCATAAAGTGTTTGATTCACTTTCTTTCGGGATACTTTATTAAAAATATAATTAGCAAAAAGTATTGATTCCCCCCCACAAGTTTTGAGTTTATCCAGAACTTATTAACATGGCATTCATCATTTCTTTTAAAGTCCTATTTTTTCTTTCAGCAATTCCATTTTGTTGAGATGAGTAAGGAGCAGTGGTTTGATGAATTATTTCATATTCTTTACAAAACTCACCAAAAGGTAATTCATATTCACCACCTCTATCACTTCTTAGTATTTTAATTTTCTTAACAAGTTGATTTTCTACTTCATTCTTATATTGAATGAAAGTTTCCAAAATTTTATCCTTGGTTTGAATTAAATAAACATAAATATATCTAGTATAGTCATCTATGAAAGTGATAAAATATTTTTTTCCCACCTCCACTTGAATTGATTTAAAATTACAAATGCCACTATAAATTAATTCAAGTGGCTCCGTACTACGCTCAATTGTATGAAAAAGAGTTTTGGATAATTTTGCCTCAACACAAATTTCACATTTAAGATTTAAATTAATGTCAAATTTAGGTAAACATTCCATATTAATTAATCTACGCAAAGATCCATAATTAACATGTCCTAGTCTACCATGCCACAAATTTGAAAACTCAAGCAAGTAAGATGAAGATGTATTATTATTAATAACATATGGTACAATAGTTATTACATTTAGTTTGAAAAGGCCATCAGACATGTAACATTTTCCTACATACATCCCGTTTTTGGTAAGTACAAATTTGTCACTTTCAAAAACTAGCATAAACCCATTTTTACTCAACAGAGATCCGGAGACTAGATTCTTACGAATGTCTGATACATACTGCACATTGTTGAGAGTGAGTTCATTTCTAGATGTCATCTTTAGAATAATCTTTCCTTGTTGTAGCTTACTTTTCGTGCTCCTTTCAGATATGATCAGCCCTACAGTTCGGACTCCCGTGATTCTGAATCTAATTTCACAAGTGCAATGTAAAACAGTGAAAACACAAAAAGAGTTCATATCCGTCAATTCTTTTAGAAAATCGATGTTTGGATCAAATGCCAAAAATGGACTTCTTTGCCAGATTATAGAGTCGCCACCTAAATATTTTTGAGAAATTTAGGAAATCCATGACTCGTGCCAAAGGCCACGTGTCCGTCATCACCAAAGTGTCTCAGCTCAGGAATTTAGGTATGAGAGGGGAAGGTCATAAATTGGGCACCCTACTCACCCGATCAAAGATCGACCTCTACTAATAATGATGCGATTTTTATTTACATTATATACTCTTGTTCTAATTATTAGCTAATTTACTATGTCATGCACACAAATATAGACTAATTTGCAAAAGTTGAAACATTTTGATTTCATATTTGTTTTGAAAATTGATTTAAATACGCGTCACTTAAAAAAGGTGAGTTTGTATGTACATTAATCAACTTATTCCAATTTTAGCAATTAGTCTTCATCCACAGGCATTCAAAGAGTATATCACTTAAACATTTAGCCTCATGGAAAGCATGCTTGGAAAGGCAACAATTACACTTATGCGATATGCTAAAGCAATAAGTACTCACCTAGTACTCCAAGGTAAGCCAAACAAAGCAAAATAATTAAAAGAAGTGCATGCTCCTAAACAATGCAAAATGACTAATGTGACACATATAATCATGTAATTAATAGACTCAGCTACTAGCATGGTATATGATTCAATTCAAGACATGCGATAAATCATGTATTCAAGCAATGAATTTGAAATCGACATTGGTTAGTATGATGAGCCAAACCCAAATGCATGTGAGACGAGTGTATGCAAACATGAGAAATGCTAAAGAAACATGATGCTCTACACTACCATTATAAGCGGTTAAATAAAAGGGAGAAAGGAATGGGGTTAGAAGACATACACCGTTATTACATATTTTACCCTCATGCGAAAGGGTCCGAATGAGTGTCCAAGTATCCGGATTAAACTAACTATTACAAATTCGAAACAAATACTAATTAGATAAATTAATTAACTACTTATTACGAATTCAAGGAACACTAAGCTACCTATCTAATTTGTTACAACAAGGATATTAGAATGAGCAATAAACTAGCAATCTAAGTTAACTAGCTTTACAATTACAACTAAACAGCAATAATAACTACAACAATAACTAATTATAACAATAATAATTAATTACAACAATAATTATTTATAACAATAATAATTACAAAATATAAGCAATAATGAGGCACAATGATTGTATGCACAGTGTCCAGAATCTGCTCTGTCTACCCAGATTGCTCTGCCTCACCCTTAGCCACTGCTCTCTGTTTCTGCAAAAAGGTCTCTGTTCACCAAACATTGGGAGTCGACCGGCCCCTAATGAGGCCCGGCTGGGTCCAAAAAGTGCCGGTCGTGCCCTAATTTTATGCAAAAAAATGTTTTTGTGCTCTAAGGTGAGGTCAATGCAGACAGAGCCTTTCTAGGCCTTGTTTGTCCCTTCTGCTCTCATCTATCATGAAACTCAAGAAAAGAGTGAATTCGAGTTTGAAACCATCAATTGGCACAAGTTTATGGCTTGATGATTTCAAACACAATTTGGACAAAACAATTAATAAATGCAATGAAGACGACCACTCCTCCCTCTCATCATGGAGGCTCAAAAAGGGAGATAGACACGCTTCAAGTTTCGTCAAAATATCATGGATTGATAAGTGACAATTCTCGAAGCGATGAACTCAGTATAACGTCCGGCCGAATTCAATTAATTTTATTCATCCTTTTTCTGTTGGTTTCATTCATTTTAAACCAATTTTATTAATCATTTCCATTCTTTAATCAATTTGTCCAAATTGATGTTTAAGTCCACTAAACAAAGGGAAACGTCAAACGAGAAGTGATCCATAGCATAAAAGAGTGATTATGCATTGACGATGAACCTCCAAAGAGATTATGCCATTGAGCATAGATCTCTTTCTCATGCCTTGAACAACAAGCACTTGTTTGAAATAGCTCTCGAACAAAAGAAAAGAAGAAAAGAGGGAGGGTGCAAAAATGATTATGCAAATTTGATTATTTAAAATGAAACTCTTCGCATGAAAACTAAGTAAATAAAGCTATCAACTCAAATGACTCGGCGTCTAAGGTCTAAACAACCGAAGCCGTGAGGACTTACAACACAACAAGTATGATATTCAAAGCATAAACTATTTAAATGAATTAAACAGCCCATATCAGCCCCTAAAAAAAAAAAAGAGTAAGTAAAAAGAGTAGATAAAAAGTTATGGAACAAAGCCTAAGGAGGGGTGGCTAACCCCTCCACTTTTTGCAATTTTAAATCACATATTTCAGCCCCAAAACAGTCCAAAAACAGTGGCTAAAATTACTTCAAAAGGGTGGAAAAAAAGTGAAGGGAAATAGAGGATAACAAGCTAGGCAAGCAAGCTTAAGGAGGGGTGGCTAACCCCTCCACTTTTTGTGAATTAAATCACATATTTTAGTCCTTTAAAGTCACCTCCAGCAGTGCACAAACTCAAGGAAAATGAAGAAGATGATTAGCAAAAACAAAGGAAAAAGATGATAAGAGTTATACCTCTTTAAAGAGTATGTATGGTTGTTGATCAAACTTGATCCAAAGCACCCTCAAGTTTATGAAATATGGTTTGAAACTTCAACAAAAATAGCTTTGAGGACAAGCTCTAATGGTGTATGTATTGTGTATGTATAGCTAAAGAAGGTTTGAAGGTTAAAGGAGGAAGGAAGATGAAAGGAGGCCTTTTTAGCTCTTCAAAGCTTTTGGAAAATTTGTTAACCCTCAATTCTGAAGGGAGAGGTCGAATTTATAGAGTTTGAGCCAAATTGGCCAAAAATATCTTCAAACAAAGCCAGTTGTCCAATTCTCGCTAGCTGTCTGTTTAGTGCTATTGAGAGTCAGTCGGCTCCCAAAACAGCCGGCCAGCTCCAAAAACCCACGGTTGGACCAAATAATGCAAGGCTAGGTCTAAAAAGGCATTCTTAACAAATTTTCATTGCAATCTGGCCGGCTCTAAATGAACCACGGCCAGATCTAAATAGACCCGGCCGGCTCCAAAAATCTACATTCTAAACCTAACTTCAAACGGGCATATCTCCTTCATCCGGACTCAGTTTTAGGTGATTCTTGAGTCTAAATTGAATCCCCAGAAGTCTACTTTCCAATGGTGGTGGCCTCACATCTAAATTCTAAGTGTTCAAAGAGATATGCCTAATTTAGTGAAGGTTACTCATTTCTATCTTAACGGATTGATGCCCAACCTCTTCCTAAACTAGTTTTCTTCCCTCACCTCCTATTTCCTTCAACTCCAAACCTATAAATAAGATGTTTTTAAACATTTGTCAAAGAGTTCACCTCTCTTCCATGTATCTCCACTTTGTCCTTACTCGGTTTACCGAAAAGTGCAATATTTTGAACAAAATGCGAGCCTCGGAATATTGTAAAACATTTGGAAAAATATTTTGAAAAATGCGGTTTTGAGGTCTAAAAATATTTTTGGTCAAAATAGGGTATAAGGTTTGGGATTAGAGCTTGAATCCAAATTTCGTCGTTGAGAATTCAAAAGATTGCACAGTGTAACTTTCATCATCGGGTGTTTGGAATAAAGCGCCCAAGTCTTAGGGGTGGTCAAAAATGGGGTGTCTACACTTGTCCTTCAACTTTAGAAGTCGAGGAGTTTTCTATAAAAAGTTGTTCACCGTTGTCTACCACAGAATAAGATATGAACTTTTTTTGTTGGCACAGATGCGGCGAGTAGCACTAGTGTCCACCCACCATTCTTTAGAATTTCCGGCAAGGTTTATTTTGGAAACAACTGCAGAGAGATTTATGTCATCTACACCATTGGAAATTTTGTCCACTTCGGTCATAATGGCTTGAGCAGGATTCTTGCTTGATCTTCCTTTGCCTTTGCGCTTGCCACGGCAATCTTTGTCTCGATGTCCCTTTTTGTCACAGATATAAAATTTGCCATTAAACTTGTACTTCTTAGTTTCCCCTCCTTTAGAGCCTTATGCAGAACTTTCTCCAGAAAACTTTCGTTTCTTTGCTTTGGAGTATGTTCCACTACATTTGCCTTAGACTCAATGGGATGCTTATTAGCCGCTTCTCAAAATTGCGGTTGTCCTCCTCAATCCTCAAATGCACAATCAATTCCTCCAAAGTCATTTTTTTGCATTTGTGTTTGAGGTAGTTCTTGAATTCCTTTCAGCCTTATGGTAATTTTTTAATTAAGGCAACAACTTGGAAGGATTCACTGAGAGACATGCCTTCTGCATGAATGTCATGCAGAATGAGTTGGAGATCTTGAACTTGGCTAATCACATTTTTTGAATCAGCCATCACAAAATTCAAAAATTTGCCTACTATGAATTTCTTCGAGCCAGCATCTTATGTTTTGTACTTTTTCTCCAAAGACTCCCAAAGTTGCTTCGCCGTTTTGATAGGACTATAGACGTTGTATAATGTGTTGTCAAGTCCGTTCAATATGTAGTTTCGACAAAGGAAATCAGCATATTGTAGACACCCCATTTTTGACCGACCTTAAGACTCAGACGTCACCGGTTGAGCGCTCGGTGATGTTGCATGTTGTGCTCGTTCAGAAGTCTCAGAGTCGTGGCCGTGCGCCCTGCCTCCGGACTTCCGAACCCTCTTCTCTACCTTGTCTCGGTTTGTGAACCAGGCTCGGTTTTCTCTGTTTTCTTTCCTGAGGGAAGGGAGTGGTCCCGTAGGCTATCTCCTGGTGGCCGTGAGCTACTTTTCGTGGCCGTAGGCCATTTTGCCCATTTCGGAGTCCGGTTCCCGGTTTTCAGGACCGTCAGGCTGTGTGCCTCGGCTCGGGACCGCCTAACCATCTCCGACTTCTCCGGTTTTTGGTAGAGACCTCTGTTTTAATATTCTGAGGAACCCTGGGGCCCCTGATGCCCACTTCGTGGTCGTATGCCACTTCCGGTGCCTATAGCCGGTTTTCGGGACCCCAAACTGCGCGGTTTTGGTCCCGAGCATTCATTTTGCATCTGTTTTCTCTGATTTTTGGCAGGTACCTCTTTTTTGTCATTCCGAGGGACACTGGGGTCGCAGATACCCACTTCGCTACTGAACACCACTTCCGGCATCAGATGCTCATTTTCGGGATCCCGAATTGCTCGGTTTTGGCTCCGAGTGTTCATTTCTCATTAGTTTTTGTTCAAACTTGGCAGGTACCTCTGTTTCAACATCAGGAAGATCACTGGGGGGTGAGAAGCCAGCAATTATCCCAGATAACCAGATTCGCTCCTCCGGCGCCCGTTTTGCTCACTTCCGGGCCAATGTTGGACACCCTAGGGGTATTTTCTTCCAACCAAAGCTACATATCTGTGATCAGGGGACATGGGAGGACACCAAAAGAGCATGGTCGGCCAGAAATTGTTGATTTCATTTTTGAGCCTCTCCTTCAAGCTCTATGTTGTGGCTCCTGCCTCAGTGTTGCCAATTTCCGACCTTGGAACCTTGTTACACACATCTGGGAGGACCCTAAAAGTTGGTGGTCGGCCAGCAATTATGCAGTTCATTTTTGAGCCTCTCCTTCAAGCTCTATGTTGTGACTCCTGCTTCAGAGTTGCCAGATTTCAACCATGGGGCCTTGTTCTACACACATTGGAGGACACCTTTGCTTGGTGGTCGGCCAGAAAATCTTCTCTTCATTTTTTGGTGGTGGCCGGCCGGCCATGGTGAGTGGCTGGCCGACCAGGTGGGGTGGCCGGCCGGCCACCTTGCAGAAAACCACCTGGCCGGCCTGCTTCCCCCTTTCCAGCTCAGTACAGCTGTCCAGCTACTTTTTGAAATATCCCTGTCCTTCCGGGGGATATTTTGGGAGGGAAAGCTTGGATGCTTTTCCCTCCCCTTTTACACCCCATTTTGCCTATTTAAAGGGACCAATAGCTCCTTTGCCTAGGTTAGAGAAATTTGTCTCAAGATCACCTCTCCAAAATCCTCCATTTCCATAGCTTAAAACTCAAAAAAAACTTCAAGTCCTTAAGCCATTCCTTCACTAACCCTTAGCTCCACCATCCTCACTACCATTCCAGCAGCAAGGAAGTGTTCTTCAGTGGCCAAGAAGCAACAAATCAAAGCCAAGAAGCAAAGAAAGTTAGGTCTTCAAGGGTAAGTTTCAAAATCCATTTTTATACCATTTTCTTGGATCAAATTTCTACCCTATTTCCTTTCATTTTTGGGGCTTTGACCCCTACTGGTTTTAGGCTTATTTTGAGCCCCTCTACAACTTTGTAGAAGGGCTCAACTTCATTTGATGCTTCTATGATGCACTTGTTTCAATATCTAGCTTGTATGTCATTATCTTGCATGCTAGTTTTGGCCTATTTGCATTTGTTTTTGGGGCTCCGACCCCTACTGGTTTTGTGATTATTTTGAGCCCCTCTACAACATTGTAGAAGGGCTCAACCTTGTTTGGCCATTCTATATACCACCTCCCTTTGAAATCCACTTTAGGCCCTAATTCTTGCATGTTTTGTAGCCTTTTGTGCTTTTGGTTTTAGCTCTTGGTCAGAACTGAAAGGGGTCTCATTTTGACCCCCTCTACATGTTTCATGAAGAAAGTTTTGTTGTTTGGTGTATGCTTTGCATATCTCATGATATAGCCTATTTGGAGCCTATTTTGCGTGGATTTAATAGTATGTTTGTATTCTGATTTTGAGGATGTCATCTTCTGAAATTGTGCTTATTTTTAGCTCATCTTCAATGTTGTAGAAGAAAGTTTGTCCATTTGGTGTTTCTATATACTACCTCTCATTGTACTCCTCTTTTGGTCACTAACTTTGCATGCTAACGTTGCCATGTCTATGTTTACATTTTGGCCATGTTTATTACTGAAAAATGCCATATTTGGGACTGCCTTGCTACTGTTCTTTCTGCCATGATCATATTTTGCATGAATAGCATGGCTATAGGCCATTTCGGGGCTTAATCTCACATTTTCGGGATGATTTCATGCTTCGGTTGTCATTTCGTATCATTTCGGGGCTGTTTTACATCATTTGTGAGTGCTGAAATTCCATTGCCATGCTTGCATATCATTTCCCATGTCGCTTCATGCCTTAATGCATTGCTTCAGTTTGCGTGCCGGTGTGCACGCACTTCGAGGCACCTCTGTTTTATCCGTCAGCAGCCTATGTGAGTGTGGTTGAGGCCCTCTCATGTTGGCGTAAGCCCAATTTTCATTTTCATGCCTTTACATCACCGCCTCGGTTTGCGTGCCCGTGTGCACGCATTTCGAGGCAGCTCTTTTTTTTTATCCGACGGCAGCCTATGTGAGTGTGGTTGAGGCCCTCTCATGTTGGCGTAAGCCCAATTTGCATTTTCATGCTTGTATGCCATTGCCTCGATTCGCGTGCCCGTGTGACACGCATTTCGAGGCACTTCGGTTTTATCCGATTTTCTCATTTCATCATTGCCTCGATTCGCGTGCCCGTGTGACACGCATTTTGAGGCACTTCGGTTTTATCCGATTTTCTCATTTCATCATTGCCTCGATTCGCGTGCCCGTGTGACACGCATTTCGAGGCACTTCGGTTTTATCCGATTTTGCATTATACATCATTGCCTCGGTTTGCGTGCCCGCGTGCACGCATTTCGAGGCACTTCGGTTTTATCCGATTTTGCATTGCACATCATCGCCTCGGTTTGCGCGCCCGCGTGCGCGCATTTCGAGGCACACTTCAGTCTTATCCGATTTGTATTCTGTATGCCATTTCCTCGGATTGCGTGCCTGTGGGCACGCATTTCAAGACATTTCATTTTAGTCTCATTATATATCATATTTCATGTCATCTCATGCGTGTATGCCATTTTCTCGGTTTGCGTGCCTGTGGGCACGCATTTCGAGGCATTTCACTTTCATAGCATTGCGCATGCTAGGATTGTATGTTAGTTGCATTTCATGCATATCATGCATATTGCACGGGAAACGAGGCGCGTTTCGCACTCCGAGTGGCGGAGCATGTCTCAATTCTCCAGTCACCGACACTCCGGATCACCCATGATGGAGCTAGGTTTTGTTGTAGCATTCATATGCATTCATCCTATATTAAGTTGTGCAATTCGGCTCCTCGGCCATCATGCATCGAGATGCGTGATTGGTGGCACGAGGATCGAGGCATGTATATATTTGTGAAATACACTGCTGTGCCCTTTTCCTGCTCTCTGTTGCAGCAAAATCCAGAGTTAGCAACTTTTCAGAATCCGACGCGCATTTCGAGAAAAACTGTAAACAGAGGCTAATTGGGGCATCCCAGTGGATTTCCGCCCGAAGCAGCCCAGCATACATCATCCATCAGAAGCAAGGCAGTCCCTGGCTTGCATACCAGTTTTACTTCTTTTGTAATTAATTTGTTAATTAATTAGAAATCTGTACATTTCGGACTGTATTATTCTTTTATTTCGGACTGTATTATTTATTCGGACCCTCTGTGCGAGGGCAATGCTGTAATAAGGGTGTGTGAGTGTGATGTATGTCTTCCAACCCCCATTTCTTTCTCCCTTTTATTTACCCGCTTACAATGGTTAGATATAGGGCATATTTCAATTAGCATAACAGTATGACAGCATGTTTGCATCATTCATCTGTTTTGCATGCACCGGGCTCGGCGCATCATACACACTGCATTTGTATTTCAATTCCAAATTGAATACGTGTTAGTTGTAGCATTCCATATGCCATGTTTAGAATAGCCGAGCCTGCTATAGTTGCATTTTGCATGTGTTGCATTAGGCATTCTGTATACTTAGGATCATGCATTGATTTCTAATCGGT
Source organism: Camellia granthamiana (assembly GCA_036172215.1). Classification (NCBI taxonomy): domain Eukaryota; kingdom Viridiplantae; phylum Streptophyta; class Magnoliopsida; order Ericales; family Theaceae; genus Camellia; species Camellia granthamiana. The sequence goes on along the minus strand of CM069913.1, from coordinate 60,335,800 downwards.
TTTTTATTTTGGCTTGGAGTACTCGGTGAGTCTTTATGCTTTAGCATCCTTGCATGCGTGTGAGTGTTGCCATGATAGCATGCTTACCATGAGGCTAAATGCTTATGTGATATAACTGCTTTGAATGCCTGTGGGTGGAGGTTGAGTTATCTGAATTGGGACAATTCATCAACTGTTTGTTTTAAGCCCACTAGATGGTGGCAAAACCATTGCTCTTATAAGCCCACCTGAGGGTGGCAAAATCTGCATTTTCAACCTACCTGCGGGTAGCAAACCATTTTCAAACAAACAAACATGAAATGTTTTGTTCCAATTCAGGCGACTCGGTCTATACTTGTTTGCTGCGAGCATCACATAGTAACCTAGGCTAATAACCGGAATAAGAGCATACAATGTTTTCAAAAGCAGATATCATGGTTAGTAGAGGCCGGTCTTTGACCGGGCGAGCGGGGGTGCTCACGATGTGACCTTCCCCAATCGTACCCAAGTTCCCGAGCCAACTTTGGTGATGACGGACACGTGGCCTTTTGGCACCGAGTCAGGGTTTCCTAAATTTCCCATTTTAAAATATTTAGGTGGCGACTCTGTTATCTGGCAAAGCAGTCCATGTTTGGCACTTCTCTCAAAAAATCTGTTTTTCTCAAAACGATTTGCCGGATTTGGACTCTTTGGTTCGAGATTTAGAACCGCAACAAAAATCGAGTCCGAACTGTAGCGAGGCCCCTCGCGGGCGTTGTTACACATATTTCCAGGCATCGACCATAACAATCACTTGCCAGTTGGTTTCATCCTCTTTTAGAGTAGGAGCATTCTCACGGAGGAAACAAGCCAGGTTTAGAATAGTAAGATAGAACAGCATTTTCTGCTGCCATATTTTAAAATCAATTCCTAAGAACTTCTCTGGCTTTTCATCGTGGTTGACTGACATAATCACAATAAGAGAAGGGGTTAGAGCAATTGCAGCAACCATACCAGTACTTGTTTGAGCATTAGTTTCAGTAGCTATAAATTCTAAATTATAATACAAAATTATAATTAGAATTTTATATTACACAGAAAATTTAAACCATAAACACAGAATTTAATTCTATAAAAATAAAAATAAAAAGAATTGTAACTTTATTTCCAATTAATTTGAAATTAAAATTTTATTTAAACAAATTAATTTCACATAGAAAAATATTTCTGTAACACTTCAAAAATTAAAATACTGAAAGCAAAATTTTAATTAATGAAAACTTAGAAATTATTTCTAAAAACGAAAACTAATTTCTGACCAACTTCACAAATAAATATTTTGTATTGTTAATGACTACCAGTATATTACTACTAGTTATCAAAGAAAATAAACAGTATATTATTACTATTTGTATTTTCCAACCAGAATATTACTTTGTAAAACCACATAAAATAATTTCCGTAAAAAGAAGAAAGGAAGAAAAGGAAACAAACGAAAAATTCTGCATAAACAGAATAATTCAAGTCTGTCTTAAGATTGCTGGAACAATCTTCTGTGTAAAATAAATAATTTGAAACCAAATTAAATAAATAAATATAAATTACTTACAAAATTTATTTACCGCAGTGAAAAATAATAAAAACGATCAAGTCGAGTGTGTAACACTCTGTTTTTAAGACAGATTCGCCCCACTTCGGTGCTTACAAATAAAAGGTGTCTATCTCTCAGGATACAATGATCTACACAGATTGTAGTAGCATTCCAAATAATCTATACGGCGAACCAAACCTGTGTTTTGTACTCTCAAAATTTTTCCTAAAAAATAATATGAAGAATATATCTATGCAAGAGAGCAAAACTATAGGGCAACAAGAAAATTTTCGGATTATTCAAGATGCAACAAACTACTGGATTGTGCTGGTATTTATAGGGCTGAACAAGCGTGAATTCAAACTGGAACAAATATGAATTCAAACAAAACAGCTGCAAAATAGTTTTAGATCTGTTGGAAACTGTTGGGCAGTTTTAAAACTGTCTAAAACTGTCCGGAACTGCCGAGCAGTTTTCAAACTGTTTAGAGTAGTTTAAACTGTTGGAAAATGGATTGAAAAATGGAACTGTTTGGACAGGAAAATTTGGTGCAAAAATTAAATTAATTTCGTTTGGAAATTCAAATAATTTTTCCCGCAAGAATTTGAAAAAATTTAAATAAATTTTGTCCAAAAAATTAATGTTATGACTGACCCGACCCATACCCGCGCCCGGCATGGCTCGGTCAGCCGGCGGCGATGCGTGCGCGTGTGTGGTGGTTTGAGCCAAGGTTCACTTTGTCCATAACACCTCCCTTCTACAAACTTGGGTGCCCTTTGGGGCCCAACCCAAGTATTTCCACATAGAGCTTATAAACACATACAAGCTCTCTTCAAATTTCAATGTGAGACAATCCATTTCAAGGAAATCCACTTTTACTTCTTAAACTATCCATTCCACGAACCCGAAAATGACGTCAACTTCTCATTCACTCATAAATGGTTTTGACGAACCATTTGCACCGTGTGACTTATCATGCAACAAGGAATACGTCACCTCTTTGGACCCACCCAAAAGACGTATGGGACCCACTCAAATTTGGGTTCAAAGTTGGTCCAAAATAAGCCTATAAAAAACCATACTTTTCCAACAAGAACTCCATGACTGGGTTAGACTGAATTGTCAATCTGTAGAGCCATCATGTTCCCTCAAGTGTGTTAGGCCATTTGGATTAACTAAAAAGCCTTTTGCTTTCGAACAACCCCCATCCCTTCAAAGCCTCCTATGTGGTGGCTAAAGCTTTGGATTGGCAACGCATTCTTAATGCAAATCTTAAGAAAAAAAACTACTACTATCCATCATTTTGGTCGGAAACCTCCTGACTGGAAAATACAAGCTGAACACGGATAGGGCAACACAAGGAAATCATAGCATGGCGAGTAGAGGTGGATGCATTCGAGATTCGTTGGGCTAATAGGTTGCAGGTTTCGCTTGCAACATTGGAGTAGCATCGGTTGTCGAAGCTAAACTCTGGGCTCTTCAGGATACGTTGAACTTGGCATTGGGCAGGGATATTCATGAAATTATAGTTGAATCAGATACGAAGACCATGGAAATGATCAAGGAAACTTCGGCTACACACCATCTCAACAATCTATACATGACTGCAGGTACATCATGAGGCAACTAAAGATCTCAACCGTTGATCAGTCTATTAAGACACCAACAAGTGTAGGGAGTTGTTTGGGATGATCTAAATAAGTGCTTGGTTGTTTGGGGTGGTTTGTGTTGTATGTCTTATGTTAGCATTGGAGTTCTTGTGTGTGCTTGGCTGTGTGTCCTCTTTTTTTTTTTTTTTTTTTTTCTTTTTTTTTGCGGTTGGTTTCTCACTAACTCTTGATGATGTGCTAGCAAATGATAGGGCGGACTTATCGGTGCCAACCTAGTTGGGATTGGTTTGTGTAGACACCCCATTTTTGACCGACCTTAAGACTTAGACGTCATCGTTTGTGCACTCAGTGATTGTGCATGTTTGTGCTCGTTTTGAGTTTCTGAAGCCTTCGGCTGAGCGCCTTGTCTCGGAACCTCTTTAACTTTTTTCTCTTGACCTGGTTTTTGGACCATGCCTTGCTGCTTTGCCTAGAGGGAGACAAAGGCCTGTAGGCCACTTTTTGTAGTCGTAGGCTACCTTTCCCTCTCGTAGGCCACTTGTAGTGGCCCGTAGACTAGTTTTCGGGGCTTCCAGCTGAGTGCCTTGCCTCACAGACTCTTGTCTTGCTTCCTTTTTGGTTTGTTTCTGAACCAAACCTTGTTATCATTTGCCTGGAGGGTGGAACAGGGGTGTAGACCAGTTTTCCCCCCTGTAGACCACTTTTCCTCCCCTGTAGACCACTTTTGGTCGTCTGCCAGCTAGGGTGGGTGGTCTGTGGACCACCTAAGGTGGTCGGCAGCCTGCCACCACTTTCTACTCTCTCAGCAGACCCTCTTCCTCCTTTGCCGACCAGTTTTATTCCCTGTAGACCACTTTTTGTGGTCAGTCGACTAAGGAGAGTGGTCGGTCAACCACCTTAACTGGTCAGCGGCCTTTCTGCATTTTCTGCAGATATTTTCCTTGCCAGCTGTGCCAGCTATTGGGCACAGAAGGCATCCTCCATACACATGTATGGAGGGACTGCTTCAAGCCTCTAGCTTGTCTAACAAGCTTGAGGCATGAAATTCTATATAAGGGAGCCTCCTCCCTCTTGTTCAAGGTTCAGAAAATATTAGAGCTAAGCATATCACTCTCTCTCTATATTTGTGCTTAAAAGTGTTGTTTCTTCACACTTTTGCACACAAACACCTAGTGAAACACCTTCACTCTTGAGCTGAGGTTCTTGGAGGTTGCTTTTGAGTGGTTTTGGCTTGGTTTTTGCCTCTGAAGTTGCTGTTTTGAAGTTGTGCTTTAAAGGTGAGTAATAACCTTTTTAAAGCTTTGTTTTCATTGTTTATTTGGCCCTATTTGCATGATGTTTTAGGCCTAACTTGCAACTAAAAAAACTTTTGTTTTTAAGTGCTTAAGGTGGTTGTTTGAGACCTCTTTGGTGTTGGAGGTGCTTTACCCTCTTGTGTGCCTTGTTTTGCTTTGCTTTATGCTACCTCCTATGGCCTTTGAGATCACCTTTGTTTGGCCTCTTCACCACTGAATTCTAGAGGAATTTTAGTGGTGGAAAATGTGTTTTGGGACCCAAAATAGGTGGGGGTGGTCCCCCCCCCCTTTTGTACCTTGTTTGCATGTGTTATTGGCTTACCAAGTTAGCATGTTTTTCTACCTTCTTGGGCCCCTATCTTAGCATGTTTCAGGCCTTGTTTTGCCATGATATAGCTCTGTTTGGGGTTGGTTTGGTTACCTCATGCATGCTCCTTTCACTTATAGTGCAATTCCACTCACTAGCCTGGCATGCTTACTACTTTGGCCTATGGCTCTAGCTTGTTTTGGTTCTATTTCAACATACTTTTTGCCATGATTTCACATGCTTTAGGTCTGATTCGGGTGGTCTTGATCATGTATGCTTTGCTTTGTATAGCCATAGTGTAAAGCCTCTCCACTAGCTTTGTGTTTTGAGTCCACTAGCATGCATTGCTTGGGCTATTTGCATGATTTAGTATCATTTGATATATGATTTCAGAGCATGTTTCACTGTCATACCCTCATGTGTATCACTCTTTCAATGCTTTGGAGGGTTGTGCTTTATGCCTTAACCATGAGCCAATATGTATGCATGCTTGCCTAAGCTTTTGGGCTACCATCTCAGCATGTTTTTGGTGTTATTTTACCATGTTACAACTCTGATTTTTGTTAGTGAAGTCATCTCATGCTTGGTTTTCGTATGTGTAGTGTAATCTTCCTCTTTAGCCTTGCATGCGTCATGCTTTATGCCTCCCATCCTAACATGTGTTAGCTTTACTCCATGCATGTTTTGGCATTGTTTTGACCTGCCTTGGGACTGTTTTGAGTCATCTTGCCCTTTGGGGCTTGCTTGATATGGCTATGGTGCAAGTGCTTTTGCTAGCCTTAAGCTTTGAGCCTCCTAGCATGCCTCATTTGTGATGTGTTCATGATTTGGCATCATTTGGAATGTAATTTCAAAGCTTATGTCTTTGCTATACTCCCATATTTATCACTCTTTCATTGCTCTTGAGGGTTATGCCTTATGCCTTGTTTGTGAGCCAATGAATGAGTACACTTTGCTTGCCTTTTGAGCCTATGTTTTAGCATGTTTTTTGCCTTGATTTAGCATGCCTCAACTCTGTTTTGAGTAGTTTGGGTCATGTGGGATTTGTTATGCATGGTTGTAGTGCAATAGCTTTGACTAGCCTAATGATTCAAGGTTCTTAGGATGCTATGCTTGTGTTGTTTTGATGATTTGGCATCATTTCACACGTGATTTCAGTGCATATAGTGTAGCTACACTCTCACATTTGTCACTTCTTCATTATGTTTTAGAGTTGTGCTTCAATGCTTTGTTCTTGGGTTAATGCATGAGCATCATTTTCTTGTCTTTCATGCTATCATCTTAGCGCATTTAGGCCACTGTTTTGGCATGGTTTAGGTCTATCCATAGTTTGTTTAGCCATTTAAACTTGGTATTGCATGTCTCTTGTGAGATGCTCTTTACTAGCTTTGATGTTCTTGGCCTCCGAACATGCCATGCATGCATTGTTCATATGTTAGAACCTTGTGCATGCCATATTAACATTGTTAGATAGGCATGTTGTGTGTGTTGCATTGTGTTTGGATTGGATGTCGATCCAAACACGAGGAATGTCGCACGTTTCATACTCAAAATGATGAAACGTATAGCATTTCTTGGTCGCCGACCCTCTTGATCAAGCATGATAGAGGTGGAGACTCTTATGTGTTATTTGTGCATTCATTGACATTGACTTGTGCAAACTTGGCTTCTCGGCCATCGTGCATTGCGATGCATGGTTCGTGGCCCGAGAGTCGAGTACCATACTCCGTTGAACTTGAGAAATGATAGGGAGGGTGGCTGTGCACACATATCTTGCAAATACACTGCCATGCCCCTTGTTGTTCTCTGTTGCAGCAAAACTGGAGCTTAGCAAATTTTCTGGTCGGCAGACCAGTAAAGGTGGTCAACCGACCACTTTTTCTGGTCTACAACCAGTTTTTCTGGCCTACAGGTGGTCTACAGCCCCCTTTTCTGGTCGGCAGCCCACCAGGAGGTCCCCATGTTGGAGCAGAACCAATCTGGAAGTTTGTGCAACTTTCAGAGAACAAATCAAGTGCAAACAGAGGCAATTATGGGCATAGCAATGGATTTCCGAACGAGGCAATCAAGCATGCATGCACCCCTCGCCCCAATGACCTCTTTTAACTGCTTTCCTTAGTTGTTTTACTTAGCTAATTCGTCGGTTTTGTACTTAATTAGTTAATGTGCTTAATTAGTCGATTTGTTTTGTAATAATTAGTTAACTAAGAATAGTTAATTCGTTTTGATTTGTAATAATTAGTTTAATTAGTGTAGCTAGTTAGCTTATTATTCAGACCCTCCGTCGAGAGGGCAAATGTTGTAATAAGTGTGTGTGTGTGTGTGTGAATGTCTTCCAACCCCACGTCTTTTTCCCTTTTATTTACCAGCTTTTAATGGTTAGTTTTAGGGCATATTTCAATTAGCATATCTTATGCTTGCATGCGTGCATCATTCATTTTGTCTTGCATGCACTGGGCTCGGCGCATCATTCAAACTGCATTGTATTTCAATAAACTTTACTTGAATACGTGTTTAACAGCATGTTATCAAGTGTTGCATTCACATGCCATCTTAGCTAGCCGAGCCTATTTTAGTTGCATTTTTGCATGTGTTGCATTAGGCATTGTTGACATAGCTAGGATCATGCATTGATTACTAACTAGCTTCTTTTTTGGCTCAGAGTACACTGTGAGTCTTTATGCTTTAGCATCCTTGCATGTGTGTAAGTGACTGCCATGATAGCATGCTTGCCATGAGACTATTTGCTTAAGTGTTAAATTGCATGAATGCCTGTGGATAAAGGCTTCATTGCTTGAGTTGGAACAATTCATCAAAATGTGAGTTTTAAGCCCACTTGAAGTGGCAAATCATCATGTTTTAAGCCCACTTGAGGGTGGCAAATCCGCGCTTTGGCCTACTTGCGAGTAGCAATTCCAAACCATTTTCGAAAAAAACAAGCATGAGATGTTTTGTTCCAAATTGTGTGATTTAGTCTATACGTGTATGTTGTGCGCATCACATAGTAAGGTTAGATAATAATCGGAATAAGAACACCTGTGTTTTCAAAAACAACATATCATGTTAGTAGGGGTCGATCTTTGATCGGGGGAGCGAGGGTGCTCATTTCAGGACCTTCCCCTCTCATACCCAAGTTCCCGAGCCGAGACAACTTTGGTGATGACGGACATGTGGCCTTAGGCATGAGTCAAGGTTTCCTAAATTTCCCAAAACAAAATATTTAGGTGGCGACTCTGAAATCTGGCAAAGCAGTCTATGTTTGGCACTTTTTTATTCAAAATTGATTTTTCAAAACCAATTGCCGGATTTGGACTCTTTGGTGATTTATCAGTCTTACATTGCACTTTGTGAGATTAGATTCAGAACCGTGACAGGAGTCCGAACTGTAGTAGCTATGAACTACAATTCCTGCCCTCACACGCGGAGCGGAATTCGAGCGGTCTACAGTTTCTAGCGACTCTACTGGGGATTTAGAGAACTTGACTCGAACTCATGATATGTCGTTTTGTTTACACTTATGTGTTTCTTTGCATTGTATTTGCATTGGTACGCCTAGGACACTGTGTTTGCCGTCTGCTATTCCTAAGCGGTTTGCCAGAGGCTTGCTTGAAAAAGTGTGCCATAAGGCAGATCAGTTACGGGCTCTGCCACGATGGGAACACAAACCTCAGTTTTCATCGGGGCACCCTTTTTGACCATTCGACCTAGTTGCATATCGGAAGCCATAAAGACCATTCCAAACTAGGACAGGTTGCTTACCCGAATGTAGGTTGTTTGAAACCGATGCGTGGGTAGTGAAACCCTAGTTCCTAACGAAATTAAGACAGGGAAACCCTACCCCAACATAGGGGTGTTTTGGCTCTTACTTGCTTGATATGTGCTGTCAGAGTGTGTCTCTACAGGTTGTATGTATCAGTTTGCAAGTCTGGGTATCTGGCCTGTGGGCATCAGTATTTGGGGGAATCAGTTTTACCTGAGGGTATCAGATTTGAGGCAGTTATTTAGGGACAATGATCAGTGTTGAGAACAGTGTGTTCAGCTTACAAATGCCAACTGTGTGTTGTCTTTATTTTAAGCCGAAATGCTGTCCGTTTTTCTGGTTGTTTGTTTCCTTATTTTGCTTTATTTATCTTTTTGCAAGGTAGTATAGCATCATTGCTTCCGAAGAGGCAGTTTCCCCCAAAGCACTCTGGGTTAGAGGTAGAAGGCTTCATCGATCTGAGGATCTAGTTGACGGACAAGCAGTGTTCTTTTCATTATCCCCGGTTACTAGACGGGGGTCAGTTAGGCGCAGTTTATCAGTACAGCGGTTACCAGATCAGCAGTCATTATCCACCCCACCAGTGTGTAGTCGGGCTGAGGTTTCCGTTTCTATCTCAGAAAGAGATACACCTGTTGTTCAGTTAGATCAGCACTTTATGGCCAGTATGGAGGACATGATATGTCAGCTCCAAGAGACTATGCAAGCCATGCAGCGGGATGCTGCCCGCCAGGCAGAGTTTGTCGCGCATCAGGCAGAGGTTGTGGCTCAACAAACAGAACTGATTGCCAGACTCCAGCAACAGTAGCAACCACAACAAGCCGAAGCATCTGCTTCGCATCCACCCCCGCCCCCACCTAGAGTTCCAACACTCGGGGATACTGCAAACGTCTAGGAAAATACGGACATCCCAACGAGGCCAATTCCACCCCCTATTCTACCTCAGCTGTCCAAATCACAGGCTAATCCAGTGGACACACTGTTTGAATTTGAAGTGGATCCAACAGCACTGAAAGTGAGCAAGCTGGAAAAGCTGTTCAAAAGAGCTCAAGGCATTAATTCCATTCCGGACATAGAGGATGGATACATTGACTCAGCGGTGACGTTGCCGGACCGATTCAAGATGCTGTATATAGACCGTTTTGAACGTTCTGGAGATCCCATCATACATCTGCGGCTGTTCTCAGATATCCTAAGGCCAATGGGCCTCTCCAAACTGCAAAAGCTTTCCCTCTTTGGCCGGACCCTGTCGAGTGTTGCGGCCATCTCGTACGTGAAGTTGGAAGATTCTGTCAAGAGAAGTTGGGAGGAGATGGCTGAGGCTTTCGTTGCCCAGTATTCATATAACACACAAATCGAGGTCACGACTCGTGATCTCGAGACAACGAGGCAAGAGCCAAAAGAGGGCTTCTCTGACTTTGTAACCCATTGGAGAGCCAAAGCTTCTACAATGACCACCAGGCCGGTCAAGAAGGATCAAATACGGATGGTTGTACGCAACCTCCAACCCAAACTAATGCAAAAGATGATCGTCTTACCTCTCCCCACCTTTGCTAATTTACACGAGATTGGGGTACAGATTGAGAACGCCATGAAGTAGGGTCTGATTGGCCACGAGAGAGAACAGCCCAAGAGGGCATTTACCCGCAATTCGAATGCAGGCACGAGTAATGCTGCAGCTGCCAGAACCTCTGATGTGGGCATGGTCACCACCACCACACCAAAAATAACCACCCCATTCACCGATGCGTCCGGTACCAGCTCACAAACAGCCAGATATCCACCCCAAGGCCAAAGGACCTTTACTCCATTGTACATGCCCCTTTCCAAAGCCTTGGGGGTTCTCATTAGAAAAGGGCATTTGAAGCCCCTGGAGCCGCGGCCATTACCAGACAAACTTTCTGCTTCCCATAACCCGACCAAATACTGTGCCTTTCACCAACAGCATGGTCACGACACCGACCAGTGCTACAGACTGCATCATGAGATCCAAGATCTCATTGACAAAAAGGTGATTGCACCTCCTGACAAACCGAATGTCACCACTAACCCACTCCCACCACATAACCAAGCTCCACCACCCAAACACATCAACCTGATCCAAACCGCGGCCATTCCATATGACCCAAGTATATACATCATGCCCTCCCACTTACCCAAGCCTGAGGTGTTTATCTCGGACAGCACGGATTTGTGCACATTGAGCACCTCCCTAACCCAACCCGAGCCGATGGTGGTGACTATCGAAGACAGAACTAGGATGACTTTGGAGGCAGATGGGAATGTTGATTCAGACCCTAAGGGATTTGGGAGCTTTACCGAGGGAGCATACAACCCAAGTGGTTATATCGTGTCAACGGACCAGGCAAAGCTAAGGGTAGAATTGCCAGTTGGGGCAGAGATCAGTATGGTTCGGAAAGATGGGCCTACTCAGGGGTTAGATGACCTAGCAGAGCTAGAGGAGGATATCGGCAACCTTCAATTCTTTGACAAACAGGACCTGGGAGATGTGAGCATCAACTGGTTTGACCTGGATGGATTGGCAGAGAATACGGGGTGGCTCAGTGACCAGCCAGATGTTGTTGAGGAACCTCAGCCAGTACAGGGGCCATCAGAAACGAGGGCGTCAACAGTCGCCAGAATGACCGAGAATCAGGAGAAATCGCCGGAGAGCACCGGTGCAAAGAATTTTGCTCGGGACTTGGGCAAATTGTGTATGGCAGACACTGAACAGCAGGTTGCATTAAAGCGACTTAAGCAAGAAAGATCGAGGATCTTGAGAGGGCTAGGAAGGCCAAAGCCCCTACGGGGACAGAATGTGCTGCGAGCACAGAAACAGTTGCAATGGAATCGGACAGCTGTTTGTTGGTTGCCAACGGGATATGGTGGGAAGACGACGACTTATGTCTTGCCCACACTAACGAAGATTGGGGGCAGAACCAACCGGATGACACCTGGTACGTTGAGGAGGTTGACCATATGACCAGAAGTGGGCGGTACTTCAAGCCCCCACACTTGGACCAGCCGGAGGCGTCCGGGAAGGATAACGAAGCGGAGAGGCAGAAGGAAAAACTGCTAGAGGAGGAGGCTGTACTGAAGCAGCTTAAGAAAATTCAAGCAAACATCTCCATCTGGGGACTGCTTATGGCCTCAAGGGTTCACAGGCAGGCCGTCCTTACAGCCATAGATAGGGCCAAGCTTTCAATTGATACGACTCCCGAACAGTTGGTAGGGCTGGTTTTCTCCGGAGGAGCTTCCCCGACCTTGACCTTCACCGACAAAGAGCTGCTGCCTGAGGGCTTAGATCATAACAAACCACTCTATATCTCTGTGGAGTGTAGAGAGAAATGGATACCGATGGTCCTAGTCGACACGGGGTCTGCAATCAATGTATGTCCGTCGAGGATGGCACATTCTATCGGGTTAAAGCCTGCAGATTTCATGCCTACAGCCCAGGTGATACGGGCTTATGATAATACCAGCCAAAAGGTGATGGGGACCATACGAATTAAGACTCAGGTTGGCCCGGGGCAACAGGACATTGAGTTCCATGTCTTAGACGTTTCAACTACCTTCAATCTACTCCTTGGGCGGCCGTGGCCGCACCAAGGGAAAGCTATCTCTTCCACCTTGCACCAGATGCTGAAGTACACCCACGGGAAGGGGGTGGCAATCGTTTTTGGGAATTCTTCAATACATCCGCCGCCAGAGGTTTCTACACTAGTTTTGGAGATTGAGCATGGCGCGGAGGATGTATTTCTATCAAGATTCACCCTAGCTGAGGCCCGGGTTATTTAGAATATTCTAGCTGTTGATGAGGGGCTATACATCAGTGCACAATCTGTCTACCTTATGAACAAGCTTCAACACATGCTCGGGATGGGATTAGGGCGAAGTGGCCAGAAGGGCGTCGCATTGTTGGCCGAAGTGCCGCATAACCCATATACCTTTGGCTTAGGTTATCTGCCTACCAAAGAGGATTGGGCGAGAAAAGGAAGAGAGATGGCCGGAAGAGCCAAGGCAAAGTAAGCCGGGAAGCACTACGAGTTGGTGCACAGGCCTATCTAGGGGACCTTGAACGAACGCTTTGTCCGAGAGGGGGAAGACTTCCCGTTTTGCGGCTTTCCAGAGCCCTGGATGAATTCAGAGAAGCGACGCTTGCCTGGCTTTGAAATCTTTTTTGATCTTTAGTTGTCCGGGGATGAAGTTGCCGAAGAGCAGACAAACCCACCAGCTGAGGCTGAGCAGTGTAAGGAGGACGATTCCGAGAGCACAGAAATTGAGATAGGGATAACACTGGCTTGTCTCCTCTCAGATCCTCAGATCGTACCATAGTGCTTGGGGGATAACTTCTCAGTTTCCATGATCGGGGATGAAGCGGTTGTGGGCCCACCTTCTGGCATTCTCGATGCATCCATTGCACCTTCCCTCGTTTGGCAGTACGAGGAGGGCTTTTTATCGAGCAGTTTCGAGTCAGGTAGTGAGCCGGAATCTAATTCCACCGAGTCTGAAGAGTCGGAATCAGATTCCAGCTCTTCTGAGTTTGAGTTCGGTATTCCTAGGGGTGATAACCCGGATGCCACAGTCCTGTCCAGGTCGTCTTTTTCGTTTTCCTTTGAGTCTATTGTAACCGAAGGATTGGACAGACTGGATGTTATTAATGAGAATGGTACGGCTATGGCTTCTAAGTACTTTTCTGTGCCTTTAGTTTATTGCATTAATCAAGACTTTCAAATTTTGATGAAAATGACGATGAAGAAATTCTTCCGGTTTTGAAACATTTTGTTGATTAAGAGCATGAGAGGTTTGTAAAACCTTTGGTTGATGAAATCACCACAATTAATGTTGGTACTGAGAAGGACTTGCGGCTGGTCCAGATCGGGTCCACGTTATCTTTGGAGGAGCGCGAGCACTTAGTCGCTTTATTAAAAGATTTCAAAGATGTTTTCGCGTGGTCAATGAAAACATGCCTAGAATCGATCCTGAGATTGTACAGCACCGGATCCCTCTTGACCCAGAGGCCCGACCTGTTAAGCAGAAGCTCCGAAGGATTCGCCCGGACTGGGCCCTGAAAATCAAAAAAGAGGTCACTAAGCAGATCGACACAGGGTTCCTGTTAGTATCTGAGTATCCGACTTGGTTGGCCAATATAGTTCCGGTGCCGAAGAAGAACGACAGAATTCGAGTATGTGTGGACTTCAGGGATTTGAACAAAGCCAGTCCAAAGGACGACTTTCCTCTGTCGCATATCGACGAATTAGTGGACTTCACTGTTGGGCATGCATTGCTCTCGTTCATGGATGGGTTTTCAGGCTACAATCAGATTTTGATGGCACCCGAAGACAGGGAGAAGACTGCTTTCACCACCCCGTGGGGAACCTATTGTTATAGGGTGATGCCGTTCAGCTTGAAGAACGCTGGGGCTACGTATCAACGAGCTACGACCACGATTTTGCACGATATGATCCATAAAGAGGTTGAGGTGTACGTAGACGACATGATTGTGAAGTGCAAGGAAAAAGAGGGCCACTACACCGCCTTGCAGAAATTCTTCTAACGGATCAGAGAGTATCGGTTGCGGCTGAATCCTCAGAAATGTACATTTGGTGTTACAACAGGGAAAATGATGGGGTTCTTGATCACACAAAGGGGTATCGAGGTCGATCCTTCCAAAATCAAGGCCATCTTAGAAATGCCACCACCGAGGACTGAAAAGGAGGTGCGAGGCTTTCTGGGTAAAGTGCAATTCATAAGACGGTTTATTGTAAAATTAACCTTGACTTGTGAACCACTGTTTGGTCTCCTGAAGAAACGAAAGAAGATCCAATGGAACAACCGATGCCAAGTCACTTTCGAGCAAATCAAACAATATCTACAGAACCCACCTGTGTTGTCACCGCCAGAGCCGGGGAAACCGTTGATTCTGTACCTATCAGTGACCGAAACGACAATGGGCTGCATGCTTGCACAGGAGTCTGAGGACAAAGTGGAGAAGGCTTGTCTGGCTTTGGTATGGGCTACCAGGAAGTTAAGGCACTACTTGTTAGCTCACTCTGTAATACTGGTTTCGAGATTAGATCCCATCAAATATCTCTTTGAGAAACCAGCACTTACGGGTAGGCTAGCCCATTGGTTGCTTCTGCTTTCCGAATTTGATCTGAAGTACATGACGCACAAGTCAGTGAAAGGGAGAGCGGTAGCGGAGTTCCTAGTCGATCACCCAGTGGACGGGGATGAAGCAGTTGAGTATTTGTCCCCAGACGAGGCCATTCTGCATGTTGAAGAAGAGACCTGGACGATGTACTTTGACAGAGCATCAAACCAGTACGGGTATGGGATAGGGGTGTTGCTGATAGCACCCGACAATTCCCGCAGACCCTTAGCATTCAAACTCCAGTTCAAAGTATTGAACAACGAGGCAGAATATGAGGCATGTATTGCTGGATTGGAAGCCGCCCTGGAACTAGGGGCAAAACGGTTGGATGTCATTGGGGACTCGAACCTTGTTGTATCTCATGCTAAAGGAGATTGGAAAGTTAAAGAAGAAAAGATGAGAATCTATCACCAGACCTTGGACGTTCTGATTCCTCGGTTTGAAAAACTGAACTTCGCTCATCTGTTAAGAGAGAACAACAGGTTCGCTGATTCATTAGCAACTCTATCTTCTATGATAGACATCCCTTTTAGAGTCCGGATGCGTCCGATCATCATTGAACAGAAATTCGTGCCAGCCTACGAGCTGATTGCTGCCATAGATGAGGTACAAGATCAGAACCCCTGGTTTTATGACATCTGGAACTTCTTGGAAAATGAAGCTTATCCACTAGAGGCAAATGCCAAAGATAAGAGGGCAATTCGAAGAATGGCTGCTCAGTTCATCGTCTGCGGGGATAAACTGTATAAGAGGGGTCATCTCGGGATGCATAAGCTATGCGTTGATGCTGAAGAATCCAAGCGCCTGATGGAGGCCATCCATGGAGGAGAGTGCGGAGCGCACATGAGCGGGGTGATGCTAGCCCGAAAGATCCTTAGACAAGGTTATTACTGGTCAACCATGGAGGAGGATTGTATTGGCTTTGTCTGGCGATGCCACAAATGTCAGATCCATGCAAACCGCATGAACATTCCACCGTCGAAGTTGTACAACATGACTTCGCCATGGCCGTTTTCAATCTGGGGGATTGATGTAATTGGGGCTGTCACTCCGAAGGGGTCCAACGGGCATGAGTACATTCTGGTAGCGATAGACTACTTCACGAAGTGGGTTGAGGCCCAATCTTACACGGTATTGAAGGCATCGCATGTCACTAAGTTCATCAGAAACAACATTATTTGTCGCTACAGGGTCCCGAATGAGATTATTTCGGATAATGGTTCCCACTTCAAGAAGGAGGTGATCGACTTGTTGGAGAAGTACAACGTGGCTTTTCATAAGTTATCTACATATCGGCCGCAAACCAACAGAGCAGTTGAGGCCGCCAACAAGAACATCAAGCACATTCTGCAGAAGATGGTGGAAACCTACATGGACTGGCCAGATAAGCTGCCATTTGCTCTTTGGGGCTACCGGACTTCAATTCGAACTTCTACTGGGGCAACTCCGTATTCCTTGGTCTATGGGATGGAGGCTGTTCTGCCTATCGAAGTTGAGGTTCCGTCATTACGAGTATTGGCTGAGTGTCAGATAGCTGAGGCAGATTGGCAGTAAAGCAGGTTCGAGGAACCCATGCTCTTTGATGAAAGAAGGCTGAAAGCACTGTATCACGTCCAGGGTTATCAACGAAGAATTGCTAGGGCTTTTAACAAGAAGGTTAAGTCTAGGAATTTGAAAGAGGGGGATCTAGTGCTCAAAGACAACCGAGCTCCCATCCACGACTCTAGGGGCAAGTTCAGACCCAATTGGACTGGCCCTTACATCATCAAGTCAATCTGGTCGGGTGGAGCTGTCATTCTAATGGACCTAGATGGCCTAGAGTTCTCCCAGCCGATTAACATGGACAAGTTAAAGAAATACTATCCCTGAGTGGCTCGCTAGGCCAAAAACCCGAAAGGGTGACCTAGGCAAAAGTTAGAGCACAAAAAATTTGAAATAATAAAAAATGAGCTCGCAAGGTTGAAAAACCAAAAAGGGCAGCCTTGGCAAAAGTTAGAGCGCAAAAGGTGAGTGTTAATACACGAGTGAACCTGAACCAAACTACGTAAGGCTTGATTCCCATCTTTGGGATACGTACGCAACTTCATTCTGAAGTCCAGCCATAAACACTTCCAAATCAACTTTGTCCATGTGATCATATTGGTCATCTTTGTCTACTCTGCATTCAAGAGCTCAGTTGTGATCTCCAGTGCAATGTTATTCAAACTAGGGACAAGTTTCCAGCTGCTGGATCTGAGGTTGTACATCTCAGTGATAGATCTCGGGCATGTCCAGTTGTGATCCATATTGAAAATGGTTTTGAAAAGTTTTAATAAAAGTTGATTTTGCTCAAATTAATCTTTTTACAACTTAGACCATTTTTGAACCAAACGAAAAATTTTCAGTACCCACAACCTTCAATTACATTGATTTTAGTACATAGTTCTCTTACTCTTGAATACAAATTGAAGTTGCTTTTTATTACATTCATAAAGAAAAATTGAAAGTACTGATAAAGCAATAAACTCGGGGCATGGATAAGTTAGGTGTTCCTGCGCCCCCTCCCAGAACTTGTGGAAGCCTCTAATGCCAAAGTAGGCCCAACATGCGCCTCTTCATCAAGCCAAGCTATACACTCGTCTGAAAGGGTGCAACTAAAAGTGGGAGCAGGCTCCAAAAGCTCTCTCGTCCTCCATGCTGTGGCATACCGAGCTAGCTGTGTGCTTCGGACTAGAAATGCAGTAGGGTACTCTATCCATTCTTCTGGGCAGGTCTGATCATGGCCAAATTGGCGCCAGAATCGGAACGGGAAGTAAAAGACACAGTATGTCAGCCCAATCAACTAAATGCCCGGTTGACGGGACATGCTGTAACTCATCGCCGGCAGATTGAGCCAGGGGTAGATTGAGCCAGGGGTAGCGCCAAGCAATGTTGACAGCGGACAGACTGCACATCCATTCGCACCACCATCCCTCGTCTGGGGTATCAACTAGGCGTCGCCGGAAGAAATAACCACGAGCTGAATATGCTGGGCATGAGTCCACAACCTTCAACTTATCCATCAACCATATCTGAGGAGGGATGAAAAATGAGAGATTAAAGAATAGAGAGGTGTACGTGGAGAGAAAAGTGAGAAAAGGGCTTTGAGAGAAAAACAGAGCCTAAGGCCCGAGTGATGTGAGGAATACACATGTGAGTAGGGAGGAAAACATTACCTGCAGCAGTAGTGGACTCCCCGCGAATCTAGTCGTCTCTCGGCGATGGAAAGCATCCAAACCCATCAATGTCTCTACTAGTGTCATGGCAATGCAGCTCTTGCCCTCTTTTAAGCCTTAGGCAACCTCAATCAAATGGACGCTAGACCCACTGGAGCCTGGGGCAAGCAAGAAATGAGACAACATGCACAAGCAAAGCGCATGTCGCCGACAACCC
Source organism: Camellia granthamiana (assembly GCA_036172215.1). Classification (NCBI taxonomy): domain Eukaryota; kingdom Viridiplantae; phylum Streptophyta; class Magnoliopsida; order Ericales; family Theaceae; genus Camellia; species Camellia granthamiana. The sequence goes on along the minus strand of CM069913.1, from coordinate 60,317,714 downwards.
TACCAGTGATGATCGCTGCGGTCGCCGGCATCAGAAAACCGATGAATCAAGTTGGGGATGTCCAACTCTCCGTCGTGAATCAAAGACCGGACGTCATGCAAAGTAAGCCCGCACATCTGTCCTAGAGCTTGGATGTGGCCAAAGCGGAATTAGGGCAAAATCTCTTCATCGCACTGAGATTCCATCAAAGCTTGGAAGTCTTCGAAAGTGGGGCATATCTCTTGTCCGCCAAAGCAAAAAACATGAGTTACCGGATTCCAACACCTAGCCGCGGCATGGAGGAACAAAAAATGCAGCGGGGTGCGGCTCAGCGTGAATAGTGCATTTATTCCGAAGCCCTGGAAATTCAGCTTTTCTGAGCCATCCAAGTTAGCAATCCAATTTGTGCGATTTTGGACAAGAAATGCCTCCATTTGGTGCAAAAACTGAGTTAGAATGAGGGAACCACGAAGCTGGAACCTTTATAGAAGATAAGGCTTTGAGTGGAGGACAGGTGGCAAAAATCTGGGGACCCCCTGAGTAACTGGTCGACCGACCATTTTTCCTGGTCGACCGACCACTTTTCTGGTCGACAGACCACAAAAGTGGTCGACAATCTATTTTGGTGGTCGGCAATGAGCTTAGGTGGTCTACAGCTACTTCTTGTCTCCAGCAGGGAGTCCCTGGCCTTCCTATGTGCTGAGAATACTGAAGGTCTGAGTTTATTTCTGCTTCGGATGCGTCCTGTTATTTTGTTTGTCCAATACGCATTTGCTTATCGAGTTGTTACTCTTTGATTATCGAGTTGTTGCAATTTATTTATCGAGTTGTTACTCTTTACTTATCGAGTTGTTATAATTTGTTTATCGAATTGTTCTTTAAGTTGTTTTGTTTGTTACATTGGTTCACTACCTGGCTTGGCAATACACGATTGTTCAAATTACATCAATCTCATTTTCATGTTGTGTGATGCGATGCGATGCTCAGAATATAAAATGTAACACTTTTGAACCAAAAAGTTGTTTTCATTACATCATGGTTTCTTTTTACAACAGGGTACAAGTTTTAAGGAAAATAAAACTGCCTAATGCTGTACAGTGTGCTATAACTACTAGCAAAAAGAAAACAAAGCAAAAACATCTGAGTCGGTGCTATCTGGCTCAAGATCAAGAGGCCCTCTTCACCCTCTTTGGCTGAGCAGCCTCTACACCACCGCCATCGGCGCCCTCGTCTGAACCAGAGCCGCCATCCTCGGAATCCTCCTCGGCATCGTCTCCGCCCTCAGAACTTGAATCAGTGCCACCACCTCCGCCCTCAGATGTCTCTGACTGAGGATTTGCTGGCTCCTCCTCCTCACTAGACTCGTCATCACGTCTGGCAAGCGCTCGACATCTCCCTCGGTCGCGTGTCAGGATCCCTCTCCCTACTACTGGAGAAGGGTGGCCCGGGCTGTAGAGGTGTGACCTGAAAAGGCAGTTTGAATACATCAGCGAGGGTATGTATATCAGATGCAAGTATGGTGCATGGAGTGAGTGCATGCAGATATAGTATGTGAATGTAATGTGTCGGATGTGATCTATACATACAGTGAATCAGTGTAGTGAAATGTTCAGTTTTGATATATCAGCAAAAGTATGATAAATGCAAGGAAACTGGAAAGTACCGGGATGCCGTGGGAGTGCAGCATCGTCTCTCTCCTCAAAACCATAAACTCAAGTGAGGCCATCACCTCGAGTAACCCCTCAACATATCCTGTGGAAGGCTGTAGATGCAAGTTCAAGTCATCAGTGAATGAATGAATGTCTAAATATCTGAATGATAGATGAAAGCTGTGAAGCATACCGATGCCGAGTCAGGGGCCCTGACATATCGATGATCTGGCAATGGAGGCTCAAGTGGAATCTGATAAGGCGTCCCATACCGCCAGCCTGTTAGCTCGATTGGAGGATCTGGCCACCCAGCACACTGCCAAGTGGGGGGCATCCCCCTAATCTATCTCTCGATGTACTGGCCCTGCTAGTCGAGGGAATGTCTGTAGCTCGGGCGCGGCTCGATGAAGGAATGTCAGCAGCTCTCCTCATGGGGGCACGAATACCTGTCAGCGAGGGCATTAGGTATATGTAGAGATATGTCGTGTACTCCCCCTCCTCCAAGAAAAAGACTGCATCAGCACCCTGCATAAGGTCGCTAACCTCCCGGGAAGAGAGACTCTCTGTGGTCCGCATGTCTAATGGAGGCGGTGAAGGGATCTCCTGAGCAGGATTACCCAGTGTCTGGCGCATGAAGCGCTCCCCGAGAAACTAGGCTCTGCCAACTGGTCCCTCAAACAAAATCCGGTATCGGGAGGTGCCCTATGCCCCAGCAAACTGGAGCCGAGAAAACCCTGGCATCGCTACCCAAGGCTGCCAGGTGATCTGCGGATAGCAAGTGCATGAATTGATTAGTTGTCATAGATATGCAAGATGAACCGAAGCTGAAAGCATGAAGAACTGAGAGTTTTGGATTACCTCGGTCGCCCGTACTGTGTCAAAATAATGCCTGAGATATGGCAAGGTCTCTCGGGGTCTGGGCCGGCATCGACCTTCAAATCTACGCGAGTACGGCACCTCAAGTGGTGTCTCAACCTCCGAATCAAGGGCAAGCATCGGGAAATAGACGCATACCCATAGCTATGAAAAGCAAGACAGTGGCAGTCAGAATACAGAATATACAGAAAATGCAGAATGCAGAGTGCAGAGTGCGGAGTACAGAATATAATGTGCGCAATGTGTAGAGTGTGCAGTGTACAAGTAATGAAAAACAGAAATGTAAATCAAAAGGGCAGAATGTACCTTCCAGGCTCTCCAATAGCCGCCTACTATGTTCCCGCACCTCCGGGAGGTCGAGCTCATATAGCAATAAAGGGTAACAAGGCCAGCGTTGCTCCAATCGAAGTGCCGAACCTGGGATAGGTCTACTAGAGCACTCAGAAGATGTAGCCCGACCGTGTTCCCTCTATCGGAGAACAATGTGGTCCCAAGAAGGAACATCAGGAATCCCCGGGCGTACTGCTCCGTGGCTTCAACAGTCTCGGGCACAGTCTCTCTATACTGCTCTATGAACCAGGTGTATCTAACTGTGCGATGGGCTCCGAGTAGATAAGTCCAAGCTGCCTCCCACTCACCCATATCAGAATCATATGGGATCGGCCAACCTCCCACATCGAGGCCCGTCAACATAGCAAAGTCGTATGGGGTCATCGTCATGTCCCCGGTAGTTGAGAAATGGAAAGAGTTGGTGGTGTCCCACCATCTCTCTACTAGTGCACCGAGGAGCGTCCTACTCATTGCAAGACGCAATAACCCCATGCAAAATGGTCCGAACCTTGCCTCATCAACAATCTGTCGAACACCGTCTGGGAGCTCCGTGTACCACTCCCTTGCTATAATCGACCCATATCCCTGGGTGGAACGGGAAGCTACCTGTGTTCAGAATGAGCAGAAATACAATGTGAGTTGTGTTCAAAATGAGCAGAAATACAGTGTGAGTTGTGTTCAGAATGAGTAGGAATGCAGTGTGTGAGCTGTGTTCAGAATGAGCAGAAATGCAGTGTGTGAGTTGTGTTCAGAATGAGCAGAAATGCAGTGTGTGAGCTGTGTTCAGAATGAGTAGAAATACAGTGTGAGTTGTGTTCAGAATGAGTAGAAATGCAGTGTGTGAGCTATGTTCAGAATGAGCAGAAATGCAGTGTGTGAGCTGTGTTCAGAATGAGCAGAAATACAGTGTGAGTTGTGTTCAGAATGAGCAGAAATGCAGTGTGTGAGCTGTGTTCAGAATGAGCGGAAATGCAGTGTGTAAGTTGTGTTTAGAATGAGCAGAAATGCAGTGTGTGAGCTATGTTTAGAATGAGCAGAAATGCAATGTGTGAGTTGTGTTCAGGATGAGCAGAAGTGCTGTGTATGTAAATGTGTTCAGAACGAGCAGATAAAATACAGAGCGAAGGCATGAAGTGTGCAAGAAATATGAAATACATCGCAGAAAATGTAAGAGTGCAATATGTACCTCGGGCGTGTAGTGAGACAGGTGAGACTCCGGCTCCCATAATAGCAAGTCCGCGGGTGCTCGTCGCGCAAAGTCTGTAAAATGATGAAAAGTGCTGGGTGGGAAGATGTGGTCCTCGGGACGGTATGTCGTAGGGTCGAAGGGCTGGATCCTAGGCGGCAGCGGAATGATGTTGGGCTCCTCCTCCATCCCCGGAGGACCCTCGTCGTATGGAGCATCGTCAGCCATCTGAAAAGAAGGTGCAAAATGAGCAAAAATGAGCGAATTGAGCTAAAATTGCCAAAAGTCAACAAAAGTCAACTCTCGAGAAGAGAAAAAGTCAAAGAAATTCAAAACCATGGAAAATGCACTAAACTTCGAGAGAAACATACCTCAAGTGGTGAAAATGGATAAAGAAGCTCTGAAAACAAATTCTGATCGGTTCAAAGTGAAGGAAATCGGAAGATCTTAGTGAGTCAACTTCGCGTGGGACGTTGGAAAACGCATGCAAAGCCTGGATCTGAGAGGGAAAAGGGTCTAGGAAGGAAGAGGAGTGATTTTCGGCCTTGTGTGTGTGAGCATTTGTGTTTTGACGTTGTGTGTTTAAAGAGTCGAACCTCAAAAGACCAAACTGCCCCCGGATTTCACTAAACTAGTCAACCGACTAGTTTTTCAGGTTGACCGACCACCTAGATGGTCTACAGGTGGTTTTGGTGGTCGGCAGCCCTCCACGGTGGTCTTCAGGGTCCCATTGTCCTCTCTGTGTATTTTTATGCTGTTTGGAGTGCTTGGCTCTCGAGAAAGTGCAAGAAAAGTTCACTATTTTCGACTCAAAATGTCCCCACGGGAACTTCGATTCACGTCTTCGATGCACAGCTCATTGTCACTCGTCAGGAACAAGGTGTATCCTTTTTAAGTACATTGTGACCCCTCCGAGAGGTAAATCGGAGGTTGCGTTTGAATTGGTCTCGTTAAGGCGTGTATTTCCTTATTCGGCATTTTGCTTCAAACATGTTGTTGATGTTGCACTGAAAATGCATTGTTATTGTGCACAGAATATGTATGCCGCATTGCATTGTTATGCACTTTTCACTTGCATTGTTATGCATTTTTACCTTGCATTGTTACGCACCGTTTTCCTTGCATTGTTTTGCACATTCCGGTTGCATTGTTATGCACTGTTCTACTTGCATTGTTATGCACCGTTCCCACTGCATTGTAGTGCGCCGTTTTACTTGCGTTGTTATGCACATCTCCCATGCATTGTTATGCACCTTTCCATTGGCATCATATGTGCACACGTTTATCTTGTATTGAAATTGTATCTTGATATAGCGTTGATCATGTGTTCCTATTACATTGTACTTGTCAAAATCTCTCTTTTGTGCAGGCACGATATTGTATGTACGGTTCATTTGAAGTTGGTGAAACCAGACGATATTGTATATACGGTTCATTCAAGGGAAGTTCCGATTCAATTTGACTGCTATCTATCACACATGTTCGCTTTTGGCACGCATTCAGCTACCCTTCTCCACTCGCGTTTGACATGCATTTGGACATAGCCTTCTCCACTCGCATTTGACATGCGTTTGGACGTACCTTTCTCCTCTCGCGTTTGACATGCATTTGGACGTACCTTTCTCCACTCCCGTTTGACATGCGTTTGGACGTACCTTTCTCCACTCGCGTTTGACATGCGTTTGGACGTACCCTCCTCCACTCACGTTTGACATGCGTTTGGACGTACCTTCCTCCACTCGCGTTTGACATGCGTTTGGACGTACCTTTCTCCTCTCGCGTTTGACATGCATTTGGACGTACCTTTCTCCTCTCGCATTTGACATGCGTTTGGACATACCTTTCTCCACTCGTGTTTGACATGCGTTTGGACATACCTTTCTCCACTCGCGTTTGACATGCGTTTGGACGTGTCCTTCTCCTCTTGCATTTGACATGCGTTTGGACGTACCTTTCTCCTCTCGCGTTTGATACGCGTTTGGATGACTGCGCTTTCTTGCGTTGTCCCTCTCCTTTCACGTTTGATACGCTAGGAGATGTTTCGTTTGAGACTTTGGGTGTTCCCGATAGTCGCTTTTAGCCTTCTTCACGTGAGATGCAGTGAGAATTGTATAATTTTCTTACATCCTTTCTGCATGAGATGTAGTTTGGTTCGTGTTTACTTGCTTATGTACAAGTTTGGTGTAGTATTTCTTTGCATAACATTCGTTTAAAATGTTGTATTTATTTTGCATAAGTGCTTCATTACAGTCCTCTTTGCATAATCATAAGTTATGTTATGCATTGTGCATGTCATTTGCATTTTACCTCTGCTTGCGGGCGCATCTCTTTGTTATCTTGCCTGTTTGTCTAAGTCTTCAGCCTTGTCAAAAATGGGTCGTCTCTGGGCTTCGACATTCACTCCCGTCATTTCATGACTTCCGAGTTCTGTCAAAAAGGAGCAACTGTAGACACCCTATTTTTTATCGACCTTAAGACTTAGACGTCATCGTTTGTGCACTCGGTGATTGTGCATGTTTGTGCTCGTTTTGAGTTTCCGGAGCCTTCGGCTGAGCGCCTTGTCTCAAGACCTCTTAACTTTCTTCTCTTGGCCTAGTTTTTGGACCATGCCTTGCTGCCTTTGCCTAGAGAGAGACAAAGGACTGTAGGCCACTTTTTGTAGCCGTAGCCTACCTTTCCCTCCCATAGGCCACTGTAGTGGCCCGTAGACTAGTTTTCGGGGCTTCCGGCTGAGTGCCTTAACTCGCGGACTCTTGTCTTGCTTCCTTTTTGGTTTGCTTTTGAACCAAACCTTGTTATCCTTTGCCTGAAGGGTGGAAAAGGGGTGTAGACCAGTTTTCCCCCCTGTAGACCACTTTTCCTCCCCTGTAGACCACTTTTGGTGGTCTGCCAGCTAGGGTGGGTGGTTTGTGGACCACCTAAGGTGGTCGGCAGCCTGCCACCACCTTCTACTCTCTCTGCAGACCCTCTTCCTCCTTTACCGACCAGTTCTATTCCCTGTAGACCACTTTTTGTGGTCGGTCGACTAGGGAGAGTGGTCGGTCAACCACCTTAACTGGTTAGCGGCCTTTCTGCATTTTCTGCAGATATTTTCCTTGCCAGTTATGCTAGCTGTTGGGCACAGAAGGCATTCTCCATACATGTGTATGGAGGGATTGTTTCAAGCCTCTAGCTTGTCTAACAAGCTTGAGGCATGAAATTTTATATAAGGGAGCCTATTCCCTCTTGTTCAAGGTTCAGAAAATATTAGGGCTAAACATATCCCTCTCTCTCTCTATATATTTGTGCTTAAAAGTGTTGTTTCTTCACACTTTTGCACACAAACACCTAGTGAAACACCTTCACTCTTGAGCTGAGGTTCTTGGAGGTTGCTTTTGAGTGGTTTTGGCTTGGTTTTTGCCTCTGAAGTTGCTGTTTTGAAGTTGTGCTTCAAGGGTGAGTAATAGCATTTTTAAAGCTTTGTTTTCATTGCTTATTTGGCCCTATTTGCATGATGTTTTAGGCCTAACTTGCAACTACAAAAACTTTTGTTTTTAAGTGCTTAAGGTGGTTGTTTGAGGCTTCTTTGGTGTTGGAGGTGCTTTACCCTCTTGTGTGCCTTGTTTTGCTTTGCTTTGTGCTACCTCCGAAGGCCTTTGAGATCACCTTTGTTTGGCCTCTTCACCACTGAATTCTAGAGGAATTTATGTGGTAGAAAGTGTGTTTTGGGACCCAAAATAGGTGGGGGTGGTCCCCCCCCCCCTTTTGTACCTTGTTTGCATGTATTATTGGCTTACCAAGTTAGCATGTTTTTCTACCTTCTTGGGGCCCTATCTTAGCATGTTTCAGGCCTTATTTTGCCATGATATAGCTCTGTTTGGGATTGGTTTGGTTACCTCCTGCATGCTCCTTGCATTTGTAGTGCAATTCCACTCACTAGCCTAGCATGGTTACTACTTTGGCCTATGGCTCTAGCTTGTTTTGGGTCTATTTCAGCATATTTTTTGCCATGATTTCACATGCTTTAGGTTTGATTCGGGTGGTCTTGATCATGTATGCTTTGCTTTGTATAGCCATAGTATAAAGCCTCTCCACTAGCTTTGTGTTTTGAGTCCACTAGCATGCATTGCTTGGGCTATTTGCATGATTTAGCATCATTTGATATATGATTTCAGAGCATGTTTCACTGTCATACCCTCGTGTGTATCACTCTTTCAATGCTTTGGAGGGTTGTGCTTTATGCCTTAACCATGAGCCAATATGTATGCATGCTTGCCTAAGCTTTTGGGATACCATCTCAGCATGTTTTTGGTGTTATTTTACCATGTTACAACTCTGATTTTTGTTGGTGAAGTCATCTCATGCTTGGTTTTGGTATGTGTAGTGTAATCTTCCTCTTTTGCCTTGCATGCATCATGCCTTATGCCTCCCATCCTAACATGTGTTAGCTTTACTCCATGCATGTTTTGCCATTGTTTTGACCTGCCTTGGGACTGTTTTGAGTAATCTTGGCCCTTTGGGGCTTGCTTGATATGGCTATGGTGCAAATGCCTTTGCTAGCCTTAAGCTTTGAGCCTCCTAGCATGCCTCATTTGTGATGTGTGCATGATTTGGCATCATTTGGAATGTAATTTCAGAGCTTATGTCTTTGCTATACTCCCATGTTTATCACTCTTTCATTGCTCTTGAGGGTTATGCCTTATGCCTTGTTTGTGAGCCAATGAATGAGTACACTTTGCTTGCCTTTTGAGCCTATGTTTTAGCATGTTTTTGGCCTTGATTTAGCATGCCTCAACTCTGTTTTGAGTAGTTTGGGTCATGTGGGATTTGTTATGCATGGTTGTAGTGCAATATCTTTGACTAGCCTAATGATTCAAGGTCCATAGGATGCTATGCTTGTGTTGTTTGGATGATTTGGCATCATTTCACACATGATTTCAATGCATATAGTGTAGCTACACTCTCACATTTGTCACTTCTTCATTATGTTTTAGAGTTGTGCTTCAATGCTTTGTTCATGGGTTAATGCACGAGCATCATTTTCTTGTCTTTCATGCTATCATCTCAGTGCATTTAGGCCACTGTTTTGGCATGGTTTAGGTCTGTCCATAGTTGGTTTAGCCATTTAAACTTGGTATTGCATGCCTCTTGTGAGATGCTCTTTACTAGCTTTGATGTTCTTGGTCTCCGAACATGCCATGCATGCATTGTTCATATGTTAGAACCTTGTGCATGCCACATTAACATTGTTAGATAGGCATCACTACTAAAAAAAACACTTTTTGCGACCGCTATAAACCGTCGCAAATAATAAAAAACAGTCGCAAAAGACTTTTTGCGACGGCCCATGCGACGGCAAATGGGGGTCGCGAATATGGGGGTGGCAAATACTTTTTGCGACGGCAAAGCAACGGTCGCAAATTATTCGCGACCACCTAAACTACTTATGGCGACCGCTATTTTGCCGTCGCAAAAAACAAAGAAAAACACTAACATGATCTTTGGCGACCATCTTGTTACCGTCGCAAAAAATTAAAAATAAAAATAAAAATAAAAATAAATAAATAAATAAAAGTGTAGCGTTAAGCACTCTAGGAATAACAATGACAAGAATTCAGATAGTATAGCATTATAGTTTTATTGAACATTCTATTTGAGTCTCAAAATTTGAGCTACATGTAAAAGTTATTACAACTAAAAACTTGAAAAAAATTCTTTTATGAAAAAAATACAATCCAGAACTGGCCAATCTTCTCATCAATTTTCTTGCTCGGGTGTTTCTCCACTCTATCAATGAACTGGCATAACACCTTGTACCCATATTCATCAAAATCATTTCAGCAAACACTTCCACTAATGCTTTGGCAACCTATAATTTATGCCAACCAAAATGAGAGCAGAAGTCCTTCCAGATTCATGGGGTTAAGTTTTTGGAGCGCATGTGCATGTGTAAGCAAGCACACACATAATTATTCTATGTCACATGAACATAAGAAAGACTAGAAAATATAACCAAAATTCTGGTTATCAGAACAAAAACAAGTGAAACAAGAGAGATTGCAGGAACTATAATATGTATAATAGAACTACTAGTGTAATCTATTGCCAAATTAAAAAAACCAACCTTTATTGGGTTGATCCTCATTTCCCTCAGAAATTCCAAGTTATCAACCTGAAAGCTAAGGAACTTCCTGTCAATATAGCACATAAGAGTAGAATCTCAAATGCATACTATAACTAAAATTACATAAGCTAATGTGCAGCTGTCAAGGTATGTATATAGCTTCGCTAGGATGTATAAATATTGGGCTAATCTAAAATTTGTCTATAGAATTTTACTAGCATGTGACAGGTACTAGTGGAGTTGTCAAAAAATAAAAATAAATAAACAAAAGGGAAAAAAAATTAAATAACTACTGGTATGACCATCATCAAGACAATCATTCTTGAATTTTACCCGCTTCTAGTAATTGATCAATAAGGGAATTTGAATTTTGCTACTTAGATGGATCGAAAAAATTTAATGTTAAATTTGATAATAGCTAAGCTGTAAAATCTATTAAGTCCAAATGTAGAACAAGTGTTAGTATAGTAAATGATGGTCATGAATCACCACAGCCGAACTCGTGAGTTAGAAACTAAGTTAGTTAGAAAATGAGATTACCCATGGTTTTTCTACACATGAGAAATACACATAAATCAACAATTTCAAATTTCAAAATCATTAATCAATTTCTTTTCACTAATAATGCATTGAATAGTCTCAAATCATGTGGTCCAAATCAAATAACAGACCTACTCAAGAAAAGCCTCACGTTGTGGCCCAACTGCTCCATAGTTGCTTAAAGCTCCAAATGCTGCATAGGCGTTGGCTCGTATCTTCGTGTTCATGCATATCTGTTTCCATTCAATACATAAATTAATTGCTTTGCCAGATGTAGCCTATATTATATTTTCAGACTCTTAGATAATTTTAGAAACCAGACAGGAATAAAAACATGCAAAGTGGATAACGTACATTCCAAACTTCATCACAAACTTTTTGGCAGCAAAGACCCAATTCCTAGGAATTAAGCTAGATGCATCTCCAAAGCTAAAAGATGCTAATAATGAATGACATTCACATGTATTGGGGCCCTCAATGCGCTATATTTGAGTCAGCCATCACTCCCAATTAAGGCACGAACACAAATTTATTTATTTTTTTGATGGAACACAGTGAAGGTTCTGAATTTGAACTTCGTAATGTAGGGATAATGGTGTAATGGATTGTATTGTATTACCAAGTAAGACGATAGAGATGACAAATAGATACAGGAAGAAAAAAGGACGGCGTGAAGTTGTCCATTTGCACTTGATTCATTAATTACGCCGTGGAATCAATGTCTAAGAACCGCGGACAATGCCGACATGACAATTTTTAAATAATACAGAACACGACAAGTGGGGTGGATACAAATTTTATAGTTTATATTTATTATATGCCAAATTTATGAATATTTCATTCAAAGATAATAAATAAATAAATAAATAATGCAACATAAAACTAACTCTGAGAATTTAAAGTTGGAGGGATTAATAGATATAAATCTACATTGTTTTTCTTTTATTATTACATCTCAAGTTGTTTTGTTCAAACTTATGATGTATTTCATTTGTGTCTAGCAATGGAAATACAAAATAACACTATAAAATAAAGAAGTAAGAGAGCATACTTGAAGATTCCGAAGCCGGACTGAAAGGTTAAGTAAAATGGGTTCAACAGCATCATTGGGTGATGACTCAAGAACTTGTGCAATTGGACATATTAAGTGCATGAAAAAACATGAGCTTGGCTCAAACAGTGCTGCATAAGAAATTAGAAATGTTGGGATAATTACCATTAGCAAGCATGACACAGCAGTTAATTGAACTGATTCATCTGAATCATCAAGCAAAGCTAATATCACTCCAAGAACTTCAGGAGTGTACCGGAGAATATGGATGGATGGTATCTGCAAGACAAAATCTAGAAAGTTCATGCACTCACCGAAATAAAGGAAAATTAAAAAGAAAAGAAAAGAAAACAAGTAGCTATGATCAATACAACAAATGTAAAAGCACACATATAAAAGACCTGAACAAGTCCCCTTAGACATAGTCGTCTAACAGTAGGAGAATCATCAGACACATGCCGGCAGAATGCTTCAACCATCTGTTCCAACAAGGAACCAAAACCATCACTGCACCATGGAATTCAGATTAAATGAGAATCGGAAAAGCATAACATTATCTAAACCAATTCAAGATATATATTGACTTCGGGTAAAAAAACACAATTGATAATTTTGGGCATCAGCAATTTAATTATTCTAGATTATGCACCAGCAAAGTTTAAGCATGGAAAGATAAAAAAAATTAAATCAAATTTGTAAAAGTTACACGAACATGATGGTTCCGTATGAATCATCAATTACAAATTAGCCCCTACCCCCACCATCACCCCTTCTACTCTAACATCACTAAAAGATTCCAGACAATTCTTTCTACACCACAGAGACAATTTTTTCATTTTTCAAAAGTAGATCCTTAATGCTATATGGAATCATAAACCAAACCAAGATTAATGATCTAAGAGTATCCAATGATCATATGCTCTTCACTCTCAAAGAGGAAGGGGAACGGGTACTAGAGGCTCTCAAAGAGAACACAAGCTTCAAAGAAACAATGCAAAACCTAAAGACAAAAACAAAACTAAAAAGAAAATAGAAAAAGGACACATGTAACAAAACAGAAAAGGAGCATCCATGAAGGCAGATCACTCCAGATTACCTGTAGCGGACAAACTCAGACACTGCTGCAACTGCAGTTTCCCTTTGAAAACTTTGGGGTCGCTTTAAGGATTAACTTAAAATTAAACATATGGCTGGAACCTGAACAAACCGACCATAAGAGAACAAATTTAAAACGGCATTATAATGAAATCAAAAAGCACACAACTAGAAAGGGTTATCAATTAATGGAACAATCATAAGCATGGATATCATTTCATATTTGCACCCAAACATGAACAGAGGGGGCATGGGGTCTAAAAGTTAAAATTGTTTTTTTCCTATTCTTTCATTTTGGAGTCAGTAAAATTAAAACACTATAATTAACCACAATCCCCACCAATATTCTATACACCATCATATCCATTGCACAAAGAAGCTGCTTACAGCAGTAGGTAGTCAACCCTACACCCACTTTTTGTGGAGAGGTCAGTTCACATGACTCAAACCCACGCCACAAGGTTGGGGGTGGATAACACTTGCCATCTCACCAAGTCACGACCTCTAATTTTTATACATCATCATCAAATTTAAACATTGAAACTTTAAAAAGGCAAACAAGAATAAAACAAGAAGTTACTTAATCTTTGAACAGAAAGTTATGTGACATGTCCAAAACAGAATACAAAAAACAAGCACAACACAAATTATCAAAGTATTGTTGATAAACTCACAAATAAAAGTGTATACAATTACGAAAATAAATCCAATTAAATAATTCCTACCTGCTTCTTTGATCCTTTGGTTTTAATTCCAAGTAAATAAATCCAATTATAGCCACAGCAATAACAGGAAATGTATAGACAGCCAAATCAAGCCCTGCAAAGGAGCCGTTGTGAGATCAGTGTTCCAAAAAACAACATTCATATTTGTAACTTTTTTTTTTTTTTAAATGATTATTCTTGATTCAATGCAAATTACTTACAACTAACAAAACCAAATCATTGAAAGAATATATATTTATATATGAAAAGGGGATTTTTGGTAGCATGTTGACTCGTGTAGATAATTTTTTAATGAAATAAGTTCGTACCATTGTAGCCGAAGACAGTATTTGATGCATTATCTTCAGCTCCTTTCCATTTGGTTGCCCATAAATCTGTAGGCTTGAGAAGCCAAAGTGAAATCCAACCAGCAAATAAAGCAGTTTAAGAATGATGAATATTTTATCAAGCATAACATGTGATTTGGATTAATTGTATATCTACAAACATATATAGCACATGATTCGTGACTTCAATTCCTTGAAAGTATTTAAAAAGGAACTTCATGAAAAAGTTGTAGAATCCTTTGTAAAATGATGCCATTGGCAGCTTACTTGAACCCAGAAGTTAGGTCAGTAGCAATACAAGAAAATGCATCGTTGTGGCTTATGATTCTTTCACAGTCAAATTTAAAAAGTTCAACATCCTAAGAAAGAACTTTGGTTCAAATAAATTAGAATCCGCGAGCATCAAAATAACGAGCCAGGAGGGAAACAAAGCAAAAACGCAAACACAGAGAGAGAGAGAGAGAGAGAGAGAGAGACATGTTAAAAAACTAGCTCCACGGATGCAGTAAAGTAAAACAACTACAGAAACGTGACACCAGAACCCATGTACCTCACTAGGAGGTCAAGGTTCAAGTCTTGCCACAAGCAAGACTCCCTATCCCATGGGCTATGTACGCCAATGTATCCAAAAAGAAAAAGAAATGTGATACCACCGTCAAATTACTCCACATGCTCTGGTTTCATTTTACTACTATGAAAACATAAATTTTCGAGAGCCCAATAGTTTCATCACATGGGTCACTTCACGATGAACAGCCTAAGAAACGTTAATTTAATTTTTGATTATTGTTCATGATGAATTAAGTCATAGTTTCTTGTTTACTTTTTGAAGTGAATGAATTTTGTTCTTGAAGTTAATTGATTTTCTTTGGTGGCAAAACATAGCTGACTTCCATTATATCATTTCAACCGAAGTAGCCAGTTGGGCGAAAGCAAATTGACTTCTCTTATACTGAAAATGGTTTTATTCATTTCGTTAGAAACAGAGTACAGATAATTTGACTGTGATATATATATACATATATTAATAAATAAATAAAATAGACATATACAAAAACAAGAAAGACATTTACAACCACAGAATTGCAAGTACTGAAATGATCCTCACATTTCCATAAGAATTTCAGAACATTTTAGAAATCTGAATTTGAAAGGTGGTGTTAGATTAATTTGAGTAGGGATTCTAGTAAAAGTTCACACCAGTACTAGCTTTTCATTCTTTAGTGTCAATTGCATTATACAATAAATGTATTTCAAGTGCTAATCTACTCTTTAAGATTTATGTGTTTTGAAATTTTAATGAATTGTTAGGACGATTATTAACTGTACAATATGATTTTTAACCAACTACACTATTTTCATTAAAGTTCTCTTTCATAATGGTCAGCTACTTATGGTAATATAGAGTTAGTGTGGAGTTAGATGTTAAATTAAAACTCAACTGATTATTAAATATTAAAAATAAAAATAAAAAAATAAAAAAAAAGTCAGCTACAATGGAGTGATCCAATAGTGGCTTAAATATGATACAAATGATATCACCATCAAGGGATGACCAAATCACTAATGGAAAGTTGCCACCTTCAAAGTCTCTACATATAAAGATGTGAAAGCTAGCTCTAATTCAAATCAATCAAGACTGGCTTTATATACAAGCTGATGCAACAATTGATTGTTGTTAATGCACAATGCCATTATCATAATTCCATGTGATACAAGCACTTGAAATAGTTTGCAAGGTTGAAATCAATTAGAGCATCTCTAATATTGATTAAATCTGAATAAAAATTTAATAAAAAATTTAATCTGATATAATATTTTGTTGTTTTGGAAATAATATTAACGATCACTTAAAAAAAATAAATACATAACCAATGTATGAGCAAAATTGTATTTGTGAATAAAGAACTGAGCAATTGTAGGTTTAGGAAAATGAACTATGCTAATTGTTACAGGACATCAAAATATTCCCTCAATATGTCTATGTGCCTCATATTTATATTTTCTTATATGTGTTTTCCAATAGAAATGTTGAGGCTTATCAACTAGAGGAAAACATCACTCATACAATATATAATGCACATTTTTTCCCTATCCGTGACAGAGCATTATAATCAGTAGCTTGTTTTAATACATAACAAGAGCATGTTGAAGATAATTTCAATGATCTAATTCTGAATATGAGAAAACCGTAAGTTCAAATAATAATTCCAGAATTCGATCCACAAAAATGAAGATAAGTAGATAGTGAAATTTATATATAGGTTGCTATGATCATCTGTAAATGAAAATCAAAAGCTGAACTGTACCAGTAGAAGCGAGTCCTGCTCGGTTATCTCCGATTCCTTCACTTTCTGTACACACAACCTGATCGATCGAGAAGATTGCAGTGAGATTAGTGGATAAGCAAGTTGAATCGATCATTACACACAACTTGATTTCTCGGATCATTACAGAGAAAGTTGAATCGATGAAGATGTGTTTAGGCTTACCGATTATGAAATCTTCAACAGTTGTGGACTTGAGAAAGTTGAATCGATCGACAGATTCAAGCGAGAGAGGCAGATTTTGAGAGGGAGAGACAGATTCGAGCGAGAGAAACAGATTTTGAGAGGGAGAGGGAGAGAAAGAGAGCTCAGATTTGGGAAAAAAAGGGGGCGGATTGAGATGGAGAGAGAGAGAGTCAAGTTTTATAAGAATTTGATGGTAAAAAAAGATTATGATGTCCAAAAATGATTGGGTCAGGAAAATGAGATGGTAAAATAAGATTTTGATGTCTAAAAATGATTTTTTGCGACCGTTTAATAATCAGTCGCAAAAACATAGACGCAAAAAGTCATATTTCTAGTAGTGCATGTTGTGTGTGTTGCATTGTGTTTGGATTGGACGTCGATCCAAACACGAGGAATGTCGCATGTTTCATACTCAAAGTGATGAAACTTACAGCATTTCTTGGTCACCGACCCTCTTGATCAAATATGATAGAGGTGGAGACTCTTATGTGTTATTTGTGCATTCATTGACATTGACTTGTGCAAACTTGGCTTCTCGGCCATCGTGCATTGCGATGCATGGTTAGTGGCCCGAGAGTCGAGTACCACACTCCCTTGAACTTGAGAAATGATAGGGAGGGTGATTATGCACACATATCTTGCAAATACACTGCTATGCCCCTTATTGTTCTCTGTTACAGCAAAACTAGAGCTTGGCAAATTTTCTGGTCTACAACCAGTTTTTTTGGCCTACAGATGGTCTACAGCCCCCTTTTCTGGTCGGCAGCCCACCAGGAGGTCCCCATGTTGGAGCAGAACCAATCTGGAAGTTTGTGCAACTTTCAGAGAACAAATCAAGTGCAAACAGAGGCAATTATGGGCATAGCAATGGATTTCCGAGCGAGGCAATCGAGCATGCATGCACCCCTCGCCCCAATGACCTCTTTTAACTGCTTTCCTTAGTTGTTTTACTTAGCTAATTCGTCGGTTTTGTACTTAATTAGTTAATGTGCTTAATTAGTCGATTTGTTTTGTAATAATTAGTTAACTAAGAATAGTTAATTCGTTTTGATTTGTAATAATTAGTTTAATTAGCGTAGCTAGTTAGCTTATTATTCGGACCCTCCGTCGAGAGGGCAAATGTTGTAATAAGTGTGCGTGTGTGTGTGAATGTCTTCCAACCCCACGTCTTTTTCCCTTTTATTTACCAGCTTTTAATGGTCAGTTTTAGGGCATATTTCAATTAGCATACCTTATGCTTGCATGCGTGCATCATTCATTTTGTCTTGCATGCACCGGGCTCGGCACATCATTCAAACTGCATTGTATTTCAATAAACTTTACTTGAATACGTGTTTAACAGCATGCTATCAAGTGTTGCATTCATATGCCATCTTAGCTAGCCGAGCCTATTTTAGTTGCATTTTTGCATATGTTGCATTAGGCATTGTTGACATAGCTAGGATTATGCATTGATTACTAACTAACTTCTTTTTTGGCTCGGAGTACACTGTAAGTGTTTATGCTTTAGCATCCTTGCATGTGTGTAAATGACTGCCGTGATAGCATGTTTGCTATAAGACTATTTGCTTAAGTGTTAAATTGCATGAATGCTTGTGGATGAAGGCTTCATTGCTTGAATTGAAACAATTCATCAAAATGTGAGTTTTAAGCCCACTTGAAGTGGCAAATCATCATGTTTTAAGCCCCCTTGAGGGTGGCAAATCCGCGCTTTAGCCTACTTGCGAGTAGCAATTCTAAACCATTTTCGAAAAAAACAAGCATGAAATGTTTTGTTCCAAATTGAGTGATTTAGTCTATATGTATATGCTGTGTGCATTACATAGTAATGTTAGATAATAATCGGAATAAGAACACATGTATTTTCAAAAACAACATATCATGTTAGTAGAGACCGATCTTTGATCGGGCGAGCGGGGGTGCTCATTTCAGGACCTTCCCCTCTCGTACCCAAGTTCCCGAGCCAAGGCAACTTTGGTGATGACGGACACGTAGCCTTAGGTACGAGTCAGGGCTTCCTAAATTTCCCAAAACAAAATATTTAGGTGGCGACTCTGAAATCTGGCAAAACAGTCCATGTTTGGCACTTTTTTATTCAAAATTGATTTTTCAAAACCAATTGCCGGATTTGGACTCTTTGGTGATTTATCAGTCTTACATTGCATTTTGTGAGATTAGATTCAGAACCGTGACAAGAGTCCGAACTGTAGTAGCTATGAACTACAATTCGCGCCCTCGCGCACGGAGCAGAGTTCGGGTGGTCTACAGTTTGTTTTCGCTTTGATGCGTTTTGCACTCATCGTTTTCTTTATTAATGTAATTCTCTTTGGTTCATCAATAAAAAAAAATTTGCTGAACAAAAAAAAAAATATTTAAATATATATATATCTATCTATATATTTGCAGGAAGGTGCTGGCTTGTGTGGTCTGTGGTCGTCTTACAAGTGCCTTCCAAATTGCTTCACGAAGTGGAAGTGTGGCAGACGTTCAATATGTTGCACATCAGGTGTTTTTTCTCTCAAATTATATTCCTCTTTTAGGAATCTGTTACCCAGTTATTCTCAGTAACTGGCCATCTGATGAGAACCTTATATTGAAAAACATTTTTATTTGTGTTCATTTTCAGATAATCCATTGATGCAAAATTTGATTCCCATGTAGGAGTTCGATCATAAAAAGTATGCATCAAATAAATAAATAAAAAAGCATTTCAAAACAGATACTATTGAGGGTAAAATATATGGAAACACTTATACTGTGTTTGGTTGGGGGATTCGAGGAGGGATTTGGAAAGGGAAATGGAAATGGAAAAGGTAGGTAAAATGTGAATAAAATATACCTATATTTCACCTAGTTTCACATACCTTTTCCCTTTCCCTTTCCCTTTCCCTTTCCAAATTCCTCTCCAAATCCCCCAACCAAACACAGCGTAAAGGAAGTTTGCAAAAGAGCTTACAATGTAATACTATTCCATGGACAATCTTGATTATGGGTCCTATGTTACTTGGCTCAAGGCTTGCAAGGGCTTGATCCTGATGTCAACCCCAAGGATTTAATGACACTCAAGTTAGCAACTCATATAGTCTGTAGATAAAGCTTACGCATTGGAAATTTAAATATATTCTAGCCAGATGATGCTTGACCAGAATTAGTTTTTGGAGCACAAGTTTTTACTACTCACACTCAAAGCCAACATGGTGACACTCTGAATGTAATACTCCCTAAGCCTATTTTTTTTAGGGTATTCAATGCATTCAATGACACTGACATTTATTTATCGACACTTTCCATGAGAAACAAATATAGAATGAACTCACTTTGTGGGACAGATAGAGTATGATGAATGGTTGTACTTCAAAAAGAAGAAAAAAAGATCATAATGGACTGCACTGTTTTCCCCTCTTCAGAAAGGTCACATTGTATTTGGCTTGACTAGCTTCCTCGTCTTTTCTTTTGTTACGAGACAAAGAGGAGTTATGATATGTTTGTTGCATTAACAGACCAAGCCAATATTATTAATCTAGTGGGTGCATGTTCTGTGTTGTAGATAATTTATTCACAGAACAAGAGCCTCATGCCTTCTGGTGTTATTTAGATGAATTTATTATGAATCTAGATCCATTGCTCTCGAGTAAGGATAGACTCATGTGTTTACTGGTTAACAACAGACATGCAACTTACATAGCCAACCAAGGTTTTAAATGGGATAATTTCCCACAATGTCTTTTACAAAAACACATCAGAGATGTGTCTAAACTTAACTGTTTTGGGGCAGTTAACTAAAATCAAGGATTAGAAAGTATACACATTTTTCACTTGGGCTGAGTTTGTTTAGGATAAAACTATTTACATATTTGCTCTGCCTCCACAATTCAACAATTGCAAATTAAATGGAATTTGTTTTTCCTTTCAAATCAAACCAGAAACATACTGAAGTAGCTTTGGCAATTCCTTTGATCTCCGATTACATTCAAAGGGTCTAAATTTTGCAAGGCAACTTGGGATTGGGATGATGTTTGAAGGATATACTTTCAAACCTTTACAAATCCTCCTTTGGGCTAGAATTACAACACGATGTCGGTGAAGTTTGAAGGCAGCTTCAACAACAATAGTTGCAGTCACAGGAAGCTCTAATAAGACAATTGACGAGATGGCAAGAACATGAACCAATTAAGCAAACATGCATTGCTTCCAAAATTCAAGCATCACCAACTCCTTAAATTTGGGCTCGGTTTGAGGTTGATCCATGGATTTCCATTTTCCTCTGGAAATAGTACAGTTAAGACGCATGGCTCGTAAACTTGCAGCACTCAAATTAGCTATAACACCCTACAGCAAAAAATTTACATGTACTGAGCCAACCATTGCTTGCACATATCAAGCACAGGGAGTGCATTGGCATGTAATGCCTGCAAAAAATCATTACATAATTTGTTAGTCAAATTTGATAGCATACCAAGAAAATATAAATAAAATAAAATCTGGAAGAATGATAATTGTATTGTTTCGTTCAGTCCAAAAGAATCTAGAAAACCTAGCCTTAATTATGAGAGAAAAATAATATTTACAAGGCTCTGTTTGACTAGAAAGAAAAATTTGTGGAATGTGAAAGTGAGAAAATGAAGTGAAAGAAAAGATAGAAAATATATTTTCTTGCAAGCATTTGATTATGATGAAAATTTTGCAAGAAAAATATAGAGAACTTTGAAATGTTAGTCATAGATAACTCTTTATGTAGCCACATTCAAATTTTATTATGTTTTGTGCAGGAAATTAAAAAGTTAGTAACAATGCTAATACGGGTTGTATAAGAAAATTAACCTTCTTCTAATTTCCACCCCATTCATGCTAAGCAAACTCATAAAAAGTTATATTTTAATTTTCTTATACAACCCGTATCAGCATTGTTACTAACTTTTTAATTTCCTGCACAAAACACAATAAAATTTGAATGTGTCTGCATAAAGAGTTATCTATGACTAACATTTCAAAGTTCTCTATATTTTTCTTGCAAAATTTCATCATAATCAAATGCTTGCAAGAAAATGTATTTTCTATCTTTTCTTTCACTTCATTTTCTCACTTTCACATTCCACAAATTTTTCTTTCTAGTCAAACAGAGCCTTGTAAATATTATTTTTCTCACATAATTAAGGCTGGGTTTTCTAGATTCTTTTGGACTGAACGAAACAATACAATTATCATTCTTCCAGATTTTATTTTATTTATATTTTCTTGGTATGCTACCAAATTTGACTAACAAATTATGTAATGATTTTTTGCAGGCATTACATGCTAATGCACTCCCTGTGCTTGATATGTGCAAGCAATGGTTGGCTCAGTACATGTAAATTTTTTGCTGTAGGGTGTTATAGCTAATTTGAGTGCTGCAAGTTTACGAGCCATGCGTCTTAACTGTACTATTTCCAGAGGAAAATGGAAATCCATGGATCAACCTCAAACCGAGCCCAAATTTAAGGAGTTGGTGATGCTTGAATTTTGGAAGCAATGCATGTTTGCTTAATTGGTTCATGTTCTTGCCATCTCGTCAATTGTCTTATTAGTGCTTCCTGTGACTGCAACTATTGTTGTTGAAGCTGCCTTCAAACTTCACCGACATCGTGTTGTAATTCTAGCCCAAAGGAGGATTTGTAAAGGTTTGAAAGTATATCCTTCAAACATCATCCCAATCCCAAGTTGCCTTGCAAAATTTAGACCCTTTGAATGTAAGCGGAGATCAAAGGAATTGCCAAAGCCACTTCAGTATGTTTCTCGTTTGATTTGAAAGGAAAAACAAATTCCATTTAATTTGCAATTGTTGAATTGTGGAGGGAGAGCAAATATGTAAATAGTTTTATCCTAAACAAACTCAGCCCAAGTGAAAAATGTGTATACTTTCTAATCCTTGATTTTAGTTAACTGCCCCAAAACAGTTAAGTTTAGACACATCTCTGATGTGTTTTTGTAAAAGACATTGTGGGAAATTATCCCATTTAAAACCTTGGTTGGCTATGTAAGTTGCATGTCTGTTGTTAATAGGGCTGCAAATGAACAGAGCCGTTCATGAACAAGCTCGAGCTCGGCTCGGTAAAAGCTCGTTCGAACTCGGTTCGTTAATTTTTTTTGCCGTTCGAGCTCGAGCTCGAGCTCGTTAAATTTTTAATAAACAAGCCCAAACACTCTAAAGCTCGGCTCGTAAGCTCGACTCGTTAGCTGGCTCGTTCAATATTTATTATTTATATATTAAATAATATAAAATTATATATGAAAAATAAGAGAAATATACTATTTATATATTTAAAAAATATAAATGTAAATAATACTTAACTATAGATAGTATATTTATATAATAGTGGTAGTAGATATTATTATTTTAGTAAAATATGGACTTTTTTTTAGTATGTTTATATATATTGTATATACAATTATATAATCAAAGTTTTAATTGTAACTTTAGTCTCACATGCAAGTATGAATTTATAAATTTTTTGGCTCGTTAAGGTTCGTGAACAGGCTCGAGCTCGAGTCGAGCCTAAGCCAGCTCGGCTCGAGCTCGGTTCGTTAAATTTTTATTCAGCTCGAGTTCGAGCTCGAGCTCGTTAAAATCTTAATAAACAAGCCTAAACACACTAAAGCTCGGCTCGGCTCGGCTCGTTTGCAACCCTAGTTGTTAACCAGTAAACACATAAGTCTATCCTTACTCGAGAGCAGTGTTTTTAAAGGCTCAAAGCGCACTAAGGCGCTGAAGGTCTCTCGGGGCCTAGGCGCAAGGCGAGGCGCGGGCTTTATTGAAATAAGGCGCACAGTCTTAGTAAAAAATAGAAAAATTAACATAGATTAATCATTCATAGTACTAAGACAATTTTTTTAAAAATAAAAAGTAATCAAGATTCAAGACAAAATATAAGTGTGATTAATTGTGTAAAGGTTTGAAAGTATATCCTTCAAACATCATCCCAATCCCAAGTTGCCTTGCAAAATTTAGACCCTTTGGATGTAAGCCGAGATCGAAGGAATTGCCAAAGCTACTTCAGTATGTTTCTCATTTGATTTGAAAGGAAAAACAAATTCCATTTAATTTGCAATTGTAGAATTGTGGAGGGAGAGCAAATATGTAAATAGTTTTATGTATATGAGAGAGAGAGAGAGAGAGAGAGAGAGAGAGAGAGAGAGATCATTCATTTTTGCTTTAAATTTTTCCTTAGGGAACCGGAGATGATCTAAACCCTAATTGTCAATCATCACAGTTGTGGTTTCAACTCAATTTTAAACAATAAAAGTGGAAGCAAATAGTAGATCTTTCTTTTGTCCCTAAATTGTTTTGCCTCGTTGAATTATTATTTGAGACTAAACGTATTTTGAAATTTTTACATGCTATTAAGTTTGAAAATGAATTTAAACAGGAAGATAAAGAGTAATTTGAGTATAAAAGATACCTTTGATTCATGTTGAGTGAGAGAGAGAGAGAGAGAGAGAGAGAGAGCATATTCCTACCTCTCTAGAAATTCATATCAAATTTACAAACCAAGCTATATAACTATCCTTTCATTTCTCAGGCTCACAACTTTGCATATAGTTTCTATTTCCATTGGAAGTTGTAACTTTCTTCGATCCAAACAGTATGTAACATCTAACAAGTCATCGAATATCCAGGCAGCATCTATAAAACAAAAAAAAACTCAAAATATGTACAAATCACACTAGGGAAGAATCCATTCAACTAAGGCTATAGACCAGTTTGAAGAATTTCTCAATCAATAGAAGTAACTATCTGTTCAAATGAATCCTACAAATTTAATATCTATACCGGTGAGATGATGACAGCACCGAGGGTCAACTGGCTATGCAAGATTGTACCTTCGGTCACAACAAACTGATTACTCATACTTGCTAGCTCCAAGTCAGGCGAATATCAACTGAAAAGTATTCAATTGTTTTATCCATAAAAGCATTGATAAAGAGCATTTGAGTTACTGACATACTTGTCAGAACTCTTAACAATCTCATGAAAGTTTTATATTTAAGAAGTGAACCCTAGGAAAGGAAAATGGTGGAGCTTACGGTTTTTATCCGATATCCTTGTTGTTAAGCAGGTCTAAAACAGTGAATGCAGCTTTCTGAAAACTTTCCTTCTGTTCCTCGAGAATTTTCTTCCTCTCAAAAGTGTTGTCTTTGCACTTTGCTATCTCTTCCGTTATTCCAGAGGAGTTTTCATCAATTTCACTGTGGAGATTTCCATCGAGGAAAAAGTAAGAAACAATAATGAAAGATAAGTTGGATAACATTGTTGTGAACAGAACAGTCTCAAAATCAATTAATACAATCAAGTATTGGTTTTAACTTTATTCCACACACCAAAATGACAAAGAAAGTGTGTGAGTCTGCATGTGTCAGAGAGAGAGAGACAGAGAGAGAGAGAGAACAGATGCATCAGTAACTTAAAAGGGCCTGCAATAAACAAAAGGTTGTGGTACTGAAAATTTTAAAATAAATAAACTTAGAAGTAAGCCTTCAATCTCTAAGAACAACAGTGATTGTGATATGGGAAAATCAATAGGTTTATTATGAGGAAAACATAATGAAGAATTCTAGATATAGCATTCTGAGAAAAAAGTTTATCCTTCATCTCCATTAGGTATTGCATTAGTGGCTAACAAAACAATTTTCCCGAAAAGGCTACACTGGTTATCAACTCACTTAGTCATCTTAAGCATGTTCTCCATTGCTACTTGCACCTGCTGTGAGAGATCTGCAATCGGTAAAAGAACAAACAAGTTTTATACCAGCAGAAACAAAATGAATAAGTTAAAAGAAATCCTCAAAGAATAATGAAAATCCAACTGTCATGTTGACTAGCACAGGTCTGGTCTATGATTCATAACAAACTATTTTCATAATTGGTACACTAGAACTATTTAATAGCATGCAAAGCATATGATGAGATACTGCATTAGCGACGTCAAAAATTTTCGCATGATTAAATATGCAGAAATTATAACGAGTGTTAATGATTTGTGACAGGCATGTGTTGGGCTTTCAACAGATGTCATGTGAAACTTATCAATTTCACTAGGTTCAGTCAAGGATGCTATTCCTTAGCAAAAACTATAGAAGGGGATGAGATTGTAGAACTGTTCAGCAAAATTCAATATTATAAAATTTCGAAGTACAAGTGACAATAAGGGGTTAGATATGCTTAATCAAAGATCAGTTGCACTCAGACATTTCAGTAATATAAAGAAATTTGAGCATAGTATCATGAATTCATATGTTATAAAGGTAAGTCCAATTCTATATTTTGAGAGACATGGGAAAAGAGAGAGATAGAGAGCCTTTAACTAGAAATTGAAGCTTCTCTTATTGTTTATGGATTATGATGTACCAGCTTGAACTAAAGGAAAGGATTCCTTTCTCCTCAAAGTAGATGTCTGCTCCGCAACACGAACAGGTCAAGAAGTTCAACAATGCTTATATTATGAAGACAGTTTTCTCAGTTTTCTAGAAACAACTAATCTTCACCTAAATTTCAACAAAATCCACGAACTAAATTTTTACAAAATGAACGAGTACCAAAATAATCACCGAAAATCTGTTTTACGAGAAGATTTGCTTTTGACAAAAATCTTCATGGTTTGGAATTGCATTTGCTCAAAGTAGGAAGTTAAATTAAATTCAGCAGTTGAGTGAGAATCACATTACTGCTTTAATACAATTTAAATTCATTAAACATAACACGAGATAAAGGGTTCCAAAGCAGTTGCAGTACTTAGTTTATTCAAATACTTGGCCAACAAACATATTGATAGTATTACAAGAATAGCACATATAATCTATTTTGAAAGAATATTTTAGAAACAGTGTTGGACCGGTAAACTGCCACAACAATAGAATTATGCTACTAACATTCGACAAAATCAGGTCAAACTCAGCCACTTCAATCAAAAACTTGTTTCGTCAATTCAAAAACTCAAAATGATAGGGCCAGGTTTTCTGATCGACAGGACAATACAGAACCCAAAATTGTATGGTACTGCAACAGTGTAGTTCCAAATTCTATACGAACGTATTATGAAATCTCAATGAATTTGATAGAATTGAGAAATATTGTGTTCCTAATTATCGAAATTGTCTAACTAAAATGCACATTTTAAAACTAAATTAATTTATGTAAACAGTATTCATTATTCAACAACAGATCTTTAATGCTTCATTTGGTTCATAGGAACGAGATGGAATGGAATAAAATGATCATTCCTTTACAATAGTAAATGATGATTCCATTTGCAATATAATTTTCATTAATTTTTTAGTCAACCAAACATAGTAATGGATATTTTGATGAATGACTATTCTATTCCATTTCATTTCAATGAACTAAACACTACCTAAGTTTATAAATACAAGTTAAATCATATTACTAGCTCTGAAAATATATATATATATATATGTAGTCAAAAATTAAGATGAATCAAAATTTAAAATATATTGTATATATGGCATGTTGTGTATATATGGCATAATTGTGAAAAAGGAAATACAAACTAATTCCTATTTACACAATCATGACTAATTCCTATTTACACAATCATGCCATATATACACAACGTGCCATATATACCGTAATAAGCAGGAATTTGTTTGGTCCAAACAAGAATAAAAGAGAACTGGGTAATTTCAGAACCAGGTCACAACTAAGTGAGATGTCACAGTGGGTCAGCTTCGAATCGCACACACACACACACACAACACACACACACACACACAGAGACAATAGGCGAAGTCGACTCTGGAGTAGCCGGCACAGAGCAAAGGGTCGAAGTCGAAGCCAATCGAGAGGAACAAGGGCAGACAGCTCTTTGACCGTACGAATTGAAGCAGGAGAGAACCAGCGATGACGACTACTCAACTTCACGAGTCCAGTGACAGATCACGAACCAGAGGCTAGGGTTTTCGCGAATAGGTCGCGAGGCAGAGAACCAGAGAGACGAAACAGATGACCAGACGAAGGACAACTCAGGAACTTCACTCGAACCAAACGAACACAGAAGAAGAAGAAGAAGAAGAAGAAGAGGGAGTCACGACCTGCGACTCAGAGAGATAAAAGCAGAGGGCTGATTTCCGAGAGACAATTGTGATCAATTCGGAGACAGCTTCTAGGGTTTCGGTTCAAAGTGGCTTTGATACCATGTAAGTTTTCTGTATATTCAAATTGTAGCAATTTACAAAGAGGTCATCAGTTTATATAACTCCAAAGCAAAGTAGCAAACATAACAAATTTTCTTCAATGCACAATTAAGTCAAGACTTGAGAGTTCAATCGCAAAGACAATTCACATTGTAATCGAAGAATTTACAAAACATGATGATCAAATCGTTGAAGAATGGACGATAACAAGTAAAATCACAAAACTAAGCTTAACTAATCATGTGTATATTATACATTACATATATATATATATATAGAGAGAGAGAGAGAGAGAGAGAGAGAGAGTACCAAAGAGCAGAGAGGAGAGCTGAGATTCAACTTCTGAATGTGGAATAAGCTGTCCTTCCGATGGAGATAGTGTAGACGCCATTGCAGCTTTTGAAGGTTCCATCTTAGAGAGAGAGAGAGAGAGAGAGAGAAGCAGTGATTGAAAGAGCGGCCTGGTTTACAGGCCTCGAAAAAAAGGGGCGCGAATTTGCCTCGAAAAGTTGTTTTTTTTTTATTGTGTTTTTTTTTTTTTTTTTTTTGGCTGTTATGTTGGTTTGATTTTGAATTTTTTTTTTTTTTTTGAAAGGGTTTTACGTGTATCTTAAAACCTAATTCCTAATAAATAAAAAAAATCGAACCAACATAGCTTAACAAATAAAATAAAATAAAACAAACCAACATAATCTAACAAATAGAAAAAAAATAAATAAATAACAGCAATAGCAATTTAGCTTATGTGATTTGATAAGATTAGTGAGTTGGGTTAAATTGATTGAGTGATAAAATTGACTGATCAGTTAGACTGCTGGTTAAAATTTGTTAATTTCATATAGTTTCTAAACCCACCTCTATACATAACCAAAAAACAAAAATTACAACAGCCCAACAAATAAATAAATAAAGAAATAAAACAATCAAACTAACAGAACCCAACAAATAAATAAATAAATAATAATAAAAACAACCAAACCAACACAGCTTCAAAGAAAAAAAAAAAAAAAAACAATTTCGAGCCACATTCGAGGCCTCAAATTCGAGACCTCAATCTTTTTCCTTTTTTTAAAAGGGAGAGGATTCTGGCGTCGGATATCATAATTACTTGATCAAAATATATTCATATTAAGGGGAAATTATTGAAAACTCTCATTTTGGAGAGTTGTAGTCTACCAAGTCCCATTTTAAAATTAATAGACGTTCAAGTCCTATTATTTTGGTAATGTGATCCGAAGGATCCCATTATGTAATTATGGAATGATTTTTTTGACTAATGTATCCTTTTTTGTGTGGTTGAAACGGTTTTTGGGAGGGTTTTTGAATTATTTTGATTACACTGATTTCGGTGTCCACTATGGGAAGATCAAGTGTGGCCTTGCTTTTATGATGTGGGCCATCCAAATGTGGTTCACCAAAGTGGTTTTTCTGCAAAATAATGGGTTGTCTTCAAATGTGGGCTTCAAACAACGATGTGGGCCACAAACGTGACCAAAGTGGTTTTTCTGCAAATTAATGGGTTCTCTTCAACGTGTTGGTCACAAGATGGACTTGCAGTACGATATGGGCCACCAAAATGTGGTTCAAAAAATTGATGTGGACCATAAAAAGTGATTCACCAAATTGATGTGGTCCACAATTTTGTGGGTATGGAAAATGATGTGTGCTCTCCAAACGTGGGCTTCCAAAAAGTTTTGGCGCACCAACGTGTGGGTCATAAAAAAATACTAAACCCATAAAGCTCTATAGTAAGCTTTTCCAAAACATTACATACACCCACATCATTACAACATAATATCACAAATCAAAAAACATTACATACATTCACAATTTTGTGGGAACGTTACATACACCCACATCATTACAACATAATATCACAAATCAAAAAACATTACATACATCCACAATTTTGTGGGTATGGAAAATGATGCGTGCTCCCCAAACGTGGGCTTCCAAAAAGTTTTGGCGCACCAACGTGTGGGTCATAAAAAAATACTAAACCCATAAAGCTCTATAGTAAGTTTCTCCAAAATGTTACATACACCCACATCATTACAACATAATATCACAAATCAAAAAACATTACATACATGGGCAAAACAGTCCACCCCCAATTAATGGGACCTTTGGGTGTAACAAATTAAATACGGGACTGATTAGATTATAATTCCACCTTTTAGGATTTATGAGTCAATTCCCCTTATATTAATAATTTATTTTTAAAATTATAATTATTATTGACACAAATAAAATTTAAGTATTTATTGATATTTAATTAATATAATTTTTTAGAGAGACCAACAAGAGCATCCTTTGGAGAGAAGTTTTTCCCTTTTTAAAATAAATGACATTCATGAACGTCAACCCTAAATTGAGGTATAATTAAAAAAAACAGAGCTGCTATAGACCTCAAATCACATTGGTGTGAATGGCTCGAATGAGGTTGTCTGTCCATTCTTCACGCGCAGCAAAACATGTGTGGATTTCACGCGCCTACAAAACAATATTATGACCTAGAAAGACCATTTCTCGGGAGATAGAAAGACCACGACCTAGAGGACGACGACGACAACCTAGGTGGCGACGATGATAACGACCTAGGTGGCCACCGACAACGAAGAAGACCACCAGTGACCATTGACCACCGTCTCCCACTCCCCAATTCCTCCGGTTTCTCTGAAAATTTTGGCTCCACCCACCAACAACGAACTGATTCGTGGGTCACTACTGGTATTGCTTCAAACATATTCTTTGCTTTATATTGGTTGAAATCTGCT
The DNA here is from genome assembly GCA_036172215.1 of Camellia granthamiana. Lineage (NCBI taxonomy): Eukaryota > Viridiplantae > Streptophyta > Magnoliopsida > Ericales > Theaceae > Camellia > Camellia granthamiana. The sequence goes on along the minus strand of CM069913.1, from coordinate 60,287,380 downwards.
TGGTCTATGATCTTGCTCCTATTTCTTTACATTGGTTGAAATCTTCTTGGTCCATAATTTGTTTTAAACATGAGTTTGGTGTTTTTGTATTGATGCATTCTATGTGTTTGTTGAAAGTCCACATAGAAAGATTTTGTTTGTTAAGACAATTGTTATGTGTATGGTACCTTTATTTCATTGTTGAGAAATGTTGAAGTTCATCACAAAAACCAAACTGTAATGAAGAAATTAATGTAAAGCTGGATTCAATTTGGAGATGGAAACAAAACAGAAACAGATTGAACATTCATTGAACAAAATCTCTTATCCATTGAACAAAAATTAAATTGTTTGAACATTAAACAAAAACTAATGATGGACTACCAATGATTTTGGAGTCATTTTACAACTCTTTCATGGCAGTGTTGCCCACAGCTGGGGCTTAATTGGTTGCGTGAGCTTAATTATAATTATAAAAAATAAAAATTAAAAAAGGAAAAAAGAAAAAAAAGGGAAAGAGATTGGGGTAAGTTTGTAAATAAATAGTTAGGAATTTGTTTCATTTTAATTGGCTCTGTTCTATCTTACAAGTAAAATTACTTTCTACATCATGTAGTGTTTAGAGGTTTGATAAAGTATATTGATTTCAATTTCTTGATGTTGTTCTATATCACTTGATTTTGTATGTGATAATTTTTCATGGAATTTGATATGCCTATGACCTGAATTGTCTTTGTAGCTTGCTTGTGATCCCCCATTGATGATTCTTATGTAGTAAATGGTTTTTGACTGGTTGTATTCTATTCTCCAAGTTGCTCCCAGCTTGCTTTTTCTCGATACTGTCCTTTCTCTTGAATGATTTTTTTACCATTTCCCAATAGTTTCCTTGATCTTATGTCAATTACTCTTTATATAATATCACTGGGTTTATTTATGAGAAAGCAACTAAATTTTTTCATATTGTTTACTTTCTCATTGAATAGGCACAAGGTGGCCTAATGCAGATGGTGGACAATATTGGAAGCGCATCTCTTAGTCATTCAGGAATGGTGAACAATATAAGCAGTCAAAGTGGATCAATTGCTTCAAAATTTGTTGACTTGAATATAAATGTGGATCCAAATGCCCCTTTTTATTTTTAGTTTTTAGTAGTAATTTTATGACTTTGTTTTGTAAACTTTGGATACTTTGGTTTGTTTAGGATCCAGTCAAGTGATTTTGGCCTTAAACAATATATTTTGGAAGGTGACTTATTATTCTCTTGGGTGTTTTGATGATGTTGATATGGTTTTATATTGGCTTAATTCAATTTTGAGGTTGATATGGTGTTTGGATGCTGTTTATATATGTATGTCATATGGTATTTCAGGGGAAAGAAAAAGAGTACTCCTATATTTCATTGAAAAAATCATATTACCATGAATCAGCATCCCAAAAACACACACATTCAGCAACAACACATAGAATCCATAAAGATACCCACATTCGTCAACCATTCTACAAAACCATACGTGCATTCCAAAACCAAATGTATAAGTTTACAACATTCATTTTAACATTAAACAAATTAACACCATTAAACCAGTACACACTATGATTCATTGTTTCTGTTAGAATCATTCCTGCCCTCATCTTCATTCTTTCTATGAATAAGATTAGGCCTCCATTGGATATTTGATGCATTGCCATGTTGGGTAGTAGGCGCCCACCATGCAAAGTAATTGCACTTGCCATCTGCACACTTGAAGTAAAGCCTCCTTGGATTTTTCTATGAGTCTGATATTTTAACGGCCGCTTTTTTGCCACATTTGCAACTTCGATTTTCGAACAGGCGACCATCATTGCTTGAACTAGTGGAGGTATAAGCCATTGACATGTTACTCCTAATAGTAGCATTTTAACAAATAATTAGTACATTATTGAGCATAAAAAATACAATTCTCCATTCATAATGTCAAGCCCATAGAATGAAGATGGTATATGGTTTTGCTGGTGAAGTTTACTGTTGGAAGTATGATAGCCAAAAAAATTTGGTATTGTTATTCAAAATTACAAAGCATTTCGTTGAGGCAAAATGTAAGTCTAGAAACAATAATTTGGCCATTCACAAAGCATTTCATTGAGGCATTTTGGCATACACTTGCAATGCAAAATGTAAGTGTAGAGAGAATCACACCTGCTTTCAATTATCACATATGCCTTCAATTCATCATTTCAACAAGTTGATTTTTCTTTTAAAATCACAACAGAACTCAACAAGTATATTTTCATAACATTCTTCATCACAGGGCTTTTGTTCTGTTTTTCAAAAATCCTCTCCAACTTTTCAGCAAGTATGATTTCAGCAAGTCTATTTTATGAATTATGATTTCATAACATTTTTTTGAGCAAGTATGATTTCATAACATTTTTCAGCGAGTATGATTTTTATAAGTATGATTTCATAACATTTTCAGCAAGTATGATTTCATAACATTTTTTTGAAAAATCACACAGCTTTTCATCATGAGGATTAAATGGAGAGGATTTCAAAAAAAAATAATAAAAAAAAACAAATTAATCACTAAGCTTTATCATGGCGATTAAATGGCAATGATTTATAATAATAAAAAACAAAAACAAAAAAAACAAAAAAATCTGACATTGGTTGTCAATGGAGGAGATTTTGGGATCTAAGGCTTGGGTAACTGTGCAACATGTCAATGCAAAGAAGAGACGCCGGAAAACGTAGGAAGCCCGCCACCGCCGTTGATGGGTTGGCGATTTTGCTCTTGTTTGCTAGACCGAAATAGTGTTTGGGTTTCAATAGAGTAGAGACAAAGAGAGGGGAGAGAGGGAGTCCCAAATTTGGGTTTGAATAGAGTAGAGAGTGAGATTGTTTTTGGGTTGAATAAGAGAGAGAGAGAGAGAGAGAGAGAGAGAGAGAGAGAGAGAGATGAAAGGAGAAAGAGAGCCACAAGTGTCACAGAGTTCATTCGCGCCATTCGCGCCTCACGCTCTCAAGGCCTGAAGCATTTTTCTTAAAAAAATTAATATTTTAGCTAAAATAGTTAATATTCAAATTTCAACTCCAAATTAGTTATTGTTGATACTTCATTTTTATCATACCTTTAAAAAAGATGTTTTTTAAATTTTTGGCAAGTCAAAATAGCTAGCGAAAGTTTTATGTTGTGTTTGGTTGGGAAATTTGAGGAGGGATTTGGAAAGAGAAATGCAAAAGGTAAGTAAAATGTGAATAAAACATACCTATATTTCATCTAATTTCACACACCTTTTCTCTTTTCTTTTCCAAATCTCTCTCCAAATCCTCTAACCAAACACAGCGTTAGAGAAACCTATTTTATATTGAATATGACATACGCTTAGTTGAAATGAGGATGTTTTGATTAATTTTCAAGGTTTTTATCCTCATTATCAATAATCCTATAAGAAAATTTTTAGTGAGAATTGTGCACAACTTTACATAATTTACACTTATACCCATGCACACACTGCATTTACATTCAACACAAGTGTATCACTTGCATTCAACAAAAATTGCAACAACAGAGAAAGAGGTGAGGGGTTGTGACAGAAAGGGATTGAAGGGGTTTTAATTGTTAAGGTTTGGGTCATGAAGTTGTTGGTTGGAGTGGGGTGAGAAGGAGTAGGGCAAAGTGTGGAAATGAGTGGGGGAACTGGTGGAAGTGTAAAAAGGTTTGGAGTTAAGATAAGATCAAGAAAAATGTTAGAAATTTTAAAAATTCTATCAAAATTTTTACCAAATATCTTACATGGATGTGGGACCTACACCATATGGGTCTCACGTGGGTTTCACACTTATGTGAGACATTGGATAGAAATTTTAATAAAACTTTTAGAGTCTCTAGCATTACTCTAAGATCAATGGTTATGAGTTCAAGTCATTTTAAAGGGTGACTAAAAATTTGTCAGTCGTTAAATTTAGAATTTGGAATTAGTCAAAATATACACAAATTAATTCGAAGACTCAATTATTGAAAAAAAGAGGTTATGAAAAAAGGGTGGGTGATGGACTAAGGATGGTAGGGGTAGAAAAAGAGATGATGACATTGTGATAAGTTTAGTGAGTGACTCTAACAAATCTAAATCATTTAGAGTATTTTTTTAATGTTTGAGATTTAATTCTATGAAAGTTAACGGTGTAACATAATTAAGTTGAGGGTATAATAGTATTGATAATCACTTTAAAAAAAAAATCTAAACCATACAAAAAATTACTCTAAAAAAAATCACTCTAGAAATTTTGGACTCGACTCTCACTAGGAGTGTAAATTTGGTCCGGCTCGGCTCACCTAGGCCTAGTCTCGAGCCTCGCTAGCTCCCGTCAAAATTTTGGTAGGCCCAGTCCACAAGCCAGAAAATTAGGCACAGGCACAGGCCTAGGCCCAAGGGATATCCGGGCATTGGACGTCCTGGTGGGCCAAGGCCTAGGCTCGGGCTCGGGCTCAAGCATGGGTAGGTTTTGAACATTTTTTATTTTTTTCACCAAAATTTTATTTTTTTCCACAAAAAATGACATTAGGCCTCAAGCCGAGCTTTGAATAGGTCTTGAGCGGGCCGATGGACAGGGCCCACGGGTCGGGCCTGATTTCAATATAATGGCCCCTCGGGCCAGGACCTAACCGGACCGAGCCCACCCCAAACCGCGGGTCATGTAATTAGTTGTTGTTGTTTTTCTTTTTTCTTTTTTTCTCATTAAAGTTGCAATTTTAAAAAATAAAAGATCCTATGCTGAGCATGGGCCCGCTAAGTGTCGACTTTGGCCGTTGTAGCATAATTCCGTCACACCACGAGTTGACGGGCACACAGTTTTTGTTTTTGGGCTTGAAAAGCCTATAAAAAAAAAATACTTATTTTAACTCCAAATCCTATATAGCAACACCTTACAAAACAAATGTGTATAAAATTTATTTTAAATTTTTTAAAATATATAAAAATATAATATATATTTAAATTATAATTTTTAGTATGCACATTTAGTATTATTCTCTCATTTAGCTTCTTTCCCTTCGAATTCATCTTCTTCACATCCTCAACCACCTTCACCACCTCATCACCACCATCACTCTCCTCAGTCCTCTGACTTCGAGTTCGCAACGCCACCGTCTCCGATCCATTACTCAAACTCTTCACCGAACTTTCCTTACTCTTCTCCAACTCACTCTTCGTCACTGCCCGATCAAAACCATCTCCAAGCTTCCTCGCCAGTGTGCTCCTTTTCCTAACCCCAACCTCATCACCTCCAGCGCCATTTTCCCCTTCCCTTTAAATTCTTTAACTCTATCTACATCTTCATGGTCATCTTCCTTTTCGATCACCGCTGTGAACCACCTCCGCCGCTTTGTCGTCATCGGTGCCGGAGGCTACGATGAGTTTGAATCCTTATTATCTTCATCATCATCTAAATAGCTGCCAAGATTGGCAATTAGATTGGCGGAGAATCAGCCTCGGTTCTTGAGGAATTTCTTGCACTAGGTGCGGAGCTTCGTGATGTTGTCTCTAATGCGGCCTTGGAGGCAGAGACACTTAAAGCTGAGTTTGCCCATGGACCAGTGAGCCTCCTTGGCCCACGCCATGAACGGGTCCGTAACCGAAGAAGGCGGGTTAACCCGCTCGTCATTAAACTTGATGTCGGTGTAAATTTGGGGCCTGGGTAGGCTGCTACCGTAGAACTTTCTGGGACCTTGAGTTACCACCATTACTGACTGTTGAAGGATTCAACAATTTCTCTCTCTCTCTCTCTCTCTCTCTCTCTCTCTCTCTCTCTCTCTCTCTCTCTCTCTGTGTGATTATTGAAGGATTAATAACAATTGTGAGTCAACTAGGATTATGTATTTATATGAATATATATAGAGAGAGAGAGAGAGATCTTCAATGGTGCAGATTGGGTGGGATTATGTATTTATGTGTATTTATGTGAATCAACTAGGATTATGTATTTATGTATATATATAGAGAGAGAGATAGAGAGAGAGAGAGAGAGAGAGAGACAGAGACAGAGACAGAGACAGATCGATCTTCAATGGTGTAGATTGGGCGGAAATTTTGGCGCCAATTTTTTTTTTAAAAGAGCTGCAAAACGTAGCTTTTTTGGCAAGTTGCCAAAACGGCACTTAATTTGGCGCCAAAATTCCTGCCCAATCTATACCAGTGAAGATCTCTCTCTCTATATATATACACATAAATACATAATCCTAGTTGATTCATATAAATCTCTCCCAATCCTAGTTGATTCACATAATCTTAGTTGATTCACATAAATACATAATCCCGCCCAATATACACCATTGAAGATCTCTCCCTGTATATACACATAAATACATAATCCTAGTTGATTCACAATTGTTATTAATCCTTCAGTAGTCACACACACACACACAGAAAGAGAAAGAGAAATTGTTGAATCCTTCAACAGTCAGTGATGGTGGTAACTCAAGGTCCCGAAAAGTTTTACAGTAGCAGCCTATCTAGGCCCCGAATCTACACTGACATCAAGTTCAACGACGAGCGGGTTGACTCGCCTTCTTCGGTTACCGACCCGTTGATGACGTGGGCCAAGGAGGCTCACTGGTCTACGGGCGGACTCAGCTTTAAGCACCTCCGCCTCCAAGGCTGCATCGAAGGAAACATCACGAAGCTCCGCGGCCAAAGCAAGAAATTCCTCAAGAACCGAAGCCAATTCTCCGCCAATCTGATTGCCGATCTCAGCAGTAATTCAAACGATGATGAAAATAACAAGGATTCAAGCCCATCGCCACCTCCGGCATCGATGGCGACAAAGCGGCGGAGGCGGTGATCGAAGAGAAAGATGACCGTGAGGATGTAGATCTGGAGTTGAAGAATTTAAAGGGAGGAAAAAATGGAGTTGGAGGTGATGAGGTTGGGGTTAGGGAGAGGAGGACGCTGGCGAGGAAGCTTGGGGATGATTTTGATCGGGTAGCGATGGAGAGTGGGTTGGGAAAAAATAAGGGAAGTTCGGTGAAGAGTTTGAGTAATAGATTGGAGACGGTGGTGTTGCAAACTCAAAGCCGGAGGACTAAGGAGAGTGATGGTGGCGATGAGATAGTGAAGGTGGTTGAGGATGTGAAGAAGACGAATTCGAAAGGAAAGAAGCTGAAGCATGTTGGAGAGAAAGCTAAGAGTGTTGTAGAGAGTGGTTCTTCTACTCCTGCTGGTAAAACCAGGACTTCGCAGAGATTGGCGATGCGTTGATTGTGTTTGATGTATTCGATAATTGGTCTTTGTGGATATTATGCTCTTTGACTATCTAAAATACTACTATGTAGGCTTTTCTTTGTTAGTGCGGGTTTTTTAAATTAAGTCCATTATTTTCATCGTTCTTGAGAGTGGTGCTTATCCATTACTTGACCATGTGTTTAATCTACTTATCCCTAATGGGGGAATCAAAGATGCAATTGATGATTTCAGAGAATGATTACTAGTTGTGCTGTTAATTTACATGCTCGTTCACAGATTTACTATTTGAGTTTGTGTACTTTTGTTTCATTATCTTAAAAATAGAAACAGAAGGTTTCATTATGCTATAATAATGTGCCCAATACAATACCAGGATTTCTCCCTAATCACAGTATTTGTTATTCCCTCTTCTTCGATCACCCTTTTCCTTCCAAATCCATGTGTCACCTATCTCATTTTCCCTTGTGGATCAATTTGAACTAATGATAAGTAAACTTTGGAATCTAGAACAGGATACACTAAAATGAAATTTGTAAATTTGTTGGTTTGTATGCGTAATGATTAGTTTACAACTTTGTACAACATCACATTTCTTGATCTAAATGAATTTGAGTTGCATTTGCATAAAAAATTAATCTGACCTGCACTGCCTTGTAAGCTCTTCCTCCTTTGATCAGTGATCTAAAAACACTGGGAGACCAGTTCCAAATTTTAGGCGATAAACTCATCCAAGGAAATTGCATGACAAAAGGGCACCCCTTATTGTCAACATTTTTTGATATAAACATCTCCATATGAAGTTAAATACCTTTCCAATTAATTCATTTCTTTTTATGCGGTGACGATGAGTAATTGAAAGCACACATTATAAGCTATTTTGCTTTGGCATATGCCTTACAGTTTTTCTAGAGCATTTGGTTGTGTAATTAAATTAACTCGTGACAATATAACCCGTCCAGATTGCCTGTCACTAGGTGACTTTTAGCAAAATGAATCCCAGTAACATTTTTCGACAACAGATTTTGATTTTTGCACTTAATTCACATACTTTTTTGCTTTTGGATTGTCGTAACGCAGTTGAACAATACAACAAGAAATTCCAAGAACTGATGAACTAGGTAATTCTGTTTCAACTACCATGAGTTCCATTACAACGATACTTACAAAGTATACTTCACCTAAGATGTTAAGGTTGAATCATATATTATACCACATTTGATGATTAAATTCTTATGTCGCTTGGTGGATTTCAACATGAGAAAAGAAAAACCTATGATATATCGCATGAACTCTAATTTGACTTCCATTTGGGTTAATCCTCTCTCTTCAAAACTCCATACAAAATACATGGCACAACATTTTTCTACATTTTATGCTGCAATTTTACGTAATTCAAAGTATATCTATGTATAAAATCCAAAACAACATATTAATCTAATGACACCTACATCCTTCCCCCTTTTAGACAATCTCAAGCCATAAAATACAACCAAACTCACCCACATTGTGAAAAATTCATATTTCAAGAGAAAGAATTCATTTTTTACCGTCTCTTTGAACACAATTCTTTCAAGTGCTCCTTTTGCCAAGGCAATACACACTGAACCGCTGCTAGCCGACATGAATGTCTAGTTATCAACTAATATGTTGATGGCCTTTTCCAAGGGACAATCCTGAAATCATCGTTGTACTCTTCCATTCCTCTGACCAAGAACTTCCATACAAAAGATCCTGTACTGGACTTCTTTTTCTTGGCAGATTCATACATGATATCGTAAATAACTTTGAAAAACCTGTCTTGTTGAGATGGCTCAAAACCCTTATTCAGATCTGACATGCCAAATTCGGTGAACATGGCAGGATTCATCAGTTCTTTATCGCCATCTTCAATATGAGAAACCGTCCAATTGGCAACATATTCTAGTTTCTCTTCAAGATCTTGGTCACGAAACCTATAAAAATGAAAAGTTTTAGTTAACAATAGAGTAAAGATCAAAAGCCTGTTTTTTGATTTTGTTAAGGTTTGGATGCATGTATATAGTGTCTGCTTGGTATAGCTTCTAGCAAGCTGAAAGCTAATAATCAGATGATAAAAGCATTTCTATTCCAGCTTCTAGATAATCATCTTTTTCAGAGCTATGTAAGTAGAAGTTGCCCCAAACAGACTAACACAAGCACTCAGAATGAAAAAAGAAAAACAAGAAAAAGAAAGAAGCTATAAGCAGTAGCAAAAATCACCATAGCTAGCTTGAAGTAGAACTGAAGCACACAGACCCTTAGGAGGTCCTCAAATAAATTTAAATTCTCATTTTGTAAGATTTTGCAATTCGGGAAATATATGAATTTGAACATTGTCTGTTTGGTGCAGCTTATGGTAAACCGAAAGCTGATAATCAAAAAGTAGAAACCAAAAGCGCCCGTTCCTTAACTTTTAAATAATCATTTTTTTAAGCTTATTTAAGCTATTTTCGACCTTAATAAGTTGTAAGTATGGTTTTGAAAAGCAGTTGCGGTCACCGTAAAAGTTGCAGTGACGCGGTAGCGATTACGGGGTGTAAAAGCCGTAGCATAACGGTTGTGGTAACCAGAACCGTGATTTTTTTCTATTTTTTGCACAATTTGAGGAAAACTTGCCGATACGCATATTTTTTTTTTCAAAATAAAATTTATTGGGGTTTAAAATAAATTTTGATCAATTTTTGTTAAATTTTAAGTATGATCTAATATATTTCATATTTTTAAATCACTATAAAATGAACTTTTTACATTTTATTTCAATAGATAACGATTTTAAATGTCTACAAATTATTTTTTACTAATATCTGAATTAACTGAATAAAAAATATTCACAATTATTAAATGAAAAGATTATAAAATAAAATTTGTGCCATAAATTAAAAAAACTTATAAAGAAAAAAAAATTCATATTAGATTTTTTTCTTTGAGCTTGGATCACTTGTATTTGTTCATTGTTTGTAAGCTTTTGTTTCTGTTTTTTTTTTTTTTTTGGAAAAGGAAACTATTCAGAATATTGTAAAATGGTGTAACGGTGTCTAACGGATCGTTATGGCCGTTACAATACCGCTACGGCCATTACGTAACACTAAACGGCCGTTATACATGCGAATTTCCATCAAATCGTTATAACGTCCATAATAGGTGGCGGTAACTACCACAACTATTACGTGACGGCGTTGCGTAACAGTTACGGCCATTTTTTAAAACCTTGGCTGTAAGCATAAACTATACCAAAACAATTTGGTAGACTTTGAAAAAAAAAAAAAATGAAGCTATAAGCAACTTAGATAAACTGTGTCAAATAGCCCCTAAGAGAACTTACCAATGGTCAGGGTACATATTGTTAGCTTTTGATAAAACTCTCTTTAGAATGAACTATATTTTGTATTGAATTTTTCTCACTTATTGATTCATATATTTTGCCCAAAGGCTTACATCCTTCTATATAGAGAAGATTATACATAAGTTCAATAAATAAGATCCATGAACCTAAACAACCTTACAATTAACTAGGTACATGAATATATAATCTAGACAATGTACTTAATAAATATAAAATACATGAATATAAAAATACATGAATACAAAGAATGTATGAACTCAATGTATCCAATGCATGTAATGTATCCAATGTATCTAATGTAAATATGGCATTAATTTTAACACTCCCCCTTAATGCCACATTGTGTGACACCCAACATTTCTCTAAAAAATTCAAACTTGTCCCTTGGTAGAGCTTTGGTGAAGATGTCCGCAACTTGATCTTCAGTCTTGCAATACTTGATTTGAATCTCATCATCTTCCACAGCTTCTCTAATGAAATGATGTTTGATAGCAATGTGTTTGGTACGAGAATGGTAGACGGGATTCTTTGCCATAGCAATAGCAGACTTATTATCATACATAATTGGAGTAGCTTCACCTTGCTTCTCACCAAAATCATCCAAAATTCTTCTTAGCCAAATTGCTTGTGTAGTTGCCAATAATGCTGAAATATATTCGGCTTCAGCAGATGATTGTGCCACAGTTTGTTGTTTCTTGGATGACCATGAAATTATGCCCGATCCAAGAGAAAATGCATACCCAGAAGTGCTTCTCATATCATCAACACATCTGGCCCAATCATTATCACAAAATCCAATTAACTTTGCATCAAGAAATTTCTCATAAAAAATTCCATAATCAAGTGTACCTTGAATGTATCTCAACACTCTTTTTGCAACCCCAAAATGAATTTGACTTGGACTGTGCATGAACCGAGACAATAAACTTGTAGCATACATGATGTCCGGTCTTGTAGCAGTTAAGTACAACAAACTTCCAACCAAACTTCTATAACAAGATGCTTCAGCTTCTTTACTTCCATCTTCCTTTGACAACTTTTCATTCACAATCAAGGGAGTAGCAACTGATTTTCAATTCTTCATTTGGAATTTCTCAAGAAGTGTTTGAGCATACTTCTTTTGGCAAATAAAAACACCACCATTGTTTTGGTAAATTTCAATGCCTAAAAAATGATGCAATAGTCCCAAATCACTCATTTCATATTTCTTCATCATCTCCCTTTTAAAATTTTCAATCAATTTTTCATCACTACCGGTAAAAACCAAATCATCAACATAAAGTGAAACAATGAGAATACCGGTTGTACTTTGCCTCTTGATGTACAAAATTGGTTTACTTTTGCTTCTTTGAAAACCCTTTTCATTGAAGTAAGTATCAATTTCACTATACCATGCCCGGGGTGCTTGCTTTAGGCCATATAAAGCCTTCTTCAACTTGTACACTTTATCTTCTTTGCCTTTGACAACAAAGTCTTGAGGTTGATCAACATACACCTCTTCTTCTAATTTTTCATTTAAAAATGCTGATTTTACATCAAGTTGGTGCAAGAACCAACCATTTTGAGCCGCCAAAGCAATGATAGCCCTAATTGTATCAAGTCGAGCCACAGGAGCAAAAGTTTCTTGGAAATCAATTCCAGGTTGTTGTGAATACCCTTTTGCCACAAGTCTTGCTTTGTTCTTTTGAATAGAGCCATCCGGATTGAACTTTGTTTTGAAAATCCACTTCACACCAATTATTTCTTTTTCTTTTAGTTTCTCCATTAACTCCCAAGTCTTGTTCTTCTCAATCAAATGAATTTCATCTTCCATTGCTTTCTTCCATGCTTCATCTTTAATTGCCTCTTCAAAATTTTCAGGTTCAACAATGCATAAATTGCATCTTGTGTACACATCACTAAGACTCCTTATATTTCTTGGAGTTGAACTTGGAGATGAAGAACTTGAACTTGAACTTGAACTTGAACTTGAATTTGGAGAAAATTGTGAACTAGCAATTGGTGACAATCTTTGTGGAGATTCAAGAGTTGCAACATCTTCAACTTGTAGACTTTCCGATTCTTCATTGAAAGCAATGCTTTGATCTTGGACTTTTTTTTCCTTCCAATCAAAAGACGCCTTCTCATCAAATAGAAAATCTCTACAAATAATCACCTTCTTTTGATCCAAACTGAAGAGTCTATAGCCTTTGGATTTTGAGTTATAACCCACAAAGATGCATTTTTTACTATTTTCATCAAGCTTGTGCCTCACTTCTTTTGGAACATGAGCATAACAAATGCAACCAAACACCTTCAAGTGATTCACCGATGGTTTCCTTCCACTCCAAGCTTCAAATGGAGTTTTGTCATTAAGAGCTTTTGTAGGACATCTATTCATCAAGTAAACTGCTGTATACACGGCCTCACCCCAAAAAGTTTTGGGTAGCCCCTTCTCATGTAGCATAGACTTGGACATCTCCTCTATGGTTCTATTCTTTCTTTCCGCCACACCATTTTGTTGTGGAGTGTACCCAACAGTCAATTGCCTTTCCATTCCAACATCTTCACGAAATTTCATTAACTCATTTGAGTTGTATTCTCCGCCTCTATCACTTCTCAATACTTTCATCAAACAACCACTTTGTCTTTCAACAAGATTTTGAAATTTCATGAAGATAGAGAAAACTTCACTCTTTTGTTTCATGAAATACACCCAAGTCATTCTAGTAAAATCATCAACAAAGATAATAAAGTATTTGTTACCTCCATGAGTTGGTGTATCCATAGGTCCGCACACATCGGTATGGACAAGCTCCAATGGTGCTTTAGCTCTCCATGCTTTCTTCTTTGGAAATGACTCCCGGTGATGCTTTCCAAGTGCAAAACCTTCACAAATATGTTGCACTTCATGAATTGTTGGCAACCCAAAAACCATATTGTTTTGTTGTAGATGCTTCAAGCTTTGAAAATTCAAGTGCCCAAATCTTCTATGCCAAAGCCATGAATTATCAATCACATCCATCTTCAAAGCCGCATTTTTGCTATACCGGAAAATGAGAGGAAAACTTTTATTCTTCTCTATCTTGATTTTTGCTACAACTTGGCTTTTCCCCCATTTGTCAAAAATTTTGCAAAAAATCGTCTTCAAAGTGAACAAGATATCCATGCTCCATAAGTTGTCCAACACTTAGCAAATTTTGCTCCAAGTCTGGAACTAAGAGAACATTGGAAATGAATCTTGTACCCATCTTGGTTTCTATAGCAATAGTACCTTTTCCTTCTGTTTGGACTAAGGCATCATTCCCCATTTTTACTTGAGAACTGAAGGAAGCATCCATTTTCACAAAAATGCTTTCATCTCCTGTCATGTGATTGCTACATCTGCTATCGAGAAACCATACATCCTTGGTTTGATCTGATGCCTTGTGACAAGCATAGAACATGTGCCCTTCATTTTCTTGCTCCTCGGAAAAATTAGCTTGTTGAGTGCTCTTGACTAGGCAATCCTTCTTAACATGCCCAAATTTGTTGCAATTGTAACATTTTGGCTTTCCTCGAAACCAACAATCTTTATCAACATGATTGCTTCGGTTGAAAATTCCACACTTTTGTTGAGTGGACTCTTCATTTTCCTTTCTTTGAAAATTAGACCTTCCTCTTCCTCTTATATTTTTTGCTCTTCCAGTTGCATTTCTTCCTCCTCCTCTTCCTCTTCCTTGGGAATTAGAGGTACTAACATTGAGCTTGGATTGAAAAGCACTTTCAATTGACTTTTCAGATTACCTACTCAACCTTTGCTCAAATGCTTTAATTGAATCCATCAATTCTTCAATACTCAAATCAGTAAGATCTTTAGTTTCTTCAATGACAACAACAATGGGATTGTATTTCTCCGGCAAACTTATCAAAATTTTCTCAACAACTCTTTGATTAGTAATATTATCCCCATAAATTTTCATTTGGTTTACAAGTTCCATAACCCTAGAAAAATAATCCTTCAACAATTCCATATCCTTCATCTTTAAATTTTCAAAATCTCTTTTCAATGATTGAAGTTTGATGGTTCTTACCTTCAAGTTGCCTCTATACTCTTTCTGAAGAATATCCCATGCCTCCTTCGCTTTTGTTGCATTAATAATTCTTGGAAAGATTGCTTCTGAAACTCCTTGTTGAATAAAAGAGAGAACCTTTGAATCCTTCTTCCTTTGCTCTTTTAATTGGTTCTTTTGGGGATTTGTCAAAGCTCCTTCATCTTCAGGTTCCTCGAACCCATTCTCAACAAGATCTCAAAGATCCGTATAGACAAAAATAGTTCTCATTCACATACCAAAAATCAAAATTTTCACCATTAAAGATAGGAGTGGATACATTTTGGTTGTTGGGATTTGCCATAGACGTCGGTTTGTCCTTCTTCGGGGCTTGTTTTCCTATATCCGATCTCTACGCCCAGCTTGCTCTTGACCCAACCAAAGCTCTGATACCACTTATGTTAGCTTTTGATAAAACTCTCTCTAGAATGAACTATATTTTGTATTGAATTTTTCTCACTTATTGATTCATATATTTTGCCCAAAGGCTTACATCCTTTTATATAGAGAAGTTTATACATAAGTTCAATGAATAAGATCCATGAACCTAAACAACCTTACAATTAACTAGGTACATGAATATAATCTAGACAATGTACTTAATAAATATAAAAATACATGAATACAAAAAATGTATGAACTCAATGTATTCAATACATGCAATGTATCAAATGTATCTAATATAAATATGAGATTAATTTTAACACATGAACAGAGGAAAAATCAAATGGTTGAGATCTTGGAGTTGCGAATAAAATCGGATCCAAGGTTGTCTGCCCATATTCCTGTTGGGTTGACAGTTAGCCTTTTGGGACTTTTAGACCATAGAATCCTTATAGGCCAACAGTTACTAGATGGTTGTTGTCAATTGATTTCACAAAAGCCGACATTTCTTCTATCCAATCCTGCAATAAGATCTATGTCATACGGTTACTTCATATTTAGACATCAATGACTCACCATAACAAGAGAATTCGTGGGTCTCTCTCTCTCTCTCTCTCTCTCTTCTCTCTCTCTCTCTCTATATATATGTACAGGGGCGGAGGCACACAGTGGCCGGGGGTCACGTGCCCCTGGGTTTTTGGAAATTTTGTTTTTGTTTTTTTTTTTTTTTCAAACATAAAGAAAGTATTTTAAATAAAAAAATTTATAAAAATATTATTTAAAGCGAAATGTCAATGACATTTTTAAAATTGTAAGAACAATAATGATTATTTTAATTGAAAGTAAAGAGACTATGATAAATTATATTATTATTTATGAAAATTTTAATATAATAGTGATGTCTATCATTATTGACATGCAAACATAATTAACATCAATGAAGATATATGAAATTTATTGGATTGTTAGGTACATTTGATATGTCAATGACTCTAGAGTTTGTCTTCCATATGTTTCTTTCCATTCATAACTAAAATGATCAATATATAAATTATAATCAATCAACATATCTTCAATTATAAAAATAAAAATAAAAAATTACAATAAGTCATAACTAATATCAAAATGAGTCATAACTAACTATTATTTGATATATAGTCATAACCAAAATAACAACCACAAGAAGTTATAACTAAATTATATCTAACACTATAATGTGTCATAACTAAAGACCACAAAGATCATAATTGCGATATATGATAGATACTTTTTTTATGGTGTGTTTTATAGAATTTCTCTACTAAAATATATTATTTCTATCTCAACTTATCTTCTTTTTTAATTTTCCAATCTACCTGGAAATAGTTACTCCCTAATATTTATATAAAATTTAATCTCAAATCCTTTAATTTAAAATTCACATTTATCCAAATGGACTCTTAATATTTAAGTTCAGTAATATCTCATTGTTGTTCATTAAAAAAAAAAAAATTGCTTGGTTAGAGTTTTCCAAAAATACTTTTCAAAAAATTCTATTTTCTTGTTTTCCGTTTTTTTTATTTTTACTGAATTTTTTTAATATTTTAAGTAATTTTTTAAAATTTTTAGACATAGCTAACATAAATATACCTAAAAAGCAAAAAATTTGTGAAAAAAACCTTTTAAAAATTCACTAAATACCAAAAATACAAACCAAAAAAAAAACGAGAATTCTGTACATTATTTGTATTTTTATGTATTTATTAATTTTTAAAAATATTTTTTCACAAATTTTTTACTTTTTAAATATATCTAAGTACAGTGCATCTAAAAAAGTAAAAAAAAATGTTTAAAATTTTAAAAATATTCACTAAAAACAAAAAATAAAAAAACAAAAAAAACTCAATTTTTAAAAAACTTAATCCAAAAAATTCAAACCAAACACATTGATGTTATCATTAATTTGTGCCCTCTCTCCATTAAATTCCTGGCTACGCCAGATGTTATCATTAATTTGTGTCCTCTCTCCATTAAATTCCTGACTACGCCACTCTATATGTACTTGTACAAATGAAGCGTAAACGAGTTATTATAACCTACCCAATTTAAAAAATGGAAAAAGAAAACCAAACATGAATGCAAATGAATTCTTGATTAGTGCAAGTGTGTATTTTGCACAACTTAATTAATTCTAGTAGACAGAACAGTTTTTATAGACAAGCATTAAAGAACTAAAACTATTTTTGCAACAAAATTCTAGAAGATTGGAGATAGAAGGTTTGTCTGCTTTCTAGTATTTTTTATACTAATTGGAAATAAAGAAGGGCGAATTACACTAATAGTCCCTATAGTTTGGGGGTCGTGTCACTTTGGTCCCTGACTTTTCAATTGTGACACTAACAGTCCCTATAGTTTGGGGCTCGTGTCACTTTGGTCCCTGACTTTTCAATTGTGACACTAACAGTCCCTGAATTTTGAATTTTGTTCCAAATAAGGACAATTGAAGATACCATTACTCAATTTTAAGGATAAAGTCATCAATTTGATAAAATATAAACTAATTTGACAAAAATAAATGTCAAAAAAAATATTTTTGAATTTTTAAGCATTATTTCTACCCACCAAAGACATAATAAGAATTAATTTGGTAAATAAATAAATAAATAAATGCTTAAAAGATTTATTAATTTTGTATAATTTTATCTCTAGTGGGTAGAAATAATGCTTAAAAATTCAAAAATATTTTTTTTGACATTTATTTTTGTCAAATTAGTTTATATTTTATCAAATTGATGACTTTATCCTTAAAATTGAGTAATAGTATCTTCAATTGTCCTTATTTGGAACAAAATTCAAAATTCAGGGTCAAATGTGTCACAATTGAAAAGTCAGGGATCAAAGTGACACGAGCCTCAAGCTATAGGGACTGTTAGTGCCACAATTGAAAAGTCAGGGACCAAAGTGACACGACCCCCAAACTCTAAGGACTATTAGCGTAATTTTCCCAATAAAGAAATGTAAGAAATCTACAGCTTACTCGCCTGAACGATCAGTCATGCTCATTAATTAACTCCTATGCGAAGGTCGTGGGATCATTCCTATACTGAATCCCAGTGATTGTGTTCTTCCGTGTCAGCAAAGTCTGCATGAGTGAACTTAAATTGCATTGGTGAAAAATTTAAACGACATATTATTGCTTTCATGTTTCAATTGATATCTTCATGATGTGTTCCAAAATTACATAAAAGTATGAGATAAGTTTTGACAATTGTAGATATATATATTGTGGTAATCTTGTATTGAGTTAGGTAGCTTTCCTTTTTAAAATCCTTCAATCTTGGGATAAATCATGGTAATTTAAATAATTTTTTTAAATCATGAAATAAATCCTGACAAATTTGAATTTGTAGTGTGATAATTACGAATTTAATACTTAAATAAGATAGCTGATAGATGTTTTGATTTTAAAAATAATTTTGTATGAGATTTTGAAACTATTATAACATCTCTTTTAAAAACATTTTTTTTTGTAAAATATATAAATATATAGTTAATCTCAATGTCACTCTTGTCCCGTCTTAATACAAAAAATTATCAGTTAATTATGAAAATTTTAAATTTGTATTTAAGACTTATAAATCATGGGATAGATCATTATAATTTTGAATTTATATTGTGCCAATTTTAAATTTAAATTAGAAAAATGATTTGTGGCACTAAAACGGTTGGCACTAATGGCACTAATTTCCTGTTTTGGTAACTTTGTTTTTTTTTTTTACCTGATATAGAAATTAGTGCTATTAGTGCTCAAAAAATTAGTGCCACAAATCACAACTGTTTAAATTAATAGATTAGTTTCCATATTTAGTGGTTCTAAAATTTAAATTTTAAAAGGAATTAGTATACTTTCTATTTGAAAGTCATAAAATAAGAGATATTATTTATTTATTTATTTACTGTTGCTTAAATGAGAATTAGCCAATAGAAGAATTTTTTAATTATTTAAAATTAAAAATTTTAGTTTGAGACATTAGAGTTAGAACCCTCAAGATTAGAAATTTTCTTTTACTTATTTAATATATAGATATATATATAGATTTTCAAATTTTGTTTTGATAGCAACGTTATATTTAATATTTTCTCATTTATATCATTATACTTTTTACCCTAACGAGATGTATCAACAAATCATATAATTTAAAAGTAAAATAATATTAAAAAATATATACATATATATTTTAATTTATTTTGAAAAATAGATTAAAAGTTAATTTTTTAATTTTTTTAAAAAAATGTGAAAAAAAGGTAAGAAAAAATATGACGTAAAAAAGTTTTAAAAATTACTTTTAATGATGTTCTCAAAACAAATTACACATCTTAAAATAATGTAAATTTAGGGGTGTTTTGGGAAGATGGTAAAAAGTTAGTTTTTGACTTTTTACCAAGTTTTTTGATTTTTTTAGAAAGTGATTTGAAAAGTTGGTAAAAAGTTATTTTTGGGTTTTTTAGTTAATATTTGTTTATGCTATCACATTACAATTAAATGACCAAAATACCTCCAACCAATTTAGCAAATTTACAATTTAACCTATATGTGGCTTATTTTGATCCATGAAGGGCATAGTTGTAATTTTACCAATAACTTTTTTTTTTTTTTCACCTTTCCAAATGATTTTAATGATAAAAAATCATTTTGACTTTTTTTTTAAAAGAGCTACAAAACGTAGGCTCTGTTTGGTTGTGCTCTAGAATTAGTTTTCAACACACGCGTTGAAGCATGATATTTGGTTCCGGTTTCAAATCAGTTTTCTACACTCTCTGCAGAGTTGTCTGCAGAGTTCTCTGTATTTTCTGTCTACCGGATGACCACCCGGTAGACCACCCGGATGACCACCCGGTAGACCATCCGGATGTCCAACCGGATGTCGGATGCGCTTACAATTTTTTTTTTCTTTTTTTTTTTTTTCTTTTTTTTTTTGCAATTGATTTACCTAATCGGGAAAAATATTTTCTGAAATTTTTTAAATTTTTTTTGTGCTTTAAAATAATTTTGAGTTGTATGTTTAGTTATGAGTTGTAAATTTTTGTATCACATATCAAATGTCACATCAACAATTCCCCACTCAAATCAAACCTCTTTTCCAAAACTATTTTCAAAACTCTTTACCAAACAAATTTTCTACACTCAAATCATAATTCCACAACACACAAACTCAAAATACAACTCATACTCTCAAATCACATTTACAAAACTCTACCAAACGCTACCGTAGTTTTTTTGGCAAGTTGCCAAAATGGGAGCTTTTTTTGAAAAGAGCGGCAAAACATAACTATTTTGGCAAGTTGTCAAAATGATACTTACCTAGAGTAGGAATTTCTGGTGTTAAAAAAGGAAAAAAAAAGAAGAATAATCTTGCTCATCTATTTGTTCTTTTATTGTTGCAGAATAATTCGATCATGTTTGAATAATAATAATAATACCTACCATAAGAGTAAAAATTCTTCAAATCACATAATAGTGACAATTTGACGACCATATCTTCGAGAAGGATATTACGATGAAATAATACTAGTAATAAATATTGACATGATGACAATAATTATGAGAATAATTAATAGCAATATAAATAAGAACAATGTTTAAATACATATTTGTTTATTCTAATCTATACCCCAATGGAATTTTTCGTTACTTGTGATGTAACATGCCTAAATAAAATAATGGATGTGACTAATGTTAAACCATCTAAGAATTAAATAGCACATACTTTAATGGCCAAGCCAAGTGATGGAGGATGGCAGTCGGTGGTTCGAAGACATGGCGGAAGAGGAGTATAGAATAGTAGGACAAATGTGTCTATCCACTCTGTCTTTGTGGACAATCTACCCGAAGCCATGCGAGCTGAAGGGCCGTATTCAATATTCTCCAACTATGGTGTTGTGGTTGATACTTTCATTCCGAATAAGAAGAGGAAAATGACAAGATCCCGGTTTGGTTTTGTCAGGTAAAATTGTTCTGTTGCAGCAGATATGGCTATTCAAAAAGCCAATGGGCTCTGGTGCGATGATAAAGCATTAAAGGTTAAAATGGCAGATTACAGTAAGGAATATGGTACGAAACAAAAGGCTGGTCCATCAATGCAGACTAGAAAGTTTGCAGTGGAACCCAATAAAACACATGTGGGATACCAAGGTAAGAGATCTTTCGTGGAGGTGGTGAGTGGCAAGGCAGTAGGATCTAACACCTCCTACATTATCAAAGCTTCTGAGGAAGGTAATGGATGGTTATATGAGAGTGTCATAGCCAGGTTAAAACCACTCTACGCTGTAGAAGACTTCAAGCAAGAAATAGCAAGAAGAGATCTTGGGGAAGTTCAAGTATGAGTCGGTGGTGGAAGAGACTTGGTTCTAACATTTCAATCTCAGGAGATTATGAAGGAAAGACTTCTGTTAATGAGGAGCTGGCTAAACGAATGGTGTGATTCAGTCTTCGAATGGAAACAGGGGATGTTAATTACCCAAGAACGGCATGTTTGGCTTAGTTGTTATGGAGTTCCACTAAATCTTTGGAGTTGTAACACTTTCATTAACATTGGTAAGATGTGGGGTATTGTGACTGCTCTGGATGAGGATACTCGCAATTTAATCATTTTCAATATGGAAAAGTGCAGATTGCGACAAACTTTATGGATCCCATTAATCAAACCCTCAGCTTAGAATGCAAGGGTGTCCTTTACCCAGTTGGGGTGTATGAGGAGAGGGAGTAAGCATGAGGAAGGGGATGATCATGTAACAGTGGAAGCACATGATAGCAGCAACATCATGGTGGAAGATGACCAACTCAGAGACACTTCGGTGGTGGCTGAATCAAATCTGTAGAAAAGCATGTCAGAAGAAATCGGCTACGTATGTCAGGAGTGCTCTGCAAGACTACTGGTGAGTCCTAAGATGAGAGCCGTTGATGATGGTGGGAGGATTGAAGTTGAAATTCAAACTTCTGGATCGATTAAAACTCTGTGTGGGCCTGATAACATGGGCCGAGGGATTAATTTAATAGTGGACCTGAAATAGACCCATAAATATAATGGATCAGATGCGGCTCCAATCTTGGACAACTCGGTTGTCGGCCCAAGTAGGATAGCTCCTCTCACTGCTGGGCTGGTCCCTATAGATATATGCAACCCAATCTTACATACTGTTCCGATAATCCAAAGTGTAGGGGATTTGGATCATCTTCAACCTAAGCAAACAGTGGGGTTGTATATTACCAGCTCACCCCCAAATTGCTCCAGCTTTCAGAGGAAATAAACAAGAATGAATTATCGGCTGATGAAAAGCCTTCGGATTGGACCCTTTAATTTTGGGAAAGCGACACTGAACCTGCGAAAGGGGGTTGTCTTCAGATCAGCAGCATCTGTCATTTCACTCTCAATGGCAAGCAAATCCAGTAGGGGGAGGTTCGCCCTGTCTGAGCCGGAAGCTACCTTGGCATTGGGTAAAACTCTTGGCATTGATTTTGAAGGGAATGATGAGGAGGTTATTAGCAAATTGCAGCAACTGGAAGCTCTTGATCTGGAGAAGGTTAGAGCTCGGGTTGGGGATGCCAACTAGGCTACTGCTGGCAGGGAACCAAGAGTGTAAATTTGTCTACATGAAGATTCAATCATGGAATATTAGAGGGATTGGCAGACCAGAGAAAAGAAGAAAAATCAAGAAAGGTGTTCTTGAAAGAAAAGTGGATATTATCTTACTTTAAGAGACTAAAAAGTCTGAGGTAAGCATAGGTCTCATAAGATCTATGTGGCTCAGTGATCAATTTGAATTTATGGCAGTTGATGCTGTTGGTAGAGCTGGTGGTCTGTTGGGCATTTGGAATTCGGATGTCTTCCAACTTAATGATTCCTGTTGCAATCATAGTTTCTTGTTGCTGTCAGGTACACTATTTTTTAGTTTTCATTGTGTCATTGTTAATATATATGCTCCTAATGATGTGGCAAAAAGGCAAGAGCTCTGGGTCAGTTTAGTGAAACTTAAAACCAATTTTCCAGGGCCTTGGTGTATGGGAGGGGATTTCAATGAAATTAGGAATTTATCTGAGAGAGTTGGATGTACCAGCAGAGACAGAGGAATGAGGGACTTCAACACTATGATAGAACAAATGGATCTAATGGACATGCCCATGCTTAGGAGGAAATTTACTTGGTGCAACTCTCAGGATAGGGCTACTTGGAGTAGAATTGATAGATTTCTAGTTCATCATGAATGGATCCAAAACTTTTCTCTCAAACTCTAGGGTCTTCCTAGGCAACTGTCAGATCACTGCCGAATTATTTTGATGGAGGATGATAGAGATTGGGGCCCTCGACCATTTAGATTTCTCAATGCTTGGCTTGCATCCCAAGTTCATACCTTTTGTGAAACAAAGCTGGTTTGAGATGAATGTAGAAGGGTGGACAGGATATAAATGTCTTATGAAATTCAAAGCTCTGAAACGGGTATTAAAACAATGGAATTTGGTGTTTGGGAGGGTTAAATCTAGGTTAAAAAGTCTTGAGGAGAAAGCTCATGCTTTAGATTTGCTAGTTGAGAAAAGGTCACTGCTCTCCACAGAATCATGTAGAAGAAAGGAAATTAGGGGTGAAGCTTGGAGATTGAACAAAATGTTAGAATGGATTTGGCTGCAGAAATCTAGACAAAATTAGGCTCTGAAATGGGACAGAAATACAACGTTTTTTCACATCATGGCATGTAGCAGAAATAGTAGGAACACCTTGGGCTCATTGTTTGTGAATGGCTCTCGGATTGAGGAGCCTATGGAGGTTCAGGCTGCAGTTTTTAATCACTTTTCTAGGCTCTTTTCTGAATCTTGGGGTTCTAGACCCAAATTAACTGGCCCCTTTAAGAACATTGGTGGTGCACAAGCTATAACACATTTAGAGGGTGAGTTCACTGAAGAGGAAATCAAACATGTTATCATGACTTGTGAGGGTAATAAAGCCCCTGGGCCTGACAGTTTTAACATGGCATTCTTTAAGAAATGTTGGAGCATTGTAAAATCTGATGTGGTCAATTTCATGAGCGAGTTTCATCCTAATGCATGTTTTGTTGGAGGAATAAACAGCTCATTCATTGCGTTGATTCCAAAATCGGATAGCCCCTCTTCTCTAAATGACTTTAGGCTAATTAGTTTGATTGGTTCCCTTTACAAAATCCTTGCCAAGGTGTTATCTAATAGATTGAAATTGGTTATGCCTAGGATCATTGTTGAGGTTCAGTCAGCTTTTATGGGAGGCCGGAATATACTTAATGGGGTTCTGATTGCAAATGAGATTGTTGATGAGTGGAGGAAATCGAAAAGTAAAGGCCTTATTCTCAAATTGGACTTTGAAAAAGCGTTTGATTCCGTTAATTGGGACTTCTTATTTTCCATGCTATCCAATTTTGGGTTTGGCGATAAATGGATCAAATGGATCAAAGCTTGTGTGTTTTCTGCTAGGATTTCAGTTCTGGTAAATGGTTCATCAACTCCTGAATTCCATCCACAAAGGGGTCTAAGATAGGGCGATCCCTTGTCACCTTTCCTCTTCAACATAGTAGCTGAGGCCCTTAATATTCTGCTGTCTAAAGCAAAAGTGCTGGGACTTTTAAAAGGAGCTCAGGTGGAACCATCTGGATTTTCTATATCCCATTTACAATTTGCGGATGATACTATCTTGTTTTGTGAAGCTAATTGGGAGGAAGTGGTGAATATCAAAAGAATTTTAAGATGCTTTGAGTTACTCTCGGGTTTAAAAATTAATTATCACAAGAGTGTAATCAATGGCATTGGGGTGGACGAGGATTTGTTGCGTAACTTTGCTAGTAGACTTAATTGCCTGCACTATAAATTACCTTTTAAGTACTTAAGGTTGCCCCTGGGAGCAAATCCAGGTCGGAAAAGCACCTGGAAACCTGTTCTTGAGAAGCTCAGGTTGAAACTACCCTCATGGAAGAAGAGACTGCTCTCCTTTGCTAGAAGGTTGACCTTAATAAAATATGTTATGTCCAGTTTACCCACATACTATCTCTCTCTGTTTAAAGTACCTGCTGGAGTGGCTAAGGAGATAGAGAAATTGCAATCCTCTTTCCTCTGGGGTGGATCTAATTTAAGAAGAAAGGTGCAATTGGTCAAGTGGGATGTGGTCACATTAAATAAAAGGTTTGGTGGCTTGGGGGTGAGAAGAATTAATATTATGAATGTTTGTCTTCTTCTAAAATGGTAGTAGCGCTTTGGGACTGAGAATCACTCTCTTTAGAAAGCTGTAATATGTAACAAATACAACTTAAGGGGTGGCAGCTGGACTCCTAGTTTGGGTGGCAATGGCTCCAGAATCTAGTCCGATATCTTAACTTTTGTCCTATCAAACTCAGTGCTACATAACTTTTATATTAATAATTCCACCATTGTGTTGGGGGATGGTAGGAGGTCTCTATTCTGGTGGGATAAATGGGCAGGAAATGTTTGCCTTAAGGGGGTATTCCCCAGGCTATTCACTTTATCCATTGATAAGATGGGTGTGGTTGATGCATACTATCAGAGAAAAGTTGGTCATGGGGATTGGAATCTTGGTTTTAGAAGAGTTTTATTGGCTTGGGAGGAAGAAGAGGTGTCTAGGTTATATGATTTTCTTAGAATTGCGCCTAATTCATGCAGTTCCCAATCAGACACATTATCTTGGACTGCTAGCCCTTCAAGCTCTTTCACTGTATCCTCAGCTTACAATTGGTGGGAATCTTCTCTTAGGCATGCTCTAAGCTGCACTAATTTACTATGGAATAACTGTGCCCCTTCCAAAGCCCAATTTTTTGGATGGTTAGCTTGGCATGGCAAAGTCAAGACTGCCAGCTTCCTCTGCAGAATTGGGGTCCTGGGTTCAAATGTCAACTAGGCTTGTATTTTCTACAACAACGAAGTTGAATATGTAAATCATATCCTCCTGTTCTACCCTTTTGTTTGGCTGATTTGGTCTAACATTGTACGTTGGTGGGGTCTCCAGTGGGTTGTACCTGGTTCTGTGCCTGACCTACTGCACTGGTGGTCTGGCTATAGGATGAAAAAACTGGAAAAGAAAATATGGTTGGTTATTCCTCTTGCTGTCCTCTGGTCCATTTGGAAACTCCGAAATGAATGTGTTTTTAATGGCTCTCAACCTAACCAGGAGGTGCTTTGTGATCTTATTAAGGTGAGAATAGCTCTGTGGGTTAAGGCCTCATCACCCTCTTTGGTGTTCTCTGTTAGCGACATTGTTTCAAATCTACAACAAGTTTTATTCTGCCTCAAACATGGTAGCTAATCTAGTCCGTTATGCTGGTCTGCTTTTGTTTTGGGCTGGTCTGGTCTAGTCTAGTCTATGATGGGTTGGTTGATTTGTTTTGAGTTGCCCTGGCTGCTTTGTTCTGGCCTGCTTTGGCTAGTAGAGTTAGATGGGCTGGCTGGTTGAGTTGTATTGATGCTGGTTATCTGTCAGGCTGGTCTGTGCTAGGCTACTGGGTTGTATGGGCTGGCTGCTTTGCTCTGTCTTGTTTTGCTCTGATCTGGTCTGGTTTTTGTTCTGGTTTTGCTTTGTCTTTTGGTCTGTGCTAGTCTTGTTTTGCTCTGGTTTTGCTCTTGTTCTGCTTTGCTCTGGTTATTTGTTGAGTTGTTTTCTGTTGTAGCTGGTTTTGTTGGCTGCTATTGGGCTGCTGGTTTTCTTTGTTTTTCCTTTCTTCTTCTTTCTGGTTTTGCTTCTTTTGTTGGTTTCTCACCAACTAGCGCTTGAAACTTTGTGTTAGCTCCGAGCTCCTCTTTATTGATGTATCCTATCATACTTTGTATGTTTTCATCAATAAAGATTTTTTGCCGATCAAAAAAATAAATAAATAAAATAACACATGCCATTTACTTGTGTCTAACAATGGTAGTACAGGCCTCTTTTGGGGGGAGGGGGGGAAGTGTCAATTTATTGATTTATTAACTTATTTAATTCACATAATCTCTTTAGTTTTTTATAAATTTTTTCATAATAAACTAAAAAACCAACTTATAAGCCGCTTCCCAAGTAAAGCCACAATTTGGAATGTTCAATTTTTTTTGATGTAAAATTTCAAATGCCATAGGGTTTCCTACTTTCCACTACTTTTTATTTTATTTTATTGGATAAATTACATTTTATCTCTTTTGAAATTTAAAGAAAATATAATAAATTTTATAATTTTGATATGATTACATTAGGTCTCCTTAAGTTTTAATTTATGTAATGAGCTCATTTTTTATCAATAATTTGTTAATTATGTGAATAAAAAAATAATTTTGTCATATCTTTTACACTAAAATGTATAATTTTATTTGTTTATCCTTATGCCTTCATGTCATCTACATTAGTTCTAGCCCATTTAACCTTACTAAAAGAGAATAATTATATCAAAATTATGAGATTTGCTATATTTTGTTCAAATTTTAAAAAAGGGTAGTGAAATTTACCCTATTTAATTTAACTTCTTCTTCTTCTTCTTCTTCTTCTTCTTTATTTGTTGTTGGTATATATTCATAATTTGGATCATATTGTTGTAGTCACTTTTTTTTTTTTATTCAAAATGTTAACATTGGTATATATGTGAAAAATATATTGAAAAATATATAAAAATATAAATGTGTATGAGAATATGTGAAATGTGTATTGATATTTAATTTAATTTTTTTTACATTATTTGATTCTTAACGAATGCTAAGCGATCATTGAAAATATTTTCTTATATATATATTTGTTTTGTGCCATTTTATCACCAATGTTCACTCATAGCCAAAAAGACCATAAATTTGAAAATATCGAAGATTCCGTCTTCGTTTGAGAAAAAACTAATTTAGCTTTTTTTTTTTGACTAATTTAACCTGATTAAATTTAGTTTCATTTAGGAAAAACTTTTGATTTTTTTTTGTTTGAATATGATAGCTGTGAGAGAAGAAGTGAAATGATTATGATTTAAATGTGACATTTTATCTTATTGACTTATTTAACCTATTTTGTTTTTTTGTACTTATTTAATCAAGTTAACTCTTGCCAACCGAGGCCTCAAGCACGAGATCAAGAATCAACAAGATAAATTTAAATTCAAATTTTTAAATTTGGTATTGTGATTGTCTTACAGTTAGACTGCACTAAGAGTCACAACACACTTTTTTATTTTTTATTATTTTAATATGATTACATGAGATTAAGATCTAAATTTTTTAAAAATCTTATGCTTACGCTAAATTTTGATTCTAAATTTTGTGGAAAACCCTTCTTCTAAAATTTATAAAAAATGCATTCTGAAAACTTCGGTTGCGTTTGGTAGAGTTTTGTAAATATGATTTGAGAGTATGAGTTGTATTTTGAGTTTGTGAGTTGTGGAATTATGATTTGAGTGTAGAAAATTTGTTTGGTTATGGTTTTTGAATAGAGTGTTGAATTGAGTTTTGAATTGAGTATGGAATTGAGTTTTGAAAGTTTGATTTGACATGTGAAGTAAGAAAATTTGTTTGGTTTTGAGTTTTGGTAGGGCTGAGGAAGGAATCCGAATAATCCGTAATCCGATCCGGTCCAGTTCAATCTGATAGGATTGGATTGGTTTTTTGAATCCGTGCTTTGGTTCTGGATTAGAAATTTAAAAATCCGCAGGTCACGGATTGGTTCTGAATTGAACCTCACGGCTCCGGATTGGAACCGATCCAAACCGTATACATTTAGTCTTTACTTATACCATATACCCTCCCATATTATATCATTTCTTGTTTCATATAAAAGGAAAATACTAACCCTAACGCCGCTCAACTCACTCAGCCTCACACTATAGCAATCCGGGTTTTCCTTTCCTTTGTTTATTGTATTCCGGACTTGGTTCCGTGAGTGTGTTGATGTCGTATTCTCTTTTCCATCCTTTACTCTTGTATTTGAAGTCTTGGGTTGTGTTGGGCAGGTTTGAAACATGTTGGTTGTGTTTAGAAACCTAAGGTTGATGCCCAGTTTTTGGCCTTCACGCTCGAGCGGGAGTTTTGACGCTCGAGCGGGCCCTTTGTTGTTGCTTCTCCGCTCGAGCGGGAGTTTGGACGCTCGAGCGTGAATATCCATCTCCTAGTATTTTTTCTCTGCAGGTCATCGGACGCTCGAGCGGGAGTTTTGTCGCTCGAGCGGGCTCTTTTGGTTTTGTTCCTCCGCTCGAGCGGGGACCCTGGTCTATAAAACTTCTGGAGGTGTGCATCCGACGCTCGAGCGGCACTTTTGACGATCGAGCGTGAGTCTGTGTCTAATGCTCGAGCGGGGAGTTCCACGCTCGAGCGGGGCGACTTTTATATCACTCCGAAATGTGACATTTTGGATCACTTTTTGACTTTCTTTCTCTCTGCTACTTTTTCAAAACCTTCATTGGAGAGCACCTCACTCTAAAACTCCAACTTCTCTTTAGGGTTTGATCTAGTAGGAGCGATCTTCTACCCTTGGTCCTTTGTAAAAAGTGTGGAGCTTGTTGAGGGCTACATTTTGATCCGAAAAATATTGGGGTTTGGAGCATTTCGAATTTCTTCATCTTCTTCCTTTGAGCTCCGAATTTGAGGTAGGAATAACTACTCATTTTTATAGTCTTTGACATAAACTATTGGTCATTTGGATGTAATGTTGAAGTTGGGTAATTTTGGGTGTTAGGGTTTCAAAATGAATAAAGAGGGGTTTTGTTATTTTGACTAATATATGTGTATTTTGGGTCTTAAAGTGATGGTATTGATGTTGTTGATGATATATGGGACTTTTGGATCATTGTAGAGAAAAATGGGGGAGAAAGCCCTAAATTGTCATATGAATTAATTTATGTAATTAATTTGGAAATGTTATGGAAATATGGAATTGAGTTGGAAATAATGAAATAGGCTCATTATAAGAGGGAATTGTGGAGTTGGATTTACGAATCGCTCACCTTTAAAATTGTTGTCAAATTATCTTTTGATGCATTTATTATCTATTTAGAAATAAATTACTTTGGGCTATCGGTGGAGGATAGTCTTGAATGTTGTAAACCTTGCATGATGATTAGGTGAATTAAAACTAGTCAATTAAATGTGTCATTGAATGTGACGGTTGGAATAATACATTAAATTTATGTATTGATTGATTATGTATATGATATGTGTTTATATACATTGTGTTGTGTGGGAGGAGATAGGGGATGTACTCCACGGTTTAGGAGGAGATAGGGAATGAACTCCTAAACCGGATATTATTTGGGAGGAGATAGGGGATGGACTCCATTGATACAACAAATATGTGTATCTATTGTGAAGTATGGAAGTGTTTTATGTGATATTGATACAGCAAATATGTGTATCTATTGTGAAGTACGGTAGTATTGTTGATATGAGCTGTGGTCTCATGGGAATTGTTTGGCCAGGTTTTGAGCCATATTTATGAATCGAAAACCGGTTAAGTAAAGGAAAGAGAAATGGAACATGGACATATTTGTCATGTCATTGAAATGGATTATGAAATAATTTATGTGGATTAAACATTTATCAAATGCTAATGTTTTAGTCTTTGCTCATATTATGTTTAGCATATCTCTACTGGGCGTTGGCTTACCCTATATGGGACATCCTTTTCAGGTTCAGATATCATGCCACCTCCAAGGACGTAGCTTGGGAAGCTTGAGGCTGCTAGACTTTTTTGTTATTTTTTTGTTGTATTACATGTATTTCAAGCCGATGGCATATTTTGTGTAGAGTTAGTACTCTTTTTTTTTTGTAACCAAGTGTTGACTTGGAAAGTTGTAAGCCCATATGGCATTTACTTTTGTTGTCAACATGTAATATCTTTTGTAAGAATATTCTGATGGTTGTAATATGAAATCTTTTTTCTTTATCGTGAATGTATGATATTATGGGTTTATTTTGAGGGCGTTACAACTTGGTATCAGAGCGTACCGGGTTCGAATACTTTGGGTACGCGGGAAGTGGTTAGTACCACAATGGGTTCGTCTCGCTTGTTAGAGACTTAGATGTAGCGTTGTATGTTTATGTGATAACATGTTTACGTGACTACTTGGGTATGGGATTTAGTTTCTGGGATGTTGATTGGATCCTTGGGTTTTTGTGAGTCTTGTTGGAAAAGCACTTGATCAATGCTGTTTCTGATTGGAACTCTAGTAACGCCATGGGACTATCATTATCCGGAAATGAAATTCGTAAGTGCTTATGTGATTGTGTGCTTACGTGGAATGAATTACTATTGTCCAATGCATTAGGACGCGAGTGTTATAACTTCGGCACATTTGTGAATGTGCTAATGTTCTTCGTTACCTTTATTAGGATGTCAGGACGAGGACGTGGTGGTAGGCGAGGTAGGCCTAAGAGGCAGGAGATACCTATACCGAATGAGATTCCGGAGCAGCATGAGGGTGTTAGTTAGGTCAATGTGGCCGAGCCAGTGGGTCAGCAGGCCATGGGCGCCTTAGCCCGCGAGATGGCAGGAGCTTTGAGGGAATCCTTGGGCATTCTCAGAGCTGAGAATCAGGTCCATGCCCATGTTACTGAGGCAGGGCCTTCCTTTCTGAAGAGGAAGTTTTTCCGCAGGTTACGGATTGGTTCTGGATTAAACCTCACGGTTCCGGATTGGAACCGATCCAAACCGTATACATTTAGTCTTTACTTATACCATATACCCTCCCACATTATATCATTTCTTGTTTCATATAAAAGGAAAATACTAACCCTAACGCCGCTCAACTCACTCAGCCTCACACTCTCATCTCTCATCTCTGACTCTTAATACTCTTTCTCTCTGTCTCTTTTCTTTCTTAGACACTCTCCGATCATCATGCATCTCCAATCATC
This sequence comes from Camellia granthamiana, assembly GCA_036172215.1. Classification (NCBI taxonomy): domain Eukaryota; kingdom Viridiplantae; phylum Streptophyta; class Magnoliopsida; order Ericales; family Theaceae; genus Camellia; species Camellia granthamiana. The sequence goes on along the minus strand of CM069913.1, from coordinate 60,255,516 downwards.
CATCTTAGATCTTCAACCTCACACGCCACTCACTCACTCACTGCCTCTCACACTACATCTCTCTCTCTCGGTACTCTCTATCTCTTCTTTTTCTCAGACACTCTTAGATCCTCCATCTCCGATCATCATCCATCTCTAATCATCCATTTTAGATCTTTAACCGCACACGCCACTCATTCACTGCCTCTCACACCCTCATCTTTCTCTCTCTTCTTTTTCAGACACTCTCAGATCCTCCATCTTCGATCATCATCCTTCTTAGATCATCCATCTCAGATCGGTAGCTGTAGTTTTGTCTCTCTCAGTGAGCTCTCTCTATATATATATGTATATATTATATTTTGTTTTTGGGGGAATCATGTTCTATTTTCTGATTTTTCTAGCCTCAAATTTGTCACATTTGATAAATAAATCTATTTGAGCTCTCCATCTTTCTCTCGGTGAGCTCTCTCTCTCTCTCTCTCTCTATTGATCTGTAAAAAATCTCTGTTGATTGTTGATCATTGTGTGTGTGTCTCAGATTATTATTCATCTTTGTTGATCATTGTTCATCTCAGATTATTTTTCTGTTTTTATATGGGTGTGTGTATAGATCTGTGAAAAAATCTCTGTTGATTGTTGATCATTGTGTTTGTATCTCAGATTATTGTTCATCTCTGTTGATCATTGTTTATCTCAGATTATTTTTTTGTTTTTATATGGGTGTGTGTATAGATATGTTTTTATCTTTTGATTTTTATCTATTTTTAAGTAAGAGATACCTGTTTCATTGTTTATTAATCAGTCTGTATCATTGTTAATCAATCTATTTGTAAGTAAAAATTTTTATCAATCTATCTGTAAGTAATCAATTTGCCATACTTGTATCATTGTTAATCAATCTATCTATAAGTAAATTTTTTTTTTTATTTGGGACATATCTGTTTTGTTATTTAATTATGAGAATCCGTGGTCCTAATTCGATCCAATCCGTGTTTAAACGGATTGGTTCGGATTGGTTCCACGATTTTAAACGGATTGGATTGGTTTCAATTTTTTAGGAACCGTATATAATGGATTGGTCCTGGTTTTATCCCAATCCGGACCAATCCGAACCATGCTAACCCCTAAGTTTTGGAAAGAATTTTCAAAACTTAATTCAAATTATTATAACTTATAACAAAACACACTACTTGAAAATTTTGATCAACACTCATAACCAAACTCTTTTTAAAATTCAATTAAAAAAAATTATTATTAACAGAAAATAACATTAATCAATTTTATAATTGAAAATACTACAAAGGAAATAATTTTTTTTCAAAATAAATATTCAAAAAATTTAAATCATAAATATTTAAATAATTTAAATAATCTAAAAAATTTAATAAGTAAAAAATTAAAATAAATATTCAAAAAATTTAAATCGTAAAAATTTAAATAATTTAAATATTCAAAAATTTTAAATAATTTTAAATGTTAATATTTTAAATTTAAAAACAACTCTACACTCAAATTGTAACCAAATACATAAAACAAAACTCAATTAAGAAATTATTTTTAAAACTCATAATCAAACACATAATTCGAAACTCCATACTACTTTCATAACTCTACACTCAAATTGTAACCAAACACATAACAAAAAAATTTAAAATATTTTTACAAAATAGAGTTTCAATTTATTTTTATAAAATATTTTAAAATTTAAAAAATTAAAATCGTAGTATTTTGAAATTAAAATATTTAAAAATATTCAAAAAAATTAAAAAAATCGTAACATATTTAAATATTAAAATATTAACAAAATTAAAATATTGATTTGAATTGAGTTTTGAAAAAAGTTTTGAATTATGTGTTTGGTTATGAGTTTTCAAAAGTAATGATTATGTTTTGAATTGAGTTTTGAGAAATAGGTGTAGAATTATAATTTGAAAATTCTAAACAAACAACACACTCAAATCAATGAGTAAAATTATATTTTGAGAGGCTTACCAAACGGAGCCTTCAAGTTTTAGAAAACACCCCTTCAATTCAAAATTCATTCATTTCTAAATACATTAATTTTTTTTATCTTTTAAAAAAACTCAAAAAATTATTTAAAAAGCTAATTTCAAACACTCTTTTTGTTAAAAAAAAAAAAGTTAAAACTTACTTAATCTTATTTTTTTAAAACTTTATTTTAATTAATTTAAAAATAAATTTATCAATTATTATTTAAATCCGTACATTAGCATGGGTTATATGCTTAGTTACATATATATATATATATAATTGTTTTTCTAGTCTTATAATTATATTTAACCGATCACAAGTTCTATAAAGGCCTCGTGCCTTTTAAATAGATACTAAAAAAACATAAAAAATAAAAAATAAATAAAAAAAAAAGAAGCCCCAAGACACGGGACACTATTGTAATAAATTTATGTTTTACAAATATAATAATTTTGTAGTAAATTTAAATTTCACAATTATAATACTTTTAGGCCTTGTTTGGCATATACTAAAAAAGACAAAAAGTCAAAAAGTCACTATCTTATTTAATTACTAAAGATAGTATTTAGGCCAAGTTTTGCAAGTCCCAAAAAATTCAAAAGTCAAAAAGCAAAAAAGTCATTACTATTCACAAAAAAAAATATTAAAAAAATATTTTATACATTTTTGTAATACAAAAATTTGAATTACACTGTCAGCCGTACTGCCCTAGCAGGAAGGCAGGTTATACACTTTTTGGGCCAAAAAAAAAAATTTACATATGTAAAGCCACAAAGTTTGATGGTAATGTTGGGCCCTTGGGGCCCCACTAAGGGTTCCATTTTGATAATCTGAACCGTCAATATGTAGAACTCGTCGAGTACTATATGTCTGTAGAAAATCACGTTGATCGGATATCGTTAACTATATGATCAAATCAGTTTTGTATAAACAAAACGGATGGTATGATAGTTAACTGTTGAAAAAAAAACTAATCCGATCATATAGCTATCGATATCCGATCAACGTAATTTTTTATAAGCATATAATACTCGACGAGTTGTACATATTGAAGGGTTCAGATTATTAAAATGGGACCCGTGGTGGCCCCCACGGACCAACCATCACTGTCCAAACACTTTGCTCCGAATGAGGCAATAATTTGCTATGTAAGACACGCTGCCCTAGCAGGGCAGCCGTACAACCTGCTCAACTTTTTTCCCCTATACACTTTATTTATACAATTTTTTATTACACATTTTTTCGTAAAAAGACAAAAAGTTAACCCAAACATCTATATTTCTTTTCTCAATTTTTTAGTCCAAAAAGACAAAAAGTGCACTTATTTAAGACATCCAAAACAACCCCTTAGTTTATTACAAAATAGATAATATTGTTTTATAACATATAAAATCAGAATTATAAATTTTCTCAATTTAATTTTTTTATTTGTTTTCAATATAAACCATCTGTCTATTTTTGTTAAGCAAAATGGACCGAATTTTTTTTTTTTTTTTACCAATATAGGTGTATAAAAAAAATCTAAAATACTATTTTTATTAAGTTTAATGATTAAAATACTATTATTTTTGTCAATTTTACTTAATAAAAATAGATAGATGATTTAAATCACAAACAAATAAAAAACAATTAGGATTTAAATTGATAAAATTAAAAATCTAAAGTTTATTTTATTATAGGGTTCAAACCCTTGGATTTTTATTTTATTTTTATAATTTTCCCTAATAATTAATATATTACATTTCACTTTTATTCCAATAAATCAAACATTACTCAATATAATTTTTAAAAAATTATATAAAAGAAAAATTGTTTACAAACAAAAAAAATTATATAGGAAAAAAATATTTATAATAAAGTATCAATGACATTTTTAAAATTATGAAGACAATCATAGATTGTATTTTGATTGAAATGAAACAACCAAAAAACAAGGAATATTTTCTACCTATCTAAATAAATATATATATATATTTTCTATAATGGGTACACAGTAATGGAACGGTACTGCTTTTTTATTACATTTATATACGCGTATTTTGAGAATTTTTTTTTTTTTTTTATTTTAAGTTTATTGGTTTTTTTTTATTATTATTTTTAAGTATGCACCAAAAATAGAAAGATGATATAACTTAAATAGAAAAATTACTCGTAAATCCCACTTTGAAAAATGTTAGTCCATTTAGTCTTACATGTTTTTTTATAAACCAAATAGTCATTTTTATTTTTGGTAGGTGTTATTGATTTAATTTGATTTGGTGATATTAGATTTTACGTGTATGTCCTTTGGTTGTGATTTGATTTTGATGTTTGTTTGGATTGTGGGTAAGGTGTGGGGTAACATTTTTATATTTTCAGAAATTTGGTGGAGTGATTGAGGGGATTGTTGATCGTGGGGACACGTTACGGCTTTCTGGCTCCAATATTGTTGTGTGTTCATAGATGAGGAACTACAAGTGCACAAAAACCATACAAACAATTATGCAAAAAAGTCATTAAACGGGTCCCGTTACATATAAAACAGTTTTAGATTCGTGTGTCTAAGGGTCATAACAGCAATGCAACAACACACCCGGTAACTTTTTTCCGGCTTCTTATGCATCTCATTCAACGAACCAACCAATGAATTGCGGATTGCTGTTACCCAGTCGTACACCCGTAATGTCTCAAGCTTGTTAATTACACGCACGAATGCCCAACCAATTGACTAACCCGTATTAACAAAAAACAGTTTGGCACATATATACAAACACAACAGCTTTGCAACATCTTCCTCGTCTCGTTCAACCGTGTCACATATTGCTTCTAGTAGTAAATCCTTGATCAATTTTGAGGATATCCAGCCAACGTTCGCACGCCGCCGCTGTATAAAATTAGACGGCACATTCAGCCCATGTGAAAGATCCAACGGCTCTTTCCCACATTGAATCCCAAAAATTAACTGGATGTCGTTGCTTCGTAAAGGCAGCCCACTTCCACCAATGTAAAAGTTCTTGTCTGTTGGGTTATACAATTGAATTAAACGGCACACTATCACATCACATTTTTTTGAATGCATTTGGATTCAGATTGTGGACCCGAATAGCTTCTACCATTAAGTAAAATGGCGTCTTCGCAGTTGACAAATTTGTCTCGCAGTAAATTTCAATTCCAGCACAGTCTTAATCACACCAGCCACGTTGGAACGATACATTAGCTTTGACGTATCGACTTTTGTTTGTCTTCCGTTCCCGGTGCTTTTTTTTTTTAACTTTAAAAGGCAGCTGTGCCTGTCTTCTTGGCACCTTTCTCGTTGACGTCTGCACAGCCAATGACAGACGTGGTGTTCGCTTCCCACGCATTCCAGTTGACCCATCCCGTCTGATATTACCTGCCACAAAAAGCACAACTTTATACTTAAACGGGAATCACAAAATAAATAACAAAAACACATGGAATTCACTAGGAACTACATAACACCGTAAAGTAAAACCGTAAACCGTACATATATGATCATTTGATATACCCATCATTTCCCACCATGGTCACATCTGTGTTTAAGTAAACCATGCACATTCGATTCGGAGTACTTGAAACACTTATTTAGTGGCCACGTTAGATGTTCATACACTTGTCATTGATATTATCCCCATGTACCCGACAATATTCGGTTGCAACACATACGCTTTCACAACAACGTGAATACACAGTAAACAGCCACATACACAACAAAATTCCCACAAGACACGTGCGTATACCACCAAACAACATCACCACTACATTCAAATCACACAATGTAAACCAATTAAACTACATAACAAACCATCTCATTTAATGAACCACGGACACCAGCCATACCATTACCCTGCCAACGTTACCCATATGTACGACACAACAAACTCATAACATAACATCTATGGACTTTGCCAATCCCCCCAAATATTAAATGCCATTGAAACGCAACCCAAAAAACACACCCCCCACAAACAACTACATTACGAGTAACTGAAATAAACGTGAAACAAATATCTTTATGACCATACATTTGTAAAATCACGTACAATTTACCATACAACTCATAACAACAAAAATTAAACACGTAAACCAAATAATATGCTCTGCTAATGTACCCATTGTTTCACATTTGGTAGCCATGACAAAATATTTACCAAAATTTGCTTACCATTACCCCCAACGTACCCAACAACATTCGATTGTAACATACACTACACAGCCATGAAAACAACAAATTTTTGACAACACACCTTCGAATGACAACAACCAACATAGCCACTACGTTCAAAATCCAAACACTAAACCAATCACCCAACAACATCCTCGCAATTACTCCCACTAATCACAAAACAAATACATTACATTTTTCAACTAACATAAAAAATACACCTCCACTACACATCAACAACATTCCCACCCTGTTCCCAAATCATAAGTGCATCTAACATTCAGTTACATCTAAGATTTACCTCGTTCGTATACTTGTGGACAACTACCCAAACACCAGCAACAAAACCCACATGGGCTTCTCACGACTGTAATCAGTAACATCCACCCCATTCCAAAATCACTCTAATCACACACGCACTCAATAAACATACCAAGCAACTACATTGTTTGTCCATCTTCATAAAATAACATCAGCCTGAATCCCATTTTTCCCTAGCAAATATTGTCGTCATAACACATATTACATTTTAAGCAAACACTAAACATAGCATAACAACACTTGGTCCATCAACAAAAATTAAAATTTTTATTTTGGAATTCGGCATAAACAACATCATTAAAACAACCAACAATCCCAAATTCTAACCATAATATGACTTACAAAGCTAATTAATTACGACGTTAGTTTGAAAGCAACATTCACATGCCTACTGCCATCACAAAACGAGATCGATTCACAGACACCGTTAATGTTACTATCTCACTGAGAAGCAGAGTTGAAGAATCCTCAGTCCTCACGGCGAAAACCTTCTGCAAATGTTAATGACGCGTACACCTTGTGGGTCGTGTGTAACGTTATTGTGTCATTCACTATTGAAGGGTCAACATTGCCAAATGTGAATCTTCAATCACACAAAATAAGGATCCCAATCACTAACGTTGGGATACAAACCCAGAATCTTCGATAATATCTTGACCGTTTTGTTCGAAAAGAAGGGAAAACATTAAAAAAGCCTAAGGTACGCTTTTGGGCATTTTTGTCATTCAAACATTAGTAAAAACTTCCATTTGCCCTCCACTAAAAAAATGTATCGGGTTAGTTAAATGGGTATAAATGTAATTAACATTTAAACAGGACTTATCAGTCCACAAAATAAAAGACAGGACCAAATAGTTCAACAAATTAAAAATTGGGATTTGTTGGTGCTTTGCCTAATAAGTTAATAAATTGATTTTTTTTTTCTAATTGCCAAAATAGGCCATAAATTCCACTTTTATAGATCTTGGACTTGTTTTGTTTGTGTTTTAGAGAAAAAAACATTTAGAATTGTTTTTGAAAAAATAAAAATTAATTTGATAAAAATAAATATAAAAAATACTATTTTAAATTTTTAAAAATTATTTCTAACCTCCTAAGAGATAGAATTATATAAAAATGATAAGTTCTTTTGATTTTTTTATTTCTTTCACCAAATTAATTTTTAGTTTTTTAGAAAAATTTTCTGAAGACCAAACTAAACATTGTTTTTAATTTTATTTTTTTGAAAATTACGTTAAGTTGGAAAGTAGAAAATTAATTTTATTTTAATGGCAATGTTAGCCTCTTACGCTCTGTTCTGCTGGGGATCTACCTCCTCTTTTTGTTTTCTTTTTGTTTTCTTTTTTCTGTTTTTCAAACTTCCACCTTTAACTCACAGTTCAAAGGTCCTCAAATGCTGAAAAAAGGATAAAACCTACTCGAGGTCGAGGTCGAGGCACATCCACACTTTGGAGAGATAGTGGGACCTAGGGCGATGCATCCAGAATGGAATCTCAGAATTTTTTGAAGTTGAGACAAACTTAAAGACTTCAATTTTCCATTTTTAAGATGAATATAAGAACAACACCATGCCCAGATTAGGAAAGATTTTAGCAAAACACAATTGAATAGTCAGTAGGCCAAAAGATGAGCCACCGTTACAAAAGAATCGTTGGCCGGCCAAATGTACTGACTTCAGGGGCTGTTACGGGTTTTTAGACCTGAGGCTCATTTAAACACATCTTTGGCTTCTTATTTCACACATGCACAATTTGAAAACACTCTCCTTCTCTCTCTAGGTGCTCTCTCTCTCTCTCTAGATTTTCACTCTATTCGCCTTACCCAACGATCCTCGCAATTTTTTTTTCTTGAAACCCTTTTTGGCCCTTGGCTGATCCTTTGACAAATCTTGAAACCGATACTGAGAACTTGGGGGATATCATTACTGTTTCTTTGATCGGGGATGAACTAGTTGTGGACTCCACCAGTTTCATTTTGGATGCATCGAGGGCACTGGACCTCGCTTGGCAATTGGAAAAAGGTTTTGAGTTGGGTTCGAGCCGAGTTAGTGGTTTGTGGGTTTACACTAGCAAAGAGATTAGTTGTCTTGGTTATGGTGGTGACGACATTGACTTCAGTGGGCCTAGGAATAGTTCTACTCATGAAAATCAGTATTTATAACAAAGAATAAATAACAAAAGAGTAAAAGAAAAGGTAATGAAAAGCATTCAAAGATTAACCTCTTGGAAAGAGGAAGAGCTTTTTAGTTAGCAAACTTCAATCCAAACACCCTCAAGTATCTGAAATAAGGTTCAAAACTTCAGCCAAAAAGATTCAAGTTTGAGCTTCAATGGTGTATCTATAGTGTATCTATTTTGAATATCAAGAGGAAGAGCTTTGAAGGAACTCCTAGGCTTTTAAAACATTTCTCTAACCCTAAATTTTGAAGGGAGATGATCTTTTTTTTTTATAGATTTTCAACCGCCTTCCAACAGAAATATCTTTGAAAATGGACAGGTGGCCAAATCCCGTGCATGGGAGCAACCTATGTTGCAAATACAGATTTTGCGCTGAGCATGGCCAGCCGACCGACCAATCAATTCTACAGTTGGCCTAAGAAAGTGGCCTATCGGCCAATAAATGGATTTGCTGCTCTGTGAGTGGTCTGGGAAGAAAAAAAGAAGGTTTTGTCAAAATGGGGTGCAAGGTTTAGGTTTTTGAAGCTCAAAATCGAATTCCTTTACTGAAGATTCAAAAGATTGCACAGCGTAACGTTTCATCATCAAGTGTTCGGAGTGAAGTGCCCAAGTCTTAAAGGCGATCAAAATGTGGTGTTTACAAGGGGATACAATACCATGGCCATATGTACAGAAAGATGTTGACCTTATGGTCGTCGATACCGACTATGCATGTGGGTCTTATGACTAATCTGATCTATTAGCTAATGGATGTACCACATATAACTGTTTATGAATTATGTATAAGTATGTGAATCTGTTTCTGATATGAACTCTAATTTTTGAATCTATGATGGACATCATTCGTAAACCCTTTACTCTTTTGTTATTCATTGGGCTCCAACTCACTGTATTATTTATGTATGCAGGTGATCAGGCGCGAGACCATGCCTAAGTTGCTAGCCTAGAGTTCTATTTTGTCAAGCCAACCACCGTGCCTCCTGATGAGGTTCCCGTTAAGAAGTGGTCAAGTTTGGTGAACCATCTTAAAGACTTTTGTTTTCTTTTGTTTTGTCTAAACAAGTTTCTGTGTATGATATAATTAAGGCTAAGACTTGTTTTGTTTTATTTGTGTAAGGGTGACGTAAGGCGGATGTATTTATGATGTCATACGTACGTGTAAATTAAGTTTAAATTTTTAGTCCCATATACGTCTGCACAGCTCTCTGGACATTGTATTTTGATATTTACTTCTAGTAGCCCCTTTAATTTTGTTAATTTGTTTCAAAGGCCTTTGGTAATCCCATGATTACTGGTTGGTTACGATGCTAAACCTATAGGGGCGGGTTTGGGTTGTGACACTCACCCGCCTCTTCTCACTCTGTCATGGTCTCATTCGATCTCCCCTTGGGTTCGCCATCAGTGGCTGTGAACTAGAGCTGATATCAAGGATTGAACCAGAGCTCCGTTGTTGTCATCAGTGTTAGATCTTTCGGTTGTCAAATCATCTTCGTCATCCCTCACCAACGCCTCCCTAGATTCGCCTACCCTAGACCACTACCGCGTTTCGGTGCTTGTGTGCTTCTAGATTTCAACTTCATTCAATCATTGCTCTGTGTGAAATTCATAGATCTTTTTATTTAGTTTTGTTTTATAGTCATTGTTATGTGTTTGTATTCATTTTATGATCATATCTAGAGCTTAGTTACTTAATTCTGCTCTTTGTTGCAGATAATTTGTGAAAAAGATGAACAAATCTTGGGATCTTTCATCAGCTAATCCTTAAGGTTGTGCTTGGTTTGAGTATTCGAGGAATGATTCGTGAAGTGAAGGGAAAATTAAGCTAAAATTTTCACTTTTCACTTCACTTAACATGTCATTCTATGGTTTCTGGGCAACCAAAGGATGTGATTATATATATTTCTGTATTTATTTACTTGTTTATGTCTATTTTTCACCCAAGCCTGTGTAGGCAATTCAGGAAAGAATGTATTATAGTTGATGAATAGAACATAGAAATGTAGAGAGAGAGAGAGAGAGAGAGAGAGAGAGAGATAATAGGTTTGTGTCCACACACACACGCACACACACACACACACACACACACACATATATATGGTTTACAGGAAGTGGTTTGGATTTGAAATTTTGAAGAAACTTAGATCCAGAGCCATGGAAGTGTATAAGGACAGATGGGAAGAAGTTGTGGTACCCAAGAAAAATATACAGATAAATTTATATAGATAAAAATTATACATATACGAAAATTTGTACATATAAATTTTGATAGAAAATTTGTATACGTAAAAATATTGAACAGATAAAAAATTAGACAGATAAAATTTGGACAAATAGAAAATTTACACAAAACATTGAACAGATAGACAAAAAAATTAAATAGATAGACAAAAAAAATGAACAGATAGAAAGTAATTTGAACAGATAAAAAATAATTTGAACAGATAGTCAAAAAAGTTAACAGATAAAAAAAGTCAACAGATAAATTAAGAAGTAAAATTAGAAATAAAATGTCCTTCAAAACAACACCTCTTTAGATTTGGTCCGATTACATCCCACCCCTTAACGTTATGGAAATTACATTCCTACCCCTGTAGTTAATAGTCTCATTTCACAAATCCCTGTTTATACAAAAGGCAACAATTCCTGATAAAAAAACAGAAAAAATTATATTTAAAATAAAAAGTAAAGCAAAGGAAAAAAAAAAAAAACCAAAGCAAAGCAAGGCAAGAAAAGAGAGACTATATGAATTCAATATCTTTTTTATACCAACGTTAATTTCGTCTAAATAATTACAATGACAGGAGGGTCTGTGTAACTTCCCAAACGTTAAGGGATGATATATATTAAACCCAAACCTCAGAATGTGTAAGTGTAATTTATCCAAACAAGTAAAAGTACCTCTTGCCAAATTATTTCATAAATGATAAATCTCTTATCAATTAAAAAAATACACTAAACATAACGCTTTAGAGATCCTCCAAATTAAATTTATCACAAATTTTGTCATAAAAATATGGTGGATGGTGGGCCGGGTGGGGGGTCATAACCCTCTGATAATCTCAATGTAGTTCCATCTTTGTTTTCGGACACACATTAACAAAAATTTAATCTTAAAAACACAGTATATGTAATAAGATTAGTCAAGTAGTAAGCTTAGTAAGCTTATAGAAAAATAATTGTAATGTTGTCTCTTCTTAGATCTAATATAATTTGTTTATTTTTGGCTGATAAACTAAAAAATAAAAAAATTAAGGGTGTTTTTATTTGGATGAACTGGATAATGAGAGATTGTAATCCATCGAACTATTAGTCTTGGGATACACTATCCTCGGATTATTTGGTTGGACTGAATTTGTATTCTATATTTGTTTAGTGATGAGATTATATGTCTGGATTGGATTATTTTTAGTGAATCCAATGTTTGATTGGACGGACTGGATAAGGATAAAAGTTCAAAAAATTGTTTTACCTTTTTTCAATTGTTTATTAAGTAATAGTATGAGAGTAAAATAGACATTTCACACATTAATCCCATGAGATACCAATCCCATGGAAATAATCCCATCCCCAGGATATAATAATCCCTCATAGGAGGGACTAATAATCCGGAGTGACTATTAATTCAAAGTAAAAAAATTGAACCAAACAATAGACTATTAATTTGAATGAACTAATAATCTAATCCCATAAAATAACCCCTCAAAATAAACACACTCTAATGTTGCGTATTGTTACCATTGAAAACCTACTTTTTATCACTATTGTTATATTATAGTTTTGACAAGTATTTTGAGAGCTCCATTGGAGAGGTTGTGATGTCGTCTTTTACTCTGTCGTTGATTTGCCTCCAAGTTCCTGGAAGCCTGCAAAGTTTTCAGACCTTATTAATTATATATAAATCAACTAATTATGTGGATTGATTTTTTTGATTTTTTAATTATTTTAATCTGAAATTAAAAAGGTTTATTTGAGATAGATTTTTAGATTTTTTTAACTTTTGTTAGAAAAATAAAATAAAATGATCATAATTTGAATCAGACATTTTGTCTTATTAATTTTTTAGCCTATTTTATCATTTTGTGACTAAAATAACCAAAAAATTAATACCAAACATAGCCTTAAGTCCTTCGGCCTTCGCTTGAGTAGATTTTTTTAGTTTGATTTTTTAATTTTTTAATTTTTTTAATTTGGTTTAAAAAGTACTATTTAAGATAAATTTTTTTAGTTTTGTGAAAAAAAAAATAATAATTATAATCGATTTTAAGTCACATCATTTTTCATATATTACACGTGAAAAAAAAAGAAGAAAAGGTATTGCCGTGAAAAATAGATTCACAATCAGTGAATGAAAAATTGACACATCATACACACTAGATACGCCTAAAAAAAATTTCAAAAATATTAGAGTACTAAAAAATTTTACTAAAAGTTATATCAAATATCTTATATGGGTGTAGGACCTACGTGGGTGTGGATCCCACACCTATATGAGATGTTTGATAAAAATTTTAATAAAATTTTTAGAATTATCTGATACCTCCCTACCCTTCATTCTCCCTAGTCAACAACACAGCCACAGACTAGTAGCTCCTTCACCTTGGTCCATCTACTTCCTCACTCCCGCGGCCACCACCAACTACCATCCCCTTTGACCTCTTCCTTTCTTTCTATCAACCACCACTCAGGCCCCTAGCCATTGACTTATCTCCCTTCGCCTATTTTTTTTCCCTTCGGTTTGTGGCTGGCTGTCATGGTTGACTCAAACCACACAGTTTCATTTCGATTTATGCCCAAATATTCAATTTTGTGTTAATCAAAATTGGCATAATCTTTTCAAAATCCATCCTCTATTTTAATCCGATCTAAAATTTTCCAGCAATCAAGTTGAAGACTTTGGTATCTAAAAGGATTGTCTACGATCAAGGCATTTTTCAATTATTCTGTGTGACGAGGGAGAGAGGAAGGAGAGAGAGGGAAGGGGTAGTGATTGGTGCTCATAGCTGGGGATGAAAGAGGGGAGGGTTGGTGATGGTGGTGGTGGCTTGGGACAGAGAAGAGGAACAAAGGTAGGCGGTGTGGTCGCCAGTCGGTGGTTACAATTTTGATTAATAAGAAAGAAAACAACGGTAGGTGATATATTATTTTGATGACGTGCCCCGCTTCTATTGGCTATCCATAAATCTTTGATTTTACGGGTCATCCATGTAGAACACAATCTCATCTCAGATATTTTAGTAGATTAAAAATGATTATAATTTTTAGACTGAAATAGTAATACTCTTTTATTTATATATATATATATATATTACCATAATAGGGTGTAGACACTCCATTTTTTACCGTCCTCAAGACTTAGATGTCATCGCTCGTGCACCTGATGATTGTGTGTTCGTGTTCATTTTGAGCGCTCGAATTCCTCGGCGGAATGCCTTGTCTTTGAGCCTTAAAACCTTATTATTTATGTGCCTTGTTTTGCACCAAAACTAGGTGTTTGGACCTCTTGGTGACCTGTTGGCCACCACCCAAGGCTGTCGGCCATCGGATGTTTTTGTCGGCAGTGGTGGCCGGTCGGCCATCAGTGGTGACCGACGACTACCAGTGCCTTTTTCCAGATATTTATTGACAGTTGTGCCAGCTATTGCACACTGAGCTACATCTCCATACACGTGTATAGTGAGATGTTTCTAAGCTCAAGGGGTGGTTTTTCTATATATAGCGGGGTTCCTCCCCCATTGTGAGGGGTTAGAAAAATTAGAGCAAAAATATTTCTCTCTCTAAAATTCTCTCTCTTGATATTTTATACACATTTGCACATAAGTCCTTAGCATTTGCATATCAACCCTTAACCAAATACTCTCACCTTTAGGCTGAGATTACGTGGAGTCTTGTTTGAGTTCTAGAAGGTGGTTTGAGCTTGGATTGTTGGCTATTTTGTGCTTGGCTTCAAAGGTATAGTGCTTACCTTGTTTAAGCTTATTTTGGTATCCTTGTTTTGTCATCTTTTCCAACTGTTTTTGGGTTGATTTTGAACTGTCAAAAATTCTGTTTTTGTGGCTTAAAAGTATTGGTTTGAGATCTCTTTGAGTTAGGGGGTGGTCCACCCTTCTTGCTCCTTTGCTTGTTAAGCTTTTGTACCATTTTTTTATCACTTTCAAATCAACTTTTTTGGGTCTTTTAACCACCAAATTTCAGAGGTTTTTCAGTGGTAAAAACCTTGTTTTTAAGTCCAAAATTGGAGGGGTTAGCCTCCCATCCTTATGTCTTCTTTGCATGCCTAGTTAGTCTCACATGTTAGCTTATTATTTTAGCTTTTTATGGCTCAAGTCCAGCATGTTTTTGCCTTTGAAACAACTTGTTTTGGCTCTGTTTTAGGCTGGTTAGTTCAGTTGAGGCTTGTTTTGCATAGTTGTGTTGTTAATCTCCTTCATTAACTTGATGTTTTAATGCTATGATCATCATTGTTTTGGGTTAATAGAATGTTTTAGTGTTGTTTTACACTTCATTTTAGCACTTAAAATCTCCGCAATCTCACTCCATTCTTCACTCTTTTATTTGCTTTGAAAGTGGCTTTAAACCTCTTGTTTGCCTAAGTGTGAAATAGAGGTGTTGCATCTAATGGTTTAATCCCTTAGGGGGTTCATTACCAACAGTGTAATGCCTCTTTTCATGCCCAAAGCAACTTATTGTTTGAGCCATCTTTCCATTAGAGGACACTCACTAATGGACAAATCAATTAAAGAATGGTTTTGGTAATTAAAATGAGTAAACAAAATTGGACAAGTAAAAGAAGCAAGATAAGCATCTTTTGTGTTGCATTGCATGTGTTCGAATTGGACGTTAATTCGAACATAAGGAAAATGTGACATTTCATACTCAAAAGTGATGAAATGTGCCACTTTCCTTGGTCACCATCATCCTTGATCATGCATGATAGAGTGGTGGTCTTTTTGAGTCTTGTTTTACACTCATTAAACTTGTACAAACTTGGTTCTTTCGCTATCATGCATGGAAATTGCTTGATTGGTGGTTTGAAAGCCAAGAGTTTCACTCCTTTGAGCTTGTTTGATGATAAAGAGTGTAAACAGTACACACAAACCTGTGAGAATACACTGTTTTGTTCTGTCTGCTCTCTATTGCAGCAAAAAGAGGAGTTCATGTTATCAGTGGCCGACCGGCCACCACCAGTAGCTGACCGACCACCAGTGGTAGCCGACCAGCCACCATTGGTAGCCGACAGGCCCCCTATCGGCCACTAATGAAATTTGCATAGTGTGTTCCTGAGGTGGAGCAGAGATATTTTGGAAGTTGACATAATTTTTGGTGCTCAAATGTGCAAACAAAGGCTAGCAGCAGCAAAACGGTGGCTTTTCGGGTGGAGGACCGAGCATGCATGCATCCCTCGTTTCCCGAGGCTGTTTAGTTAACTTGTCTAGTTAGTTAGTTGTTTAATTCGTGTTGTAATTAATTTTCTTTGTAATTAGTTAGTTAAGTATTGTAATGTTTAATTAGCTTAGAGTAGTCAGTTAAATACTATGTTGTAATAATTATCTTAGCTTAATTAGCGTAGCTAGTTGGTTAACTTTTATTCATTTGGACCCTCCTTCGTGAGGGCGTAATGTTGTAATAAGTGTGCGTGCATGTATGTACGTTTTCTAACCCCACGTCTTTCTCCCTTTTATTTAATCGCTTTTGATGGTTAGATTGGGGCATGTTTTAATTAACATATCGCATACTTACATCCATTCATTTGTATTACATGCACCGAGACTCGACGTATCATTCAAACTGCATTGCACTTTCAGTACTTATTTGGATACGTGTTTAGCCGCATGTTGTTCAAATCAATCATATGTCATATTAGTAGCCGAGCCTATTAAATTATTACATGTATTGCATTAGACACTTAACATAGTTTTTGTTTTGGCTTGAAGTTTTTTGTAAGTTTTTATGCTTTAGCATACTTGCATGAGTGTGATTGTCATGTTGCCATGATTAGCATGCTTGCCATAAGGCTATGTGCTTAAATACTAAACTGCATGAATGCCTGTGGATGAAGGCTTATTGTTTGAATTAGAACGATTCAACAAATGCGCGTTTTAAGCCCACTTTGTTGTGGCAAAATCATGTTTTAAGCCCACTATGTTTGGTGGCAAAACCGCAAGTTTTAAGCCCACTTGAGGTGGCAAATTCAAACCATTTTCGAAAACGAACATGAGTTGAATTGTTGCAAGTCTTGCGACTAGTCTATACTTGCTTGTGTGCATCACATAGTAAAGCTAGTTTAATAACCGAAATAAGAACATATAATGTTTATAAAAACGCATATCATGATTAGTAGAGGCCAATCTTTTGATCGGGCGAGCGGGGGTGCTCATTTCATGACCTTCTCCTCCTGTATCCAAGTTCCCAAGCCGAGACAACTTTGGTGATGACGGACACGGGGCTTCGACACGAGTCAGGGTTTCCTAAATTTTTTCAAAATAAAATATTTAGGTGGCGACTCTGTATTTGGAAAAGCAGTCCAATTTTGGCATTATTTGATTTAAAATCGATTTTCCAAAAAAGTTTGCCGGATTCTAGACTCTTTGGTGCTTATCAGTTTCACATTGCACTTGTGAGACTAGATTCAGAACTGCGGGAGTCTGAACTGTGAGGCCTTATTTTCAAACCCTTTCCGAAAGACGGGGCGCGGAAAAAGGCGAGTCCACACAGTGCTTTCTATATCTCTCGGAATTAAACTCTAATCTTGAACATTCCTTTAGATATCTAAAGATACAATGACCTAGGGGTGGACATTTGTCGAGCCGGATTCAAGTCGAGCCATCATTACATAGAAAGGGATTTTGTATCTGAACAAGCTCGGTCCAACTCTAACATCGAGCATCTTCATCTGCTCAAGTCTATCTAAAAAACAATTATAAATTTCAAGCTCACCCATCGGACAATATTTTTTTTAAAAAATTTAAAATATTCCATAATTAAATTTAATCACACATTATATTTATAAAATAAATATAATTAAATCTTCATAAATTGAAAGATTTTGTGTACAAATTGAAGAATTTCTTAAATATATTCAATGAAACGTTGCCACAAATATGGATTTCAATAAAATCAATAAAGAAATCTAGATTCCAAAAAAGTGTATATACATATATTATAATGAATTTATTTATTTATTTATTTAGTAGCGGGTCAAGTTGGGTTAAAAGTATAAATCTCAAGCTTAACCCATTAATATATCAGGATAAAAATGTTAGCCCAACTCGGCCCTATAGGTTAAAATAACCTTTTCAAACCCTTAAAAAATAGGATCAGGCCAAACAGACTAGGCAGGCCAACGGGTCAATACCCATTCCTACACTCAATATGAAACAATTCGGAGCACATGAAAAATATGTTATAACTAATACAGTGCATTTTTTGAATTCTCATTACATTTCATGATATGTTCACACATTTGGTGAGACCTTGTTATTCCATATTTTTTGAAGTATCCATTTTGAAAAATCTAGAAATCCCCTAGATATTGATTTGTGATTATGTATTAATTTTAACCAATAAATAACAATCCCAATCAAACAATAAAGATAAATCGACACAATGATTTTAACGTGGAAAAACTACAATTGGAGCACCTCCAATTATAAAAAAAAAAAAAAATCATAGGCAAAAGCCACAAAACAATCCACTAAGAAGACAAAAGGAATTACACAAGTGTACTCTCAATTACCTAGCGAATCTACACTTGAACTGAAACGACCCCTATATGTCTCTTCCACCACGGTCTTCACCTCGGAATTGTCTTGCCCAACATTGAATCTACAACGCCGATGTCAAATTCACGACGATGAGCCACTCCAAAATCTACCAAAGCTTCAGGCCCAAATTCCACGGAATCCACCGAAGAACAACTTTCTCTTTTGTATTGAATAAATAAAACAAACAAACCATTTGATATGATTCACTCAATTCATGATTAATCTCTCACAAATATCAAAGGAAAACAAGCAAAGAAACTCTAGATAAAAACCCAAGAACAAGATCTGGAAGCCGTACCCTAAAATCGGATGGAAACTTATCCATGATCTCTGCTCGAGTGCAAGAATGGCCGCTCGAGCAGACTGATGCTCGAGCGCAAAACCACAACTTCCAGTACTTTTGTAGACAGTTCAAACTTCTGGAACCAAAGATTCTCCGCTCGAGCATACAAATGACCGCTCGAGCGGACAAGCAACTTCGACTGCATTTTTGCTTTTTGCTTCGGAGCGCTGCCCCTCGATCCCGCCTGGGTGCTGTCCTGGACCCGCTAAGGGACACTATCCCTTCAACCCTCGCGAGCTGACCGAGCAGCTCGATCCCTGACATAGTCAGCGAAGTGGCAAATATGAAAGAATATACATCACAAACTTCTCTGCAAGGCACAATTCGGATTGGATTCGCATCTAAAACTCATAATCTCACTGAAATAAAAGAACGAATAAAATTACAACTGAAAGGAATTTTGTCAAACGGGATTGCTAAGAATAAAAATCTAACACATTTGTTTTTGTTTTTTGCTTGACCAATCTGAGTAGAAGGGAAAGAAAATGGTATATGGTAGGTGCTGGATTAAAAGAGATCGAAAACTTATTTGATTGGGGTGGAATAATGAAAAACCAGCAAGAATCAATTTAGTCCCTCACTTAAATTTTTTAATATGTTACAAAATTCTCATCGTTATCATCTGGGTCATCAGTGATGGGAGTTAATTAATGGCCCATTTGGATTTGGGGGGTTTGATGAGAAAGAAAGGAAAAAATAAAAGGAGATCTCTCATAATTTGTTGTTTGCACGATTAAGTATAGAAAATAGTGAGAAATAATGCGTCATTGTGACAAAAGGAAAATCTTTTAGAATTTAGTTTTTATTTCTCATCAAAAGTAGTGAGAAATCAAAATTATCAAAAGTGATGAGAAATCAAAATTGTTCTTCATAAAAAAATTTAAATTATCTCTGTAAAAATAAAAACAAATAAAATAAAATTATATATATGTCATTTTTTACTTGTTATTCATTTAAATAAGATGGTAAGAAATTACAATCATTTTTTTGACCTAAGTAACAAATTTATCATTATTTTTCTTTCTCAACTCAATCCATCAAAGCCTAAATGATTAAGATTTATTCATTAGTTTGTGGTTGTAAGAGCATCTTGTCCCAATAGTATGGTTTGTCATTAGCATATTTGGTCCGCGGGTTCACTGAAACCGTCTCTCCAAAATCCAAATCCTGTTTTAACAGAAAATTCATGCATTGAATTGCCTTTTTAGTTTCTCTATGTGGTTCCATGAGATGAGTGTCCTCTTGATGTTTTAAAGCAAATAAGTATAATTACAAAGAACAGTTTCGGATTAAAATTGTGATCTTTTGATTTAATAAAAACACTGTTTCATTGACAAATCAAAAGTGGTTACATATATGGTACCTTGATCAAAGCGGCAAAGTCCGACGAAAACAAGAACTAAATCGCCCACGCATAGTCGATGAATGATGGTTACTACAACAAATTATTAAAATCCAACTGATGATGATGATCAATGAAACAATAAAAAGGACAATATTGTTATCAGAGTTCATCATTCTTCGAGTTTGAGTTATCTGAGAAGGAAGGGAATTCGATTTTAGAACCGCAAGGGTGACTATGGGGTAGAACTGGGCATTTGATGAAGTTGGACCCAGAAGAGTCGACGCACATGTAAACCTGGTAGAGCTGGTGGTTGCCTGATGTATCCACATTGCACTCAATGTAGGGGGTGACTCCAACAGTTTCTCTAATGGCTTCTTTGATGCTCTCTAAGTGGTAAAACTTCCCATTTGGTCGAATACCTGTAAATTTTAACTTCAAACTTTCATTAGGATATGGTCAGGCCTGTTCCTAATAGTAACGGGATATGTATTTACAAGGCCTAAAAAAAAATAAGAATAATTTGAAATTTTTTTATAAAACACCACTGCTCGGGCAAAATTGGCCGATGATGTTTAGGCTATTCGACTTCATCTAAAAAAGCAGCTTTTTGGTTAATCATTTGGCTACATTATAAATAAGTTATTTATTAAGTTATTAGTTTATTTGGGTCATATCACCTCTTTACTTTTTTACATGTCTTTTTATAATAATTAAAACAATCAATTTATAAATCATACCCAAAACAATAAGGTTTTGTTTGGAAACATCCTAAAAAAGTCAAAAAAATCATTGAAAGGGCTAAAAAAACTGAAGAACCATATAAAAAAAATCAAAAATTCTTTTTTTTTTTCTCTACTTTTTGTATTTTTTTTTTAAAAAAAAAAACTAAAAAATTATCTTAAATATACTAATTTTTTTCACCTCGTCCAACTTTCCATTAACAAAAAAATAATTTTTTTTAATAATTATCAAATGCATTAGTTTTTATTTTTAAAAATGCAGTTAAAAAATATTTGTCAAACACCACCTACATAGCATTTTTGTAGTTAAAAACAGAGAAATAAATACCTGCAGTGGTGAGGGCTTGAAGAAGGTTGGCTTTGTTCTTGAGGTCAAGAGCAGTTTGGAAGTAGCTGTGCTGGTCAAAGACAGACTCAGCACAAGTCCCATGTTTATTCCATTCATGTCCCCAGAACTTCAACCCATCCCCACTTGGGCATGCTAGTG
This sequence comes from Camellia granthamiana, assembly GCA_036172215.1. Taxonomy (NCBI): domain Eukaryota; kingdom Viridiplantae; phylum Streptophyta; class Magnoliopsida; order Ericales; family Theaceae; genus Camellia; species Camellia granthamiana. Next base: position 60,234,206 of record CM069913.1, on the reverse strand, counting down.
TTGGCCAGTCTTTTTCCAATCTACTGGCGAGGTCTGAGATCTACAAAAACACAACGAAACTCATCTCTGAAACTTCCACAAATGAAAGAAAATACTGATTTATTTTTGTATATATAAAATTTTAGTAACAAAAAAGAGATATATACCCACAAACTCAAATCATAACCACAAAGGCAAGAAAATAAACACATCTATATACAATGCGAACAGATGGAGCTTGTAACCCTACTACGGTCCAAAAAAATCTGATTTTTTTGGTTGTAGATTGTAAAGTGATGGCCCCGAAAACACAGTCTCACCAAGATGTCTCTTTTCTTGGTTTTAGTTAGAATTTCTCCAACTTCGCTGTTATGTTGTACTTGCATATGATTAGACAGGTTTTTCGGTGCCAATCTATAGTTGGGATGGGAAAGTGTTGTATGATGCCTTTTGCATGTGTTGATGTATGTTCCTTGATAGATTCACGATCAAGATTGAATCAATTGGAATTATAAATACGAAAATGACAAATAATTAAAATATAGGGAATATAGGCATAATTTGTCCAAATTAATTTGATCGAATAATCATAACATTTTCATTTTATTAGCATTTGTCTCTGAAAAAATAGACTACAAATATATTTTTTAAAAACAGACCATTCATTTGAAAAACTAGCATGATAAAATAAAAATAATACAATTATTAGATCCACTTAATTTTTTTTATGGATGATATATATTGAGAACTGTACAAAATGAACTCATCGAAATGTGACCCATAATGGGCTTAAAAAATCCTTCAAGTTCTCTAATATTGAGATGTGAATATGAAGCATAACTCTTTTTTGGGAAAATTACGAGCAAGTCCTATAAACAAAGTTTAAAACTTATCTAATATCAAAACAAAATGCTTGTACCAATTAGTCTTACATATTTTTAATTGTTACAATTTTTTTTTTTATATATATAAATTTAAAAATGCTGTTATATCCCACCATCGTCGAACTTCCGTCAGACGGTCACTGAAGACTCGTCAGAATATTCAACATCATCGGCAAGTCACCGAAATATTATTGGAAATTCGCCGGAGTGTTCTGAATGCCACTAGAAGTCGTCGAAATCTCCAGAATGTTCGCAGAACTTCAAGAATATCGTCGGAGACTCACCGAAATGTCCAAAATATTGTCAAAAAAATAAATAAATAGAGAAATTATAGTGAAAAAATATAGCAAAATATGCTAAATATTAATAAACTGAAAGAAAGAACAAACATAACAACAACAACAAACAACAACAATGAAAAAAGAAAAAAAAAACATGTCTTATTTTTCAATTGTTGTAGGTTTTAAGCGAATAATTTTCAATATTGATCAAACTGAAAAGCAAACTTTGAAACTATAAAATGTTACAGTTTCAAAGTATAATTCTATTAAGTATTATCTTTAACCAAACTGGAAAACATGTTATAAAACTGCAAAATTTTACAGTTCTAAAGAATGTTATGAAACTGCAAAATTTTGTAATTTTAAAACATGATTCATTTTAGCATCAAAAAATTAAAACTGTAAAAATTTACAGTTTTCACCGCCTGTAACTAAAACTCAAAAACAATTTGTTCAGAATTTGAAAATTTCCTCTATTAAAACAAGAAAATAAAAGTGTATAGCAGAGAAAATATAGAAAAATTAAGAAATCGAATGAGAGAAACAGATATAGAGAGAAGATTATACACCAACAACTATTTTTTGTTAAGATTTAATTGAATCTCATATAGATCTATTCAAATTTGATGTAGATCTGAGTAGATCTATATCAGATTTGAGTAAATTCATTCATCTTTTTTTTGCCGAAAACTCGTCTCCTTCTCCGTTAATGAGGGTGAAGTAAGGAGTCGATGGTCGCGGTAAACCCTAATCAATGGTGGTTGTCGGTCGCCAGTGACTATATATTAGAAAGAGAAAGAGAAGAAGTAAGGTATGGTTGCCGAAAATTACAAAGAGAAAAAAGTAAAAAAGAATAAATGTACAAAGAAGAACGAAGAAGAAAAATACGTAATGAACTTTTGAGAGTATCGAAAAGGTTGTGAGATTAAATAGATTTTTCATCTTTTAAATAGAACTTTCAAATGATTTGCTCCTCTTTTTTTAAGATGATATAAAAATGTTCCTTTTCTTCTCCTTTTGGACATAAAATGTGCGTGGTTTGATAACAACTTGCTACAAAAATTTGTGTGTAAGATATAGATTTAATATTTCGTGTAGTGTAGGTGACAAATCAAAATGAATATACATTTCAAAATTTATAGTATTATATAAATATTTTTTTTTTATAAACTGATTTATTCCAATCATTTAACTTTAGTGGGTCCCAGTAGAAAGTTAAACTTAAAAGTAAACCATGGGGATGAATTATATGGGGTGGATATAGGTGGATGTAACCAAAGGTGGGAAAACGTAAGAAAGTTGAAGGACTCCCCAAAGTCATCACAATTTTGAATGCGTAGCAGTTTTCTTCAAGGAAGGTGGAAAGGTCGTTGAGTCATCACATCTAGGGGTATGTAATATAGTGCTTAATCCGTTAAATCGTATCGATTTGTATTAATTCATATCACTCGAATTATTAATCACGGTTTTAATTTTAGAATTTATAATCGGCTTTTCAAATTAATACATATATATTTTTTAACCTTTAATAAAATATCAAAATAAAAATAAGTGTGAGTGAGATTTAAAATATGAAATATATTACAAATTAGTAGTTATATATATGAAACATATTATATAAAATTACTTTGTGTTATATATATAAAAAATATTATATAAATTAGTGTTATATATTATGCAAATGTATGATAATTAGTTAGAATATTCTTCAATTTGCCAATTCGTAAAAAACTGCATAAATCACAATTTGTCAATCCGTTAATCAACCATTCTGTTTATAATTTTTTTTTCAAATTGCTCGAATCGCACCATGCACACCCCTAATCACATCAATCCAGTATCTCTTTTGGACTTTCCTTGGGAATTCATGTTTAACTAACTTTAATTACGTACTGCGCAATACATGTTAAAATATATATACAGCTAAGCCAATATTAGCTCCAACATATCAACGTATCATAATAGTAGCATACGAGACGTGTGTGTATAATATCATTTTCTTTTAATGAAAAGAAATTATAAAATTTAAGTTTGAATTTAGATTTTGAAGTATTTTATGAATTTGAAAAGATCAAAAGTTTAAAAAATAAATAATAAAAAAAAAAAAAAGGAGAGAGACAAACTTGGGCATAATTGAATAATGAGATGATTGCTGTTATAAGAGTGCTTATGGGTATTTTCAAGAAAAAAAAAAAAAAAAAAAAATTCATGACACAAACACTAGCTCTAATATTTGCTTTATATATAGTATAGAAGATGATCATAACACAAATATTTTTATAGGAAATTTACATATGAAATGACATTGCGGTTAAGAGATTATCCCTCATTTCAACATAAAGTGCCATTCTATTTTAATTCATACTTTATCATATTCATTCATATTTGCTTTATATATAGTATAGAAGATGATCATAACCCAATATTTTTACAGGAAATTTACATATGAAATGACATTGCGGTTAAAAGATTATCCCTCATTTCAAAATAAAGTGCCATTCCATTTTAATTCATACTTTATCATATTCATTCAGATCTTGGGCCTCATTCGGGCAACATTGCAAAATATTCTAAAAGTCACTAAAAAAATTAAAAAATTTATAAATACTAAAGTCAAATATTTATTTTCATTCACTTTACTTTTTACACATTCTTTCATAAAAAATCAAAAAGTAATCACAAACGTATTTTCCTTGTTTGGTTTTGATTGATTTTTGAAAATCAAGTTTTTTGTATTTTATATTTTATTTAATATTTTAAGTAATTTTTAAATTTTTTTTTTTACTTTCTATATATACATAATTTAGATGCACTTCTAAAGTAAATATATTTGTGAAAAAATATTTTAAAAATTCAATAAATGTACAAGAATACGAAAATGTATTAGATTTTTGTATTTTCTTATATTTTTTTATTTGATGAATTTTTTCTAAATATTTTCTATAAATATTATACTTTTTAAGTGTATCTAGGTTAGGTGCATTTAAAAAAATAAAGATAAATTACAAATACACCTCTTGAGGTTTGCTTAAAGTACAAATTGTCTCATGTGGTTTGGAAAATTACAAATACCTCTGTGTCAGAATTTTTTATTTAATAGAATTAATTAAAAAAAGTGAAATTTCTAACTGTTCACCTATACAATAATAAAATTATTTGAATTATTAATTGAAATAAAATTTTAACATTATTAAAAACTGTTAATTAACTTGATAATTTATTAATAAAAAGATCTATTTGTTATAAAATTAGAAACTCTAGATGACATAATTTCTAGAACCACATAGGGTAATTTGTAATTTAAGTAAATCTTAGGGGGTGTGTTTGTAATTTACTCATAAATGAAAGAAAATTATTAAAATATTAAAAATTTTGACTAAAAAAAATATGAAAAATAAAAAACTCAATTAAAGTAGATTCAATTTTTTGAAATCAAACAAGGTAATTAATTTTTTGCATTTTATATTTTAGTAAAAACACTAAAAGTCACTAAAAACATGTTTCCAAACCAAATCTTTGAACACAAAAATAAAAGAAAAATACTTTCATAGAAATCGATCACTGTGGGATCTTTCCGGTGTAAGTGTTTTACGATCAGTTTTTGTAAACGCATAGCTGACCTGTCTCTAGAATAAGAGGGTGCCTGGTCTATGTAACAAAATAAGGTAGGTAATTTTCAGGTTCGTGGATGGGGGATCCCTGTCATAATTAACAGTGGCTGCCTAAATTGGATTGCACACTTTAAGAACCACTATTGATCTGTCTCAAAAAAAATAAAATATAAAAATAATAAAAAATGAATAAATTGAAATAAAATAAGGATAACCCTAAAATTTGAATCCTTTCTAGTTGTGTTTGGATGATCATTCTGGTCGACTTCCAGCAAAGTTCATCATTTTGTAAGATCATGTATATATATAAAAATCTAAAATTTATATCGTCACCCGTTGTGCTTGGATCATAGTTTTCATGCTTAACGGAAAATCAAGCTTTCTATATTGATGTGAATGAAACTAGCCAGAGAACCGGCCAATTCCCATTACGTAATGGCCTGAAATTGTTACACAAACTATTACATTGGTCGCAATAGGCCGATACTCATTGATTCGGACTAGTATCGGAAAGAAAATGCTGAAAAACCTCTAAAATGATTTTTAAAATTTCACAGCCGCAATGCTCGATTTCCGATGCATATCAATTGATACTACCGATACTAATATTCCGTGATCGGTTACTTTACTTGATACCACGATATAGAACCATGGTTTGGATGATCATTCTGGTCAACTTCCCGCAAAGTTCATTTTTTTTATGATCATATATATAAAAAGATAATAGGCCTGTGGTAGTAGATAGATACCTCAGAGTCATCAAAAGAGTTGCGGCTATCGCAGCTGGATGGGAAAGTGCCGTCGTCATAATTAGGCCAAAGCCCATGAATGCCGAAATCTTCTGCAGGCTTTCCAGTGTTTGGATAGCAGCAGCTTTGCCTTGTGTCACAGTATGATCCTGGCCACTGCAGCCAAAGTTCCAAGTTTAGAGAGAGAGAGAGAGAGAGAGAGAGAGAGAGAGAGATTAAGGCACATTCACACCTGTTGAACAAAGTAAAAGAAATCAAAATCCTTAGAAACACAGAGAACTGCTAGGCATTGCACCACCAAAAGCTGGATCAAGATTGAAGGGTTTGACTTCATCTTTCTTGTTTTTTCTCTCTTTCTTACTTCAATATTTGAGTTCAGACTTTAGAATTAAGACAATATGGTTGGATTACATAAGAGCTTTAATTTATAGGCAAAAGATGTACATCATCGGCCGGAATATGCTACACATATCCATACACATTGGTATTTATTTATTTCTTAATTTGCGTATGTCACTACAACAATTTTAACTTTTGACTACCAAAAAAATGTATTAGTCGGTGTGCATAGGTTGTAGCTACTAAATTTTTTTCGTCGACGTATATTAACTTAAAAAAAATTAGTAGTTGATATGTCACTTTCTGACGACTAAAATTAGTCAGCCTAAGTTTGGATTTTAGGCTACAGTTTTAGTCGTGTTATATTAATTATTACCAACAAAAAAAGGTTTAGTCATCAAATAACAGTCAAATTTTTCATGTTACTCTTTGGCTACCAATAAATTAGTCGGCAAATATTAACTTTTGGTGACGAAAACAAATTTAGTCGTGCTTTATTCAATTTTTTCTGACCAAAATAATAATAATAATAATAATTGCCCAATTACAATTGTTGGCGACAAATAAATGGTTTAGTAGCTAAAGGTTTAATTAATTTTAGAGGAAAATGAATAATATTGGCGCATTGTTCTATGGAAATAGATATCCGGTTCTTCTCTCTCACACACAGATTATGTGTGACCACCAAACCTCACCCCACCTCACATTATCTCAGCGCAGACCACCGTCACTCGCCATCGCCACCGTCACCGTCACTGTCGCTGCCACTGCCACAGCCACTGCCACAAATCTGTTATCCCCATAGTAGATGTGTGTATGTGTAAATAAATGTATAAATAAAATAAACAACAAAATAAAAATAATTAATTCAGAAAATAATTATATAAATTAAATTCTGAATCAATTGCCTATAGAAATTATAAGTCAAGACTTGTGTTTGACACAATCTCCTTAAAGTAGATTTTCCTCTCGCTCCGATACTTCGAGATTTAACGGCGTCTACTTCCCAGAATACAACGACTAACACTTTATTTGCAGCACCACAAACTCATGTCTGACGAATCAAACAATGCGGTAACTCTCTCTTTTCTTTCTTAGAAACTAAATGGTAGACAAATGCAAGAGCATAGAAGGACGAACAAAAGAAGAAAAGAAGAAATGTTAGGAAAATTTCGATGCCAAGAATTACTGGAATGGCAGGCTATTCATAGGAAAATTGGTGGCTTTCCAAAATAGGTTTCAACAGATAAAAACCTATTTGGATAGATTCAACAGGTAGAAAACCTGTTTAAACAGATATAGATCTGTTTGGTTTGAATTTCAACAGGTATGAACCTGTTTGGGTAGAGTTTTAAACTTGTTTGGATGGAGAAAAAAATATGGACCAATTTATTTTAAATTTTGAAACCAAAATTAAAAAATAAATAAATAAAATACAAATGTTTGTGGCCAAAAAAGATAAGTATTAGGTCTGACAAGCCCAACCCAACCTCACATCTCGCACCCGCACCTAAGCCCAGCCCAACTCGCCTGACAGATCGACTGGACGGATGGACGGTGACGGCGCGCGCACGTGTTTTCTGTTTTGGGTCCAATGGGTTTAGCCTACTTTACCCATAATCTCACCCTTCCACAAACTTGGGTACCGCTTGGGGTCCATCCCAAGTATCCAAGCTAGAGTTTATGTACCCATATAAATCCTGGAGCATTTCCAATGTGGGACAAACACATTTTACAAATGTATAGGAAACTCACCTAAAGCCATATCTACGAACCCGAAAATACGCGTTGAATTCTCATTTATCCGGAAATGGTTTTAAGTAACCAAATATACGATGTTATTTACTACGCGACATTAAACACGAACCCAATTAGAAACGTTAAAAATAATGCTTGGGTCCTACCTTAATTAATGCTTAAAGTTAGCAAAAAATAAGGTTTATATAAAACCACTCAAAGCCATTTTCCAACAATTTCCCACATGAATGGAATTCACAATAACGGACAAGCAACAAAATACAGACAAAGAAAGAGTACATTAAGAAGATACACCACATCGAGATAGGTAGCTTTTGACTTTGAATCTCCTCTAGTGAAAGCTTATCGGACTCATTAGCTAACTAATGGATGCGATGCCTTGAACTGTTCAGCTATTTGTATAAGCCAAGACAATAGGCTACACATAGTGTATCTGCAGATATAGTTTGGTTCTTGCGATTGTGTTCATTTTGGCCCTGAATAACTTCTGGTAATTCATGAGTGCTCTAGAGAATTTAGCCTTCTCAATTCTCACAGAACCAACCCAGTTTACACTTATATATATGACTTCTTATTAAGAGCATCCTGCCATACCTCACTTGGATGTCCAAACTATAAGAATCATTAAAAGCAAAGCTTATCCTACTAACCTTGCAAGTATCACTCTTCTTATCATAGAAATGGGTAGGAGAAAAACCTCCTTAGTGATACGTGAAGTCATCCATAATTCGGTTGTCCCTTTGAACCTAGATCTTGGGATCTCCAGTCAACTAGATTGGGTTGCCATTATGGCGACTTTTAAGTAATAGGCTTTAATCTCATTCCCTTTGATAAATGGTACACTTGCTCTTTGGCTAGCCCTTTAGTTAATGGATCTACAATATTCTCCATTGATGTTACATATTCTATGGAAATTATTCCATGTGAGAGAAAATGCCGAACGATATTATGTCTTCGACAAATGTGTCGAGACTTACCGTTATGCATATGATTCTGTGCCCATCCTATTGCTGCTTCACTATCACAGTGAATGCATATAGCTGGTAAATGTTTTGGCCATATTGGAATGTCTTCTAAAAAATTACGAAGCCATTCTGCTTCTTCTCCTGTTTTATCTAATGCGATAAATTCAGATTCTACTGTCGACTTTACTATGCATGCCTGCTCTGAGGATTTCCAAGAGACTGCAGCACCTCCCAGGGTAGAGACATATCCACTAGTGGATTTTAAGTCTTTAGTATCCGATATCCAATTTGCATCGTTGTACCCCTCGAGTGCTGCTAGATATTTGGTATAATTTAAGCCATAATTCTGGGTATGTCGTAGATACCTAAGTACCCTAATTATCGTTTTCCAATGATCGAACCCTGGATTAATTGTGTACCTACTCAATTTGCTTACAGCATAGGCTATATCTGGCTTAGTGCAATTCATTTAGTACATCAAGCTTCCAATTATCCGAGAGTACTCTAATTGTGATATGTCTGCACCTGTATTTTTTGACAAATGAAGACTAATGTCAGCAGGTGCTTTAGCAGGACGGTCGTCATGCTTTCCAAATTTCTCCAGAATCTTCACAACATAGTGAGACTGAGATAAAGCATATCCTTCAGATGTTCTATGATCTTTCATGTCAAACATTTTGTTCAACATTTTCTTTGTGGATTTAAAATTATGTCATTATTACTTCCAATATTGAGCATGTTATCCACATAAAGACAAACTATGACATAGCCTTTGTCTACGTGTTTAACATAGATGCATTTGTTACATTCATTTATCTTAAAACCATTTGAAATCATAACGTGATCAAATTTTTTATGCCATTGTTTCGGAGCTTGTTTTAATCCATAAAAGGATTTAACAAGTTTACAAACATTTTTCTCTTGGTTGGGAACTTGAAACCGTTCCGGTTGTTCCATATAGATTTCCTCATCTAACTTGCCATTCAAAAAGGCTATTTTAACATCTATTTGATGTATCTCTAGATTATACAAAGCTGTAATCGCAATTGGCATGCAAATAGATGTTATTCTTGTCACTGGTGAATTCCTTCTGCTTGTATCCTTTAACAACAAACCTAGCCTTGTATTTATCTATTAAACTATCTGCTTTCATTTTTCTCTTGAATATCCACTTATATCCAAGAGGTTTACACCCTGGGACAAGATCCACCAGTTCCCAAGTATGATTTTGCAAAATTGATTCAATTTCACTATTTATAGCCTTTTTCCATAATGGAGCTTCAGGACTTGACATTGTTTCCTTGAAGTTTTGAGGCTCATTTTCTAATCGGTATGTCAGAAAATCTGGACCAAATGATTTAGAGATCCTAGCTCTCTTGCTACATCTAGGTTCATTTATTTCATTATCATTTTGGTCTTCACTACTACCTATAGCAATATCAAAAGTTCTTTCATTTGAACTTCTCTCTTCAGCTCCGAGATTTTTAAACTTTTCAGTTTTCTTGTAAGGAAAAATGTGTTCAAAAAACGACGCATTCCTCGACTCAAGAATAGTGTTTACATGCATATTAGGATTTTCAGATCTATGAACTAAAAATATGTATGCACTACTATTATTTGCATAACCAATGAACACACAATCAATGGTTTTTGGTCCTATCTTAGTCGTTTTCGGACTATGGATTGCCACATTGGCCAAACACCCCCACACTTTGAGGTAATTGTAGGTAGGTTGTCGACATTTCCATACTTCATAAGGTGTTTGATTGATTTTCTTATGGGATACCCTGTTAAGGATAGAGCCAGTAGACAAAATCGCCTCCCCCCACAAGTTCTGAGGTAGCCCTAAACTAATCCACATGGCATTCATCATCTCTTTAAGAATTCGATTCTTTCTCTCAATAATTCCATTTGACTGAGGAGAATAAGGTGCAGTGGTTTGGTGAATAATACCATGTTCAGAACAAAATTCCTCAAATGGTGCATCATACTCACCACCTCTATCACTTCTCACTACCTTAATAGTTTTGCCAAGTTGATTTTCAACCTCAAGTTTATATTGCTTAAAAGCTTTAAGGCTTCATCTTTACTTCTCAATAAGTAAACATAGCAATATCGAGTGCAATTATCAATAAAAGTAATAATGTACTTTTTACCTCCTCTAGATTGAACAAATTTTAAATCACAGATATCTGTGTGAATTAGACTTCGAGGTCCAGTACTTCTTTCTACATTATTACACGATGCCTTAGTGGGTTTTGCCTCAATACAAATCTCACATTTATGATTATGATTAAACTCTAAGTTTGGCAAATATTCTAAAAAAACAAGTCTACACAAAGAATTAAAATTAACAAATCCTAATCTACCATGCCATAAAAAAAAAGACTCAGCAATATAAACAGAAGATGTGTTCTTATTATTAATAGCCAAATTAGGTACGACAGTTAGTACATTAAGCTTAAAAAGCCCATCACTCATGTAATCTCGCCCTACATAGATTCTACTCTTGGAGAGTATAACCTTGTCAAATTCAAAGACTAATTTAAACTCATTCTTGATCCACAATGACCCAGAAATCAAATTCTTGCGAATCTCCGGCACATGGAGTACATTGTTAAGAGTGAGTTCTTTTCCCGAGGTCATTTTCAGCACGATCTTTCTTTGTTCTTCTATAGTTGATGTGGAGGAGTTTTCCATAAAAAGTTGTTCTCTACTTTCTACCACTTTGTAGGTTGTGAACATCTTTTTATCTATACAGATCTAGCAGGTTACTCCAGTATCCACCCACCACTCCTTGGGATTGCCCACCAAATTTGCCTTAGAGACTACTGCAGCAAGATTGATCTCTACCACTCTATCAGAAAGATAAAAATCCTCAGCTATGTTGGCTTGTGCTGGCTTTTTACCTGAACTCCCTATGTCCTTGTGAACGTGACAATCCTTAGCGCGATATTCATCTTTTGCGCACACAAAACACTTGCCTTTGAACCTTTTGTTGAACCTGTTGTTGATCCCTTTGTTGATCTTACTAGTGGATCCTTGTTTGGGACCATTGATATCATGTTTTCGTTTTTTGTTGTTGAATTTTGCCCCTTGTCCATGTTCCACAACATTTGCTTTAGCCTGCATGACATGGTTTCCTGACTTCTTGTCGGAACCATGGTTGTCCTCCTCAATTTTGAGTCGCACTATTAGTTCCTCTAATTTTATCTCCTTGCGCTTATGCTTTAGATAATTCTTGAATTCTTTCCAAGATGGTGGCAATTTTTCAATGATTGACATTACTTGGAAAGATTCACTGAGAACCATCCCTTCCACATGTATGTCATGGAGAATTAATTAGAGATCTTGAATCTGGCTAATAACCGTCTTGGAATCTATCATTTTAAAATGCATAAAACGGCCGATAACAAATTTCTTTGTATCGGCATCCTTCGTCTTATATTTATGATCTAGAGATTTCCACAGTTCTTTTGCAGTGCTTTTGACACTATACACATTATATAGTGTATTGTCCAACCCATTGAGGATATAATTCCAACATAGGAAAACACCATGTTTCCATGCATTGACTGCGACAACCACTTGCCGGTCAGTTTCTCCCTCGTTTAGTGACGCAGCTTTTTCATGAGTGAAGAGAGCCAAATTCAATGTCGTAAGATAAAACATCATCTTTTGTTTCCATCTTTTAAAATCATTTATATTGAATTTGTTTGGCTTCTTCCCATGATTTACCGGTACTGCCGGAGTCATCACTCACACAACGAGTGTGAGGGTTGGAGTAAGAACAGTCTCAATGCTGTTTGTTTCAATAGTCATATTTCTGACGAAACAATAATGCACCAATCACAAATTTATACAGAATAAAATTTATACACAAAATAAACAGGAAAATATTTTGTAACAAAATTCCAATGATAAACAGTATATTACTATTATGCTATCACAGAAATCATTAAACAGTATATTACTATTATTTAATAAATTAAACAGTATATGACTACTATTTAATTTTCTGAAACAAAATATTCGTCTGTCTAACACACAAATAATAAAAAAAACTAGAAATTTACTTAAGATTGCTATCCCCACAGTGGATGTGTGCATGTGTAAATAAATGTATAAATAAAATAAACAATAAAATAAAAAGAATTAATTTAAAAAATAATTATATAAATTAAATTTCGAATCAATTACTTACAAAAATTATAAGTTGAGGCTCGTGTTGGATACAATCTCCTTAAAGTAGATTTTGCCCTCGCTCCGATGCTTCAAGATTTAACGACGTCTACTTCCTAGGATGCAGCAACTAACACTTGCTTTGCAGCACTACAAACTCAAGTTTGGCGAACCAAACAATGTTGTAACTCTCTTTTTCCTTTCTTAGAAACTAAATGGTAGATAGATGCAAGAGCATAGGAGGACGAACAGAAGAAGAAAGGAAGAAATGTTAGGAAAATTTCGATGCCAAGAATTTCTAGAGTGGCAAGCTATTTATAAGAAAATTAGTGGCTTTCCAGAATAGTTTTCAACAGATGGAAACCTGTCCCAACAGATTCAACAGGTAGAAAACCTGTTCGGACAGAAAAAGATCTGTTCAGTTTAAATTTCAACAGGTATGAACCTGTTCGGTTGGAGTTTTAAACCTGTTTGGGTGGAAGAAAAAATCTGGACCAATTTATTTTGAATTTTGAAACCAAAATTAAAAAATAAATAAATAAAATACAAATTGTAGACGCGTCCGAACGTCCCGGGAAAATCCTGTTTTGTTCATTGGGCTCACTACAGTTCGGACTCAATGTCACGGTTCTTAATCTGATCTTGCAAAGTGCAATGCGAGATTGATAAATCACCAAAGAGTCCAAATCCAGCAAATCGTTTTGAAAAACTGATTTTTAGAAAGAAGTGTCAAACATGAACTGCTTTGCCAAATACAGAGTCGCCACCTAAATATTTTATTTTGGGGGAATTTAGGAAACCCTGACTTGTGCCTAAGGCCATGTGTCCGTCATCACCAAAATTGTCTAGGCTCGGGAACTTGGGTACGAGAGGGGAAGGTCATGCAATGAGCACCCCCGCTCGCCCGATCAAAGATCGGTCTTTACTAACATGATATATTGTTTTTGAAAACATATGTGCTCTTATTTCGGTTATTAACCTAGAATTACTATGTGATGCGCACAGCATACAAGTATAGACTGGATTACCTAAGTTGGAACAAAACATTGCATATTCGTTTTGAAAACGGTTTGCTACTCGCAAGTAGGCTAAAATACGGATTTTGCCACCCTCAAGTGGGCATAGAAAACATGGTGATTTGCCACTCTCAAGTGAGCTTAAAACTCGCAATCAATGAATTGTCCCAATTCAAGTAACCCAACCTTCACCCACAGACATTCAAGCAGTTATATCACATAAGCAAATAGCCTCATGGTAAGCATGCTATTATGGCAGTCACTCACACACATGCAAGGATGCTAAAGCATAAACACTTACCGAGTACTCCAAGCCAAAACAAAAGCTATGTTAGAAATCATGCATGATCCTAGCTATGTCAAGAATGTCTAATGCAACACATGCAAAATGCAACTAAGATAGGCTCAGCTATTCTAAAATGTCATATGAAATGAAATTTGATACATGCATTCAAACAAGAATTGAAATACAATGCAGTTAGTATGATGCGCCGAGCCCGATGCATACAAGACAGATGCTAATTAAAACATGCCCTAAAACTAACCATCGTAAGCTGGTAAATAAAAGGGAGAAAGAAGTGGGGGTTGGAAGACATGTATCACACACACGCACACTTATTTACAACAGTTGTGCCCTCTCGATGGAGAGTCTGAATGAATAATACAGAACCAACTAGCTAATCTAAGCTAATCTAATTAAACTAGTTATTACACAACAGAATGAATAACAAGTTACAGCTAATTATTGCACAACACTAACTAGTTAACAAATCGACTAAATTAGCAATTAAATAAGCATGCAAACTATGTGATGTAGGCTACCTCAGCTCTGCTTTAGATGACAAAGGATGCATGCATGCTCGAGTCGCCTTGTTCGGAAATCCCTCGCGACGCCCCGACTTGCCTCTGTTTGCAATTGATCTCAGAACATTGCACAAAGCTCCAGAAGGCTGAAACTCCACCAAGGGAACCTGTGGGAAGGCTGCCGACCAGTTGTTGGCTTTGGAGACCACCTGCCGACCACTTTTTGTGGTGAAAACCAGAAAAAGTGGTCGGCCTACCACTTTATCTGGTCGGCCGACCAATTTTGTTGCTGGTTTATGGTTTGCTGCAACAGAGAGCAAGAGAGGGGCATGGCAAAGTATTTGCAACATATGTGTGCACAACCGTCCTCCCTATCATTGCATGAGCTCAAGGGAGTATAGTTCTCGATTCTCAGGCCATCAATCACGCATCTCGATGCATGATGGCCGAGGAGCCGAATTGCGCAACTCAATATAAAATGAATGCACATATGAATACGCAAAGCCTAAAACTCCATCATATATAGTCAAGAGTGTCGGTGACCGGGAATTGAGGTACGTTTCATCACTTCGAGTATGAAACACCCCTTGTTTCCCGTGTTTGGGCTAACTCTTATCCCAAACACAATGCAACACACATGGCATGCACAATGCGACTTCAAGTATACAACCTAATGCGATACAACTTAGACATGCAAACATGCAAGGGATGGACATGCAAACATGCAACTAGCATACACAATGCTATGAATTACATGGCATACACAATGCTCATGACGTTTGCTTACACAATGCACATGGTAACTACCATACATAATGCGATGAAAATGGCATGCACAAGTGTAATGATCAATCATGCAACAACATGGCATACTCAATGCTATGAACCACATGACATGCACAATGCTTGATGGACATAAACCGAAATAGATAGGCCTCAACCATGTCCAAATTAGTGGCCATTTCACACCAAAACTTAGACACAAAAAGGCAAAGAACATGTGCTCATGCAATGGCCCATCAACAAGGCATAAAGGTCAACTTTCAAATGCAATGAAGAAGTGACGAATATGAGAGTATGGCATAGGTACAAGCACTGAAATCATCTGCCAAGTGGTGTCATATCATGCAAATAGCTCAAGTAAAGCATGCCAAGAGACCTGAAATACAAAGCTAGTCAAGGGCTTTACACTACAACCATACCAAGCAATGCTCAAATGACCTAAAGCACTCAAAATAAACCTAGGGAAGGTCAAAATAGTAGCAAAAACATGCTAGACTCGCAACAAAGGTGGCAAGAAAGATAGGCTCCCGAATTAGCTTGCAAACAAGGCATAAGGGCACAACTCTTAAACACAAGAAAGAGTGATAATCATGAGGGCATGGCAGAATTTTATGGTCTGAAATTACCTATCAAATGATTCCATATCATGCAAATAGCTCAAATATGACATGCTAGGGGGCCCGAAGTGCAAGGCTAGCGAAGCCAAATACACCATAGCTATACAAAACCTAACATGCATGACCAAAACCACTTAAATCAGACCTCAAGCATGTTAAATCAAAGCCAAAAATGCACTGGAGGGGAGCCAAAACATGCTAGAATAATAGGCTACAATATCATGCAAACAAAGCTAGTAAACAAGATTTGCACTACAAGCATATGAAGCATGCAAGAGGCTACCAAACCAGCCAAAAATAGAGTCATGACATGTCAAATGATGACCAAAAACCCACTGAAATGGAGCTAAAACATGCTAGATTGACATGCTACCTTGATGAGCCATAAATGGAAATACACTACACATATGAGAAGCATGCCAAGGGTGACCAAACCAACCATGGACAGAGTCAAGGAAGGCCCTAAAAGTCGCCAAAAAGTGCCTGAACCGAGCCTTGAAAGTATGAAAACATATGCTCCTTTGATAGGCCAAAAATGCAAGCAAACAAGACCAAAAAAGAGAGGGTCACCCCTCTCTAATTTAGGGCCTCAAAACCACATGCCAACCACTGAAAATCCACTGGATTTCAGTGGCTAAAAGGCCATGTAAGGATTAACTCAAAGGCCTTATGGCATGGCACAAAACAAGGCCAAATAGGGCATGCAAGAGAGAAGATGACTCTTAACACCAAAAGGACCTTAAACAAACATGAAAAAAACTTAAATATGGAGCTTTTTTCAGTTGACAACAAAGCTCAAATAAGGATGCAAGTATGGCTAAGAGAGTGATCAAGACAAAGCTTAAAAAGAGAGAAAAGAGATTACCCTTGAAGCTCAGCAAAACCAGCAAGTTCCTCAGCCAAAAACCACCCTTTTAACCTCCAAAAATAACCTCTAGGAACCTCAGTTCAATGGTAAGGATGTATGGCTAAGAGTTGGGGTGTTAAATGTCAAGAACAATACACACTTTTGGCTCAAAATATAGAGATATAAAGAGAGATATGTGTTTGTGCCTTAGGAAATTTTCTGAACCTCTCCCATGGAGAGGGAGAGCCTCTCTTATAGAAAAACAAAGGGTTCAAGCTTCTTGGAGAAGCTAAAACTTGGATGTAACAGTCTGTGCCCTCCAGCTGGCACAGCTGGCATCCATACAGTCTACCAAAACAGAAGGAAAGCTGCCGACCAGAAAAAGTGGTCGGCCTGCTACTTTTAGTGGTCGGCCGACTACCCAAAGTGGTCTCCCAGAAAAAAAAAGTGGTCGGCCATGGGAATTGGTGGTCTCCACACTGAAAGCAAGCCCATGGTGGGGTGGGAAACCAGAAAATGTGGCCCAAAGACCAAGAAAACCAGTTTCCCGACCAGAAAATCGGCTGGCGGGGAGAAAAGTGGTCTCCAAGGATAAAAGCTGGTCTCCTACCCTTGTACCACTTCCCAAACATGGAAAGTAAGGTTTGTACCCAAGACAAACCAAAACGCATGCAAGACGAGGGTTCGGGAGGCAAGACACGCAGCCGGGAGCCCCGAAAACCAGCTGCCGAGCATCAAAAGTGGTATACGACGACAAAAGTGGTCTCCGGGACCACAGTGTCCCTCTAGACAGAGGAAACAAGGTATGTTCCAAAAACCGTGCCAAACGGAGGATGTTAAGCGATCCTGAACCGAGGCGCACGGCCGACAGCTCCGAAAACCGGAAACTAGTCTCCAAACGGGAACAGTGGCCTACGACCACGAAAAGTAGTCTACGACCACTGAGAGATGGTCTACAAGACCTCTCCCTCCCTCCGGGAAGAGAAAACAAGACTTAGTCTGCAGACCGAGTCAAAGTACAAAGAGTCCCGAGGTCCGGAGGTGAGGCTCTCAGCCAAGAACTCCGAAACCTCGAAACGAGCACAACATGCGCAATCACCAAGCACTCAATCGGTGACGTCTGAGTCTTAAGGTCGGTCAAAAATGGGGTGTCTACACAAATGTTTTTGACCCAAAAAGATAAGTATTGGGTCTAACAAGCCCAACCCAACCTAACACCTTGCACCCGTGCCCAAGCTCAGCTCTGCCCCGCTCGTCCGACCGACTAAACGGATGGCCATTGCAGCAGCGGCACGCGTGTGTGTTTTTTGTTTTAGATCTAATAGGTCTAGCTCACTTTACTCATAACCTCACATTTCCACAGACTTGGATACCCCTTGGGGCCCATCCCAAGTATCCTAAGCTAGAGTTTATATACCTATATAAATCCTTGAGCATTTCCAATGTGGGACAAGCACATTTCACAAATGTATATGAAACCCACCTAAAGCCATATCTACGAATTCGAAAATGCGCGTTGAATTCTCATTCATCCGAAAATGGTTTTGAGCAACCAAATACACGATGTTATTCACTACGCGGCGTTAAACACAAACCCAATTAGAAACGTTAAAAAATCACCACCGGCACTGCCATACCCTTACAGGTTCTCTCTCTCTCTCTCTCTCTCTCTCTCTCTCTCTCTCTCTCTCTCCACTCAACAAAAAAAGTCTTTGGAGATGAAAACTAATGACGAAAATAAATTTTGTCACGAAAGATGTACCTTTTAGTGAAGAAAATAATATTTCATCTCCAAATGTACCATTTTTATAGAGAAAAATAAAATTTCGTCACCAATCTACATACATAATAAAAAATTAGGTGACGAAATTAGTTTTTAGCATTATTTTTATTTTTTTCGCCACCAAAATATTTTCCTGCCATTAAAAAATTTGAGGGAAATTATGCCGCCAAGTTACTGACAAATTTTTTTGTCTCCATTAAATATTATTAGTGAGGATAAATATTTTGTCACCAAAAATTTTATATGCAAAACTACGTAGTTTTGTGTTTTGGAGAGAAAATCTATTCCTCACCAAATCCATTCTTTTGAATCAAAGAATCTATTGCTCTTTCATTTCACACACACAGGCAGACTATCTTTATCAAAACCCTTCATTTTTGTCTCTCGCAGCACCATCCAACTCGCAGACGAACACCGTCTAACTTGCAGCACCGTCTACGAATTCCAGGTCAGTTGCTGTCTCTGTTTCTCTTTCTCTACCGCTCTCTCTATTCGGGTCTCTCGTTTCTCATTCTCTACCCTTACTCTGTCTTCAGTTGCGTTTGGGTCAAGATGAGATTAAAGCCATTCCATTCATTGCTTGTAACATTTCTATAACTTCTCTACTTTGAAGGGTTCCATGAACAACTTGAATGAATATGGAAAATATAATGATTAACATGTTCTATATTCTAATTATGATATTCATATTTTAATCAATATAATCATGGAATTGAATGGATTGTTGTTGATATTACACACGGTAAAGTCTCATGCTTCTAACTATGAATAGCAATAAGGAATCATTATGTGTGTAGACGCGCCCGTGGGCCTCGCTCTACAGTTCGGACTCCCTTTTGTTTGTTGCGGTTCTTAACCTGAACCAAAGAGTCCAACTCTGTGTAGACGTCCCTGAACGCCCCGGGAGGGTGACTCCCGTTCTGTTCGTTTGTGGGTCTACTACAGTTCGGACTCAAATTGTTACAGTTCTAAATCTGAACCAAAGAGTCCAACTCTGGCAAATCGTTTTGAAAAAAAAACAGATTTTGAAAAGAAGTGCCAAACATGGACTGCTTTGCCAGATACAGAGTCGCCACCTAAATATTTTTTAATGGGAAAATTTAGGAAACCCTGACTCGGTGCCAAAGGCCACGTGTCCGTCATCACCAAAGTTGCCTCGGCTCGGGAACTTGGGTATGATCAGGGAAGGTCAGCTATGAGCACCCCCTTTCGCCCGGTCCGAAGACCGGCCTCTACTAACCATGATATCCGATTTTGAAAACGTTATGTGTTCTTATTCCAGTTATTAGCCTAGAATTACTATGTTATGCGCACAGCAAACAAGTATAGACTAGATTGCCTAATTTGGAAACAAGCATTGCATATCCGCTTGTTTTGAAAAGCGCTTTGGAATTTGCTACTCGCAAGTAGGCTAAAACACGGATTTCAACGAGTTTTTCCAACTCAAACAATCCAACCTTCACCCACAGGCATTCAGGCAGTTTATCACATAAGCATCTAGCCACATGGTAAGCATGCTGTCATGATAGCATTCACACACATGCGATATGCTAAAGCACAAAAATACTTACATCGTACTCCGTGCCAAAACAATAAACTAATTAGCAAATATACATGTTCCTAGTTCATGTTAAGTGGCTAATGCAACACATGCAAGGATGCAGTTAGAGTAGGCTCGGCTAACCCTAAAATGGCATGCGAAATGCTACAATTATCACATATTCAATTTGGAATTGAAAATACAATGCAGTTTGTATGATGTACCGAGCCCTGGTGCATGTAAACGAATGTATGGATGCACGCATGCATTGCATGAGATATGCTAATTTAAACGTGCCCTAATACTACCCATCATAAGCAGGTAAATAAAAGGGAAGAAAGAAGTGGGGATTGGAAGACATACACCACTCACACACGCTTATTACAGATTTGCCCTCGCTCGGAGGGATCAAAAGAATATACAAATTAATTAACTACGCAAGCTAATTAAATATTACAGATCAATTAAATTAACTAAACGAATTAATCAATTTAATTAAAACAGTAAAGCCCTCGGGAAGCGGGTCAGATGCAGCGCATGCTCGGGACTTGCTCGGAATCGCACTGCCATGCATAGTCTGCCTCTGTTTTCCCTGCTTTGCTCTTCTGAAAACTGCCAAAGTCTCAGGAATGCCTCTTAGGATACTGGGGGATCCCACTGGCTAACTAGAATTACCACCGGCAATAGGATGTGGCCATCGGCACAAAATGAATCCACCGGCTGATGATTTACTGCCGGCTGGCACAAAATGTTGCCGGTCGGCAAACAATACCTGTAGAACCTGCAACTCACAGCAGCAGAGGACAAAACTTGCATGGCAATACAACTCAAGTAATGTATGCACCAATCATGCCCCCTATCATGTTTGTGACTCAAAGGAGCATGTGTCTCGATTCTCGGACCACCAATCACGCATTTCCATGCATGATGGCCCAAAGAACCGAGTGTGCACTTTCATGTCAAATGAAATGCAAACCAATCAAACAAAACAAGGCCCAATTCCTATCACCAAATCAAGGAACAAGGCATGCATGCAAGATGCAATGCAACCTAGGCATGTAAGCTATGGATGCAACATGGCATGACAAGGCACTTGTGCAAGCATACTAGCAAACATGAGGCAAGCATGCAATCGTGCAAATGATGGTCTTAAATGTGATCTAGGTAACTCTGATTAGGCCTAAAATCAGTGGCCAAAACCAAGGAAATGA
Organism: Camellia granthamiana; assembly: GCA_036172215.1. Classification (NCBI taxonomy): domain Eukaryota; kingdom Viridiplantae; phylum Streptophyta; class Magnoliopsida; order Ericales; family Theaceae; genus Camellia; species Camellia granthamiana. Next base: position 60,212,857 of record CM069913.1, on the reverse strand, counting down.
AGGCCAAAATGCACACACACATGCATGCAATCATGGTCCAACACCTTAAGCATAAACAAGGCAACTCTTAAGCACACTTAAAGAGACCAAACAATAGGCAATTAGCATGCAACACAAGCTCTGAAATTGCACAAAATAGAGGTGTCAAACCAACTAATTCAAGCAAGTAAAGCATGCAAATGGCCCAAGTACTTGAGGCAAGCCAAGGGGCTTAAACCAAGGTCAAACCCACCAAGCCTCACAAGGCTAAGGGGACTCAAAACAGGTCAAAGGCGGACCTGAACAACACCCAAGGAACTCCTAGATGGCATCTAAATGGCTCAAGTCCAAAGGCATGCACAATGACCAAAACATGGAGCATTCAACACAAGCTTTCAAAGCATTAAAGAGGCGTGCAAGGCAAGCATACATGCATGTTAAAGGGACTGAAATAACATGAAAAATGACTCCAATCCACTAAATCAAAGCAAACAAAGCATGCTATACACTCACATACTTAAGGCCAACAAGCCCAAAAATGCAAAAAGGCTATATAATGCATACTAGGGTCGACTCAAACAACCTAAGACAGACCTAAAGCATGGAAAAATAAGCACAAAAGCTTCACAAATCTAAGCCCAAAACATGCTAAAACAAAGGCACACAACCTAAGGCATATTAAGGCAATCACAAGGCATTACAAGGTAGGTATGCAAGGCATGCATGGTATACCAAAACCAACTTAAAACCATGTTATATTATGGCAATATAAGCATGAAAAACAGTCATGGCATGCTCAACACACACTCAAACATAAGCTCCCTTAAGAGGCCAAAAATGGTCCCTTTCAAGGACAACAAGGAGAGGGGGTGGCCCTCCCCTTTTGGAGACTCCAAGGCACCATCCCCACCACTGAAATCCCTCAAGATTTCAGTGGTGAAGAGGCCCAAACACCAAAGTCTCGAAACTTGCACAAAATAGCACAAAAATGGGGCCTTTCAAGGCCTAAGGGTGGTCAAACACACCCAAACCACAAAACACTCTTAACAAACAATCAAGAGGGCCTAAAAATAGAACTTTTCTATGTTATACACTAAACACAAAAAGAGCTCTAAGATAGGTAGAAATAAGATGCAAAAATGGGGTAAAAAGGACTAGTTTCTTACCCTTGAAGCCTTTCTTCAACAATGGTGGTCTTGTTGCCTCCTTAAGCTTCAATCCAACCAAGAACAGCAAGAATAAGCCCTTAGAACCTCAGTAGCCAAGGGAAGGTGAAACACTAGGTGCTTGTGTGCAATAGTATGGACTAAAACACACACAAGAGTAAAAAGAGGGGAAGGTATAGATATAGGATAGATATATGTCCTAAAGCTAAAACCAGAGCTCCTCTAACTCTCCTCTTCAATTTTCCTAACCCTAGAACAAGGGAGAGAAGGCCTCCTCTTATAGAGGAGGCAATCTTGTAATGCTTAGCAAGTAAGCAAACAAGAGGGGCATCCCTCCATACACGTGTATGGAGGGGAAGCAAATGCCATCCAACTGTTTCAAAATATCTCCAAAAGCAGTTGAACAGTAGTCGGCCGGCCAAAAATGTAATTTTGACAAAATTGAATGCCGACCGGCAACAAAGAGTGTCGACCGGCAACATACATTGCCGGTGGCAACAAAAACTAGCCGGTGGCCTCTAGCCACTGCCGGTGGTGTGTGGGGATGCCTCACAAGGCATTCCCTGCCCCTCCAAGGAAAAACACAAGTGTTTGGTGCAAAACCAGACACAAAACGGTCGAGTTCGGAGATCCTGAGGCAGGGCGCGTAGCTGAGAACTCCGGGAACTCCAAACGAACACAAACATGGATAATCACCGAGTGTTCAAACAGTGACGTCCAAGTCTTGAGGACGGTCAAAAATGGGGTGTCTACACTCTGGCAAATCGTTTTGAGAAAAACAGATTTTGAAAAGAAGTGCCAAACATGGACTGCTTTGCCAGATACAGAGTCGCCACCTAAATATTTTTTAATGGGGAAATTTAGGAAACCCTAACTCGGTGCCAAAGGCCACGTGTCTGTCATCACCAAAGTTGTCTTGGCTCGGGAGCTTGGGTACGATCGGGGAAGGTCAGCTATGAGCACCCCCTTTCGCCCGATCCGAAGACCGGCCTCTACTAACCGTGATATCTTGTTTTGAAAACGTTATGTATTCTTATTCCGGTTATTAGCCTAGATTTACTATGTTATGCGCACAGCAAACAAGTATAGACCAAATCGCCTAAATTGGAACAAAACATTTAATGTTTGTTTTGAAAATGGTTTGCTACTCGCAAGTAGGCTAAAATGCAGGTTTTGCCACCCTCAAATGGGCTTTTGGAAAAGACGGTTTTGCCACTAACTAGTGGGCTTAAAACTCACAGTTTTAATGCATTATCCCAATTTAAGCAATTCGACCTCCATCCACAGGCATTCAAGCAGTTATATCACATAAGTAGCTAGCCTCATGGTAATCATGCTATTATGGCAACACTCACACGCATGCAGTATGCTAAAGCATAACAGCTCACCTAGTACTCCAAGCTAAAACAGAAACCAGTTAATAATCAAATGCATGATCCTAGTTCATGTTAAGTGGCTAATGCAACACAGGCAAAGATGCAATCTAGACAGGCTCGGCTATCCTAAACATGGCATGTGAAATACACAGGTAGCATGTATTCAATTCGGAATTGAAAATACGATGCAGTTAGTATGATGCGCCGAGCCCGGTGCATGTAAACGAATGTATGGATGCACGCATGCTATCATACTGTTATGCTAATTTAAATATGCCCTAATCTACCATTATAAGCAGGTAAATAAAAGGGAGAAAGAAGTGGAGGTTGGAAGACATACACACCACTCACACACACTTATTACAAATGTGCCCTCACACGGAGGGACCAAAAGAATATACAGTCCCAAATAGTACAGTCCAAATACAGAATAAATTATTACAGAAATTCTAATTATCAAATTAAATCGAATGTAAAAAGAAGGGGGCCTCAGCCCTGCCTCGGGGTGCGCAAATGATCCATGCTCGATCCGTCTTGCCCGGAAAACCCGCACCATACCACTGCTGCCTCTGTTTTCACTGTCCTGCCTTTCCAAAGACTGCCAAAGTCCCAGAATACCTTCTATGCACACTGTTTCACACCATCGGCTGGATGAAATGGCCACCGGCCATGCAAAATGTCTGTCGGCTGCTTATGAGGTTGTCGGCCACCAATACATTGCCGGTCGGCACTCTTTACTGCCGGTCGGCAAACAATTCCTGCAGAATCTGGTTTTTGACAACAACAAGGACAGACAGTGTATGGCATGGAATTTTGGGCACATGTAAGCGTGGCCATGTTTCCTATCATGTATGGGACTCAAGGAAGCATGGCCCTTGGTCCTTGGGCCACCAACTATGCATTTTGATGCATGATGGCCTAAGGGACCAAGATTGCATTTCAATGAATATGCATGCAACACGTAAATGAAGACCAAGACCCTATCATGTCAAGGTCAAGGGCCTCGGTGACCGAGAGTTGAGACAAGTTGCATCACTTGTGGTATGAACTCTTCTCAACCCTCACACTTGGCTTGACACCCCAAACCAAGTAATGCAATGCATGTTGTGCAAACATGGCTCCACAATGCAACCTAATACTAAAGTGCAAACGTGTCACATGTAATGCAATCTATCATGTTGGACATGCAATGCTAGACATGGATAATCATGCAAAAGATTAGCATGTGACAAGACCTTATTAAACAAACATGCAACAAACATAAGATAAGCATGTAATAGTGGACTTAAACCATAAAGGGGCAGACCTCAATCCACCCCAAAACAGTGGCCAAAAGTGCTCAAAAAAAAGGTGGACAAGTGTTCAACCAATATCCAAGCCAATGGGCCTAAAGCTAAGGCACCAAAGAGAGCATCTTACCACCACTAACATGACCACTCATGGAATGTATTATACAAGCAAAAACATAATTCTAGCATGCGAAAATACACCCAAACCCTCTGATATGGCAGCCCCAAAGTACCCTAAATATACAAGCATGCACAAGGCCTATTTCAAGGCACAAAAGAACAACCTCCCAAGGCATGAAAGTGATGACCAATGCAAGCATGTAAGTATGGATTAGGGACTGAAATATAGCCTACAATGATGCCAAATCATGAGAAGAAGCTAAGTTAAGCATGCTAGTGATCTACACAACCAAGGCTCACGAGCCAAAATGCAAAGCAACCATACCAAGCATGCCAAACATGGCAAAATCAGTGACTAACAGATCTAAAACATGACAAATCATGACCAAAAGCTTCAATAAGCCAAGCTAAAACATGAGGATATACAAGGCTAAACACATGGCACATTTCTAGGCAAAGTAGAGCATTTCAAAGCAAGTATAAGATGCATGCTAAAGGCTACAAATCCAACCAAAAATAGAGATATAACATATCATATGAACACCAAATAAGCTCTGAAATGAAGCCAAAACAAACCAAGTATGCATGCTCCCTTATAAGCCAAAAACAAAGGCAAAAGAGGGACAAAGGGGAGAGGGGTGTCCCTCCCCTATACAAGACTTCAAACCACCTTCCTCACCACTAAAAATCCACTGGTTTTCAGTGGTGAGAAGACCAAAACACCAAGGCAAACAAAGCCTCAAGAAGAGGCACCAAAGAGGCCAAAATAAGGCCTAAGAGGGTGAGTTTGCACTCAAACCACAAAGTGACCTTAATGAAAGTTCTAAAGAAAGAAAATATAAGACTTTTTCATGTTATACACAAGACCCAAATCAGTATACAAGGCAGGTAGAAACTTGTTGCAAAAATGGGGAAACTAAAGTAAAGTGCTCACCCTTGAAGAAACCTTGAAGAACAGATGATCCAGCCACTCTCTATTGATCAAAACCAGTCCAAAAGCTCAAGAATCAACCCTCCAAGCCTCCCAATCTCGAGCTAAAGTGTGATAGTGTGTGTGTTAGTGCAAAAGTAAGGTAAAACTACACTTCTAGGCCTAAAAACACACACACAAGAGGAGAGAGAGGGAAATCTAAAGAGAGGAGATATATGACAGATATATAGATACAAAGCTCTGGTTTTTTGTTCAAGAATGGCCAACCCCTAACAAAGGGAGAGATATGATGCTTATATAGGCAAGATAAAGCCAAGAAGCTTAGTGGCTAAGCAAAGGAGAAAGGGTCAAGAGGTGCAAAGGGGTCTTGGCTTCTTGGAGAAGCTAAGACAGCTGGCCAAGCTTCTCCAAGAAGCTTGGCCAAAGGGTTCAACCTTCTAGAAGGTTTGGGGGTTCAAAGGTGCAAAGGGGTCACTCCCATGCACGGGGATGAGTGATGGTGCATTCCAGCTGGCACAGCTGGCATGCACCATGCCTCAGGGGTGCAAAGGGTGCACGCCGGCCACCAAAAGGGGTCACCGGCCAAGAGAAGTGCCGGTCGGCTAAACATAGTGCCGACCGGCCATTGTTTTTAAGAAACCATGGCCGGTGGTACACATATGCAGCCGGTGATGGTAGGGGAGGGCCGGTGGGGTGTGGGGATGGCCAACAAGCCATTCCCTGCCCTTCAAGGCAAAAACACAAGTGTTTGGTGCCAAAGCCATACACGAAGTAGTCGAGTCAGGAGGTCCTGAGACGAGGCGCGCTGCCAAGGCCTCCGGGAACTCGAGACGAACACAAACACGGATAATCATCGAGTGTTCAAATGGTGACGTCCAAGTCTTGAGGACGGTCAAAAATGGGGTATCTACAATGTGTTTGCTAGGTGTTTGATAAAATGCCACAATAGCTAGTTTTTTTTTTTATTCCAGAAACTGGTTCAATCTTTGATCTCTCACATCTTATTTTTCAATGAGGGAGTTATGTTTTGTATTCTTTGTTGTCAATCAAAAAGAAAAGTTTCAATGTGTATATTATTTGTTTATATAAGATACAGAAGTCAATTGAATTGTGTTTTCTATTTGTTACTTGGACAAAAATCAGAAGTTCCATGAATTTATATATATTTATTTGTTAAGAAAATTTGAAAATTAATTGAATTGAGTTTTGGATTCTTTGCTGGGAACATATGTATTATATGTGTATATATATATATGTAAATCATTTGAATTGGATTTTGTTTATTTGCTAAAAATAAAAATAAGAAAGTTCAAGTATGCAATGAATTTTGATTTTTTTTCTTTTCTTTTCATTTGTTTTCTTAACAACTTAATGCTTTCTTATCTATTGGTTTATGTTCAACTTTCAATTGTTTGGAGGTAGTGAACGGTGAGAGGGTGAGATGGAATTGTGTAGTGATCTAGTGTTTTGATAGTGAACAAAACATACTTTGTGATTGATTCAAATAGTGGGTTTTTTGTATTTGAATTAATCTATTACACTTTAAATAGTACCTGATAGTTAAATCTATTATGCTATTTCAATCAATCACAGAGTGTGTTTTTATTCACCTACCAGCTCGAATTAATTGTTCGTCAGATGGGTTTGGCAAAATGTTGTTATGCCTAGTCAAATTGACCATTGTTAGGGAACCTAAAAACCATATCATTCTTAAGGCCATTCTTGATTTGAACATTTTTCATGAAGGTCTTTATAAAATGGCATCATGATGAGCAATATTTTTGACTACTTTTATCATGTGCCAAGTTTATATTTTGTACCTTTTGGATTATGGTTTGGCGACAACTTCGCTAGAAACATTTGATCTATTTTGGTATGACAAGCTTATGTAAAGTACCTTTTAATTAAGGTGTTTTGGATATTTTGGGATTATGAAAATGCAAAGTCTATTACCTTTTAGAATTTTGGATATTTAGGGATGATGTTGAATTCAATGTTATTTCGGAAGTAGGGTCATTAGATGAGATAATGGAAGAGAATAGAGATGACTAAGGAGATGAAGAACATGCCATTCTTGATGTTCATATGGATTATGATATGTAATTTTTATTTTATATTTTGTTTCTGAATAGATGTTATTAATCAATGTAATTTTTACCTTATATATTTATGTTACTTTATTTTTCTTCTTTTATTTAATTGTGCATAATTATATTGTCTATATTTTCGAATTAAAGTTGAATTATGTTATATAATTGTAAAAAATGGTCAAAGGCAAAAAGCAATAGCTAAAACCAGATGATTTGAGAACTAGGAAGCTAATAGAATATGAGAAACAAAGAAATAAGCGAATCAAGAAGAACTGTGAGATAATGAACAATCTTGGAGTGAAGAATATTACAAATTCTTTGGTAAGTGCGATTCAGCCCAAATGTGCAAATGCAAAGGAAAATGGAATTAGGGTTGAGGTAGATGATGGTGATGAGTATAAATCGTCAAAGAGTGAGGATGACAGTGATGATGAGTCATTAGGTTCCTTTGATAGCAAGGTATTATATACACTATTTTATATTTGTGTGTGAACATGTCTTTTACTATTTAAATATCTTTTTCACATATCTTAAACATTATATCTTTTTTACAATATATTTTAACTGTATTAAATATCCTCTTTACTATTTGATTATGTTATTTTAGGAACAAGAGATGCCACTAGGGGGCTTCGTTTACATTCTCATTCGGGGCCATTAACTCCTTCCCCAAAGGAAGAGATGGATCTCCCATGTCAGGAGGTTGGTACCCAACCCTTACCACCTCATAATGCGCAACCTGAGCACAAGGTGACTGCATTTAGCAGCGTTGGCAAGTTTGCAAAGTTGTTTATATTCAATTTAAGGTCTAACTTGCATTTGTTTACTTGCTAACTCAATTAATATTATGTCCTTACACCATCACATAACAGACGTGGTCGTGGCCCGACACATAGCATACAGGCTTAGCGCATTGTTGATAAAGATGGAAAGATGTTGGTTTCTATACCTGAACAGTTTCGTGCGCTAGTAGCAGATAAAACCTCTAAGCTGGCCCCCAACATTGGTATAGAGGTTCGAACGCAATTACCAGACCTGAGTGTAGGTGGAAGAAGGTTAACAATGTTAATAAGGAGCCGATGATCCAATGCTCGGAGGTAATTATTGTCAAACTTTTGGCAAAAACCTAACTATTACGTCAAAACAACCATATATTTCCCTAAAAATCGGGGCCTATAAATCACATAGCAGCCTCCTTTGTATAAACCTTTGATGAGTCATATGACATGGTCATTGGCATGTTGAATTTGACAAACCAGATTGAAATCAATGTTCTTTTTGATTTCTTTATTATTTCCATTGCATGTTACTAGTTTTGCTATTGTTCTATGGACTGGTAGGATTATGCATGTTTTCTAATACTTTTATGCTTGGCTAGTGCGGATGAGTATAAGTAAGTTTCTTTCATCTTCGAATCACGATTATGTGTGTTATCTTTACCATGTCTAGCATCCTACCATGAGGCTATGTACTTATCTTAGATGTCTTTTTGATTACCTGTGGATAGAGGCTTTTTCGATTGAATTGGGATGATTTTGATCACTATGCATGTGAACTCTTGTTTTTTTTGGAGTTGTACATTTCAAACTTTTTTCAAAACACATGTGATCAAAGTGTTTCAAAACAAGTAATTTAGTCAATATTTGTTTGTTTCATCTAATAAAAGTAGCATTAACAATCGCAACATGAGCATATTTTGGCAATGAATCTCATATCATGAATTAGTACAAGCCGATCTTTGATCGAGTGAGTGGGGGTGCTCAATTCATGACATCCCCTCCTCATACCCAAGTTTCCGAACCGAGATGATTTGGTTATGATGAACAATGCCCTTTGGTACGATACATGGGTTTCTTACTATTTCTCAAAAGATTAGGTGGCAACTCCGAGTTTTGATGTAGTCTTTATTTGGCATTTCTCGTGATTAGTGGATTTTTATAGATTTACCAGATTTGGACTTTCACGCATTTCACATTGCACATTCGTGAAACTAGGCGAGGGGTTTGAACTGTCAGACGTGCTTGGATACCCTCCGAGAGATCCCACAAAGGGAAATGTGTGGAGGTAACCATACATAATATAGTAATATTGGTGGGTAAATAGGTGGTGGTGGTCGTTAATGGTGTGAATGGAATGAGATGGATAGTGAGGAATGGATAGTGGCGGGAAGGGTGTGGAGTGAAGCTTTAGGTAGTGTGGAGGAAGTTGTGTGGCACTTGGGGTAGTAGAGAGGAAGTGAAGTGGCATTATGAGTGGTGGTAGCTATGGATAAAAGGCGTTGAGGGGGTTTTGTTCTCATATAATCTAGTCTTGGAACGCGGAGAGAGAGAGAGAGAGAGAGAGAGAGAATATTTTATTTTCCAAGTTGATGACTAAGTCAATAATGACTCAATGTATTAGCGATAACCGAGTCTAAGGTAATGTAAGGGTAGATATGTAAATTTCTTATGATAAAAGGTCATGTGATAAGACTACATTTTCTTTCGGGAAAATTCTATTTTAACACACCATTTACTCTTAGTGCGCATGTCCCTCTTCTTTCACACACTTAAAAAAATTATAATTTTCTCACTCCACACACAAGCACACATAATTATTCTAAAAGTATACCCTTTTATGATGAAAAAATCAAAATTGTATACACACCCTTGTTGCATACAGCTACTCAATCATAGAGTTATCCATTCATAAGATAAATTCTATTAGACCTCTGTTGACCTCTATTGTTGAAACTTCATTTTGTTGGAAATATTCTTTCAAGCCTTCATTGTTAAAAACACCTCCATTATTTAAGATAAAACTTTATGATGATTCAGTGAATTATGTTAATTGTTCATATATTTATATAGGTTTATACTGATATTTACCTATCACTACAAAAATTTCATTTTTTTGCGAAGGCATTTTTCCTAATGCCGTTTCAAAACACTTTTAGTGACGGCAAATGACTTTTAGCGACGATAAAGGGGGGTCATAACAAAGGGTGTTGTTAAAATGTTTTAGCAACAGCATGATGCTGTCACCTTTTCTTACGATGGGAAATGTTGGCTTTTGTGATGGCATTTTTACTATCGCCTATAATATGTAAAAATTGAGACCTTTTGCGACGGCAATGTTCTACCGTCACTAAAATTTTTATTTGAGACTGCAAAAAAATGCTGTTGCGATATTTTATTTTATTTTATTTTTTTTTTTTGCGATGGCATGACCCCTGTTGCTAAAATTCTCTTGTGACGGCATTACCTATGTTGCCAAAAAAAAAAAAAAAAAACATTTTAGCTCTAATGTTATTTGCGACGATGTGGTGCCGTCACAAAAAAAATAATAATAAAATAAAATAAAATAAAAACCTGCAATAAAATTGTTAAAAATATTCAAATTACTTGCATTAAAATATAAAAAAATGAAAAAGAAACCAATAATTGCACAATAATACAAAAGTTCCTGTATATAAATAACAATTTTTTCATAATAAAAATATTCTTGCATTCATAACAAAACATCAACAAAATTACCCCACTACATAATGTTGCATAATATATATATATATATAATATTTAAATACATAATGTTGTTCACAATTGAAAATAACATAAACCAAAAAAAAAATAATAAAAATAAAAAATTCCTCATCATTCTCCGTGGCTAACAACAACATAAGTTAGTCGCATTTTTCACAGGCTTGCATTCCATAAAAAGTAAACTCCTACTCGAGAAATATATGAAAACAAAAAACAAAAATAATTAATGACAATATAATTATGTGTTAATATGTTAATTACAAAAAAATTTAAAAATTTAATTACTATACAATTACAAAGATAATTAAGTAAATAATTTTTCCCAGATCGAAATTCGACTCTAATTCCCAAACCGGGAACCTGACGAGTCCCATCTTCTCCCACAAGTCTCTCGTGCCTAGCCGGTTGTGTGTACTAAGTTTCGTGCTAATCCAACGCCATTTGGTGATTTTGGGGCGTCAACACCTCGAATTCTAAGTTTCTTAAGGACCTAGTTTGACTAGACCGAAATTCGGCTCTAACTCCCAAACCGGGAACCCGATTCAAGTTTCTTCTTCTCCCACAAGTCTCTCGTGCCTAGGCAGTCCTGTGTGCCAAGTTTCATGCTAATCCGATGCTGTTTGGTGATTTTGGGGCGTTAACACCTTGAATTTTAAGTCTCTTAGGGAACTAGTTTGCCTAGACCAAAATCATGTTGTAACTCCCAAACCGGGAAACCGATTCGAGTCCCGTCTTCTCCCACAAGTCTCTCATGCCTAGCCAGTTGTGTGTACCAAGTTTCATGCTAATCCGACACCGTTTGGTAATTTTGGGGCATTAACACCTCGAATTTGAAGTTTCTTAAGGAACTAGTTTACCTAAACTGAAATTTGGCTCTATCTCCCAAACCAAGAACCCTATTCGAGTTTTGTCTTCTCCCACAAGTCTTTTGCACCTAGGCGATCGTGTGTGCTAAGTTTCGTGCTAATCCGACGTCGTTTGGTGATTTTGGGGCGTTAACATCTCAAATTCTAAGTTTCTTAAAAAACTAGCTTGCCTAGACCGAAATCTGGCTCTAATTCCCAAACCGGGAACCTGATTTGACTCCCGCCTTCTCCTACAAGTCTCTCGTGCCTAGGCAATTGTGTATGCCAAGTTTTGTGCTAATCCGATGTCGTTTGGTGATTTTGGGGTGTCAGCACCTCGAATTCTAAGTTTCTTAAAAACTAGTTTGCCTAGACCGAAATCCAGCTCTAACTCCCAAACCGAGAACCCAATTCGAGTCCCGTCTTCTCCCATAAGTCTCTCATGCCTAGGTGGTCATATGTGCTAAGTTTCATGCTAATTCGACACTGTTTGGTATTTTAGGGTGTCAACACCTTGAATTCTAAGTTTCTTAAGGAATTAGTTTGCCTAGACTGAAATCCGGCTATAACTCCTAAACCGGGAACCCGATTCAAGTTCTGTCTTCTCCCACAAGTCTCTCATGCCTAGGTTGTTGTGTGTGCCAACGTTTATGCTAATCCAATGCCATTTGGTATTTTGGGGTGTCAACACCTTGAATTCTAAGTTTCTTAAGGAACTATTTTGCCTAGACCGAAATCCGGCTGTAACTCCTAAACTGGGAACCCGATTTGAGTCCCATCTTCTCCCACAAGTCTCTCGTGCCTAGACGGCCGTATGTGCCGACTTTCATTTTAATTCGACGCCATTTGGGGATTTTGGGACATCAACACCTCGAATTCTAAGTTTCTTAAGGAACTAGTTTGCCTACACTGAAATCCGGCTCTAACTCTGAAATCGGGAACTCGATTCGTGTCCCGTCTCTCCCACAAGTCTCTCGTTCCTAGGCGGTCATGTGTGCCAAGTTTCATACTAATCCGACACTGTTTGGTGATTTTGGGACATCAACACCTCGAATTCTAAGTTTCTTAAGGAACTAGTTTGCCTAGACCAAAATCCAGCTCTAACTCCCAAACTGGGAACCTGATTCGAGTCCCGTCTTCTTCCACAATTCTCTCATGCCTAGGCGGTCGTGTGTGCCAAGTTTCGTGCTAATCTGATGTCGTTTGGTCAATTTGGGGTGTCAACACCTCGAATTCTAAGTTTCTTATGGAACTAGTTTGCCTAAACCGAAATCAGGCTCTGACTCCCAAGCCGGGAACCCGATTTATGTCCCGTCTTCTCCCACGAGTCCCTCGTGCCTAGGCGGTCGTGTGTGCCAAGTTTCGTCCTAATCCGACGCTGTTTGATGATTTTGGGGCGTCAACACCTTGAATTCTAAGTTTCTTAAGGAACTAGTTTACCTAGACCGAAATCTGGCTCTAGCTCCCAAACCGAGAACCTGATTCGAGTTTCGTCTTCTCCTACAAGTTTTCGTGCCTAGCAATCGTGTGTGCCAAGTTTCGTGGTAATCCGATGCTGTTTGGTATTTTGGGGCACCAATACCTCGGATTCTTAGTTTCTTAAACTTGCATTATCAGAGACGGTCGTGTGTGCCAAGTTTCATTTTAATGACTCAAACTTGCATAATCAAAGGCGTTAAAGGCAAGCCCTAGCATATACCAATCCAGATGAGAATTATGTGGTGTGAATTAGAACTTCTGAAGGAATATGTCAACTAACATAGTAAACATTTATCATATACCCTATGGTGGAAATGGCAAATGACAATCCTACGTAACAGTCTAACAAATTGCTAGAAGAATCAATTAGGCAAATGCCTATAAACTATTTGGTTTTGAATGTTTCAATTACACTGCTTAGACAATATGATACAATAAGTTTCCCAATCTACTAAGGTTTTAGCGCCCACAACGAATGAATGCCTTATCCATCCTCCTATACGATGTATGTACTCAAACATGACATTGTGTTGCTTAACAACATTCCATTAAACTTAAACCAAACAGGCCATATTATGGGATTGATAAATGATAGAAACTCATGCATAAATGAGTTATATTATACTTGGTGCTGAGCTGTTAAAGCATATGAATCAATAAACTTTTGTCGGAGAAACTGGAACACATCCACCACGCACTCCCTTTCCATAGATGTATTTTACTTTTAGTTCATATGGCTATCCATCAGGGTAGAATATAAGCCCACGAAAAGCATAATGGCCTGCATACTTGGGCTCTGAGAATCCCATCCACTTGGCGATTAGAGAGCGGATTCCATCGCAACCAATCACAATCTGTCGAAAAAAAGTTTTGAACACCAAGAATTTAATTATTTTGCTCAAACAGTTAAAGAAAAAGATCTAAAGTATTATAACCAGAAATTAAATTAGGACACAAAACAATTGCTATGATACAATCTAATGATCAAACTCTTTGTTAATGTCTAAAATATGCTTAACAGAGAGATGCATTAAATGAACTGAAAAGAAGTTAAACTTTGCAGATAGCTTTGTCCCATTCATGAATTCCAATAAAGTTTCACCTGATTCACTTCTTTCAATCTTTGCTAATTTTGGGGAAAAAAAAACTAATTGCGTCTAGTGGTAATTGATTGGCAAGAGTCTCTAGAAGTATCCTCCTCTCCATAGCACGAACCTCTTGGCTATGGCATCATCATGTAATTATTAGAAAATTTTGATGTGTTTCGTTGTGACCAAGAACAACAGGGAGATAACTAGAATTGTTACCTTTCATCTTCGTCTTTGAACCTAAATGAGTGTAACTCTGCTCCATCTTCTGATTTTACTGACATCTTGCACAGCTGATGCCATAAAAAAATTCAACAGAAAAAGAATACATAGACACACCCAAAAAAAAAAAAAAGAATAAAAAGGAAAGAGGAAAGGAAAGAAAGCTCCTCATGCTTATGCTTTTAGTTATCCTACACAAAGTAAGCACAAATGATTTAAAACCATTTGTATGGTTCAAACATTTCCAGACTTGTTGACATCCCAAAGTGATTATTGCCATAAACTTCAAAATTTGCCAATATGTGCACTGTTTTCTAGACTATTGAAATATTTCTTGTGTATCAAGTGCACCTCATTTGCATCAAAGCCAACTTTTAACAAAAGATTCCAACACTCAATATTATGAAATAATCAGAATAAAGATTTTGCACTATTTTCACAAAGGAATTAGACATAGCTATATCACAGTACATAAGAAAATCCACCAACAAAATAAAAAATTATTTCAATCCTAATTTCCATATTAGGGGGAGCAAAAAAAAAAGAAGAGGAAAACAACAGTTGTATCTCTATAAATAGTTTAATTAGTCAAATAAATGGAAAGCAAAGAGCAAAACAAAACATAAGAAAACCCGTTGTGGAGAAGTGGTTCGGAAATACTCTTTGGATCCTGGAAGGCGCTCGTGATCCTCAGCTAGTCACCTGAAAAGGAATGAACACTGTGTTTGGGGGTGCCGGAATGAGCACTCCGATGGATAAGTCAGTATATACTCTGTTGGTTGCTTATATCTCAAGTTATACTTACTTGTTCTCACATGCCCACTCTTAGCTGATGCTTCTCTTATTTATAGTCGTCCTTGATGTTGATGGTTGGGCCCACTTTTCGCCCAATGAATAGTCCCTCATTCGGCTAACTGTTCGTACTCAGCCAGGTCTACAGCTGATTCTTCAGTCGATCTGGTTATTCGGCCTCCGTCTCTAAGGATAGAGCCGTTTAATATATAACTTGATTTCTTTCCTCAAGATATTCGGCCTCCGTACGTAGTATTTATATTCGGCCCGTACTATTGCCCCCCAAACATCCTATTAACGTCAGTTAGTCGGCATGTTTGGTCCCTGGGTTTAGAGTCAGAAAATACGGCGGTTTCCCTCATTTCAATGCAAGCGTCAGGAGGCCTACTATTTTTAACCATTATTTCAATCTCCCGCCCCTTCATACACTTCATTCATTTAATACGATTTGAAGCCGTGTTGTCTTTTCGTCTATGTTCTTTCTTGCATGCTCAAGGTTCCTCGTTGTTTGTTAATTCACCTTCCTCGCTTCTCGCCCTCTGCAACTTCTTCCCGTTCTTCATTGTCCTTCTCATTTTTTGTAAGTTTCTCTTTCTTCCATTTTGACTCCCTTTTCCTTGTTTGTTTGCTGTGTAGAGTGTCCATTTTTTCTGCCGTGATGGCGAAACATTTGAGAGCCCTCCTTTCTGCGGAGCGAGTCTCTAGTTTCCGTCGCCATTTTTCTATCCCTGACGACGTTCATCTGTCACTTTTGGCAGAGAACGTGATTGACACGGAGAGGACTAACGAGAGTACAATCGTCTTTCCTCTCTTATTAATCGCGAAGGACAGGGTCCGTTTCCCCCTTCATCCACTTTTGAGGGCTGTCCTTCGCTATTGGGGTTTAATCCCTTCTCAGCCGAACGTAAATTTTTACCGAATAATAATGGGGATTGTAGAACTACACCGGCGCCTCAGGCTTAACCTTGGAGTCCCTATCATTCGGCATTGTTATGCCTCGGCCAAGTCCTCTGGTCGGCAGGGGCACTACTTTCTCAAGGCTAAGGACATCGACCATCATTTGGTCACTATGCTTGCTAGTTCTAGCAAGCGTGTTGACGATGTCATAGTCGTTGTCTGTGGTAACTGGGAATTCGGCAAGGACAAAGATCATCAAGATCCGGTGCCCAGGCGAAAGGGCGAACTAGGTGGCCATTTAACCCCCCCCCCAATGAATTTTTATTAAACATTTCTGGTTCAAACTCCATGTGTTTACCGTTTTATTTTGTGCAGGAAACAATTTGAAGAAAGTTCTAGTTTCGGCCGATGACGCCATACTTGCGCAGATCAAAACGGTACTCCAGTTCTTTGGCCGTCTGAATCTCCAGAAACAAGGGAGGACGGCCCATATTCTTCTGAGATACGAGCCAACCTACACTACTTTCTCGGCCGCAGAAAATATTCTAATTCCAAGGGGCGAACAGCACCTTACGGCACTTGTTTTTCCGAGCTTCAAGAACCTTAGGCAAATCGGTTTTGAGGCTTTAGACTCAGAGCTGGTGGATGAACAAGCAGCCGAAGGAGTCGCTGAGCAGCCAAATCAACCACCTTTGGACGGATCCAACGGACTAGAGCGGGAGGTTGACGCGGTACAAAATTTTACTTTTGAAGAAGCCGGCCTCAGTCATCCATCCACTTCCGGCCGAGAGGACACATCCTTCGAGGATATTTTCACCGACTTAGGGGACCTACCCGGCTCGTATTTTGACAACATGGCCAATGAGTCGCTCACTCAGTTGGCCAGACGGAAAAATGCCGAGAGGATGGCTGCCCGTAGGAGGGCCGAAGCTGAGCAAAACGAACCTCCACTCCGTCCACCCGATGCTAGGGAAGAAACTCCTCCACCTGCTCCCGTTGAGGAGGAGGTTCAGATTGAAGTGGCCAAAAAGGAACCTGTTGTCGATCAACAGGAGGGTCAAGTGACGGAGCTTAGGGAGGAAAAACATCCGACCAAGTAGCCGATTATTCAGAAAGTCCTGTGGATAAACGGCCCCGCATGGAAGAATCAGACTTGGTTGTACCGTTTATAATACAACCAAGGGTAAAGAACATGACAGTTGCCTCTGATGCATCGGCTATAAGAGACCCAACTGTGGCCTTGAGCTTGGCCTCCTCCATTTCTCTGCCGGTTGATAGAGCGGCTTTTAGGGCAGAGGCCAATTTGCTGGCCATCGCATTAGCCGCCCAATCGGCGATATTAGTACGTGATCCTTTATAATTTTGCAAGGCTAACCAAAAGAAGAGTTTATATATTAACTTATTGATCCCTTGTTTTGTAGGCGGCGGGAAGGATAGCTGAAATTGGTCGTCGCCAACATGACGCTATCGAACAGATCGGCTTCCTTTCAGCCGAGTTGGAAAACGAGAAGGGAAAGGCAGCAGAGGCCTCTCTCCGCACCGAGTTTGAGGCCATGAAAGCGGCAGCAGAGAGAGCTAGGGTCGATTCCAAAGCAGATAAGGCCAAGACTGCTGACGAAGTGAAAGTCGCTACCGAGGAGAGGGCGAATGCCAACGAAGAAGCGCTCAAATTGGCAAACGAGACAATTGCCAAGCTAAAGGCTGACTTGGAAGGGTCGAAGAGGGCGATGGCAAACGCTGAGTCTGAGATTTCCAAGTCATTCCAGGTTGGCAAGGATGCGGCCTTGGCGGACTATGTAGAAGAAGTGCCGAAGTTTGAAAACATAGGGTTCAAGCACAGCTAGCTCAAACCCTTGGCTGCCACTAACGTGGTGTCGAACCAGCCGATTCCGTACGAGCAGGTAGACATTGAGCCACTGGAGTCTAACCCCGAAGACTGACCTAGAGTCAAGTATTTTTCTTTTTATTTTTTTGGTATTGTGTGTATGTAGGTTTTGTTAGAGTTATAGGTTTTTGACTGTCCACTTTTGTGAGAAGCTGACGTAGGGTAGTTTTCATTTGTAAAATGACTTCTGTTTATGTTCAGTTTATGAATGAAATTGCCTTTCTGCCTGATGAATGTGCTTGTTAACGGCTAAGTAAGATGTAAAATTAATCCAGCGCAAAAATAACTGTATCACTGCAACTTATTACTGTTGTCTTTCTACCTTGTGAATGTGCTTGTTAACGGCTAAGTAAGATGTAAAATCATGAAGTAAATGAAACAAATTACTGAATTAATCTAGCGCATGAATAATTGTATAGCACTGCGACTCAGCCGAATATATTAGTGAATAAGCCCTTGCCCCAGTAAGCTTGAACAAGACCACCTACAAGCGGCAGTTCGAAAATCTGCTGGGGCACAATGGATATTCGGCTAGGAGCTCTGATATTTATGTCGAATAGATTGATGAATTTGGCCTTGCCCCAGCAAGTTTTAACAAGACCGCCTACAAATGGCAGTTCAACTGTTTGTTGGGGCACAATGGATATTCGGCTAGGAGCTCTGACATTTAGGCCAAATACATTGATGAATCTACCCTTGCCCCAGCGAGTTTGAACAAGATCGCCTACAAACGGCAGTTCAACTGTTTGTTGGTGCACAATGGATATTCGGCTAGTAGCTCTGATATATAGGCCGAATAGATTGATGAATCTGCCCTTGCCCTAGCGAGTTTGAACAAGACCGCCTACAAACGGCAGTTCAAAAATCTGCTGGGGCACAATAGATATTCAACTAGGAGCTCTGATATTTAGGCTGAATAGATTGGTGAATCTGCCCTTGCCCCAGCAAGTTGATGAATACGGCCACCGAATTGATGAACTAGACTGCTAATCCATGTCAGTTTATGGTGCAGGGCATTGAAGGGGACGCTTTGGGAATGCTGCACCCACGATTAATAAGATGGGCAAGGGCTGCGTTCGTTTAGGGTCCATATTGGTGTCCAAATTTGGCAGATCGCAGGAGGGAGAAAAGTAGTGAGTTTTTACTAAATGTCTAGAAGGCTATTTTTCAACAGCAGGGGAGAAGGGAGAACACTCGCGGAGTTGGATGCAGAGATGAATCGCGGTGGAGAGTCTACGCACACGGGGAGTAGGACGTCAAGGGAACGTGAAAAACACCAGTCCCCGTGTCGTCAAAGTAGGTCACCTAGAAGGGAAAAACAGCAACGGGGAAGCTCCCCTGTACCACGCTCGAGAGGAGAAAGCAGTACGGGACCGCGCCCATTAAGTTTTGTGGTTTTTATGGAGAATAAACCAATGACGGAAGCGGATTCAGTCGTGTACGACCCTAACGTGGTAGTCGAGTTCGCTCGACAAATTTTTCCACCAGAAGTCCAGCAGTCAATGGTTGGTTGACCCGACTTCGAAGTGTTCTGGAAGGGCATCCATGGAGCGGTAAAAGGGCTGTATACCGCCTATGAAATCGGCATGCGTCTTCGTGCCGCGCGGCGGGAGATAGAACAAAACGATGAACGCATTCGAAGCTTAGAAGCTCGCGCGGAAAAGGCTGAGCGCAAACTAAGAAAGGTGAAAACTGCCGAGACACAATCAGCCAGCCAAGGTAACCCGATTGTGGCGGAAAGGGTGACCCAAAGGCTTATAAGTCATGCGATTGCCAATCGAGATATGGCAAGCATGTTTGCAATAGAGGCCGCAAGATCCAGGGCTTATGAAAAAGGCTTCCATGAAGGTCGAAAAGTCGGGATACAGAAGACCAAGGAAAACCTCGCCGAGGAGGTCTGCCGACACGAGAATCGTGGATTTAAGCAAGGGAGGGTTAAGGCACTACAGGCCGCAAAGGCTCTCCGGGCAACAGGCGTTGATTCGGCGTCGCCGCTATATCAAAGTCATCATTTTCCCTTTTCGGCTTTCGAAGTCGAGAAGAATGATGACGAGGGAAAAGCCGAATAAAATTGAACATGTTGTATCGCCCCAATATAGATTGGAAACGAATTGTGTATTATTGATCAATTTAATGAAATATATGATTTTAAATGTTTGCATGTCGTTTCAATTATGTTTATAAATTCAGTGATGATGATCTTCCATTTTTTATTTTTTGCCAACTACGTTTGTGCTGGTCAATCATAATACATGAAAAGCGCGCCGAATTGCTCTGAATCCAGAGGCTCACTCGGCCCAAAAGTGGCATTCACTGATGGGGCTCCGAATTCGGAGGCTTTTTACTTCGCCAATCGTGAAATTCACGAAGGGCGCTCCGAATCTGGAGGCTTACTCGGCCCAAAAGTGGCATTAACTGATTGGGCTCCGAATTCGGAGGCTTTTTACTTGGCCAATCGTGAAATCCATGAAGGGCGCTCCGAATCCGGAGGCTTACTCGGCCCAAAAGTGGCATTCACTGATGGGGCTTCGAATTCAGAGGCTTTTTACTTTGAACTAAAATTCCATATAGTGAGATAAGAAGTCTTGCATTATAAAAGTGAAAGTTGTACACGGCGAACACTCAAAACAAATTATCATTCCTCACATGTCGGGTTAATGATAAAATTTATGCAAATGCGTAGAATTCCAAGGACGTGGCAGACTTCTCCCAGACATATCTTTGAGCCAATATGCCCATGTTCCCGTGTCGATCTGATAAGGGCCATCCCAATTAAGACCCAGTTTTCCGTCAATCGGATTCCTGGCAACCAGAAGTACTTTCTTGAGGACCAGTTCTCCTGGTGTATAGCGGCGTAGCTGAACGCGTTGATTATACAACTTAGCAAGCTGCTGCTAGTACCGTGCCATGGATGCAAGGACACGGTCTCTTCGTTCTTCAATCAGAGTGAAATCCAAAGCCAACATCATGTCATTTCGGCCCATATCAAAAACTTTCGATTTCAAGGTTGGGAGGCCGATCTCCAGGGGGATGATTGCATGTGTTCCGAAGCATAAAACAAACAGCGTTTCCCCAGTGGATCGCCTCGGAGTAGTGCGATAAGCCCACAACACACTCGGCAATTCTTCGACCCATCTGCCTTTAGCTTTCTCCAGCCTCTTCTTAATGCCGTCTAAGATGGCTTTGTTGGAGGTTTCAGCCTGACCATTGCTCTGTGGATAAGCCGGGGTGGAGAAATAGGGCCGAATACCATACGTGTTGCACAATTCTCGATAAACACCACAATCAAACTGCGTGCCGTTATCTAAAATGAGTGCTCTTGGAATGCCGAATCGTGTTATTATATTTTTCCATAAAAAGCGCCTTACATCAGAATCACGGATGTGTGTTAGTGCCTCCACTTCGACCCATTTTGTGAAGTAATCTGTCGTGACAATTAAGAATTGCTTATTGCCTGGGGCCTGGGGCAATGGCCCGATGATATCAAGCCCTCGCTGAGTGAACGACCAAGGACTGGTGATTGAGCTCAACTCCTCGGCAGGCAAATGGGTTAAAGGGGAAAACTTCTGGCATTGTTCACATTTCTTGACGTAACACTCGGCATCAGCTCTCATGGTCGGCCAGTAGTACCCTTGTGTTACAGCTCAATAAGCCAAAGAACGCCCACCAGGATGGGCACCACAACTACAAACAAATTCTAGGTATGGACCAGAAAGGGATTTTTTGTAGAGCTTTCCTTGCAGATCTAAGTAATATCGCAGGGCTTTTTTTCGCAGTTTGTGCACTTCTTTCTTGTCCATTGGGAGCTGTTCGGCAAATAAGAATGCAGTGATGGGGTCCATCCAACTTGGACCTGATTCTATGATATTGATCTGAGTTGACTCCGATGGGGCAATGCTCGGCTCAGGGATGAATCCTACTTCAATTGTCCGTTTAATTTCTGAGTTGATGGCAGAGGCTAGGCAAGCCAGGGTGTCTACATGTGTGTTTTGATCTCGGGTTATTTGATTTAATTCATGATGGTCGAATTTTGCCAACAAAGAATTCGCCATTTTCATGTAAGCTGCCATACGGTCGTTTTTGGCTGCGTACTCCCCCTTCAATTGGTTGATGACTAGTTTTGAATCGCAAAAGATAAGCAGACGCCGAGCACCAAGGACATGTGCATTCCGTAAGCTGGTTAACAATGCTTTGTATTCAGCCTCATTGTTCGATGTTTTGAAGCCCAATTTGACAGCCTGCTCAATTATTGCCCCGTCGGGAGCCATGATCACTACGTCCGCCCCACTGCCACGTTGATTAGATGATCCGTCACAGTACAACTGTCAAATGTCCCCAACATAAATTCTCCAGTTTGGCTTAGGTTGAATTTGATTGTATTTAAAGTTGGCGAGACATCCAGTGAATTCGGCCACAAAGTCGGCGAGCACTTGCCCGTTGATTGATGTTCTTGGCAGAAATTGAATATCGTACTGGCCAAGTTCGAGAGCCCATTTTGAAACGCGCCCTGATGCTTTTGCACTATGGAGTACTGAGCGGAGGGGGTAATCTGTTAGTACACCAATGGTATGCCCCTGAAAGTAATGCATCAATTTTCTGGCCGCCATGATGAGAGCAAAGACGAGTTTTTCCAACAGAAGGTAACATGTTTCGGCATTAACTATTGCCTTGCTCATATAATAAACTAGCCACTGCTTCCCCTGTTCTTCCTTTAAGAGTACGGCGCTAGCGGCCTGGTCGGAAACTACCAGATACAAAATGAGCGGATCACCTGCCGAAGGTGTTGTCAAGAGTGGAGCTGATCGGAGGTAAGCCTTCAAGCCTTCCAAAGTGGCTTCACACTCGGGGGTCCATTCAAAAGCTTTTCCCAGCCGAAGGGTATGAAAAAATTGTCGGCAACGATCTGTGGAACGACTGATGAATCTGTTGAATGCGGCGGCCATTCCCATCAGCTTCTGAACCTCTTTGACCGACCGAAGGGAGCCGAGTTCTAAAATTACTGTGATTTGTCTCAGGTTGGCTTCGATTTTGCGGTGGTTAACAATGTAGCCAAGGAATTTGCCAGATCCAATGCCGAATGCACATTTAGGAGCATTCAGTTTCATTTTGTATTTGCGAAGAATGCCGAATGTCTCTTCCAGATCGGCTAGATGAGTTTGCTCTTCTTTGGACTTGACCACCATATCATCGATGTACACTTCCATTGTGCAGCCGAGTTGCTCCTTGAACATGGCAGTGACTAGTCTTTGGTAGGTTGGCCCCGCATTCTTCAACCCGAAAGGCATAACCTTATAGCAATAGGTTCCTCTTAGAGTGAGGAATGCAGCTTTGTCTTAGTCCTCCAAATGCATGGTAATTTGATGGTAGCCTCTATAAGCGTCCAGGAAGCTCATACGTTGATGGTGTGCCGTGGCACCTACGAGTTGGTCAATTCTGGGGAGGGGAAAGCAATCTTTGGGACAAGCTTTGTTTAAGTCCGTGAAATCCACACAAACAGGCCAAGTTCCATTTTTCTTTTTTATAACCACAGTATTCGACAACCATATAGGATAAGTCACTTCCCGGATTGCCCCAGCATCAAGCAACCGGTTAACTTCTTCAACAACAGCAACAGTGTGTTCTGCGGCTGACCGCCGACTTTTCTGAATAATCGGCTTACATTTGGGGTTAACGTTTAAACGGTGCTGAGAAACAAATAGATCCACCCCCGGCATCTCATATGGTAACCACGCAAATACATCAAGGTTGCTGAGTAAGAAGGAGATTAGCTGCTACCTATCGACTTTATTCAGGGTAGCCCCGACCATGAAGAACCTGTCAGGATTCCCATCAATTTCAACTCCATCCAGTGCTTCTGTTGCCTTGTCACTTGGGAGCCGCCCAACATCATCGAGGCTCTCTCAATCCGGCACCTCAATAGAATTCACTTCCAACTTTCTTGGTGACTTTGCAGCAAGAAGATAACATGCTTGCGCCGATTTCTAAGAACCTCGAATTTGTTTAATGCCGCGTTCAGTCGGAAAGCGAAGTAGTTGATGATAGGTGCTGGGCACGGCCTGCATGGTATGTAGCCAAGTTCGTCCCATGATAAGATTATGCGGTGAAGGAAGCTTGACAACCAAAAATTCTACATCCATTGATCGGGAGCCCGCCCGAACTGGTAGTGTGACTTTGCCCAACAGATATTCTGGATTAGCGTTGAAGCCAAATAACGAATAATGAGCTAGAGGCAGGTCCGACTCAGTGAAGCCAAGTTTGACGAAGGTCTTGTAGTACATAACTTCCGAAGTGCTCCCCTGATCAATGAGAACACGCTCAACGGTGAATCGGTTTATATGTAGCTCGATGACCAAGGGATCAATGTGGGGGATCGTTACGCCGGCCAAATCCGAATCATTGAAAGTAATACTCGTAGCTTTATGGGGCCGTTTCAATGGTGTGATTTGCTTTTGGGGGTTGGAATGCGACTGAATAGTACGTACAACGGATGCCGTCGGCAAGCTGTATATCATATGGATTATGCCGAGTGGAGGTGAATCTTGCCGTAAAGCAACTGTTTTGGTTGAGTTGTTCTTTCGGACGTGTTGCTTAAGTTGGCCGTCTTGTACCAACTCCTCCAGGTGATCTTTTAAAGCGCAACAATTTTCAGTATCATGATCGTGGTTTTTGTGATATTCACATCGTTTATCCCGTCTCCTCATGTCGGGAGGTCCCACCATCTTGGGTGGCCATTTGAAGAACGGCAAATGTTGAACTTTGGACATTACAGTGCTGATCGGCTCTAACAACTCCGTATATTTCTTGTTCGCGCGCCTTATACGCCTGCTATCTACTTGAAGTTGTTCATTAGCCCGGTGTGGACATTGGTCATTTGATCGGCGCGAATCTCATATTTTGTCTCGTTTAGTTCGATTTCGTGGTTCAGGGCTCCGTGATGGTACAAAATTTATCGGCTGAACAATTTCAAATGGAGCCCCCTTGTTGGCCTTGTGCCCGGCTTTGACCCGCAGGGCGTCATCTTCCACTTTGCAGTATTCCTCGACTTTCTTCATTAACGACCAGACTATTTTGGGGGGCCTTCTGGTCAAGGAACTGCGGAGGGCACTATCAGGATGCAACCTCATTTTAAAGGTAGTGATGGCCATGGAGTCGTTGCAAGCATCATCTACAAGATTAAAGCATTCCCAATAGCGCACTGAATACGCTCGTAGGGTTTCCCCTAGTTGGATTTGCATTGCCCAGAGAGAATCGGCCTGCTTCGGCTAGACCTCATTGGTGATAAACCTTGCCCTGAAGGATTTTTGGAGTTAATGAAAGCTCTTAATCGATGCCGGCTCCAATTTATAGTACCATCTGACGGCCAAAGATCCCAAACTGCTCGGAAATATTCAACACATGAGGGCCTCGTCGTCTGGATGCAGCGTCATGGCTTGCTTATAATGACGAATGTGATCAGTGGGGTCTGATTTTCCATCGTATAGGGTAAACGACAGAGCTTTGAATTTTTTGGGTAGGACCGCCCTTACGATCCGTCGCACAAAAGGAGTCATGTTGATCCTATTCATCTGAATCATTTCTTCTTCACTTATTCCTTGCACGCGGACTCCCTTCGGAGGAACTGGAAGTTTCGACTCGCCCCTTCTTTTTGGATTCTGGGAAGGATGAGTTAGAATCACTGTCACTATCTTATTTACGAACTCGAGGTCGTCGACCATCCTTTCCCAGAGGTCGTCCCGGACCTTGGCGTGCGGCTTGTTGGGATTTTGCCACCTCCAAGGCTAAATCCTGTCGAAGGCGTTCGTTCTCAGCGATCATGTTTTCCAACCTCTGTTCAGTTTGCTTCGCCTGATCCATGATCGCTTGCATTGTCTCATGTGCTGATGTTGAGGGTGAGGTCTGTGCAACTGAGTCGAAGTTCAAGGCACATCGTGCGGCAATAGTCTCGGGCCCAAGCATGTTGCTTGGAGTGGTAACATCTCGTCACGTAAGGTCGTCAGCGACTATCGGAGGATCTTTCGTTATGCCCGCCATGGATATGCTGGAGTATTCCCACAGATGGTGCCAATTGTGGAGAAGTGGTTTGGAAATACTCTTTGGATCCTGCAGGGCGCTCGTGATCCTCAGCTAGTCACCTGAAAACGAATGAACACTCCGGTTGGGGGTACCGAAATTAGCACTCCGACGGATAAGTCAGTGTCTACTCTCTTGGTTGCTTATATCTCAAGTTATACTTACTTGTTCTCACATGCCCACTCTTAGCTGATGCTCCTCTTATTTATAGTCGTCCTTGATGTTGATGGTTGGGCCCACTTTTCGTTCAATGAATAGTCCCTCATTCGGCTAATTGTTCGTACTCAGCCAGGTCTACAGCTGATTCTTCGGACGATCTAGTTATTCGGCCTCCGTCTCTAAGGATAGAGCCGTTTAATACATAACTTGGTTTCTTTCCTTAAGATATTCGGCCTCCGTACGTAGTATTTATATTCGGCCCCCACACTCGCCAACATAAATATATGTGTGTGTGTGTATGTGTGTGTGTGTATACAAATTGACAACATGTACATATATCTCTTCACCTTTAAGCAACCAAAAAATTCAATCAAAATTAGCCCCTTTTTTTATAACTAGGTGTCGGGGCTCTTGACTAATACCAGAACCTTGAAGTTAAAAACACAAAATAGTTGTCTATAAACAGAAAATAGTTCCCTTAAAAATTTTAGATTTGCTAATTGATGTTTGGATATTTTTAATTTCAATGGTTGTGCTCATATGTAATGTTTATCAAGTTTTTATTAGTTAAAATGATCAATTTAAATTAATATAATACTAATAATTGAATAAAAAAAATTTTGAAGACGAAGAAGACGAAGAAAAAGAAGAGCTAACCTGGTTCAAAGATTGAGACTGACTGAGAGAGTTGAAGAGAGACATGCTGCACCGTCGTCGTTCGCTCGCCGTCATCGCACGCTGCTTAATGCCGTCTCACGCTGTCGCTGCCGTCACTCGACACCGTCATCTATCGCTGAGAGAGTTGAAGAGAGAGTTGAAGACGAAGAAGAAAAAGAGCTAACCTGGTTTAGAAATTGAGACTGACTGAGAGAGTTGAAGAGAGACACGCTGCACCGTCGTCGTTCGCTCGCCGCCATCGCACGCTGCTTAATGTCGTCTCACGTTGTCACTGCCGTCACTCGACACAATCATCTACCGCTACTCACAATCGTGCGAGAGAGAGAGAGTGTGAGAGTGAGAGTGAGGGTGAGAGTGAGAGTGAGATTAGGGATTTGGGTTCAAAAGATTAGGGATTTGAGATTGGGGATTTTTGGTTGAAAGGGGGAAAAACGAGCACGAATCAAATTTTGGGGTTTTTTTTTTTTTTTACATTAAGTTTCACCGTCACTAATGGAAATTTAAACAATAAAGCAATGGTGTTTAACTAATTTTTTTATTTGTGAATGGGGGGGTTACCGTCGCCAAAAACCTTTATTTGCGACGGGGAAAGGTTGTCGTCGCAAAAAAAAAAAAAACTCATTTTTTTTGCCAAAAACCTCCGTGTCCATTTTGTTGTGCAATGAGAGCTAGGAATAGAGAGAAACAGAAAGAGAGAGAGAGAGAGAGAGAGAGAGCAAAAAGAGATGAATAAGAGAGATATAGAGAGACATAGAAAGAGAGAGAAGAAAGATGAGCAAAAGAGACAGAGAGAGATAAGAGAGATAGAAAAGAGAGATGAGAGATATAGAGAAGAAAGATGAGTGAGAGAGATAGATAAGACAGATGAGTGAAAGAGAGAGAGAGAGAGAGAGAAGAGAGATGAACGAAAGACGCACAGAGAAAGAGATAGAGAGAGAGGGAGAGAGAGTCCCATTTCATTTTTTGACTTTTTCTCTTTCAACAACAATGGGATAAGAGAAAAAGATGAGTGTGATTGAGAGAAATGAGTGATTAAAAGAGAAGAGAGATGAGTGAGAGACAGACAGACAGACAGAGAGAAAGAGATAGAGAGAGAGAGAGAAAAAAAAAAGAGCAAAACAAGATGAATGAAAGATAGACACGGACAGAGAGAGAGAGAGAGCAAAAAGAGATGAACAAGAGATATATATATAGAGAGAGAGAAAGAGAGAAGAAAGATGAGCAAGAGAGATAGAGAGCGAAGAGAGATGAGAGAGCCAGAGAGAAAAGTGATGAGTGTGTGTAAGAGAGAGAAAGAGAGATGAGAGATAAAGAGAGAGAGAGAGAGACAGAGGCCCATTTCATTTTTTTGCCTTTTTCCTCTTTCGACAAGTGATTAAGAGAAATGAGAGATGGGCGATTGAAAGAGAAGAGAGAGTGACAATGAGAGAGAGAGAGAAAAAAAAAAAGAGATCGATAAATTGAGAGGGAGATCGGTAAATCGAGGGGAGGGGAGGGAGAGAGTGAGCAACGCGAACACAGTGTGGGAGAGAGAGAGAGAGGGGAAAGACACAGACAGACATACAAAGAGTGATGAGTGAGAGAAAGAGAGAGAGAAAGAGAGAGAAAGAGAGAGTAGAGAGATGAGCGAGAGAGAGAGATAGAGACAAAGAGACAGGAAGATGAAAAAATTGGTGAAAAGAGAAATGTTATATCAAACAGTATCGCTTTTTCTATTTTTTTCAATTTTTTGTTTGCGACGGCACCTATTACCATCACAAAAACTCTCTTATTTGCAACTTTAGTTCATGCCGTCGTAAAAAACAACTTTATTTGTGACAACAAAGGTTACCGTCTGAAAAAACGCGCATTATTTGCGACGACGGTTGTTGCCGTCGCACGAAGTTGTTTTTTTGTGAAAGGAAGTGATGCAGTCGCTGAAACCTCATTTATTGGCGATGGCAAGTGGTGCCGTCGCAAAAAGCTTCCGTGTTATATAGGCCCTTTTCTTGTAGTGTATATTCGTGTATGAATATTTTTTTTTTTAGATAGTTATGGTTATGTTTATGTAAATACAATCTTGTCATGCTTACTTTATTGATACAAATTAAGAAACATTTGTGATAATGGTTATGGTTATTCAGGTTTTTTTTAAACCATTTTTGAAACATATTTTGATTGTTTGGTAATGGTTTGAAGGGTACAATAACCGATAATTATTTTTTTGTATAAAAACCCACGGTTCATAAGTAGTAAGTGGAACAATTTTCTCTCACTCAAAGTTCCACTTTCTTCTCATGTTTTTGTTGTCATCTTTGTCATAAACAATGTCCTTTTTAACATATGAGTTTTCATTTTCCAAATCTTCCATAACGATGACGAAGGATTCAAAAAACTAATGTGAGGTTTGGGTAATAATAAATCTAAAAGATGAAAACTTTGAGATGTGGACGTTGGATGGTTGACTAAGAAACAATAGAGAATAAAATTAGGATTTAATAATAGACTTCTAATAGATGTGTATTAAAGTTTTTTAATTCTTGTGTGTACATAGAGTAAATGGGATGTGTATATTTATGTCTATATTAGTAAATTTATATGGCGGTAAAATTGTAATATAAAATTTATTCATTAAGTATGTACATAGGGTAAATGATCTGTGGAAATAGAGCCTCCCCCTCTTCCGTTAGTAGCAATTTCAACATTAAATTGACAAAATGTATATATTGACACTTTATTAAATTGTAAGAGGTTAATTGTCATACTTAAAAAATAAGGAATTAAAATCAAATTTGATGTAAATGTAAAGTACAAGAGTACTAACTGTAATTTACTCAAAATTTTATATAAATTTTAGTCTTTTTTATTTGAATTTTGCTTTGGTCCTTCATCTTCTAATTGCAATAATTAAGTCCTTGAGTTTCAACTCTTAATTCAATGTAATTCTATGTTACTCATTGTTTAAAAAAGTTGTAATTCTATGTTACTCATTGTTTAAAAAAGTTGATAAAAATTTCTCCTATGATGGTCACTTGAGCATGTTTTAATAAAGGCATTAAATCGAAAAAAAAAAAAATCAAAATTTTATTTTGACTCTCCAACTTTTTCATTCAAATTTCATTTATTCTTTCATATTTTAACCTTTATAAATTTTAAAAGGTGAGGTGACGGACGGATTAGATTGAAACTTCAATTAAAATTTAAAGACATAATTATAATTAAAAAAATGAAAGATCATTGTAAAATTCAAGTAAAATTAAAAGGGTAAATTAAAAATAAATCACCTAAGATTTGTTTAAAATATAATTTATCCCGTGTGGTTCTGAAAATTACATCCCGTCCTTTGAAGTTTCTAATTTCATAACAAATGACTCATTTTATTAATAAATTATCAAATCAATTAATAATTTTTAATGATTTTTGAAATTTATTTCAATTAATAATTCAAGTTATTTTATCATTGTATAGGAGAGTAGTTAAGATTTCATATTTTTAGTTAATTCTATTAAATAAAAATTTTGATAATGGTGTATTTGTAATTTTTCAAACCATAAGGGGTAATCAGTATTTTAAACAAGGATTTGGCTATCTGTCAAGTTGTCATCTCAAGTGTTTGGACTTGGTAGACACATTTTGGAACCGATTTTGATAATCCAAACCACTCACTTTTTAGATTTGTTAAGTAGAATATTTATGCATGTAACATCCCCAAATTCATAACAATAGATAATCTCATAACCCATCAACAGATACACAGATGCTTATCAAATTCAATCATTCATTAAGACAGTGTTACTAAAACATTCTCTCTTTCATTAATTATCTAATATAGTACAAGGATGACATCACATGCATTAATACATTCATTAACCCTAAGCTATGAATCGAAAACATGTGACGAACATACATATAGTAAAAGAAGAGAAGAAAAGCTCTTGCCCTATAGCTACATATCTCCAAGATGATACCTGGTTATAACAAAAGTAGGTCAAGCCCAAATACAAATAAAAAGTCTGAGGCTTGTACAAAAATTAATTACAACACAAAAATAAATGAGCCTTCAGCTCCAAGATCCTGGCAAGTTAAGTCTTTGGCGGAGGCATACCATCAGTACCTGAAAGTTGGTTTCCACATAGGATGAGTTAAACCCTAGTAGAGATCACTTTAATATATTGTATGATGCTTAATAAAGTCATATGGTGAATGCACATGAATACCATTTGCCAAAACATTACATTTTTCTCTTTCAAAGCAATGCAATGCCATGTTTATGAATGAATTGTTAAACCGACACTTTTTGAATCAGAAAACATGGTAGTGGATACACAACACTGGGAATTTCTAGGTACATGTCTTCCAGTAGGCTATACAAGCACTGCCAAAGCCATTCTCCCGGTACTAATCGAAAGGATCGGCACCTAACCGCGTGAGTTTCTAGACTTTCACTAAAGACACATAGACCAACATAAATAATACCACAACCACACCCCCTAACCAGATTCACTAAGGTATTCGCCTTTTTTTTTTTTCCTCAAAACGATACATTTTCAATGTATAAATATGAAACGATGTTCAATGTAAGATACATGAGTAATTGATTTCAATTAGCCTAATCCTGATGTAATTTTTATAACAATCAAAGTTATCCTCCACCGATAGCCCAAAACAAATATTTCTATACAAGAAATAAATTTTACCCAACATATAGAAATGTCAAGATTTCAATGTAGGAATAATAATACATGTTTCATTCCACTTTTCAACTCAATAAGGTTCCAACATATCCCTATCATTTACCTTATAACGGTTCCGATTTAAACCCGATCCTTTTTATGTTCTTAGATCCGAAATTCCACATCTTTAATTGTTGTTTATAACCTCTTACTCTTATTGTTAGTTGAGTTTGGTTGTTTAGGAGTTATTGGTCGTGTTTGAAATAGGTTGGGAGTTAGTTTTCAACAGAGTTGCTGTCTATTTCACTTTGGGTTCACTCAAGCGATCTTTTCTTCACTCGAGTGGTATTTGAAATCTCTCAGTATTTTTCACAGACCTGTAAAACTTCTAAGAATGAGTGATCGTTGCTCAAGCGGTCTTTTCTTCGCTCAAGCAGTCTTTTGCAGGTCTAAACTTCTGGGAATGGGTCATTGTGTGCTCGAGCGGTATTTTTGGTTGCTCGAGTGGTCTGTGCATATATCAGATCGGGAAAAAGGAAATTTTTGTCACTTTTTCACACACACACACACACTCTCTCTCTCTCTCTCTCTCTCTCTCTAAAACACTACAAACCCTAATTTCATCACTCTCTCTCTCTCTCTCTTTAGTTCTTGCCTTAAAACCCCAAATACTCATAATCCATTAATTTCTCCACTCTAGTTCTATGGAGAAAAAGGTAGACCTCGCCGAAAGTTTTGTTTTAATCAGAGAGGATCTCGTTTTCGGCCTAGTCAAACTTCTACCCTTGCTCTCTTTCTTTTCTACTCTTGAGGTAGGGAATCCTTCAACCTTTGGTATGATTCTTAACTTAGTTATTTGCTCACTGAAAAAGTTTAGTAATTTGGGGATTTTGGGTTAAAACTAGGATTTGATGGGGTTTTTCAAATAAACTCTTGAGAAAGGTTGTGGGAGTGTATAAAATGTTAGGTTGCATTAAAATGTTGGAATTTCCTTACTTAAATGTGATTTTAAAAGTAAATAAGGTTTTGTTTGAAAATCATTGATATTTGAATTATGAAAGAAAAGGGAAAGAATGTTGGGTTTTGAAAAGATAAGATGAATGTATCTATTGATGATGAGAGAGGAGTTGGATATGTATTATCGCTCCAATTTTAAAAATTATGAGATCATATCTGTTGTTGGAAAATTATTTGTTGAGTAGGAGGTGTGGTTGGTTATTATATTGGCCTGTGCGTCCTTGGTGAAAGTTTAGAAACTCGCATGGTTAGATGCTGATCCTTCCAGTTATCACTGGTAAAATGGCTTTGGTTATGCTTGTATAGCCTACTAGCAGACACGTACCTAGAGATTCCTAGTGTTTTGTATCTACTGTCCTGTTTTCTGATATAAAAAAATATTTTTAATGAATTGTTATATAATCTTAGCATTGCATTGTTTTGAGATTAAAATGTAAAATGTTTGGCAAATGAGATACATATACATTTACCTTATGACTTCGTTAAGTTTTATACATTTTATTAAAGCATCTCCACTTGGCTTTAGTTTACCCTATATGGAAAATAACTTTTAGGTGCCAATGACATGCCTCCACAAAAGACATAGCTTAGAAAGACTTGGAGTCAAGAACTTCTTTTATTTCTTCTGTGTAATTATTTTTGTACAAGATTTGGGCTTTATTTGTATTGAGTTTAACTCACTTTTGATGTAACCAAGTATTGACTTGGAAAGATGCAGCCATTAAGGTATAAACTTACATATATATCCTTTTATTTCAATTCATGTACATATGTCATATGTTATATATTCAGGATCTATGATTTATAAATATATACACGTATATGTCATCTTTGGTATGATTAAAGAGTATCAATGAAACGTTAAATATATCGCAAGTATACATTTTACATAATATTATGGTATGGCTTATTATTTCGAGATGTTACACACCTCCTTATTCAAAACCAATGATTTCTAAGGTTTTCAACAAAACATCTGTTTTCTTTAATATAGCATTTTTGGAGGACCCCACAACCCCCCAAAGTGATCCACATCACGCATGATATGGGCTCCACACATACATGAGTGGGCTTCACACATCATGAGTGGTGTGAATCACTTTGGGGGTTATGGGGGTCCTTCAAAAAAGAGATCTCACTCATGTTCCTTATTCATTGACCTGGTTGAAAGGCAAAATAGACCAATAATTTTGGACAAAAGGAGTAATCTTTCTTTTCTTGTTTTTTTTTTCCCTAAATAAGAAATCAATCACAAAAATACACATCAACAACCATAACAAAACAGTTATAGTTTTTTTTTAAAAAAAAAGAATAAAAGAAAAAAATAAAAGTTATATCCGGATAATTGAAGTCTAACGGTGGAGCTTATATGAGCTGTTTATATATATATATATATTATTTTTATTTTTTTTATGAGTCTATCTTTGATTATTCTGTGCAGTTTTTTCTTTCTACTAATTAGGCAGAAATAACTGAAAAAAAAAGCTTAGGCATCATTGGGCATGAACTATTTTGGCTAAATCATTCAATAAAAATAAAATATGCTAAAATAGTTAATAAAATAAACTGTTATATCTAAACTATAATTTTTTATTTTTTTTTTCTCATAACTATCAAACCAACTACCAAAAAAAAAAAAAAAACTAAAAATTATCTCAAACACAACATTTTTAGCCGGGTAAAATAGTCAAAATACTAAAAGGTCATGCTAAATTAGCTCGAGAAAGAATTGCTTTTAACTTATTGTGTTTTCTTATTATCCCATTTTTAATTTACAATAAATTACATCAAACAAATCAAATGTAAATTGTAATGGAAATATGCTCTTATACAATAGCAAACAAGACAGGGTTGGTAATGCAAACGCAATATCCACAAGAAAGTTAGGTAGAGCATTACGTGCAAGCCAAGGCTGTTTAAGTGATTCATTTCAGATCATGAATGCCTCAAATGCTCTGTCTGTCTCTACTGGGGCATAACACATGGGATGAGATGTGTCATGTATTGTGCGTGAGTGGTTTCTTTGATTTTGCTCATTCAATGCACAACCAATTACCCTTTTCTATAAACTTTCTGTCTTATATATTTCGAAACACCATTTCTGTGATTGCTTAGCCAATCAAACTACATATTATTCCATTACTTGCCTATAAAACATTGCCTCGGTACAACTGTTTTTCTTTAACACTTTTTTATTTATTTAAAAAAGACATTGACATGAGAAAGACGCCTATTTGAAAAGCATACAAAAAAGTAAAAGAAGAGAAGACGTCTAAGACTTCATAAAAGTAAAACATGCTTAATCGTAAAGGCCATTTCTAGAAATGTTCTAGTTCTTGGATACTTAAGCTTGGTTGTCCCAACTTGGGATATGAATGTGTGTATGTTAAGTTATCTTTCATGCCAATCTATAACCACATGGAAAATGACATTCATATACATTTATAAATGACACCCCTTCATTTGGCATGACTAATTTGGAGGACTCTATTGGGACATTTTTGTTTAGTTTTATAGTTGACTGGATTGAGCAATGATTGAGACCCCCAATCTCACAAGATTCTTACAAATCTAAACCACTCATGACGTGAATTTCACACATACATGAATACGCCCTACACATATATAGAGGGCTAGGATCACTTTAATGGTGTGGGGGTCATCTCCAAAGGGGGTCCAAACATTTTCCGACTGGATTTGATTAGCCATATAAATTATGTTTGGTTTAGACAAATGTCAAAAGATTAAGAGTTCATTTGAATAGGTGAGAATTTTAAATAAAGTGATTTGAGATTAAATGAATTAAAAAAAAAATAGTACAATATAAGTTCTGATAGAAGATATATACATTTTAGTAGGATCCTTATAGAGAATTTCTACTATGGCTCTATTGGACCAAATAACATACGGCCCAATTAACCATACTATTTACCTCAATCTTGGATTTCATAAGTAAGATATCATATCTAAATTTGAGTTACTATCCTAGAATGACTATGATCAATTTTTTTCATTTGAAATCTACATCTATCCAAATGGATCCTAAGAGTCCCATGATACTATATATGAATACCCTACAGTGATGAGATTTTAGTATTCTCACAAGGTAAGCAGGATGAGAGGTGAAAATACAATTTTATCATTATTTTACAAAAACACCAAAAAACAACAAGGGCTTTTACGTAATTTAATATAATTAATTACAACCAACTAATACTATCACACTAGTTTACAAACAAATGAAAAAATATTTTTTTTATCAGCAAAAGAGAATGAGAATAATATTATCAAAAAAACAAATATTGAGAAATACAAGTAAAGAAGGTCGGGTATCAATTGCATCATAACTTGAAAAGTACATCCCAATTATATTTGCATGGCACCTATCTCCAAGCCCAATCATGTGCATACCAGCAACTACCACAAGAGTTGACGACTATGTTACACGAACTCTTCAAAATAAATCAAATACCCGTGTCGGACACCCGACACTCGAACAAGGGTATGGAATATGTGTCGGATACTTTTCAACGAATACTTCTTATATAATTGTATATAACACTATTATTACATGTACATATTGTTGTATAATTGTTATAAATGTCATTTTGACACTGTAAGTTACATATAGTACCATTTTATCTCACATACTAGATTAAAAATATAAAAATACGACATTTTTCTGCCAAGTCCGCGTACTCTTAAATTTATGATTTGATGAGTCTAACTTCTAGATATATACCCGCACCGGACACGGGTACCCGAGTCCATGTAACATAGGTTGGCGAAACCAGGGGACTGCCACGCTCAAAGAAAGTGATGAGCTTTGATTCTCGTGGACTTGATTCCTTCCAAGAGAAGATGAAGTCGTTCACTAAGTAATCTGTGAGATTGACCGAGTGCTTTACCCAAATGGCAGTTTTTAATTTCACAAGCTCCATCAACTCCCCTCAATTGGGATCTTTTTGGAAAAATGCCTTCTCGTTCCTTGTGAGCCATAGAGTCCATATGATAGCTAGCGGTAGGACTTCCCAGATGACCTTAGCCAAATGCTTAAGTTATGGTCATAGCACCATGAAAGAAGATTTGATATGGAGCTCGATGAAACCCATCTTAATACCCACCATTTGATGCTTTCAGACAATACCTTCCATGAGGAACAACATAGCAGTAGCAGGTGGTTGGTGGTTTCAGTCTCATTTCATTTCCACAAAAAGCACAAGGATTGGAAGCGGGGATGATATATTTATTTATAATAAAAGATCTGATGAGGCAGCTTGGTTCCATCATGCCAGCCACCAGAATGCTTTTACTTTGGGTGGTTCTATTGACTTCCATAACTTCATGATAGGAAAAGTCGGAGATTCAAAGATGCTTCAAAGACACAGTACAACCAATTTACTATGAAAATTCCAGCAGATGAGGGGTCCAGACCAATGTCTTTATGTCCGTCGCTGAATGTTAGAAATTTTTGTAAGCGATGAATAAGCTCTTGCTGAAGTTCTTCCTGCCACGCCCATAGTCTTATTCTATACTCAGTGGTCTACTATAGTTGACTAGATGCACTCCTGCTTCGGAATAGATTATGAATATTAGTCTATATCCACTACTAGAGAGAACAGCCTCGGATAAAGATCAGAGAGGAGCGTTTGAAAGCCAAGCATCTTTCCAGAATTTTTAGTCTTAGTCCATTGCCAAGCTTGAGAATGGTATTACTAAGAAACGAATCGGGAATCTGAGAGTTGCATCCTTCCAGTCCAATAATATTCTTCCATAAAACAAAACAATTCCTGAAGCTTGAGCTATTTGGAAGCCAACAAGTTTGATCAATATTGTTTTTGGCACATATAGCTCTTCGCCAAAGGGCATTGGTACATATAACTCTTTGCCAAAAGGCGTTCTCTTCAATAGCAAACCTCCACCACCACTTGCAAAGAAGAGATTCATTATTCTCCGTGGTTTTCCAGAAGGCAAGGCCTCATAACTTTTTGCTAACAGAACAACCTTTTTCTTTTGTCCCAGGCCTGTAGTCTTCTTCTATACTCAATGGTCCATGATAGTACTGACTTCACCAAAGTGATCCTGCCTCCTAGAGAAAGATATCTCATTTTTCCGGAAAACTTCTTAATGTTCTTGACAATGGGATCCCAGGTTTTGATTCTCATAGGATTTGGCCGTAAAGACATGCCAAGATATTTTATTGGTAGAGTCCCAACTTTGCATTTCAGGAACTTTGCCACTTGGTTTGTCAAATCATTACTGATGCCAATCGTGCAAATGATTTATTTATGAAAATTGATCTTGAGCCCCGAGATTACTTCAAAACAACGAAGAATCCTTTTGAGATTAACGATCACATTCCAATTGGGATTGCAAAAGATTAACATGTCATGTGCGAATTGGAGATGGGTGAGATCGAGGCCTGACTCACCAATGTTGACACCTTTTATTAAGTCAGCCTATTTGGCTCTTTGGAACAGAATGTTTAAACCTTCAATTTATCTCACATCTTCAATCTAATACCACCACACGTGTAATTCTATCAGCCATTCCCATAATAATCATAATTTCAATTAACTTAATCCAGTAATCAAATGTGACCTTGGTACAAACTAATTTTCACTTATTAGTCTTGGTTTTTGTGTTTATCGACAATTTTTACTGACCACTTGAACAAAAAAGGACTTCAAGCTGAGCTTGAGAACATGAGGTTGAGCATGAGAATAATCACTTCAGCATAGACTAAAGGTTAGATCTCTATCCAATCTTATGACACCAATTAGCCACTTTTCTTTAGCACAACCAACATTGAATGTCTTTTTTATGTTCATTTTTAGAGTACTTGCTTTATGCTTTATGCTATTATTTTAGTCGTATCAACGAATAAACTTCTAGTTTGCAATAAATAAATAAAAATGAAACTTCTGCTAAATTTTGATCTAGCAGTGATAGATGTGTCATTTCCTTATTGGAAGCCGCTTGGGTGGGTCCACACCTGCTCCCAATCAAGAGCTGTTATTTCCGTCATATTTAGACCAATAATGAGTTTGAGTAGCATTGCTCAAAGGAGAAAAAAAAAAATGGAAAAAAAATTTAAAAAAGAAAGAAGAAACGTCATATGAATGGTAAGCTCTGTAACTTTTATTGTACAATCAGTACATGTCCACAATGGTGCATTTTGATCATTTACACAATGCATAGTTAAGACAAAGTGCAATCATCAAAGTTCAAGCGATTGTTATTGCTTGATAAAAATTTGTGTGATGAGTTTCATGTCTTCAAACATAGCCAATTTGGAGAAGCAGCAATAGATACAAAATCAGAATTAAATAGCATTAAAGAATCAAATAAGACTTTCAAACAAGCACAACACACACATAGAACACGCCTTTTAATGGATCAAATAAGACTACTACACTTAAATTCAATGATAAATGAATTAAACACAATAAATTACTCGTGCGTTGTGCATTGTTTTCATGATAAGTAATGAAATAGCTCAATCTCGTCTAGTAAGATCCATTTGGTTGGTTCAATAACTACTTGTTTCTGTACATTAATTAACTCTGGCACACTGCAGTTGTGTAGCTGAAATAGAGTGCATGTCCATCCTAATCATGGTCATAAGAGACAATAAAAGAGCACCAACCTCATCTGCTTATTACTGGCTCTGATGTGCTAGGAATGTTTCCAAAAATGTATTAGATAAAGAATGTTTTCACAAACACAACCAGTACATCTCAGTGGCGTTACAAGAATCAATTCTGCTTCCATTCAATTCTACTACCAGTAATCCCCACAAGAGCACTTCCCATCTTTGAAATGGTGGAACCGCTGTACATCTCTGAGAATTATTTGTCTTTTGAAGACTGATGATATAAATTTAGCAGCTGAATGGCAATCTCCACAGATACGCAAATTCTTCACAATACGAATTGTCATTCCAGATGGGGTGTTTAGGAGGCCAAAAGCAATTGCTAGTTTTTCACTATGATATCTAAGAGTAGCTTCTTTCTCTCTATCTTCCATATCTGCATGAAAGACCAACGAAGTATCTGGAACATACCCAACCAACTTTAATTTCTCAACCAATTCATCAAGTGCCTCGTGCAATTCTCTATGCTCAACACGTGTTCCATCTCCCGAAAAGAATTCATGTACCACATTGTTCACCTCTATCGAGCTACACCCCGGCACCTTTTCCACCCCTTTATCTTTCATCAATTTCCTGATATAATTTACATCTTTCTGTCTCCCAGCTCTTGCACACATGTTCGAGAAGATCACATAGTCCCCACTATGTGAGTCATCTAGGCCAAAAATTTTCTCAATTACCAGCTTCCCCAATTTTACATTGCCATAACTGTTGCAAGCTGCTAACAGGGTTCTCCAAAGTATTGGAGTTGGCTTAATTGGCAGTTCATTTATGAACTTATAAGCATCATATAAGCGGCCTGCTCGACCTAGCATATCCACCATGCACCCATAATGCTTGATCCCAGGAGAAATTTTGTACTTGTCTCTCATACTGAAGAAATACCCCCAACCTTCATCTACCAAACCAGTGTGATTGCATGCATATAAAAGACCCAAAAATGTAATTGCATCAGGTTCAACATGCGCCATTTTCATCTCCTCAAATGTAGATATAGCTCTATAACCGTGCCCATGAATCGCATAAGCCACAATCATTGCTGACCATGCCTGCGTGTCTCTGAAAGTCATGCTCTCAAAAACGGAAACCGCATCATTCAAGCTCCCACACTTTGCATACATATCTATTAGTGCAGTGCTCACTTTAACATACTGATCAAATCCATTTCTATTGACATACTTGTGTACCCATTTCCCTATATCTAATGCTCCTAACAAAGCGCAAGATGAAAGAACGCTAAGCATTGTGACATAAGTAGGGTTGACATTTCTAGCTTGCAATTCCTGAAACAAAGACAAGGCCTTGTTCGGTTGACTACTCCTAACATAACCAGCTATCAATGCATTATAGATTACCACACATGGTTCTAATATCCTAGAAAATATCTGGGCAGCCGAGTCCATATCATTGCATTCGGTATACATGTTTATTAAAGCAGGATATACATAAATGTTACAGTTCTGCCCATGTTTAACAAGGAGGCAATGCAATTGCTTCCCTTGTTGTATAGCTTTAGAACTAGCACATGCCTTGAGGAGAGAGGGAAAGGTGTAGTTGTCGGGCACGAGGTTGGGGGTTTGGGTGAAGAGAGTGAAAGCTCGAAATGGGGAAGTAGTTCGGGCATAGCCACGGGCCATAAAGTTGAAGAGAACAATGTCTGGGTTGGGAATTTGGTCGAACAGGTGGTGGGCATGTTCCATGGAAGAAGTGGTTGGGTGTAGGGTGCAGAAGTTGATGACCTTGGTAAGGACAGAGATGTCATTTTGGAGGTGGGTTTTGATGGAATAGGCTTGGATTTGCTTAAGCTCTCTGAGAGAGTTGCATTTGGGTAGGAGAGAGAGTGGGCGGGTGTCTTTTCTTGGGCTGGCTGTGATGGGTTTTGGGAGAGGTGGTGGACTTATTGGTGGAGCTGGGGTTGCCATTTTAGACCTTGAATAAGGAAAAGGTATTGACTAGTGTTGTTTAAAGGTTACAGAGTTCAAGGATAAGAATTGAGCTGAGCATGAGTTTCTTGAGCAAAACCCAACAACTGTCAAGCAAAGCTAAATAGCTACCAATGTCCAGTACCAAAATTATGTACAGCTGCATGTCAAACAGATAATACCAACCCTATTGTCAGAATCAGTCCAAAAGCCAAAGCCGAAGCCAAAGCCCACCCGAAAACCAAAAACAAAAACTTTAAGGGCAAATTACCTTACACCTCCATTCAGTTTTGACGAAATTATAGATTTTCTCTTGAAATTTCAAAAATTATATCACGTCCCATTGTAATTAACGTCGTTAACGGATATTATAAATTGACTAAAATGTCTTTTTGACAAATAAGGGCAAATTACCTACACCCTTTTGAAGTTTAGCTAAATTATAGATTTTTCCCGAAATTTAGTTAAATTACAAATTCTCCCTGAGGTTTAGTTAAATTATCATTTTTAAATAAGTTGTGAAATGTAAAATTAAAATGGAAAAACACTTATCACACTACAAAAAATTAAGCCTTTAGAGACTAAAATTTAGGGATAAAATTATTTTTAGGGGACCACATATTTTTGTTGCGAAAAGTGTTGTTATTATATTTTTAGCAACGAAAATTAAATATTAGTGATTAATTATTATCTTTATGGTATCAAATTTTTTTGTCTCAAAAAATAAACCATTTTGAGACCAAATTATTTTGTTTCTAAAAGTCTATTTATTATTTGACATTTTTGAAATTTTATTGCTAAAAGGCTTATTTTTGACTTTTCAGTGCAACCCTTAGCAACTATCCTCACAACGATAGAAATTAGTCTCTAAATATCTTTTGCAACAAAATTTTTACTTTTAGAGATCAAAAAAATTAGTCTCTAAAACTTTTATATGTTGTAGTGTCAGATGATGAAAATATCAGAAAATTAACAAATAATTAAATAAGTTAAAAATCCAAAAAATAGCTTGTCAAAAAAATCTTAAAGTATGTTTGGTTTGATTTTTAGAAATTTATTTTTAAATTTATTTTTAAAAAAATTAAAAATTAATTTGGTTAAAAAATAAAAAATAAAAAATAATTATTATTTTATATAATTTTATTTTTGAGTGGTTAGAAATAATTTTTACAAATTAAATATATTTTTTCATATTTATTTTTATTAAATTAGTTTTTATTTATTTTTTTAAATTCAGAAATTTTTTTCTAAACAATAAATCAAACATGGTTCCAAAAACTTGATTTTTTTTTTCTTTTTTTTTTTTCCATCTAACATAATTCTTTTGTAAATTTTGTTGATATATCAAAGAGATTTTAGTAGGGGTAATATCGTTCATCAATTTATATTTTGGTGATATCAGCTAACCATTCTTAATGTTTAGTTAACGGTAGGGGTTAAATTGTTATGGGAATATAAACCTCGGGGGCGGATGTAATTTCTGAAATCTCAGGAGAAATCTGTAATTTAGCTAAATCTCAAAGGAAGTGTAGGTAATTTGCCCAAACTTTAATGAGATTTGGAAATAGAAATATAGGTGTATATAAAACATATTTAGATAGCTGTTTAGAAGTCCCTATCTTAAAAATAAAATAAAAAATAAAAGAAAATTGTTTAGAATTTGAATATATGGTACAAATTTGAGAGCAATAATATGTTTAGTAATTTAGTTTTGAACATTTATATCTATCATTTGATGTGTCACACTTTATAATTATTAAATATTAATATACAAATTAATTGAATCCCTTGGATAGTGTTTGATTCACTATAATGAGATGAAATAGAATGAAATGATTGTTTCTTTAATCTAGATATAAAATGATCATTCATTTAATATAGTGAATAATAATTTTATTTATAATATATTTTTTATTATTATTTTGTTTAGTGAATTAAGTGTGAAAATAAATATTTTAATAGACCAATCATTTTAATCCACAAAATTCCATTCCAATGAACTAAATGAATATAATATTTTTACAAATTTAAACTTGATATAGTGTAAATCAAATTCGAAAGAAACCGAATTCATATGTTTAAATTTTAGACATTTTTTTAAATACCATTTTGGATACATATGATTGCTGATTTGGAAGGTATAAAAAATTATAAAGTATTAAGGTTGTATGTGGTTCATAAATTTGGATAATAATTTGGAAACGGAAAAATAAAAAAGTGAGTGAAATATGAATGAAATATAATTACATTTTATACACTTTTTTACACATTTTTTCTCTTTTCCTTTTTAAATCTCTACCTAAATCTATAATCCAAAAACACAATCAAGAAAATCAAAGTAATGAAAAATGACATTATATTTGAAAGGGTAAATTACAGTCACTTCCCCTAAGGTTTCTGACAATTGAGCTGGCCTTTCTTATTTTTTTCTGAAATTATACTAACCTTTCCAAAGGTTTAGTTTTGATTTGTAAATTGCTCATTTCCGGTAGTTGATTGTAAGTTTGACTAACGATTTTGTGTTTTGTGTGGGCTTTTTTTTTTTTGGACAAAATTTTGTGATTAGTTAATAGATTAGCATATAGGGAGATTTCCGTTTGGTTTGTATAAAATTTGAAGTGATTATCTATAAATTAAGAATAAAAAAATTGATTAATCATTTTTTTAGGTAAAAAAATTAGTATGAATTATTGAAATCAAATGAGAAATACAAGAACTTATATGTATGTAATGTAATAAATTAATATATATATACACATGTGGTGTTCCAATTTAATTTTTATGAATTTATATAGTGAGACTCATCAATTTTATATATATATTTTTTTTTTTTTTTGAAGAAACTAAGAGCTTACCATCTCACCAAAACCCATAGATAGTGGTGAAAGTACAATTTTATTTCTTTATATGCTTCTAGTGCAAAGCCCCGCGCTATGTGACAGGTGGGCATGAGGGATTGCGCCATAAGTGCCAACGAGATGGATTGTCAAGCACCGATGCTACGCCCATATGTGATAGCGAGCCCATAAGATGATCGCTAGCCCCATAACCAACAATCGCCTCCCAAGCGACACCTAGGGGACTTAAACTGATGACCTCGCTTTGATACCAATTGTTAGGATCAAGCACTTACCATCTCACCAAAACCCATAAGTAGTGACGGGTGGGCATGAGGGCTGCACCATAAGCGCCAACATGATGGGTTGTCAAACACCAATACCACCCCCATAAGTGACAACGAGTCCATAAGGTGATCGTTGGCCCCATAATCAACATATGATGTCAAGTATTGATTAAGAGCTACCAAATAACTTCTCTTATATTTAAGTAATTAATTTTTTAATTTATTTAATCA
Organism: Camellia granthamiana; assembly: GCA_036172215.1. Taxonomy (NCBI): domain Eukaryota; kingdom Viridiplantae; phylum Streptophyta; class Magnoliopsida; order Ericales; family Theaceae; genus Camellia; species Camellia granthamiana. The sequence goes on along the minus strand of CM069913.1, from coordinate 60,168,669 downwards.
TCACTTTTGATAATCAAACCTATGTGAGTATTTATAAATAAATTATTTAACACTGCTCAAATAAATATATGAGATGTGTACCATCGCATTACCCTATATATATTTATAGTCAAACCATGTGAGTATTTATAAATAAATTATTTAATACTACCCAAATAAATACATATGGTGTTCGAATTTGATTTTTATTAATTTAGATAGTGAAACTCATTAATTTTATCTTTTTTCTTTCTTTCTTTCTTTCTTTCTTTCTTTTTTTTTTTTTTTGAAGACAACTGAACTGTATAATATCAAGTATTGATTAAAAACAATTAAATATTTCTCTGATATGTATATAATTAATTTTTTTAATTTGTTTCATCATCACTTTTGTCATAACAATAGGTTAATTCTGAAATGCACATCATTTTATGTATGCCATATACAAGTTATAACATTTGTGATCTTGAGATTCCTAAGAATTATATTGGTCTCCTCTCCTTTTTTTGATATTACATTGATCTCCCTGTGACTAACCCTCCCATTAATGTCGTTAGTCACATGAAAAATTAATGTAGGTTTAAAAAAGTTCAAGGAGGTCAGTGCAATTGTTAAAAACCTCAAGGGAGATGACTATAAATGTTGAAATATTGAATAGAAGAGACTATTAAGGATGAAAATGAATTTGTTGATATATGTGTGAATAATATATAAAATTAGAAACCCGTTGGAGAGTTGAGTTTTAGTCAAAAAGTTATTATAAATTATCACATTATTTTTTTTTTTCACATCTTTTCATAAAAATTCAAAAAATTAACTAAAATAATTAATTCGAAAATGGTCCTCTCTCAGTTGTCCCACAAATAATAATGAGAAATTGAAAATACATGGAGCAGTAGGAAAAAATTGCACTATAAATGATTTTTTTTTTTTTTTTTTTTTTTTGGTGCAACTTTAATACACAAGAAGAGTTACACCAAGAACAAAAATATATTTACGCCATACACAGAGTAAAATTACACCGTCATAAAAAATGTAATTTTTTTTCCACTATTCCACTGAAATATAATTTCCCCAATCCACTCTCCCAAAAATCACAATCATCTTCAACCTATAGAAAAAGGCCACAAACATGCTTTGGCAAGATGAGTTATTTTGAATCATCAAAGGCGAAATATATTGCTGTTGCTGGACACTTGTTCGCACTTGACAGAGTTTCCAATCGAAGCATGTTACAACGTCATTCCGAGCTTTGCAGGGCTGTGTTAGTGTACGGCCGCCTCGCACGGCAGCGATTCGTCGTGACCCTATCAAGGTCTGCTTGTGCCGTGATGAGAGAGATGACAACAGATCTGTATTTGCAGATCTCTTCGAGATGAAGAAGTCGATGGTCATCGCCTTCGGTAGGGTTGTGGCGGCAAAATGGGAAAGGGTTAGGGTTTTTTTAGGGCAATAATGATTTAGAGCACTAATTTTGGTGCTCTAATAAAGCACTAATGACATGGCAAGGAAAAAAAAAATCAAGACAAAAACATCACATCACAATGGGTGGGGCCCACTACCAGCTCATTAGAGCTGACTTTAGAGCTCAAAAATTAGAGCTCCAAAGCATTTTCCTTTGAAGGGAAAGAATGAGGCTGCTACTAGAGGAGAGAAGAAAAAAGAAAAAAAAATTAGAGAGATGAGAGAGAGCGACGACGGAGGTGGAAGCGGTGGCAGCGGTAGTGGTGGTCACCGATGGTGAAGAAGTAGGCGAGCTAACGGCATGAAAGGCGGATGAGAGAGAGAGAGAGAGAGAGAGAGAGAGAGACGTGTGATTATTAGGGTTTTGGATGGTGTATATTATATATATAAGGAAGGTTAGTTTGGTCGTTTTGTTTGAACTTGTCCTTTTGGACAAAGTATTTAAGCACATGAACCTTTAGCTAAACAAAATTGAAAATTAGATATATGGACCGAGTGCCTTATTTTTATTTTGTTAATTTTTTTTTTTAGAAAATTAAATTTTAGTTTGGTGAAAAATTTATTAGAAAATATTCATTATTTTCATATATTTTTATCTTTTTTGGAGAAAAATAATTTTCAAAATTCAAAAATATCTTTTTATTGTTTATTTTTTAGAAAGGCTACTACATGTAACCCAAAAAAGGCACATCATTGTAGTAAAAGTTATAATTTTTTGTGATGTGTATTATGTCATTTTGTGATAAAAATTATGAATGATGAATTTATAATATACAGACTAAAGTTACAAATCAAGAAATTATGCCACTTTAAATTGCATACCACATGTACCTTTTTAAGAATACAGATAACAACATTTTGGGAACGGAAACCTATGGTAAAGGGTGTACATCATATGTACCCTATCACAAATTGGTGTAACTTTATCTGAAAATTTTATGATATCAACCACAAAATGCATAACCTCGCTACAAATTGGCGTAACAAAAAATGTCGTAACCAAGCCATAAACTTTGGTAACATCAACCACAAAAATTTGAACATTTTGTTAGGATAGGCTCCCCTCCATAGCTTATCTTTCCATACCTCTCCATACTCCTCTTATAGGGCTTAATTCTAAACCCGCACCGATAATCCGAATCGTCTACTTTGTAAACGTTGCAATAAAGGTTATTCACGCAAAAAATTAACTTTATCAGACAACTATAAACATATGAATAATAGCATTTTATTTTAAAAAATTAATGGTTGAAATTTACAATCACATTTGTCATACATTTTATAAAACAAAATGTGATTTTTTTTTCCAATGTTTATAAATGTTCGATGTAATCCATTTTTTGTATGGATGACCTTTATTGTGAAACTTACGAGATAGACGATTTGGATCATCAGTACGGGTTTAAAATCAAGCCCTACAAGAGGAGTATGGAAATGTATGGAGAGATAAGGAATGGAGGGGAGCCTATCCCCATTTTGTTACGCTAATTTGTGATTGATATTACAAAATTTTATAGTAACATTATACCAATTTATAGTTCGGTGTGTACATCATAGGCTTTCCCTAGCATTTTCCTTACCTTTGTCAAACTAATTTTAATGTTTTTTAAAGGAAGTTATAATGCCACACAAAAAACTTACAAGGTGACCCACATTTATTGGGACTAAGGGTTATTGATATACCTTTATGGCACAACAACCCTACTATGAGTGCCTTTTAGAGGCTTTTTACAGGCTTATGTTGACGATCTGAACCATTTGTATTATAGGATTTGTCAAGTATATCATCCATGTAAAAAATCAAGTTAATCGGATATTGGTAACCTTATGATCAAGTACTAATTATTTCTAAAATATTATTAAAATCATGTTAACCGTTTATTTTTTAAAAAATAAATGTGCTCTTATTATGGGGTTACATATGTCCAATTTACGTGATTTTTTACATGGATTATCTACTCGATGAACCTTACAACATGAATGGTTCGGATCATCGAAATAGATTTGGGACACGCCCTTAATGGGCCTTACACCACCCTGCAATGCCTTATGGCACGGCAGGAACACAAACACCCATTTACTGTGCTTTAGTTGAAAATGACACTATTGTCCGTTTATGCTATCAATGTGGTTTGACTATATTTGTGGTCTATAATCTCCTCACTAACTTTGCTCAGATGTAAGACCAATAGTTCAAGATAACGACAAAGAGTTGTTGGCATCAAATTGCAACCTTTAGATTTAGGCTGGTTCAAGATTAATTTTGATTGAGTTTTGTTCAAGGAGTTCTAGACTATTAAAATAGGTATGCATAGTCCTTTGTGATCATATAGCGGAGGTGATTGCAACTCTGGCAGACTAAATTCTGTTTTCAGTGAATGCGGATTGTGCAAAAGCATATGCAGCAACGAAGGTGGTGGAGTTTGCGACAAATTTGAGCTTATTGACATCCATCTGGAAGTTGATTCTTTGAACATTGTAAAGACATTTCAAGTAGACTATGCATCTCTCTCTAGCTTTAGGCATATCATGTTTCATGCTATAAGAAATAGTAATTATTTTTGGTAATTCAAAGCTACTCATATGGGTTGACGTAGTAGTCAATTGGTTCATGGCTTAGCAAAACTAGCTCGACATTGTTCCCTTCAGTAAGCTTGGGTGGAGGAAGTTGCACTGTCTCTTGTGGGTCTAGCTTGACATGAGGCTATTATTGTGATAAAATCTTTTGCTTTCAGCTATCTAAAAAAAAAAAAACTTAAAATATTATTTTTTGACTTTTTAATTGCCCAACTACTAAGAATGCTTCTAACACACTCATTTTACTTTTAGAAAAATCTAAAAATACAAGATATTGATTTGTGATTATGTTTCAATTTTAAATAATGAATGACAATCCCAATCAAACAATCAAAGACAAATCGACACAACGATTTAGCGTGGAAAAACCACAATTAGAGTGCCTCCAATTGTGATAAATAAATAAATAAAAAAAAAAAAGAATCACGGGTCAAAGCCACAAAACAATCCATTAAGAAGATAAAAATGAATTACACAAGTGTACTCTCAATTACCTAGCGAATCCATGCCCGGATTGAACTGACCCCAATGTGTCTCTTCCAACACCGCCTTCACCTCAGAATTGTCTTGTCTAACATTGAATCCACAACTCTGATGTCGAATCCACGATGATAAGCCACTCTGAAATCCACCAAAACTTTAGGCTCAAGTTCCCCGGAATCCACCGAAGAACAATTCTCTCTTTTGTGAATAAAGGAAAATAAACAAACCCTTGATAATGTTGATATGAAGTTCACGGATCCATTGATCACTCTTAAATCATCAAGGAAACACTCATAAAGCACCCTCCAATATGAAACACTTTGTATCTTGTTCCTCTCTGAAAATCTGGACAGCGCAAACCCTAAATACGGCGAACAACGCACTTTATAGAAAATAGGATCGCGTAGACCGCTCGAGCGCACATTTCATTGCTCGAGTGGTGTGACTAAAGGTGGTGCTAAACATATTAGCGCAACTTTCATCGCTCGAGTGGTAAAACTTTCTTCCTAGAAGTTCAGACGTTCTGCAAAAATACTGGATGATCTGTTTCTTCGCTCGAGCGCACAAATGATCACTCAAGCAGTCAAACAATTTCAACTACATTTTTGCTCGAGCGGTCAAACAAGTTCAACTCGATCCCCACACTTAGTCAGTGAACTGGCAAACATAAAAGGATTAAGATCACAAACTCTTCTGTATAGGCACAACTCAAGTTGAATTCACGTCTCATAGCCTCACTGAAATAAAAGATCAAATAAAATTAAAACCAAAATGAATTTTGTCAAATGAGATTGTCAATTAAAAACCTAACACTTTTCAATCACCTATTTTGATGTGACAACATATCCCATAACATACAATAGAGTTTTATAGATGTGACAACATATCCGAAACGAGATTGCCAAGTAGCTTCCACTGTCAAAATAAAACTCTAACCATCCAATCCATCCAAAACAATAATAGCTTGTGACTAAAAATGTAATGCCCTCAAATTATTAAAATGCGACCCAACAAATATATTCCATATTCATTACTTATTTCCATTAATTAGTTAGATTACATATGCGGAAATAAATAAACCCAACAGCAACAGTAGTAATCAATTGGATTACATATTCATTACCATTTTGCTACTGAAATAAATATTTTTCCCAAGTGTTGTTAGTGACACAACAACAACAACTTTAAACCTACACTGTTTTCTCTACAAAGTGAATTTTTGGATAAGACTACTTGTAAAATATATATATATGTGTGTGTGTGTGTGTGTGTGTGTGTTTTCAAATGCCGCTGATTTTACTAAAAATCAATAAATACTGAAAGAGAATTTACTATTTTACTAAAACACGATACCGATTTTCTTAGAAGATTTATTTCTTTGAATTAAAGAAATTTCTAACCTTCAAGCTATTCCTAACTTGAGTATCTAACAAATGGTACCAACCTCACTTCTTTTTTGCATCGTTTGATGCCTCTTTTCATTTTTCAAACTCTAAATACCTACACTGGAGTCTGTTGAAACTCACTATTTGAAAATAACAATTTTATTCCAAAAATAAATTCACCATCTTAAAATGGTTTTTAGCTCTAGAGTTCTTCTAGACATATTTTTCTAACTTAACTACCTCTAGTAAAAATATTGTAATCAATGGACTTCAATTGGTATGTATTTTATATGTTTCTTTAGAAATAGGTTATTGTTAAAATTCTGGAATGCTTGAGTAGTTGTGTATTTTTTAGGTGTATTGTGACCATGATTTTTTAACTATTTGTTTATCATTAGTGCATCATTGATAACTGTATTTACTCGTGTATTAGGTGACTTGTGTATCGTATCACTAATTACTTTTTGTTGCTAACTATATTTCATAATAGACCTAAGAAAGGGGACACTTATTTTGGTGGTAACGGGTTTGCGTTCACTTGTTATAATTTGAAAGGATAGTTGAACTGGTTGGTTTGATAATGAAACGATGGTGGGATGTGTTCCCTTTGAATTAAGTCTTGTGCAAGTGGTTGTAACGTTAATCCTAGGATGAAATGGGTATATTCGATCTCTATGTGGGGATTTGCTTTAGTGATATAAGGTTGGGTCTAGATGGGACATTTAGGAGAGTAAAACATTTTTGCTTTAGAGAGATAAGGTTTGGTTTAGGATGACAAAACCTTTTTCTTTTAGCCATTCCTTTTGAGGTATACCGATGGCACTGCACGGTATATAATCGTTGTAGACATTTGTAATAAGGTCTACAAATTAACAAAAGAGGAATTTCTGAATAGTCTGATGTCCAATCTTAGTGGTTAGAATGACGAGTCTTTTTAGGAGACTTTAGTGGTCTTGAATTTCACTGTTACAATTAATTGTTAAGTGTTGCTAATCGACTATTACTTATCGTTGTTGTTTATGACTGCACTGTTATAATTTCTTGTATTTCTTATTGTAATTCTATCTATGTAAATTACATGTTGTACCTCTATTGGTTCATATTGTCTATACTTGCTCGTGTTATCTAGGGGTGTAGAATGTGAGACTCCTAACTTTTGTAAACCTTAGTAAGGCCCTTACTTTCAAGTTATTATCATAAAAGCTATTAGTTTCTCATTCGATCGCAATTTTAACCCTAGAATTGAAAACGCATCTCAGATGAATCCCGTACAAACCCTAATGTTAATCATGCGGTTTAATTTTGATGATGTCTAAATATTATTTGATAAATTATGATTTTTTTTTAATTTACATATTTTACAATCATTTAACACAAAATATATTTTGTATATTGCACTGGTTACAAAAATATTTGATTATACGGTGCATCTTTTGAATATATTATATGTATATATAATATAATAGATTAAATAAAAGGTTAGTGGTGGTGGGATTTGCATCCTATAGATATATATATTAATATAATAATATGAAAAAGATGGACTGGGCATCATTTCGAATCTCCTGTTTTCCATGAGTTGTCTGGAGAGCCGTGTGAAGGGAGTGTCTGATTTGTCATAGGAGCGTCTTCTCCCCCAACGGGTAGATTTTGGGGTATAAATAGAAGTGTTTTTGCTTGGAGAAAAATCAAGAACTTGAAGAGAAAAAGATGGACTGGGCATCCTTTATATATATATATATTTAATATAATAATATGAAAAAGATGGATTGGGCATCAAATACAGCAATTTATGGCCCATTTATATGCAATGCATGCCGTATTATGCTTCATATCATTTGCACGAGGCTTGCCTCTCAAGTTGTTATCTTCATATCTTTATCATCACTCCATGATATTGCATTGCATGGCGTTATCATGAATTTTCAAAACAAAGGGCTACACACAGCGTGTAAGTCCAATTTCAAAAGTGCATTTTGAGCATATCATTTATATTCTGTCCCGAAACTATGCTGGGTTGATTACTTGCAAAGGGATACATAGGCAACCCTTGAGTTTAACTAATTGCATTTGCATCTTGTTTGTTTATCCTAGTCTTACGGCCTTGTCAAAAGGGTTGTCTTTGGGCTTTGACATTCACTCACGTCATGAAATGACTTCGAGCTCTGTCAAAGAGGGGCAACTGTAGTCACCCCATTTTGACTAGCCTTAAGACTTGGGCGCTTTCTTTTGATTACTCGATGATGACAATCAGAATGTATTTCTCACAAAATCCTCTGTAAGATAGATGGAATTTGAGCTTTAATCCCAACCTTCACACATTTTTGGCCAAATTATTTTTTATCCAAAATTTACTAATCTCCACTATCAAAAGAATCTTGGCTCTTCAATCTCCACTACCAAATTTCCTACACATCAATCCCCACTTACCATCCACTTTCATAATCACATCCCACAATCTCCACTCATCATCCACTTTCATAACCACATCCCACCATCCCCACTCATCATCCATTTTCCTAATCACACCCCATCATCTCCACTCATCATCCATTGTCCTAATCACACCCCATCATCTCCACTCATCATCCATTGTCCTAATCATATCCCACCATCCCCACTCACCACCCACTTTCCTAATCACACACCACCATCATCACTCACCATCCACCTCCATTATACATTGTCTCCCATTGGCTCCATTAGTGCCCCATTAGCTCCATTATTTTCCCTAAATGCTCTACTTTGTCCTCCACTTTGTCTTCCACCATTGCCCACTTACATTGTCTATATAATGAGAGCTCTAGTCTTGAGTTTTTAAAAAATAATAATAAATAATAATAAAAAATTAGAAAAGAAATGTAGAGAGAATGCTAAATTTGAGTTAGAATTTTAGAGAAAAGAAAGTCTTGAAAATAAGGGAGTTGTCTTTCCAAATTAGTGAAGTTACTAAGCCTCTATACATCTCATCTTTCCTTGCAAACACCACTCAAAGAGAGAGTAGTCTTGTTAAGTTGAAGAAAATTAAAGAGTGATCATACACTTATCCAAAACCATCATTCTAAGCTCAAATTCCAAGTTCTTGAATTGAGGATTGAGATCAAAATTCACAACCTTGAGGGTGATCAAGAGGAAGTTTGGAAATCAAGAAGTTCAATATTTCTTTGAAAGGTGAATTTCATTTCTTTCATTTTCTTATATTTTTCTATCTCATAATCATTTTCTTGTTTTTTATTTCATAGTGTTTTGTTGTAATCTAATTGGAAGTGATTAGTTTAGCTCATGTTTATTTTCTTGCTTTCTATTTCATAGTGTCTTGTCGTAATCTAAGTGGTTAGTTTAGTTCATATTTATTTTCTTATTCTTGTTTCATATTGTTTTGTTGTAATTTAACCGGAAGCAGTTATTTTTCAATTCTTTCATGTTCTTGTACTTTCAATCATATATCCATTTTCTTGTTTTAAAATTGCATATTAGTTTTATTGTAATCTAACCGGAAGTGGTAAGTTGAGGCACCTACATATTCTTTGTTTGTTCTTTTTCTTGGTTTTGCAACAAGATAGATTTTGCTAGGCTTGGTTGGCCGGCCGGCCTTTGAACGAAAAGAAGTAGTCTTCTGGCGTTAAGTATACTAGTCTCCAACAATCCTCAAGACACATGAAGAGTCTATTTTGTTTTTTGTTTTTTATTTTTATTTGAGTGTTTTGTGAGGTTTTTATTTCGTTGTAATATTTTCCTCCTCCCTCTTTCATTTGGTTTGTGATTATTTATTCAAGTGTTGTAATAATTCCTTGCCTTGCTTCTTTCTATCTCGTTCTTTTACTTGCTTTCTTTATTTGTGCATAAGCATCATATTTTATTTTTCATTATATCTATGCTTTGATCCATGTTTCATGCATTTTGATTAGGTTAAGTTTGCATTTGTGGATTTAATCAATTCTTATGTGATTATGTGTGCTACCTCATGTTCTTGAGATGATTCACATGTTGTATCTTAGAAGCCAAATCTTTAGTTGCATTTCATGTGTGAATTGCATTAGGATTTTGTATATAAGATCATGCATATTTTTATAACTTTGTTTTGTAGCTGTTCGCGGAACATTGGAAAACATGTAAGTTTTTTATGCTTTAGCATCCCGCTTATGTGTGTTTTTCTTACTATGTTTAGTATTCTACTATGAGGCTATGTGTCTACTTGATATAACGGTATGCATGTTTGTGGATGGAGGTTGTCGCTTAATTTGGAATGATGTTGATTTTTCATGTTTGTAAACTCAATTTCTTTGGTTGGACATCTTCAAAACTCTTTCAAAATACATGAAATTACATTGTTCCAAAATAAATAGCATAGTCCATACTTGTATACTTCACATAGTAAATTGTATGATTTATTTAACAACCAAAATATGAACATATACAGTTAATAAAACTCACATCATACTTTAGTAGAGGTCGATCTTTGATCGGGTGAGCGGGGGTGCTCAAATAATGACTTCCCTTCTCATACCTAAGGTTCTGAGCCAAGCATCATTGGTTACGACGAACAATGGCCTTAGCACGAGTCACGGGTTTCTTAATTTTTCCAAAAATATTAGGTGGCGACTCCAAGATCTGGTGATGCAGTCCATTTTTGGCAAAGATTTTGTAACAAAACGGATTTTTTATAAAAGTTGTCAAATCTGGACTCTCATCTATGTTTTACATTGCACTCGTGAGACTAGATCAAAGAAATTGAGGGTCAAAACTATTTAACGTGCACGGGTACCCCCCGGACATGTTACACCATCTTCATCTGACACCATCATCCACCAACTTCATCACTACCATCATCCACCAACTGCATCACCACCATCATTAATCTAAATCTATCTCTGATCTACACAAATCCATTTCCAATCTACATAAATTTGTCTTCGATCTACACAAATCCATCTCCGATCTACACAAATCCGTCTCACCATTGTCACTGATCTTCATCATCGTCATCTATCCTTATATCCACCAGCATCATTTCTCTATCACTAAAATTGTTTTTTCAATTTGTAATATTTCTATTATGGTTGTAGGTACTACAAACTTTTTTTTTTCTTTTATACCAACTACTTCTAGCTGGTATGAAATATTTGGTCTCATTTGGCTTTTTTCTTTCTATGCTAGTGCACTTGTTGTAATTGTGTTTGGTCGGATTTTGATAGCCCTTGGTATTATAAATTGGTAATCTATTTCTTTAAATTTTTATCATCTGTTTAATTTTCAATGCATTAATTTAGGAGGAGACTCTTATTATGTGATATTTTTATATTGAAACAGACAAAGAAGCACAATCTTAAGGGGATTTGTATATTTTATGCATAATTTCAAGGGGAGTTTATATAATTATCAAATAATTTTTTTTTACTCCTTATTTGCACCATTTTTTTTTTTTTTAATAACAAACAAAGATAATTTTTTGACAAAGAGTAGTACTTGCAATTTTATTTTAAAAAGAAGAAAATATTTCTAGATTATATGTGAGTTCTGAGAAGGCTTCACAGATTTTTTGCATTTAACTTATCTTAATAGCTTTTCATGAGCCTCCCTAATACGCATCTCTCTATGTTCGACTTCTGTGAGTCTTGGCATTTTAATGATTGCATATTATTACACCACATTTTCCAACTAAAAATTTTTAGTATTTAGATTTCTCTTTGCCTGATGAGTTTCAACCAATTATTGTTTTAAATAGACCACCTCTTCTTTTAATCACTGATTCTCTTGGATTCTTAATTGTAGTCGTCGAGTCATATTGGAAACCGCAGTCCTTGTTTGTGTATTAAGAACCATAGTATTATTAATAGTATCGGTATCATTACGATTACCAAATACACTAGGACTCTCAGTTACTGGAATAGCTTGTGAATGCACTATAGGTAACCTTTCATTTGCTTGAACTTCATACACCTCATTCAAGTCAGAACCATTGATAGCTAATGTAAGGAATGACATGATTACACAGATTGTAAGCAATATTTTTTACTAAGAACACTTGAAGAATTTTTACCTCTGCGCATCATCTATATCACTTTTTACACACACCACCAATCCAATAATCGATGTATATCTGCTCAAATCTTTTATTTGTCAACATTTTAGGCCTCGCTGTATCATTTTTTCTGATAATGATACCAAATCTCGAAAATGATCACGGCAGAGAAATAAGAAAAATTATTACATTTTTTGTCAAATCAAATTATTTGCTCAAATGTGTTTGTATACTTTTCGTTTTGCGCACTGACAATTTTTTTTCTCTATAAAAAATTCGTATATCAATCTTTTATTTTGATAATGTCAAAAAGGAAGAAAAATATGAATTTGAATTGTGCATGTGCTTTAATTATCAAATATTTTATGTTGCAAAAAATTCAAAAGATATTGATGTTGATTTTAATTTTATGTCAAATCCATACATGTATTGACATCATCCAAAAGAGGGAGATTGTTAATCATGTCGTTTAATTTTGATGATATCTAAATATTATTTGATAAATTGTGATTTTTTTTAATATATATATTTTACAATCATTTGACACAATATATTTTGTATATTGCACTGGTTACAAAAATATTTGATTATACTGTGTATCTTTTGAATATTATATATATATAAAATATAATATTTTAAATAAAAGGTTAGTGGTAGTAGGATTTGCACCCTTTATATATATAATATAATAATATGAAAAAGATGGACTAGGCATCATTTCAAATCTCTTTTTTTCCGTGAACTATCTGGAACGTCGCATAAAGAGAGCATCTGATCTGTCAGAGAAGTGTCTCCTCCCCCAATGGGTAGATTTTTGGGTATAAATAGAATTCTTTTTTCTTGGAGAAAAATCAAGAACTTGAAGAGAAAAAAATTTGTGTACTAAATTTTTTTGATTATATTTCAAATCTAAGTGTTGTCTTTATTCTCACACTTTCATATCTACTCTTTAAGAGAGAATCATTGTAAAAGAAGGTTAAAATACCTCTTATCTTTATTGATTATTTTGTGAGAGAATTTTGTAAGGATGAGACATTTATTTTTAAGTGAGGCTTTGTGGAGAAGTGGTTTGGAAATACTCTTCTGATCTTGGAAGACGCTGGTGATTCTCAGCTAGTTACCTGAAAAGATGGAAACACTCCGGTCGGGGGTACCGGAATTAGCACTCCGACGGACAAGTTAGTTCAGACACTCAAGATAGCTTCTTGTCTAAGTTAAGTGGAGTGATTCTTACGTACCTTTCTAGATTTGTGGTTTTGGTATTTATACTTACTTTTCTGGGCCTCGGGGCCTGTGCCTATTTTTATCCCATTCATCTTATCTTCATTCGGATCTGCTGACCCCCGTCTACTCGGCCTCACTAACGCATTCGGCGCCCTAGTTGCGCAATACGGAGCCGAGCAGTATCTAGTTTCTAGGGTACGCGTATCCCGGCTATTCCACTTATTCGGCTCCCACAATTGCCCCCCAAGCACTCCGCCGACGCCAGTTGGCTGGGGTGCTTGGTTTTGAATTTCGAAAGGTCAGAGCCAAAACTCGGGGGCCGGCCTCATCGTCATGCGGATATCTAAGCGCACCCCTTTCGGTTGTCGTGTCGACTTTTCCCCTCCGCGCATGTGTTTATTTATTGTGATTTAAAATTTTGACGTCCTTTCATGTATCTCATGACGCTCATCGCTGGATTGCCTTTTGGATAATCCCTGCAACTCTGTTTTCCGATATCCCCTTCGTCCTTTGTAAGTTCTCTCCTCTTTTGTTTTGAAGATCTTTTCTGGTTTGTTCCTTCCTTGGCGTATTTTCACAAACTGTAGGACATGGCGAAACATCTGAAAGACCTCCTCTCATCAGATCGAATCGCTGGCTTTAAACGCCATTTCTCCATTCCTGATGATGTCCGTCTGTCGCTTGTGGTAGACAGCACTCTTGATATGGTGAGGGAGGATGAAACCACAATTGTCTTTCCCCTTTTGTCAATAGCAGAGGGTGGAGTCCGTTTCCCCCTTCACCCGTTTCTTAGGGCTGTGCTTCGCTACTGGGGTTTAATCCCTTCCTAACCTAATGTGAATTTCTTTAGAATCATAATGGGGATTATAGCACTCAACCGTCGCCTAAGAATTAATCTTGGCATTCCAGCCATCCGGCATTGTTATGCCTTGGCTAAGTCTTCTGGTTGGCACGGGCGTTTCTTCCTTAGGGCCAAGGATATTGACCATCAGCTGATTACTATGCTTTCCAGTTCTGGAAAACGAGTTGATGACGTTATGGTCGTTGTCCAGGGTAACTGGGAATTTGGCGAAGGAGAGGATCACGTCGACCCTATTCCTAGACGGAGGGGCAAGCCAGGTGGCTGATTGCCTTCTCGCCTTTATTATTTGTTCGTTTTTATTGTGAAGCCTCTTCTTTGAAATGTGACGGTTTGTCTTGTGCAGGGAGCATTTTGAAGAAAGTTCTGCTTTCAACTGATGGCGCCGTTCTTTCGGATATAGAAGTCGCACTCAAATATTTCGGCCGTCGAAGTCTTCAGAAACAAGGGAGGTCGGCACATATTCTGCTTCGTTACGAGCCGACATATATGACCTTCTCGACGGCGAAAAATATCCCTGTTCCGGAGGGCGAAGATTCTCTTATCGCTCTTATTTTGTTCGACTTCAAAAACTTGAGGCAGGTTGGTTTTGAAGGGTCCGATTCAGAGCGGGACGTCGCTAATGTTAGCGAATCAGATCAGTCTGAAACCGAATCTGACGAGGTATTGAATTCGACCGATCCCCCATCCGCTTCTGGCCGAGGGATCTTTCACTTGACGGCGCTGTTCACGGTTTGGAGAGTATTCCCGCCGCAGACCCCGAAGATATGGCAGGGTTAAGCCTGAAAAAACTTGCCAGGAAGGCGAATGCGAAAAGGTTGGCCGCTCGGAGAAGAGCGGAGTCCCTTCCGTCTGAAACACCGCCCGCCACCGAATCTCAATTCTTCCTGCCTGTCAGCAGATCAGAGTCCATGTGCGTTGTTGAGGTGGAAACGCCAGAAAATCGGAATGCCGAATCTGCTGTGATCGTGCAGGCCGGCCAAGAAGTTGAGCCAGAGAAACGCCCTGCCGAGTTTGAGGCCAGCTCAGCAGAACACGGCGGCAAACACCCTTGATTAGAGGGATCAAACGTGATCGTTCCTTTTGTCATTCAGCCAATGATAAGAAACATGTCGGTTTCTTCTGATGCTTCAGCGCTTAAAGATCCAGAAGTCGCATTGAGCTTGGCCACGTCTGTGTCGTTGCCGTCTGACAAGGAGGCTTTCCGGGTAGAAACGGATCTGAATGCGACAGCACTAGCCGCCCAATCGGCGCTTTTGGTACATATTCGAACTTAGCTTCACTTAATCCAAATACTGTTGAAGTTAAGGTTTAAAATGCTTGTTTTGCAGACCGTCGGATGGATAGCCGATTTGGGCCGTCACCATCGCGACGCCATCAAAGAGATTGGCAACCTACGCGAGGAAGTTGAAGGCCAGAGGAGAAGGGCCGAGGTCGAGGCTTTGAGGGCGAATAAGGAAGCCTCAAGGGCTGACGCTGAGATGAAGAGGGCTCGTAGCGCGGATCAGTTGAGATTGGATGCCGAGAAGAAGGCGGACGCAAGCGAAGATGCGCTCAAATTGGCCCAGAAGGCGATCTCCAGACTGGAGGTTGAGTTGGCTGAAATGAAGGCGGCGAAGGAAGCAGCCGACTCGGAGTCTTCCAAAGTGTTCGAGGCCGGGCAAAACGCTGGGCTTGCCGAGTACGTTGACCAAGTCCCGAAGTTTGAAAATCGGGGATTCAAACGTGGCTGGCGTAAGGCCCTTGCTGCTGCTAACGCTGCGTTGATTATGCCAATACCATATAAGCAAGTGGATGTTGAGCCATTGGAGTCTGATTTTGATGGCTGATTCGGCCGACTGGCAGTTTTTGGGACGTCGAATGTACTTTTACAATTTTTATTTTTTATCTGTTGCTACAGTCATGTGTAAATCGTTTTGTTTAGTAACTTGCGTATATATAAAAAATTTCATGAGTTGTGCTCAACCGGTTAAGGGAAATGTTGAATGCTATTGTTTTCGGTTGTGGTTAGATCGGCTGCTTAATAAATTTGCCCTTGCCTTAGCTGGCTAAGGCACAGATTGATCGGCCGTTACGCTTGAAAACTCGGCCGGCAAGATTAATAAATCTGCCCTTGCCTTGGCCAGGGCGTGAGCTTAGGAAGCCGAATGGGCCCAACTCGCGGGCTGGCTAAGGCATAGATTGACCGGCCGTTACGCTTGAAAACTCGGCCGGCAAGATTAATAAATCTGCCTTTGCCTTGGCCAGGCGCAAGCTTGGGAAGCCGAATGGGCCCAACTCGCGGGCTGGCTAAAGCACAAATTGATCGGCCGTTACGCTTGAAAACTCGGCCGGCAAGATTAATAAATCTGTCCTTGCCTTGGCCAGGGCGCGAGCTTGGGAAGCCGAATGGGCCCAACTCGCGGGCTGGCTAAGGCACAAATTGATCGGCCGTTACGCTTGAAAACTCGGCCGACAAGATTAATAAATCTGTCCTTGCCTTGGCCAGGGCGCGAGCTTGGGAAGCCGAATGGGCCCAACTCGCGGGCTGGCTAAGGCACAGATTGATCGGCATCTGCCCTTGCCTTGGCCAGGACGCGAGCTTGGGAAGCCGAATGGACCCAACTCGCGAGCTGGCTAAGGCACAGATTGACCGACCGTTACGCTTGAAAACTCGGCCGGCAAGATTAATAAATCTGCCCATGCCTTGGCCAAGGCGCGAGCTTGGGAAGCCGAATGGGCCCAACTCGCGAGCTGGCTAAGGCACAGATTGATCGGCCGTTACGCTTGAAAACTCGGCCGGCAAGATTAATAAATCTACCCTTGCCTTGGCCAGGGCGTGAGCTTGGGAAGCCGAATGGGCCCAACTCGCGGGCTGGCTAAGGCACAGATTGACCAGCCGTTACGCTTCCCAACTCGCGGGCTGGACAGTTGTCATCCGACTATTGACATTTGGGAGTGCTGACATTGTCTCAGGAAAACTGCAAACATTGAAGGATAATGGAGCGGGTGCACACCAAAGGCCCTACTTATTTCTATTCAGGCAACTGGGGAGGGATGAAGATTGACTGAATCAGATTTCGCAATGAGTCGCAGTAGCGAGCCTACGCGTTCGGGAAGAAGAACGTCCAAGGATTGGGTAACACAGCAGCCCCTTAGTCATCGAAGCAGATCGCCTCGACAGGATAGTCAACCGAGAATCGAGCCTGATGCGACGCCACGGCCGTTGAGTTTTGCGGTTTCTGTGAGGAATAGACCAATGACGGAGGCGGACTCTATCATTAAAGACCCAGATGTGGCAGTTGAGTTCGCTCAACAGATATTCCCGCCGGAAGTCCAATAATCGATGGTCGGACGTCGAGATTTCAAAGTATTTCGAGACGGCATCCACGGGGCCGTGAAAGGACTATATACTGCTTACGAAGTCGGCATGCGTCTGTGGGAAGCGCGACATGAGAGCGAGAAAAAGGACGAAAGGAATCGCAGTTTGGAGATTCGCACGGAAAAGGCTGAGCGTGAGCTTCGGGAACTGAAGAATGTTCGAACGAGCACGTCGGTTGCGGCCGATCAATCTAAAATGGTTAGTGCGGAGAAAGGAACTCAACAGACCTCGGGTTATGAAAAGGGGTTTCAGGATGGCCTGAAGGTTGGGATAGAGACGACCAAACAGGACCTTGCCGAGGAGGTCTGTCGATGTGAAAATCGTGGATTTAAGCACGGTTGGATTAAGGCCCTTCAAACCGAGGGATCTCTTGAAGTCGTGGGAATTGATTCGGTCCTCCCCCTGTATTATCGCCATCACTTTCCTTATCCCGATTTTGGAATTGAGAAGAGCGACGATGAGGGTGCCGAATGAATAGACATTATGCTGAATAAACCGAATTTCTTTTCTTTTCAGCGTTTGTATTTGGTCTTAAAATGTTATGTGTTTAACTAATCGTATTATTTCATCTTTCTGGCAAGTTTTGTGTTGTATGGTGTAAATGTTTAGACATGCATTGACCGGTCTGAATAAAGAATGATTCTTATTGAATATTTATTCGGCCAATCAAGTGGTCCGAATACAAACCTCAGAAAGGCCAATCGTGATATCCACGAAGGCACTCCGAATTCGGAATCTTATTCAGCCTTAATAGGCTTAATTGGCCTTAAGGTGTCATGCACCAAAAAAGGGGCTCCGGATCCGGAGACTTTATTTTGGCCAATCGTGACATCCACGAAGGGCGCTCCGAATCCAAAGTCTTAATCAGCCTAAGGGTGTCATGCGCCGAAAGGGGGCTCCGAATCCGGAGACTTCATTTTGGCCAATCGTGACACCCATGAAGGGCGCTCTGAATCCGGAGTCTTAATCGGCCTTAGGGTGTCATGCACCGAAAGGGGGGCTCCGAATCCGGAGACTTTATTTTGGCCAATCGTGAAATCCACGAAGGGCGCTCCGAATCCGGAGTCTTAATCAGCCTTAGGGTGTCATGCACCGAAAGGGGGCTCCGAATCCGGAGACTTTATTTTGGCCAATCGTGACATCCACGAAGGGCGCTCCGAATCTGGAGTCTTAATCGGCCTTAGGGTGTCATGCACCGAAAGGGGGGCTCCGAATCCAAAGACTTTATTTTGGCCAATCGTGACATCCACGAAGGGCGCTCTGAATCCGGACTCTTAATCGGCCTTAGGGTGTCATGCGCCGAAAGGGGGGCTCCGAATCCGGAGACTTTATTTTGGCCAATCGTGACATCCACGAAGGGCGCTCCGAATCCGGAGTCTTAATCAGCCTTACGGTGTCATGCACCGAAAGGGGGGCTCCGAATCCAGAGACTTTATTTTGGCCGTGGAAGGCTTAATCGGCCCTCATTAATCAAGGCTTGGGAGCGAGCATGAGAAAACGAAAGACTTTGTATTGTAAAGGTGGAACATATACAAGTACCAAGCCCACAAGTCGGGTCAATGATAGAATTTACGTAAATGTGTAGAATTCCAAGGTCGTGGCAGGCTTCTTCCTGACATGTCTGAGAGCCGATATGCCCCTGTTCCTGCGATGGATTCAATTTGATAGGGACCGTCCTAGTTTGGACCCAATTTTCCATCGGCCGATCTCCGGTCAGCAGGAAATACCTTCTTTAGGACAAGCTCTCCTGGTGTGTATCGGCGCAACTGAACTCACTGATTATACGACTTGGCGAGCTGCTGCTGATAGCGTGCCATGGATGCCAGGGCGCGGTCTCTTCGTTTCTCAATTAGAATCAGATCTAGGGCAAGCATCATGTCATTTCGGCCTGTGTCAAAAACTTGCGATTTCAGAGTCGGGCGGCCGATTTCCAGGGGTAAGATTGCCTGGGTTCCAAAGCATAGAGCAAATGGCGTTTCTCCAGTGGACCTCCTCGGCATAGTACGATGGGCCCACAATACACTCGGCAATTCTTCGACCCATTTGCCTTTAGCTTTTTCCAGCCTCTTTTTGATGCCGTCCAAGATGGATTTGTTAGAGGCTTCGGCTTGACCATTGCTTTGGGGGTAGGTCGGTGTCGAGAAGTAAGGCCGAATGCCGTATTTGGTGCATAATTCTCGGTATACGCCACAATCGAACTGGGTGCCATTGTCTGAGATGAGAGCTCTCGGAATGCCGAATCATGTTATGATATTTCTCCATATAAAGCGTTTAATGTCGGCATCTCGTACATGTGTTAGGGCCTCCGCTTTAACCCATTTTGTGAAGTAGTCCGTAGCGACGATTAAGAACCGCTTGTTTCCTGGGGCCCTGGGCAATGGCCCTACGATATCAAGTCCCCACTGTGCAAACGGCCAGGGGCTGGTGATAGAGCTCAACTCTTCGGCAAGCAGATGGGTTAATGGGGAGAACTTTTGGCACTGTTCGCACTTTTTTACATAGCTCTCCACGTCAGCTCTCATTGTCGGCCAATAATATCCCTGCGTTATAGCTCGATGGGCCAGGGAGCGTCCGCCAGAATGGGCACCGCAACTGCCCTCATGTATCTCTTTCAGAAGCTCCTCCACTTTGTCGGGGTGCACATATTCTAAATATGGGCCAAAGAGGGACTTTTTGTAAAGCCCTCCTCGCAGATCCAGATAGTATTGCAGGGCTTTATTTCGCAGCTTATATGCTTCTTTTTTGTCCTCTGGGAGTTGCTCAGAAGAGAGGAATGCAACAATGGAGTCCATCCAGCTTGGTGCAGATTCTATAACATTGACGTGGATTTCCTCCGAAGGGCCGATACTCGGCTCCGGGACGAAGCCTACTTCGATGGTCTGTTTGATCTCAGAATTGATGGCGGACGCTAGGCATGCCAAGGCATCCGCGTGTGTGTTCTGGTCACGTGTTATTTGGTTCAGTTCATGATGGTCAAATTTTGCTAGCAAGGAATTGGCCGTTTTCATGTAGGCCGCCATACGGTCGTTTCTTGCCGCGTACTCCCCCTTTAGCTGATTGATTACCAACTTTGAATCACAAAACACGAGCAGACGCCGTGCGCCGAGAAGGTGCGCATTCTGCAGACCGGCTAGAAGGGCTTCGTATTCGGCTTCGTTATTTGATGCTTCGAAGCCAAGCTTGACGGCCTGCTCAATTACTGTGCCGTCCGGAGACATGATTACAACTCCGGCGCCACTGCCCCTTTGGTTAGATGATCCATCACAGTATAGTTGCCAAATATCCCCGACATAAATTCTCCAGTTCGGCTTCGGTCGAACTTCGGCCTTTGATCGAACATCAGGTTTGAGGCCGGCAAGCTCGCCGGTGAATTCGGCAACAAAGTCGGCCAACACCTGCCCCTTGATTGCAGTTTTAGGTAAAAATCGAATGTCGTATTGGCCGAGTTCAAGAGCCCATTTTGAAACACGTCCCGATGCTTCTGCACTCCGTAGTACTAATCGAAGGGCATAATCGGTTAGCACCCCAATGCTATGTCCCTGGAAGTAATGCATCAACTTTCTTGCCGCCATGACTAGGGCTAAGATGAGTTTTTCCAGCAGTAGGTAGCATGTTTCGGCGTCAACCATTGCCTTGCTCACATAATACACTGGCCGTTGCTCCCCCTCCTCCTCTTTTAACAGTACGGCGCTAACGGCCCTATCGGAAACTGCCAGATACAGGATGAGCGGGTCACCAGCGGCGGGTGTGATCAAGAGAGGTACTGAGCGGAGGTACGTCTTCAGTCCGTTGAAGGCTGATTCGCATTTGGCGGACCATTCAAAAGCCTTACCCTGCCATAGTGTCTGAAAGAATTGTCGGCAGCGATCTGTAGACCGGCTGATGAACCTGTTAAGTGCGGCGGTCATCCCCATCAACTTTTGGACTTCTTTTATTGAACGGGGGGAGCCGAGTTCCAGGATTGCTGTGACTTGTCTCGGGTTGGCTTCGATTCCTCGGTGATTGACGATGTAACCTAGGAATTTGCCAGAGCCGATTCCGAACGCACACTTGGAAGCCTTCAGTTTCATTCTGTATTTGCGTAAGATGCTGAATGTCTCTTCTAGATCGGCTATATGATTCTGTTCTTCTTTGGACTTGACCACCATATCGTCGATGTATACTTCCATAGTGTGGCCGAGTTGCTCTTTGAACATGGCGGTGACCAATTTTTGGTAGGTTGCCCCTGCATTCTTCAGCCCAAAAGGCATAACTTTGTAGCAATAGGTTCCTTTTGGGGTGAGGAAGGCAGTTTTGTCCTGGTCATCCGGATGCATGGTGATTTGATGATAGCCTCTATAAGCATCGAGGAAGCTCATGCATTGATGACGTGCCGTCGTGTCGACAAGCTAGTCGATTCTAGGTAGAGGAAAACAGTCCTTGGGGTAAGCTTTGTTCAGATTTGTGAAGTCGACGCACACTCGCCAAGTCCCATTTTTCTTCTTCACCACCACTGTATTGGAGAGCCACGTAGGGTAAGTGACTTCTCTAATTGCCCCAGCGTCAAGCAGTCTGTCTACCTCCTCAACAACGGCGGCAGTGTGTTCTGCGGCTGACCGTCGGCCTTTCTGAATGATCGGTTTACATTTCGGATCGACATTCAGATGGTGCTGTGAGACTGACGGGGTCTATTCCCGACATTTCGTACGGAGTCCACGCGAAGACGTCAAGGTTGTTGAGCAAGAAAGAGATCAGCTGCTGCCTGTCGGCTTGATTTAGAGAGGCGCCGATCATGAAGAACTTTTCTGGGCTTCCATCAATGTCAACTCGGTCTAGATCTTCCGTGGCCTTCTCGTTTGGACACCGCCCAACGTCATCCAGGATCTCCCGATTCGGCACCTCAATGGAGTTTACTTGCAGTTCCGTTAGCGTTCTGGCGGCAAGGAGATAACATGCTTGTGCCGATTTCTAGGATCAGCGGATTTGCTCAATGCCATGTTTTGTTGGGAAACGTAGCAGTTGATGATAGGTGCTTGGGATGGCCTGCAATGTATGCAACCACGATCGTCCCATGACAAGATTGTACGGTGAAGGCAGCCGGACGACCAAGAACTCCACATCCACCGTTCTGGAGCCTGCTCGAACGGGTAAGCTGATCTTTCCCAAGGGGTACTCTGGAGTGGCATTGAAGCCAAATAGTGGATAACGGGCCGGAGTCAAGTCTGACTCGTTGAAGCCGAGTTTGGTGAAGGTTTTATAATACATAACCTCCGAGGTGCTGCCCTGGTCGATAAGAACGCGTTCGACGGTGAACCGATTTACGCGCAGCTCAACAACCAACGGATCGATGTGAGGGAGCGTTACACCGATCAGATCAGAATCGTCAAAGGTGATACTTGGCATCACTCGGGGCCGCTTTGCAGGCGTGAGTTGTTGTTGGGGGCCTGGATGCGATTGGATCGCATGCACGGCCGGGGCTGAAGGTAGGCTGTATATCATATGGACGGTATTGAGAGGAAGTGCATCCTGCGGAGGGGCAGGTGTTTCGACCACACTCTTCCGGATGCGTTGGTGGAGACGTTCGTCCTTTGCGAAATCCTCAAGATGATCCGTTACGGCATAGCAACCGTCAGTTTCTTGCTGTCGGACCCGAGATCGTTGATCATCTTCCCTCGGGGGTCGCTCAGAAGCCTGGCGCACCGTTTGTTTGGATTTTGCTATTGCCAAGGCCAGATCGCGACGAAGGCATTCGTTCTCAGCAATGATGTTGTCCAACCTCTGTTCAGTTCGCCTAACTTGAGCCATGGTCGCTTGTATTGTCGTTTGCATTCGGTTTGAAGATGAGCGGAGGTCCGAGGCAAGTCTTGCTGCGATAGTTTTTGGTCCAAGCGAGTTTGCTGGAATGAGATCACCTCTCTGTGCAGTCTTGTTGGTGGCTACCGGAGGATCTTCAGTCACGCCTTCCATGGATGTAGTTGAGAATTCCCACAGACGGCGCCAATTGTGGAGAAGTGGTTTGGAAATACTCTTCTGATCTTGGGAGACGCTGGTGATCCTCAGCTAGTCACCTAAAAAGATGGAAACACTCCGGTCGGGGGTGCCGGAATTAGCATTCCGACGGACAAGTTAGTTCAGACACTCAAGATAGCTTCTTGTCTAAGTTAAGTGGAGTGATTCTTACATACCTTTCTAGATTTGTGATTCTGGTATTTATACTTACTTTTCTGGGCCTCGGGGCCTGTGCCTATTTTTATCCCATTCATCTTATCTTCATTCGGATCTGCTGACCCTCGTCTATTCGGCCTCACTAACGCATTCGGCGCCCTAGTTGCGCAATACGGAGCCGAGCAGTATCTAGTTTCTGGGGTACGCGTATCCCGGCTATTCCACTTATTCGGCTCCCACAGGCTTAATAGATAAAAGTAAAATCTATGTAAAATCCACAAGTTTGGTGAAACTTTGGTGGCGTTGATTCGTTTGATAGTGAATAAATTCTCAAGGGGGATCCTTGAGGAGTGGACGTAGGCCTGACGTGTCGAACCACTAGAAATCGCTTTCTCTCCCTATCTCTTTTACATTTATATTGATTATTATTGCTCTATTTTTTATTTGTTAAGATTTGAATATTATATTATATTTAATATTGTAAAATTATTTTAATAACCCAATTCACCCCCTTTTGGGTTACCTACTTAGGATAACACCTAATTGACCCCGATAGCTCAGTAATCATTTCTAAGACTATAATATTAATTATTTGACTATCTAATTACAGATTGATTGCTCAAAATCTTAATTTCCAATTTTTTGCCCTTTTTGTTTGGGTAGCCACCATTTAATTCAAAATGAAGCAACTCAAACAAAATTATTTTTCCTAACACTATTTTTATTAATTCTACACTTGAAATAGATATCATAATTCATAAATTGAACCCATGCCCTCACAATTTATTAAAATCTCACAATTGTCACAAAATCATTCTTTATATATAAAAGGTACAATCCATTATAATATTCTTTTTCCTCAAAATATTTACATTATATATAGGAGTTTGTACGCAGAAATAAATTAAAAAATCACACAAAATCACCCCCACATGGCTAGCCACCCCGGGGAGGATTTTTGTTTAGTACATAGAAAACATAAAACCTTGATTTAGGGAAGAATTTTCACCAAGACCCTAGATCCTTGAAGCAATGTTTTGTACTACCTATCAATCTAGTTATAACTTAGCTAAATCCATAACTAGATCATGTTTAGCTCTTAATTAGGCCTCCTAATCACCCCTCATTCCATTACAGTTCAACTAAATCCAAAATTTTTCCATTCCATTGGAATCAAGGGCAATTTAGAAAATTCACCACAAATTTTCTATAAATACATCACCTCCCTAAATACTTTTTTCACATCAAACACATGCACACACTTTATATTTTTAGCAAAGATGAGAGAAAGAGGAGAGGCAAACAAGAAAGCCGCAACACAACCCTATCTTTTATTTTTTTCATTCAAATACATGACTTTAGAGTCTTAAAGTATTATTTTCAGATGTGTATAAATGGTGTTCATGTGTTTAAATAAGAAGAGTTGAGCCTTGATTGCCACTTTGCATGTATTCTCTCTTAGAATGAAACAAAACTATCTTTTTCTATCTACTTCTTGCATTATTTTTAAAGACACATCTTCAAACTAAAAATCTAAATTATTTATATATTACTTAGTATGTTTTCATCGTAAGAAAAGTGGAAAATTACTCATGGTTGCCCCCTTTTTTCAATTATTTTTCCTATTTCAAGTTTTGTATACCTATGACCAGTATTTTCAGTCCACTTCCAAAAATTCTAGAAAAATATAAAAAAATCCTCTTGAACTCAATTTTACCTCAAAACCTTCCTTAAAGTGTTAACTTTCAGTGAAATTGGATTTACTAGAAATAAATGAGTGGTTTGAGAGAAAATCTGATTTTCGTAACGGTAATCTAGACAGCACTGGAGTATTTCTTTAATAACTAAAAGGGCAAACTTCACTTTACCCCCCTATGATTTGGGCCATGTGCGGTTTACCCCCTGACATTCGGATATCACCACATAACCCCCCTATGGTTGATGGACTAAAACGCACACTAACTTCTGTTAATAGAAGTTGTAAATTGACAATTATACCCTCTTATATATATTATTTCAGGGGAAACCAGTTCTTTCTCTCTCCATCTTCATCTTCATCTTCTTCTTCTCTCTCTCAGTTTCAAACTTTATATGTATACATATATATAAATATATATGTACATATTTGATCGCACACCATGTGCTCAGATATTCATCAGCTTTTATAATTGTTGACTATAATTTTTTCTAATCATTCCAACTCAACTTTAGAAGCAAAATGAGAGAAAAGAAAAGAAACACACGAGAGAATTGATGGGTCTTTTTTGTTTGATAGGTAAAAGTGTTGGTGATTCACAAAGCCTTTAAATATCATAGGAAAAAAAAAAAACCTATTGGGAATCAAAATGAAATAAGTATATTCATTCAAACATTTCAACAAACACTTCCAGTACATTATGCAACCCAATAGGGAAATCAAAACACTTCCAGGTAACGTCCGTTTAAATGCCGTTTTGTAACCGTGAGCATTGATGACAGTATGTTGGAATTCAATTATTAAAGGGTGTTTGTAGACGTCCCCAAACGTCCCGGGAGGGAATCCCGTTTTGTTCATTGGGGCTTACTACAGTTCGGACTCAAATGTCACGGTCCTGTATCTAATCTTGCAGAGTGCAATGCAAGACCGATGAATCATCAAAGGGTCCAAATCTGGCAAATCGTTTTTTAAAACAGATTTTTTTGAAAGAAGTGCCAAACATGGACTACTTTGCCAGATACAGAGTCGCCACCTAAATATTTATTTTGGGGGAATTTAGGAAACCCTGACTCGTTGCCTAAGGCCACGTGTCCGTCATCACCAAAGTTGCCTCGGCTCGAGAACTTGGGTACGATTGGGGAAGGTCACTTCGTGAGCACCCCCGCTCGCCCGATCAAAGATCGGCCTCTACTAACCATGATATCGAGTTTTGAAAACATTATGTGCTCTTATCCCGATTATTAGCCTAGAATTACTATGTGATGCGCGCAGCATACAAGTATAGACTGGATCGTCTGAGTTGGAACAAAACATTTCATGTTTGTTTTTTAAAGGGGTTTGCTACTCGCAAGTAAGCTTAGAAAACATGGTGATTTGCCACTATCTAGTGAGCTTAAAACTTGCAATCAATGAATTGTTCCAATTCAGATAATCCAACCTCCACCCACAGGCATTGAGGTAGTTATATCACATAAGCACTTAGCCTCATGGTAAGCATGCTATCATGGTAGTCACTCACACACATGCAAGGATGCTAAAGCATAAACACTTACCGAGTACTCCAAGCCAAAGAAAGAAGCTAATTAGAAATCATGCATGAATCCTAACTATGCTGAGATGCCTAATGCAACACATACAGGTATGCAACTAAGATAGGCTCGGCTATTCTAAGATGGCATATGAAATGCAACAAATGATACACGTATTCAACTTGGAATTGAAATACAATGCAGTTAGTATGATACGCCGAGCCCGGTGCATGCAATACAGATGAATGAATGCAAACATGCGAACATATAGATACTAATTGAAATGTGCCCTAAACTAACCATCATAAGTTGGTAAATAAAAGGGAGAAAGACGTGAGGTTGGAAGACATGCATCACACACACATGCACACTTATTACAACATTGCCCTCCTCGGAGGGTCCGAATAAATATTACACAACCGAAATGAATAACTAATTATTACACAACACTAGCTAATTAACAAATTAACTAAGAAAGCAAGTAAACTAGCATGCAATGCTACATGAAGTAGACTGCCTCAGCTCTGTTCGGAATGATGAAAGATGCATGCATACTCGGGCCGCCTTGTCGGGAAATCCATCGCGATGCCCCGATTTACCTCTGTTTACAATTGACCCCGGAACACTGTACACAACTCCATGGAAACTTGTAGGGATACTGCTGACCCGTTTTTGCTGCTGGCTTCCGGTTTGCTACAACAAAGAGCAAGAAAGGGGCATGGCAAAGTATTTTCAACATATGTATGCACAACCACTCTCCTCGTCATTGCATGAGCTCTAGGGAGTGTAGTTCTCGATCCTCGTGCCACCAATCACGTATCTCGATGCATGATGGCCGAGGAGTCGAATTGCACAACTGAATGTGAAATGAATGCACAAATGGACACCTAAAGCCAACAACTCTATCATGGACAGTCAAGAGTGTCGGCGACCGGGAATTGAAGCATGTTTCGTCACTTTGAGTACGAAACGTCCCTCGTTTCCCGTGTTTGGACTAAACCCTACTCCAAACACTATGCAACCACTAGAATGGCATGGCATGCAAACACAATGCAACAACTAGCATGCAATCCTAAACGAAATGCGACTAAGACACGCAAACATGCAAGGAGTGATATGCAAATGTGCAACTAGCATGCGCAATGCTATGAACTATCAATGGCATACTCAATGCACATGACATAATATGGCATACACAATGCAAGATGGACTTAAACCAATATGAGTGGACCTTAGCCACACTCAAATCAGTGGCCAAACATGATGGAATGAAAGGTAGGAACACTCATGCAAACATGCCCGATGTAAGGGACCGAAACTAAGGCATCAAATGCCACTCTACCAAAGCATGGCAAGGGATGAAACATGGCATACAAAGATACATTTTTCAGCTCTGAAACATGATACACAATGGTCCCGAATCATGCAAATATGTCACACAATGCATGCTAGATGGCCCGAATACCGAAACTAGTGAAGTACGTTTCACTAGAGGTACACAAAGCAATGCCCAAATGGAAAAACCAGCCCCAAATAGACCCTAAGCAGGTCCAAGACAGTGGGAAAATGGCCTAAAAAGATGGCTCAACATGCATAGAAATGAAGCTCATGCAATGGTCCAAAAACGAGGCAAGCTAGCACGACTCTCAAACGCATTTAAAGAGTGGAAAACATGGGAATATGGCATACATGTAAGCTTTGAAATATTATGCACAATGGTCCTAAAACATGGAAACACCTCAACATAAGCGTGCAATAGGCCCCAAAACACAAAGCTAGGCAAGAGTATTGAACTACAACCATGCATAGCAAGCATCATTCGACCATGAGGCATAAAAACAGAGCTAAGGTAGTCCAAAACATGCACAAAATCAGTTTAAGGCATGGCCAAAAAGTGCTAGATTCATAGACCAAAATAGCATGCAATAAATGCTAGTGAAGATGGTTTACACTACAAGTATATGGAGCATTCAAGAGGTCACTAAATCAGAAAAATTCAGAGGTATGACATGCCAAATAAACCCCAAAAACCCACTGAAATATGGTCTATGCATGCAAGAATGATAGGCCCCTTTGATATGCTATGAAGAGGGCTATTCTACACATGCAAGATGGACACCCAAAATGGCAAAATGGGCTCTGGATAGAGCCTATGCAGGTCCTAAAACCCACGAAAAAAGGCCTGAAACAAGGCTTGGAAGCATGCAAATAAAGGCTCCTTTGTTAGGCCAACAATGCTAGTAAACAAGACAAGGGGTGAGGGGGTCACCCCTCTCTGATTTTGGGGCTCAAAACAGTATGTTAGCCACTGAAAATCCACTGGATTTCAGTGGCTAGAAGTCCAAACCAAGCTCACTTCAAAGGCCTAGATGCATGGCTCAAAACAAGGTGAAAACAAGCATGCAAGGGGGTAGATGGCCCCCAACAGAAAAATGGTCTTAAACAAACATGTTAAACAGCTCAAAATAAGACTTTTTTTAGTTTATGACAAAGCTCAAATATGCTTGCAAACTAGGCTAAGAGATGGAACAAGATAATGACAAAAAGAGGGAAATAGAGAGTTACCCTTGTAGCCAAGAACTCCAGCAGCTTCTGGACCAAAACAGCAAGCCTTCAACCTCTGAAAACCAGCTCCAAGGTGCTTAGAGTGATGGTGGAGGTGTTAGGATAGGAAGTGGTGTGCAATAGGCCAAGAACAAGGGACTTTTGGAGCTTGGATGTAGAGATATAGAGAGATACAAACTTGGAGCCTTTCACAAAATTCTGAACCCTTGCAATGGAGAGGGAGGGCCTCCTTTATAGACCAAGGAGACCAAAGCTTCTCCAAGAAGCCAAGAAGCAAGGCCAAAGAGGATCCAGTCTGTGCCCACCAGCTGGCACAGCTGGAACCAACTCACAGAGACAAAGCTGCAGAGAGCTGGCCGACCAGTTCAAGTGGTCAGCCGACCACTTGACCTGGTCGGCTGACCAGGTCAAAAGGTCCAAGGTGGTTGGACATCCCCTATGATGAAGCCCCAGAAGTTAGCTTTCAAATGGCACCAGGCTTGCATTAAAATTCCAACTGTACAAAAAGTTATGCCTGTTTTGGTGAAACCGCGCAGATTCGGTCCAACCGGATTGATGTCCTACTTCAACTAACTATATCTCCCCCGTCCGGACTTGGATTTAGGAGATTCTTGAGTGAAAAATGAAGCCCCAGAAGAAAGCTTTCCAATGGTGGTGGCCTCATAGCTGAAATCCAAGTATGCAAATGAATAGGCCTAATTCAGCGAGGACTACTCATCCCTCTCTTAGCGATTCATGTCCATTTCTCCCCCAACTGGGTTTCTTCCCTTTTCTCTTCTTTTCTTCAACTCCAAACCCCTAAACAAGGTGTTTTCAAAGATTTTTCAGAGATTTCATCTCTCTTTCGTTCATTTCCACTTTGCCCTTGCTCGGTTTACCGAAAAGCGTGACATTTAACAAAATGCGAGCGTCGGAACATCGTAGAACTTTTATTTTCAAAACATTTTGAAAGAGAGGGTTTCAAGTCTAAAATCTTTTGATCAAGATTGTTTTGGTCCAAAAGGGGTATGAAGTTGAGATTTGGCTCTCTCCTTGCCGAAGAAACTGAATCTTTGCCCTGCACACCTTCATCACCGAGTAAACCATTAGTAGCGCCCAAGTCTTAAGGGCGGTCAAAAATGGGGTGTCTACAATGTTTGGGTTGTGGGAGTTTGAATATGTCCAGGAAACTTTTTGATGAAATGGGAATCGCAGTGAATTGAAGTACCCTCTCTCTCTCTGTTCACATCAATGGCTGTTTTAAACTCCTTCTTCCTATTAAGGTACTATCTCTCTCTATGTATGTATGTGTATGTATGTATGTGTGTATATGTGTAGACGTCCCCGAACGTCCCGGGAGGGAAATCCCCGTTTGTTCATTATGGGCTCACTACAGCTCAGGACTCAAAGTCACGGTCCTGTATCTAATCTCGCAGAGTGCAATGCAAGACCGATGAATCATCAAAGAGTCCAAATCTAGCAAATCGTTTTTTGAAAACAGATTTTTTGAAAAAAGTGCTAAACATGGACTGCTTTGCCAGATACAGAGTCGCCACCTAAATATTTTATTTTGGGAAATTTAGGAAACCCTGACTCGTTGCCTAAGGCCATGTGTCCGTCATCACCAAAGTTGCCTCGGCTCGGGAACTTGGGTACGATTGGGGAAGGTCACTTCGTGAGCACCCCCGCTCGCCCAATCAAAGATCGGCCTCTACTAACCATGATATCGAGTTTTGAAAACATTATGCATTCTTATTCCGGTTGTTAGCCTAGATTTACTACATGATGCGCGCAGCATACAAGTATAAACTGGATCGCCTGAGTTGGAACAACACATCTCATGCTTGTTTTGAAAATGGTTTGCTACTCGCAAGTAGGCTTAAAATGTGGATTTGCCACCCTCAGGTGGGCTTAGAAAACATGATGATTTGCCACTCTCAAGTGGGCTTAAAACTCGCAGTCGATGAATTGTTCCAATCCAAATAACCCAACCTTCACCCACAAGCATTCAGGCAGTTATATCATATAAGCACATAGCCTCATGGTAAGTATGCTATCATGGCAATCACTCACACACATGCAAGGATGCTAAAGCATAAACACTTACTGAGTACTCCAAGCCAAAACAGAAGCTATGTTAGAAATCCATGCATGATCCTAACTATGCTGAAATGCCTAATGCAACACAGGCAGGGATGCAACTACAGTAGGCTTGGCTATCCTAAAGATGGCATGTGAAATGCTACAACTAACAAGTATTCAACTCGGGATTGAAATACAATGCAGTTAGTATGATGCGCCGAGCCTGGTGCATGCAATACAGATGAATGATGCAAACATGCTGTCATAAGTATGCTAATTGAAACATGCCCTAATCTAACCATCATAAGCTGGTAAATAAAAGGGAGAAAGACGTGGGGTTGGAAGACATACATCACACGCACGCACACTTATTACAGTTGTGCCCTTGCTCGGAGGGTCCGAATAAATAATACAGTCCAAATGAATTATTACAGTCCGAATGAATAATTGCAGTCTGAATAAGTACAAAATCCTAATTAATTAACAAATTAACTAGGAAAGCGGATAAATTAGCATGCAAACTATGGACCGCCTCGGCTCTGTTCCGAATGATGAATGATGCATGCTCGGGTTGCCTTCGTCGAGAAATTCCTTGCGATGCCCCAGTTTGCCTCTGTTTGCAATTGTTCTCGGAATATTGTGCAAAGCTCTAGAAGGCTGCTGATTTCTGATTTGCTGCAATAGAGAGCAACAAAGGGGCGTGGCAAAGTATTTTCACGTATGTATGCACACCTCAATCCTTGTGCCACCAATCACGCATCTCGATGCATGATGGCTGAGGAGTCGAATTGCACGACTCAATGTGAAATGAATGCACATGAAAACACAACAAGACCTAAACTCCATCATGGGTAATCCGGAGTGTCGGCGGCCGGGAATTGAGACACGTTCCGTCACTCGGAGTATGAAACGTCCCTCGTTTCCCGTGCTTGGGCTAACTCCTATCCCAAACACAATGCAAATGAGATGGCATACACAATGCGACTAACATACAACCTAGCATACGCAATGCTATGAAATGGCAAACACAATGCTCGATGTAGCGTGGCATACACAATACTCTAACATACAACCTAGCATACGCAATGCTATGAAATGGCATACAAAATGCACGATGGACTTACACCAACATGAGTGGACCTCAGCCACACTCACATCAGTGGCCATTAGATGAAAATGAGACAACCAAAATACGTGCACACATGCACGAATACCAAAGACTGAACCTAAGGCATCAAGTGCCACTCTACCAAAGCATGGCAAGGGATGAAAGATGGCATACAAAAATGCGATTTCCAGCACTGAAATATGATGCACAATGGTCCCGAATCATGGAAATATGGCACCCAATGCATGAAATAGGCCCCGAAACTTAAAACTAGGCAAATGCATTGAACCACAAGTATGCAAAGCAAGCATTATTTGATCATGAGGCATGAAAACAGAGCCAAGGTAGTCCAAAATAAGCACAATATCAGTTCTAAGCATGGCTCAAAAGTACTCACATGAAGGGCTAAAACAACATGTAACCTAGGCTAGTAAGCATGGTTTACATGGCATGTATATGAAGCACAAGAGAGGTCACAAAACCAGCCAAAAAAAGAGACATGGTATGTCAAATAAACCCCAAATAACCACTGAAATGCATCCAATGCATGCAAAAATGATGAGTTCCTTTGGAGGGCCATGCAAGGGGTTACTTAACACATACAAGATAAACACTTAGCATGGAAAAACCAACTCTGGAAATCAATTATGACAGCCCTAAAACTCACCAAAAAGGCCCTGAAATTGGTCAACAAAGCATGCAATGAAAGGTCCCCTTGAAAGGCCTTAAGAAGGATTGCTCCACACATGCATGAGGGACATAAAATATGGCCAAAAGGGCCTCAGAAAGAGCCAAGGCAGACCTCAAAACTCACATAATAGGGCCTGAAAAGTGACTTCAAAGCATGCAAGATAGAGCCCCTTTGGAAGGCCAAAAAGGCCAACAAACAAGACAAGGAGAGAGGGGGGCACCCCCCTCTAATTTTAGCTCTCAAAAACACATCTAAGCCACTGAAAATCCACTGGATTTCAGTGGCTAAGAGGCCAAACCAAGGCCAATGCGAATGCTCTAATGCATAGCCCTAATCATGAGGAAATGAAGCATGCAAAGGGGAAGATGACTCCAAACAGAAAAATTCCCTTAATCAAACTTCAAGAGGGGCTCAAAATAAGACTTTTTTTAGTTCATGGAAAATCTCGAAAATCCTTGCAAGTAAGGCTAAGATATCATGCAAAATAAGCCCTAAAAGAGAGATGAAGCATACAACGATGTAGGAGACCTCAAATAGAAAAGTATCCTTAATCAAACTTCAAGAGGAGCTCAAAATAAGGCACTTTATAGTTTATAACAAAACCCAGAAATGCTTGAAAATAGGGCTAAGCTATGGAGAAAAATAATGCAAGAAAAAGGGGAAATGGAGACTTACCCTTGTAGCACAGCAATGCAGCAACTTCTGGACCAAGTTGGTGAACCTTCAACCCCTGTAAATCAGTCCCAAAGTGCTGGAATGGATGGTGGAGGTGGTAGGCTATAAGGTGTAGTGTAAATGACCAAGAACATGGGTGTTTTGAGCTTGGATGAGAGAGATATGGAGAGTTGTATGTATATGCCTCAGCTGGTTTTTTCTAACCCTTGCAAATGGAGATGGGGGGTTGGTTTTATAGAGGGAGAGAGATAAGGCTTCTTGGAGAAGCCTCAAGAGGGGTCTAAGCTTCTCAAAGAAGCTTCACCCAAAAGGGTCAAGCTTCCCTAAGAAGCTAAGAAAGAGGGTCAAAACCAACTTAAAAAGGTCAACAAAAGGCTCAAAATCTCGGACAGTGGGTTAAACGTTTCACAGCTGGCACAGCTGTGAAGCACTTGAGAAGGCCAAAAAGGAGGAAGGTGGCCGACCAGTTCAAGTGGTCGGCCTACCACATGCCCTGGTCGGCCGACCAGGGTTCAAAAGGGTCAAGGTGAATTTCTGGTCGGCCATACCAGAAAGGTGGCCTCCCAGATGAGTAAAATACAGCTGCATGGTGAAAAACCAGAAAAAGTTTCCCAGAAGAGGGAAAAACAAGCTTTTTAGCAAGGTTCAAAAGGGTCAAGAAGAAAAAGCTGGTCGGCCTACCATATTGGTGGCCTCCCAGGTGAGCACAACACAATGGTGGTATGAAAAACCAGAAATTGTGGCTTAAAAATGAGAAAAACCAGCTTTCTGTCAGAAAAACCAGCTGGAGGAGAGAGAAAATGGTTTTTGAAAGAATTGCTGGTCTCCCACCATCCTACCACCTTCCTAGCAATGAAAATAGGGTCCATACCAAAAATGAACCCTAACCAATGCAAAACGAAAGTTCGGGGGCCAAAACGCGTATTCCGGGGCCCCGAAAACAGGCTGTTAGGCACCGGAAGTGGCGTATGACCGCGAAGGTAGTCTCCCGGGCCACAGTGTCCCTCAAAAGGGAGGAAATAAGGTGTGTGCCAAAAACCGGAGCAAATGGAGGTAGTTAAGCGGTCCCGAACCGAGGCACACGGCCGACAGCTCCGAAAACCGGAAACGGGTCTCCAAACGGGAAAAGTGGTCAACGACCACGAAATGTAGCCTACGGCCAGTGAGAGATGGTCTACAAGACCTCTCCTTCCCTTTCGGGAAGAGAAAACGGAGAAAACAGGACCTGGTTCGCAAACCGAGACAAAGCACAAAAGAACCCCGAAGTCCGGAGGCAAGGCTCGCAGTTGAGACTCTGAAACCTCAGAATGAGCACAATATGCATCATCACCGAGCGCTCAATCGGTGACGTCTGAGTCTTAAGGTCGGTCAAAAATAGGGTGTCTACAATATGTCTTGAGTTCAATTGAGTTTTGCACAGCGCCATAAAAGAAAAGAAAAGAAAATTAGAATTGGGTTTTGGTTTTTGAAAACAGGGCTTTGATAAATGTAAGAGCTTTGGGGACTATCAAAGCATCGAGAGTAAGAGGACACTCCCTCCTTTCCCAAACTCATCGCCCTTTTCATCTCCCAATTCAATTTCGCAGGTACATACATACATATATATATATGCATGAATTCCTGTAATGTATTTATATACATTACATGAATTGGGTGTGATGGATATGGGTGGTGGTTTGAGGGAAGGAAAGAGAGAGAGAGAGAGAGAGAGAGAGAGAGAACAAAGGTGGTGAAGAAAAAGAAGGTTGAAATAGAATGGCATTTTTTGTAAATTTGAAGAGATGGAAAAGGTATTTTCGTCATAAAAATGGACTCACTTTCTATAGAGGTGCGTGACTTTCACATTCTGTTATCTTAGATAAAAAAAGCTAACTATGCGTTTTAGTCCATCAACCACAAGGGGGTTATGTGGTGATAGTTGAATGTCAGGGGGATAAACTGCACATGGCCCAAACCACAGGGGGGTAAAGTGAAGTTTGCCTTAACTAAAATCTAGAACAACTATTCCATTTCCAAACAATGATTCTGAAACTAGATGAAATTCTCTAAAATCATGGAAAGTCCGAGTTTAGGAAAAATCTTAAAAAGCCACTTTGATATTTATCTTTAAAGTAGACCAAGTTTGGAAATTTGTTCTTGTTGATAGTTTCATGTTCTTAGTTGATTAAATATGCTTCTTCTTGTTTGTTCAAGCTTTAGTATAACATCTACATATCTTTGAAGAAATATGCTAATACTGTACATGGCCACCGGTGAAATATACAAGTTTGTGAAATATATAAAGGGGACCCATGAAGAAAATGTGACCTGTTTGCACAGCTAATGGTAATAGAATTACTTTTAGGAATAAAATGCAATGTTAAGTTTTTTGTTCCTTTTTTTGGGTTTATGGCATCATTTTATTTCAATGGCCACATTCACAATTTAATAGTTGCATTAAAAAAAATAAAAAATAAAATAAAAAAAAAAACTCGTATAGAAAACACACAAAAAATGGTGCAATTCAATGTGCAGGGTCATCGGAACAGGCCCTAACATATTTCTTGTATCCTGGTTTGAGTTGTGTAGTTGTTCAGGAATAATGTTTAGACAAAGTTTTGAGCAATGATTTGTTTGACTCTGAGGATCTGGTTGTTAATACATATTCTGCTATTGCATTTCCTTGTAATACGTAAAGATGGCTTGCAATTGCATTCTTTTCATTTGCCTGCTATCCTCTTTTTTGACTGTTCTGAAGGTCTGCCCATCCCAAGCTAAAATATCCAATAAAACAAAATACCCTATCACATCACTCTCTTTACTTTTTTGCACATCTTTTCGTAAAAAGCCAAATAGCCAACTGTAGACACCCCATTTTGACCGGCTCTAAGACTTGCGTGCTTTCTTTTGATTACCCGATGATGACAATTAGAATGTGTTTCTCATAGAATCCTCAGTAAGAGAGATGGAATTTGAACTTTAATCCCACCCTTCACCATTATGGCCAAATCGTTTTAAAAAATATTTCATTAGTTTAGTATTTTTTTAATTTTGCATAATTTTATTCATATTTTTGGTGTTTTTATATAAATTGGTATAAATTATATATTTTATATATATAATAAAATAATAAAAAGTTATATTATTATATTATATGTTTAATATTATTATATTATATGTTTAGTATTTTGGTATAAATTATATATTTTTTATATATTTTATATAATATATTATATGTATATAGATACATATTATATAATAAAAATAATAAAAGAATTTGATGTTGGTCAGCTCGGCTGCCAATATCTCCCAGATCAAGCGCATATATATATATCTTATGATTATATTATTATATCATATATATATATTATATAGATTTGTTGCCTATATAAGGCAATCAAGAGAGCAGAGGGTCTAAAAAAAAAAAGAAGAAAAAGAAAGGCGGGAGGCCCAGCAAAAGAAAAAGAGGGAGGCTAATCAGAGGAATGAAGAGGCTAATCAGAGAGGGAAGAATGAAGTGGTGCGAGAGAGTTTGAGAGAAAAAAGAATCAGAAAGAAAGAAAATTACTGTTTTTTGGGAGAGAGAGAGAGGGGGAAAATAAAATATTTTCTTTGATATTTTTATTTCCATTTCATCAATACACCATTCAAAAAACAACCACTAAAGCTATAATTCCAAATTTTGGACTGAGAATTGAGAATACATTCCATAGACTTGAGAGTAATCAAAAGAAAGTTTGTGACTCAGAAAATTCATCATTTCCCTAAAAGGTGAGTTTTCGTAAATTTTCATTTAATTTAAAAATGTGATATAATTTGTTTAAATATTTCATTTACTTCTTTTCATAACTGTTTTTTTTATCGCTTTACTGGGAAGGCTGCACCACCTACATATTTGCTATAATTTAAATATTGTATATAAACTGTTGTAATTTATTACTTTAAATAATGTACCCCACCGGATGAATAGTAACCTCCGGCGGTGAATAGTACCTCCGGCTATTTAATTTTGCTCGCTTTCTATAGCTTAATTTTAGCACTATTATATGCTATTGAGGGGGCTGTTTAATTTATTTCAATGATTTATGTTTTAAATATCAAGTTTGTTTATACTAACCAATTAATCAACTTCGCATAATCATCTCTGCAATCTCCCTCCCTTCTTTGCTTATTTCAATTAAAAAGTTATGAAAAATTAAGATTGTGGTTCAAATATAAGAAAGGAACTCTTCCATACTTAATGGTTTAATCTCTTCGGAGGTTCATTACCAAAGGTATAAAACGCTCTATGCTTAATGGTTTAATCTCTTTGGAGATTCACTACCAAAGGCATAAAATGTTTTATGCTCAGGAGGTTCATTACCAAAGGTATAAAACGTTCTATGCTTAATGGTTTAATCTCTTTGGAGATTCACTACCAAAGGCATAAAACGTTTTATGCTTAGGAGGTTCATTACCAAAGTTATAAAACATTCTATGCTTAATGGTTTAATCTCTTTAGAGATTCACTATCAAAAGCATAAAACGTTTTATGCTTAAGAGGTTCATTACCAAAAGTATACAACGTTCTATGTTTACTGATTTAATCTCTTAGGAGATTTACTACCAAAAGCAAAAAACACTCTATACTTAACAATTTAAATTCTTTGGAGGTTCACTACCCCAAATGTATACATGTTTTTATACTAAAGCACACTCTTTTCTTTTTCATTTCTCTTTATTCATTAGTGTGTTTACTTTTAAGGGACTAATTGACCCTTGGAAATCACCAAGGAAAGTGTCATTATCACTTATTATCACGTTTGGATTTCAAGTCATTATCACTCAAGTTTGGGTTTTTCTACGTCATTATATCACTCTTTTGAGTTTTGACTAGTCCTTGTTGCACGTCTTGAGTTTGACTTGGAATCCCTTATCGCGTGTAAATAAGTTTGACTCTTCCTTTGTAATTTCCCCCGAAGAAAATTTTCTCGGGTTAAGTTGATGCTTGTTTCTCTTTATTGCGTTTTGGACTTAGTTGACGTAAATATCACTTTTGCACAAACAGGAGAAAAGATAAAGAAATGGAAAGGTAATAAAAAAGGCTAATAAAATTGGTTAAAATCGGATTGCAACCGACATAAAGAACCAATATGATTAATTGAATTCGGTCGGACGTTATACCGAGTTTATTGTGTCAGGGCTTATTGTAATAAATTAGACAGCCCTTTTCATTTATTATTCATTCGGCTTTGTAATAATTATTTATTCGGACATTTGGACATTCGGACCCTCCTTTGCGAAGACAAATATGTAATAAGTTGTATGTCTTCCAACCCCCATTCTTTCTCCATTTTATTTCACTGCTTATGATGGTTAGATTAGGGACATCATGTTTAAATTAGCATTTTCATGACTTGCATCCATTCGTTTTGCATGCATAAAAGTTCGGTTCATCATATTATTCAAATGTCAAATTCAAACTCTTTACTTGAATACATGCTCTATCACATGCCTTGAATTGACTCGCATGCCATGCTAGTAGCCGAGCTTATTACTTGCACGTTATATGTGTTGCATTAGCCATATCGCATTAATTAGGATCATGCATTTTTTCTAACTATTTACTTTCTTTTGACTCGCCTTCGAACATAAGGTAAGTTTTTATGCTTTAGCATATTGCATAAGTGTGATTGCTGTCATATCAAACATACTACCATGAGGCTAAATGCTTACTTGATATACATGTTTGAATGCCTGTGGATGAAGGCTTAATCACTTGAATTGGGATACTTTGATTCATGTATATATGAGATCACCATTTTTAGTGATACATATTCAAAACATTTTTTTCAAAACAAACATGGAATCAAACGTTCCAACTTTTCGTGAAATTAGTCTATACTTGTATGTTACATATAGAACAAGAGCATAAACTGTACATAAAAAACACATCATGATTAGTAGAGGCCGATCTTTGATCGGGTGAGTGGGGTGTTCAATTATTGGCCTTCCCCTCTCATACCTAAGTTCCCGAACCAAGACACTTTGGTAACGACGGACTAATGGCCTTTGGCACGAGTCATGGGTTTCCTAAATTTCTCAAAATAAATATTTAGGTGGCGACTCTGATATCTGGCAAAGCAGTCTATTTTTTGGCATTTGATTCAAACATCGATTTTCCAAAAGAAATTGCCGGATTTAGACTCTTTTTGTGTTTTCACTGTTTCACATTGCACTTGTGAAATCAGAATCAAAACCAACACACAAGTGGAGTCCGAACTGTAAAGGCTATTCATTCTTTCGAAAGGGAGCGCAAAAAGCAGAGCTACACCAACTAAAATTGCCTATTCCCAAACAAGTCCAAAAATTCTATGACCAGTATTTTTAGTCCACTTCCAAAAATACTAGAAACATATATTTAAAAAAAAAAAAAAAATCCTCTTAAACTCAATTTTACATCAAAGCCTTCCTTAAAGTGTTAACTTTCAAGTGAAATTGGTTTTACTAGAAATAAATGAGTGGTTTGAGAGAAAATCTAATTTTCGTAACGGTCGACTAATCTATACAACGCTAGAGTATTTCTTCAATAACTAAACTCTAGAAAAGCTATCCCATTTCCAAACAATGATTCTGAAACTAGATGAAATTCTCTAAAATCATGGAAAGGCTGAGTTCAGGAAAAATCTTAAAAAGCCACTTTGATAGTTATCTTTAAAGTAGACTGAATTTGGAAATTTGTTCTTGTTAATAGTTTCATGTTCTTAGTTTATTAAATATGCTTCTTATTGTTTGTTCAAGCTTTAGTATAACATCTACATATCTTTGTGGTTGTATTACCTTAATTTTATGCCACGAAGTGTTCATACTTGTGTAGAAGTTATTATTTCAATTACTTGTTCTAAGCTTGACTTAAATCACCTAACTCAACGGGAAACTTAATTTGGGTGGTATTGCGTTTTGATGACTTGAATAATTTTATGAGATAATGATGTGCTAATTTTAAGTATGGATTGATGAAACGTGTTCCCTAATTGAAGGTTAAGTTTTGGGCAAGTGGATATTTCGGAACCCTTAAATGGACCGGTTGAATTCAAACCCTAGGTATTTATGATGGATAAGGTTTCAGGACGTTATGGATAAGGCCTTTATTTTTACCATCTCTTTTGGGGTCCTCAGTTGGGGCTATGCGGTACATAACCGTTGTAAGCATTTGGGGTAAGGTTTGCAAAGCAGCAAAAGATGGGGGCGTACTAAATAAGCCAAGTCCAATTCTTGTGGTTGGGAGGATGAAATCTCTTTGGGGGATTTCTAGATTACTAACATCTAACCTTGTAATCCTTTGTTATTGACTTGAATATCATGCTTCATTACTTGTTCGTTATAATTGTAATTCTATATTGGATTGGAAAAAAGGGACGGGGTGTGTTTACGTTTATTGGACATTCCAAACTCAAGGCGTTTCATGCCAAGTGTTGATGAAATTTATGCGAACAACAACGAAGCAAAAGCATTTGAAGACATATGACTATTCTAGAAGAATTAGGAATTAGTAACCATGTTTTGGAATTGTAAGTGTTAAAACTCTTATTATAATTAAGATATGATCTTGTAACTATTATTATACTTATTGAAAAATCTAGAAATTTCCTAGATGTTGATTTGTGATTATGTATCAATTTTAAGCAATAAACAACAATCCCAATTGAAAAATATAGAAATCCCCTAGATGTTGATTTGTGATTATGTATCAATTTTAAGCAGTAAACAACAATCACAATCAAACAATCAAGACAAATTGATACAACGATTTTACGTGGAAAAACCACAATTGGACACCTCCAATTGTGATAAAAAAAACCACAAGCAACAGTCACAAAACAATCCACTAAGAAGATATAAAAGAATTACACAGGTATACTCTTAATTACCTAGCGAATCCACGCTCGAATTGAACCAACCCCTATGTGTCTCTTCCAACCCCGTCTTCACCTCGGAATTGTCTTGACGATGAGCCACTCTAGAATCCACCAAAGCTTCAGGCTCGAATTCTTCAGAATCCACCGAAGAACAACTCTCTCTTTTGTGTAGAACAAACAAATAATTCTTTGATGTATACTCTTTAAACCATGAGTTGAATACTTAATCAAAACATTAAAGAAAACTAGCAAAATATTCCCATATATAAACCTTAATATCCAAAAAGAAGATCTGGAGGAGTAATCCTAGTTTTGGACTAAAACAAATACTTATAGAAATCTGGGACTGCGAAGCTTGCTCAAGCGAAGCTTTTCTCGCTCGAGCGAGAAACCAAAAACGTGTGTTTTCCATAAGTGGCTTCGCTCGAGCCACGCACCCTTTGCTCGAGCGTACATTCATCTCTTTCAGGTTTTTACACAGACGCAGC
This sequence comes from Camellia granthamiana, assembly GCA_036172215.1. NCBI lineage: Eukaryota > Viridiplantae > Streptophyta > Magnoliopsida > Ericales > Theaceae > Camellia > Camellia granthamiana. The sequence continues at coordinate 60,126,481 of CM069913.1, read as the reverse complement.
CTTCGCTCGAGCGAGAACTCCTTCGCTAGAGCGAGCAAGGGCGGACAGGCAACTTTGAATGCAATTTTGCATTTTGCTTCGGGGGCGCTGCCCCTCGACCCCGCCGTGGCGCTACCCTGGACCCGCCAAGGGGCGCTACCCCCTAGACCCCCGCAAGCTGACCGGGCAGCTCGATCCCCGTCATAATCAGCGAAGTGGCAATCTTGAAAGTATCAACATCACAAACTTCTCTGCAATGCACAATTCGGGTTGGATTCGCATCTAACAAACTCATAGCCTCACTAAAATAAAAGTGCGAAAACAAGTACAACTGAAAGGAGTTTTGTCAAACGGGATTGCCAAGGATAAAAACCTAACAATCTCCCCCTTTGGCAATGCCGTGACAAAACACACCTAACAAATAAAATCCTAATCACCCCAACCTATTACAGCCAACAAACGCAAACTTCTTTCTCAAGGTCATGAGCTGCAAAACAACTATTAGTGCCACAATCTCCAAAACAACTATTAGTGTCACAAGAGTATATGAAAAAACAATAAACATATGGCTAGATTATCTTGAAGCATTGGAAGCATGAGATGGAAAACATGAATAGATGAATACATGAAAAACAACTTTCTCCCCCTTTTTGTCACGAATTGACAAAGGAAGCTCAATTAACTAAAACAAGATCATAAACCACACAAGCAATGATATGATGATGTAAATATCAGGAGCATGCAAGAAGAAAATAATAAGCAAACAGTGCATGGTAACATGCAAAACAACTAAAGCCAATCTCCTTTACCAAACAAATCAAAGTGATTATGCTAACAGACTCTTGTAATGATAAACCAAACTCCCCTTCACTAAAAACAAAGAACAAGAAGAAAACGACAAAAATAATATGGTGGAGCAAGTAGGGAATTTCATATTGTACCTTAAAACATACAAGACTATCCAAGAAGCACAATTACTTGAAAACACAATGTGCACAGCCTCTAGAAAAATCCTCATAAAAGAAAGTGATGCATTATGTGAAAAGTATAGATCCCATGAGAAAAGTGTGTGTGTGACTCTTGGAGTTCGACAAACACGAGATTCAAATCCTAGTAGTGATATGAAAGTTGGACCTCTGACAAGAGAATCTAAGCACAACTAAGGAAAGTCAAACCACTAGGAATCAAGAGGTATTTGTTGAGTAATAGCGGAGGCTCCCCCCTCAATCAATAAATCCTTTTTTTTTCACTTTTGCACATCTTTTTCTTTACTTTCTTTTACACATTTTTTTTCTTTCTTTCTTTTCTTTTGCACATTTTTTTTTCTTTCTTTTGCACACTCATTGGCGGCTGACATGCTCAAGAGTATGGAAACCGAACCAGAGAAGCATGGATATAAAAAGGATCGCCTGGTTGGTGACTCTGAGGTAGCCTTTTCCTCATGCCTGGACTACAAAGAATAGAGGGGAAAGCCGTGGAGATGCAAAAAAGATGGAAGGTGGTTTAAGAGACTCAACATCATCCATGATATGCTAGTATAGGTCAATTCCTCTAGAAAAACAAAAGATACAATGCCAGAAGTCCATAGAGAAAAATGATCACTAAGGCGGAAGATTCCAATATTTTCTAATCCAAAAGTGTGTACATAATGAGACATACTAATCAAAGAAGACACACTCCGAAATAAGTAATGACCACAGAAAGTACACACATATTAACATGTAATGGATATTCTCATCAATTCCAGTATGCACCAAGGATGACTCAAAAATTTCAAGCTTGCAAAACCATACTAGGAAAATCTTTTTGGATTTTTTTTCTTTTCTTTTTTTTTTTTAACCAAAGCAAGACAAAAAAAAAAAAAATGAACATGCACACATTTTTTTTTCTAAACAAAGCAAGACAAAAAACAAGCATGCACACATTAAATGACTCAAAAAGAAAAAAACACACAGAAACCCAAAAACTAAAAGGAATAAACAAATTAATACAAATCAAGTTTTCTCACTCAAACCGCTTTAGTTTAAAAAAAGTTGTGAGAATTGCAGTTCTTGGGTGGTGTCTTGACGTTGCGGTTCCCTTTCCCTTCAATGGGAACCCGTCTAGACTTGGTTTCCAACTTTCTATTTTTAGGTCTAGGCAAATACACTCTCCCATGCAACTTATAACAATAAGGGCGAATATGACCATGCATACCACAATGATGACAAATAAAAACAGGGTGTACAGGGTGTACCTTCTTTTCTTTTACCTTACCAACTCTAGGAAGTTTGAGAAGTCCATTCTTATGTTGAATTTTTGGTTCTCCATTTCCTTGAGTTCTTGTATCATGAGATGTGAAAGCACTCTGTTTTTGCTCTTTCTTACCACCAAAGCCAATGCCATTCTTGTGAGAACAAATTTGTTGAGACCCAATGATATTGTCCAAAGTCTTTGATCCTTTGTTCCAAAGACCAATGGTAGCCATAGCACACTTGAGTTCTTCCTCTTTCTTGATCATTAGTTCTTCCAAAGCAACTTGAGACATCTTGAGAGTTTCAATCTTTTCTTCATATGTTGCATAGATTTGCTGTAGTTCATTTCTCTTTGTCTCACAAGTCAAGAGTTTTGCACAAAGAGTTTGTCGATCATTAGAAATCTTAAGGGCATCATTCATAGCCTCGGAAATCTCCTTCTTAAGTTTGACATTTTCACTTTCACATGCTTTGAGTTTCGTTGTGAGTTTGTCATTCAATTTGGATAAGTTAAGAGACTCCTTATACAACTTTTCATAAGCTTGCTCAAGCTCTTCATCATCATTCTCCGAGGATTCATCATCAATGGCATTCTCAACCGACCTCTTCGGATACTCTGTTCGTCTTTCAGTTTCGGAAGCCACCATGAAAGCAAGGAATTGTTTATGTCCCTCTTCGCCTTGATCTTCATTGTCACTTTTATCTTCATCAGATTCTGATTCATCATCCCAAGTGATGGCAAGGGCTTTCTTCTTCTTCAAACGAGTGGGGCATTCTGAAGCAAAGTGGCCAAATCCTTGGTATTCATAACATTGGACTCTTTCAGAGTTCCCTTGTATCTTTCCTTTCTCCTTCTTGGCTATAGAATTAATTTTGAGTTTATCTTTGCCTTTAGATTTATGAGTATGAGTGGATTCCAAAAGATTAGGATTCTTTTTCAAAAATGATTTTTTAAATTGTTTAACAAAAGTAGCCGTAATCTTGGAATCTATCTCACAATCCTCATCAGAATCCTCTCCAACTCTATGAGCACTACTAAAAGCAATAGCATCTTTTTGTTTCTTTTTGAAATTCCTATGTGCCTCATAAGTTTGGAGATTTCCAACCAAGTGATCCAGCTTGAGGTTGTCAACATCTTTTGCCTCCTCAATAGCCGTAACTTTTAGTTGGAACCGATCGGGCAAGGATCTTAAAATTTTTCCCACAACTTTGGATTCTGGTATTTTTTCACCTAAATTAAACCTGGAATTAACAATGTCACTTAATTTTGCATAAAATTCATCAAAGGTCTCACCATCTTTCATTGAAAGGTTTTCGAAACTAGACGTGAGCCTTTGAAGTTTTGAGCGTTTAACAGAAGGAGTGCCCTCGTGAATAGTTTGTAAGATATCCCAAGCCTCTTTTGCGACTTCACAATTGCAAATACGACTAAACTCTTCAGGTGTGACAGCGCAAAAAAGAGAATTGATAGCTTTACTAGTCCAGCTACTATTTTGGTAATCAATTGTGTACCACTTATCAATTGGTTTGGGGAAAGTTACTCCATCAACGATAATCGTTCGTCCAGTCCACCCATACATGACAGATTGCCAAACTTTTTCATCAATAGATTTTAAAAACGATCTCATCCAAGCTTTCCAAAACGAATAATTGGATCCGTCAAGTACGGGTGGTCGAACCATAGAATTTCCCTCACGAATTGAATCCATTATCACAAATCAAACAAGATCTCGTTCTAAAAAGATTTTTTTTTTTTTTTAAATAGAACGACCTGCTCTGATACCAATTGAAAAATCTAGAAATCCCCTAGATGTTGATTTGTGATTATGTATCAATTTTAAGTAGTAAACAACAATTCCAATCAAACAATCAAGACAAATCGACACAACGATTTTACGTGAAAAAACCATAATTGGACACCTCCAATTGTGATAAAAAAATCACGGGCAACAGCCACAAAACAATCCACTAAGAAGATATAAAGGAATTACATAGGTATACTCTCAATTACCTAGCGAATCCACGCCCGAATTGAACCAACCCCTATGTGCCTCTTCCAACCCCATCTTCACCTCGGAATTGTCTTGACGATGAGCCACTCTAGAATCCACCAAAGCTTCAGGCTCGAATTCTTCAGAATCCACCGAAGAACAACTCTCTCTTTTGTGTAGAACAAACAAATAATCCTTTGATGTATACTTTTTAAACCATGAGTTGAATACTCAATCAAAACATCAAAGAAAACTAACAAAATATCCCCAGATATAAACCTTAATATCCAAGAAGAAGATCTGGAGGAGTAATCCTAGTTTTGGACTAAAACAAATACTTTTAGAAATCTGGGACTGCGAAGCTCGCTCGAGCGAAGCTTCTCTCGCTTGAGCGAGGAACCAAAAACACGTGTTTTCCATAAATGGCTTCGCTCGAGCCACGCACCCTTCACTCGAGCGTACATTCATCTCTTTCAGGTTTTTACACAGACACAGCCTTCGCTCGAGCGAGAACTCCTTCGCTCGAGCGAGCAAGGGCGGACAGGAAACTTTGAATGCAATTTTGCATTTTGCTTCGGGGGCACTGCCCCTCAACCCCGCCGTGGTGCTGTCCCAGACCCGCCAAAGAGGGCTGCCCCCTGGATCCCCGCGAGCTGATCGGGCAGCTCGATTCCCGTCATAATTAGCGAAGTGACAATGTTGAAAGTATTAACATCACAAATTTCTCTGCAAGGCACAATTCGGGTTGGATTCGCATCTAACAAACTCATAGCCTCACTGAAATAAAAGTGCGAAAACAAGTACAACTAAAAGGAATTTTGTCAAACAGGATTGCTAAGAATAAAAACCTAACACTTATATATACATATATTTTTGTGAACTTATCTTTATCCTTATCCTTTCATCAACTCATGTAGATCTTGTGTTAATACCTTATTAAAATCTGTGAAAAAGATATCTTTACTATCTAGGGAGATTGGATTTTGACCAGAGGCTATATTGACTCCTTTAATATTTCCTGGGATCTTATTTAGTTATTGACCAATTGACTCATTAGTGACGTTTCTTATACTTGTAACTTTAGAAAATCCTATAATTATTTGTTAATATATTCTTTAATATTCCTAATTTTTTTTTTTTTAAGGCGTCTTGTAGAAAGTAGGGGTTTGGGAATTACTTATGGGCTTTACAGCTCATAGCTTTTGTCCTACAATTCAATACCAAATTCTGAAGAATTTACTCGCGAAGAAGATTTTGTGAAAGAGCTTGGGAAGCTGCAACATACATGAACTGATGTAGGAATTGCTAACTCTTGTTGCATTTCTTTTACTTTACTTGTAATTTATAGATTTAGGGCAACATTATCTATAATTTATAAATTTTGATGTATTATTATTATGGGGTTATGTAACCCTAGACGAACCCTATATTTATTTGTTAATGCATCTTTGATGTCATTTATTTTCGGGGCATCACATCCTTCTCCAATAGGGATAGGCATCAACCTATTGGCCTGTTCAACCTGACCCTATTTTTTTAGGGTTTCAGAAGGTTGTTTTGCCCATAGAGTCGGGTTGGGCCAACATTTTTAGCCCAATATAGTGATGGGTTGGGTTTGAGATTTATATTTTCAACTTTGCCTCGACCTGCTATTAATTAATTAATTATAATATATTAAAAAATATGTATATTTATTTGGATTTAGACTTTATCTTTGTTAATTTATTCACATTTATGGTTATGATATATATTATTGTTGTTGATGATATAATTGTTTTTTATTTTTGACTTTTTATATGATTTCTTAAAATTATATAAGTTATGTTGGTATAATATTATATTTAAAAATATATCACTATTATTTTAGAAAAATAAGAATGATAAAAATCATACAAATAAAATTAATATATAATTTTTTTTTCTTCATATATGATATATAATAAAGGCCCCAGTATTACACACAAAATCTTTTAATTTATAATGATATCAATATAATATGTGATTGAATTTAATTATGGAATGTTTAATTTTTTTTGATTAATTATTAGCCAGTTCCATTAAATGAAATTAATTACTCATAAGTTCTGTTGACTTTTAAATACACCAATAACTTCTCAATTGTCTATATTACCCTTATTAAATATTTTCTCTTCTCTTCTCTTCTCTTCTCTCTCTAATATTTTGTAGAGAACTCTCTCTCTCTCTCTCTTCTCTACCATTTTTGAAGCTTCACACCACCACCGTCACCACACCTACCGTCACCATCCACTATCAATCGCTGCTACTCACCTTACCCAATGTTTTTCTTCATCTCCATCAATGGTGCTCGTTTTAACCACCGTCTTCTTCTATCGACGCCAACATCATTCGTTTCAACCATTGTTTTCGCTCTTCTCTCTCACCGCTGCCGTAGCTTACCTCACACCATTGTTCTTTTCTCTTGTTGTTGTCATTGACATCACCATCGCTACCACAATCCTACATCATCGATCTACTATCATCGATATCGCTGCTTCCACCATCTTCCTTCATCACGGATCTATTGTCTTTGACGTCGAACTTCATCGATGGTTTCAGATCTAGGTATTTTCAATGTCGATCTACTATCTTTGGTGCTAATCTGATACTATACATGGTCACTGGTGAGATCAAGATTTTTTTCCCGATCTCATTCCTCTTCTTTCATCTCTCTCTCTCTCTCTCTCTCTCTCTCTCTCTCTCTCTCTCTCTTCATTTTTTCAAAGCAAATCTACTGCAAATTTATTTATCAATGATAAATTTATCAATCCATCTTGTTCTGTATGTGAGTAAGAGGAGGTATCTTGTGAGTAAGTAAGTGTGAGTGGTGAGTGAATTAGTCAGATTTGACATATGTAAATTTTTTTACAAATCACCTAGTGATACATTTATCATTGAAATGTTCAGTGAAAATTATTACTGAGTATATCAACGATAAATTTATCAGTATATCTTGTTCTGTATATGTGTATAAGAGGAGCTGTCTTGTAAGTACATGTGTATGAGTGAGTGAATGGATCATATTTGGCATATGTAATTTTTTATAAATCATCTAGTGATAAATTTATCAAGGAAATGTTCAGTGAAAATTATCACTAAATATATCAGTGATAAATTTATCATTGAAGGTGTTTTTGATTATTTTGAAGATTGGTGTGAACTTTTTTTGATAAAGTTTTTATTTTTTCTCATAATCTCTCTCCATTATCTTAATCTTTCTTTCTCTTTCTTTCTTTGTGTGTGTATGTGTGTGTTGTTGCTACCAAATCTGAGTAGGTAGTGATGGAGATGAACATTGTTTTTGTTAGAAAAATGGTTTGGAAAAATGTCACTGGAAGTCGCTGGAGATTAGAGGTGGTTGCTAGTAGTTAGAGACAGTAGTCGGAGGTCGGAGGTGGTCGCCGATGTCAAAGGTTGTCGCCGATGATCGAAGGTAATTGCTCTCAGTGGGGGTTGATGACAGTAATGTTGTGGTTCAGTGTTGAATGAGATAAAGTGATGGTATTTTTGAGATATTGATAGTTGAAAAAACAAGCAGGACTTGACTTATCTCATGTTCATAATCCAACTTGACAGAGTATTTGGACTTAGTGGGCCTATTGTGAGCCTAATCTCCGTAATCCAAATCATTCATTTTTTAGGCATTTTTTGGCAACACAAAAAAAAACCTCTTTTTTTGATTTATTTTTTTTGATTTATTGATTTTTTTTTGTCTTTAGCGAATTTTTTTTCAAAATTTTTTATTTTTCGATCTATCTAGTAAGATGAATCTAAAAAATATATATATTTTTTAAAAAAAATGAAAAAGCCAAAAAAAAAAAAAAAAAGATTTCTTATTATTATTATTATTATAGATTTTTTTAAAAAAATTATAAATTTTTTGTTCGTTTTTGTTGAGTTGAATCTAGAAACATAATTTTTAATTTTTTTTTTTTTTTTAAAGTTTACTAAAGATGAAAAAAAAAAAAAAAAAAAAAAAAAAAAAAAAGCAAATCCCAAAATAAGTTTTAAAAGTTGTTTGGGATGATCTATATAAGTTCACTTTTTGACTTTTTTGCTAAAACATAGGGAAAAAAAAATATGACTATTTGAGATAACTTTTTGACTTTTTATTAAAAAAATATGCATTATAATATGATAATAAATATGCAAATTACCGTATTATCCCTATGCCCCTTATGCGTACTGCCAGTGACTTACATGATAGCTAGTGTGAATAGATTTGTCATTATGTGGTGGGCACGAATCAGGATCCTCGGCCGCCCTTCTCGGCGGTCGTTCCAGCAGCCCCCCCCCCAAAACGACGTCGTTTTGGGGGTTTTTTCGTTTTTTTTTTTTTTTTTCTTTTCTTCTTCTTCGCCATGGCTGGAGCCGCTATGGCTGCTCGGGGCGAGCTCGCCGTCGCAGCTCGTCGAGCTCGCCAGCCTTCCGATCGTCGCCCCTCGTCGCAGCAGCTGCACCGCCGCGCCTCCGCCTCCGGCCCGCCTCCGTCTCCTCCTCCTCCTCCTCCTCCTCCTCCCCCGGTGATTATGGCCCCCGCCAGTCCGGCCCACCGGCGGCTCTTCTTCCCCTCCCCTCCCCTCTCCTCCCCTCCCCTCTGGTTCTGTCGAACGACGAAGAAGAAAAGAAAAAAAAAAAACCAAAAAACCCCCAAAACGACGTCGTTTTGGGGGGCTGCTGGAACGGCCGCCGAGAAGGGCGGCCGAGAATCCGGACTCGGTGGGCACTGGGCAGGGACACTTGTCAAGATATGTACATAATTTTTTTTTTTTACATGTTTCCTGTTCAACAAAGGGGCATTTTGGTCTTTTTTCCTCTGACTAGTGTTGTTGTTTTCCCGCCCCTTGATTTTGGTGAATAATGTTAACCTTTTTATCTTTTTAGTAACTTTTTGACTTTTTATCTTTTATAGGATATCCCAAACACCTACTTAGTACTCGTAGAGAAAAATATTTATATAAAAAATTAAGATAATTGAATTTCGATAGTTATATGTTTGAATTATATTTATCTTACAAAAATGGTCGACAAATATAATTTCAAAAATAATCGTTCATATTTTAAAGATAAATGTAATTCAAAAATATAACTACCAAAAACGATTATTTTAATTTTTTTATACGAAATTCTAAAAAAGAAATAATTTAAACCACAAAAATTAAACTTACAATAAGTTCACTAAATCAATGAGACCTCCAACATGAGAAAAGTGAAACCTTTTTTTCTTTTTTTTAATGTCAAATGTCTATCTTACAAGCATCTACAATGGGATAGTTAAAATTATTTGTTAAAATAAGTGTTATATGACAAAAAAAATAAAAGTGGGGCCTAAAAATATGTGTTAAGGTATGTTAAGAATTTGTTAATTTTAGAGAGTAAGTGGTGGTGCAATGGATGTATTAAGGTGTGTGCTAAGATGTGTGTTAAGTGTATATATATAAATAATAAATAAAATAGTATAAATAATATGTGTTAAGGTGCAATGGATGAAGACAGCAGAATTGGACAGGTCATTCAGCTGGTTGACTAATTAGTTAACCGATCAAAGGCAAAAAAAATTTTTGGTGAAGGGTCAAAATGTTTGGGGGATGACCGGCCGGACATTCGATTAGACGACCCCAAGACACTTTCCCATGTCCCTCTCTCCCTCTTCCTCTCTTCTCTCTCTCGCTAGTCACAATTAACAAAGAAGTTAACAACTGACACTAACAAAATCCACTAACACACTACTTAACACTTTTATTATTAGATCCAAATATTATTGTAACTAGTTAAAATTTGATCATTGACAGTATCACAATCGTTAATACGTCCATTGTAGGTGGTCTAAGGATTTCTTAAAAAAAAAAAAAAAAGAAAGAAAAGTTGCAATCCCGCACGGACAGGAGCACTAGATTCTCGGCCGCCAACGAAATGCCTAGTAGGCGTAGCACGCGGGCACAAAAGAAAGAAAACGAGTAAACCAATCACTTACCGGTCAACTTCCCAACAAAACCGGACCGGACCGGCACCGATAACCCAAACCAAAAATCTTCGTCCCTCACCTCCATCATCGTCCCCAACCCAACCTCACAAACAAACGAACACAGTAGAGAGAGAGAGAGAGGGGGAGCTGCCGAGACCACCTCCGAAGAATACCCCTCTCCGATCTCCGATCAACCCCAGAAACAAAATTCAAAAAACAGAAATCCAAATTGTTGTTCAAAACACAAAACAAAATCAAAAAATTGCTTTCTTTGTTTTAGTTAATCGTATCATATATGATTCACATACAGTCTATCTCTTCAGACTTTGATGCGACGATTGAATGCTCGCAAACTCGATCGTAACTCCAACATCGACGAAAGCAAAAGCGAAAGCAAAAGCAAAAGCAAAAGCAAAATGGAGTCGATCAAACTTCAGTTCCGCCCAAATTCGCCCCACAGGTCCAGCCTCTTCTCTCGAAACCCTAAACACTCCACCACCTACATTACCAAATTCTTCGCTTCCATCGCAATTACCCTCGCTTTGTTCTGTTGCATATTCGTTGTTTCCACCGCTTTTCGAAACTCAGCCAAGCGAAAATTCGGGATCGTAATCGATGGAGGAAGCACTGGGACTCGGATTCATGTGTTCGAGTATGTGCTTAGGGTTGGAGTTGCGAATTTCGATTTTGGGGAAAATGGGTTGGCGTCAATGCGGGTGAACCCTGGGTTGTCGGCGTACGCGGAGGATACGGAGGGGGCGGGGGTGTCGTTGGGCGAATTGGTTGAGTTTGGGAAGAAGAGAGTGCCGAAGGAGTATTGGGGAGAGACGGAGATTCGGCTCATGGCGACCGCGGGGTTGAGGATGGTGGAATTGAGTGTCCAAGATCGGATTTTGGAGTCGTGCCGGAAGTTTCTGAGGTTGTCTGGCTTCAGGTTTCGTGATGATTGGGCATCTGTTATCACTGGTATGGTTACTTGTCAAATTGATTCGATTCGATTCGATTTGATTCATGTTGATCTTAGTGCTTATTGTGTGAAATTGGTCAATTTGATGTGATGACAACATTAGATGTTATTGGAAATGATGGCAACATTTAGTTTAAAGGTTACTAATTAGAGGTACTCTTATCAACATGCTTGTTTGGAAATATTTTAGCAACTCAAAATAATAGTCTTTTTGGAGGAATTTAACCTTTTTTTTTTTGTTAGTACAATTATTGCATTTTAAAAATATTAATTGTTTAAAATTATTCTTTAATTGTATATTTTTTTTGAAAATATCAATTGTCATAATTGTACTTTTTATGCTGTTAATGAATTTAAAAGAATGACAAAATAAGAAATTCCTACTATTTTTTAAAATAGACTAATATTTTGAGATAATGAAAAATGGAATAAAAGACTAATATTTTGAGACGGCGGGATTATTAAAAATGGAATATTTGAAGGAGGTTCGGGTTAAAATCCAAAATGTGCTTACACTGTATAAAAAATATATTACTCATCTTGCATGGGAATTAAAGATGGACCTCATGCGATGAAACTTGAGGGATAAATTTTAATCTTGTTTCAGTCAGTTGTCTTAAGAAGCAAGGTCTTGAGTTCCTGAATTCATGCAAATGATTCAGATTACTTCTTGTGCTTCATACTTATTCATTTTGCAAGTTTTTAGATCCTACTTGCATTATAGTTCGTTTTATTGAAGTAGAAGAAACTTGTGCAAACCCTTGCTTTGGGTGGTGTTTGATAAAACTGAAAACTGAAAGTTGAAAGTTAAGAATTGAAAATTGAATGTTGAATTTTTTAAGTTGAAAAGTTGTTTGATAAAACTTTAAGTGTTGAAATAAAATAGGATGTTTATATGCACAAGATCAAATTTGAAATTTATTATTTTTAAATTATTTCTTCCAAGATCAATATTTAATGGTGGTGGTGGTGGTGGTGGTGGCGGCGGCGGCAATGGTGGCTATGGCACCAATGGTGGTGGGGGTAGAGAGATAATGATTGTGGTGATGGTGGAGTGGTAATTTATTGGAGGTAATAGTGGGTGGCGGCAATGGTGTAATGATGGTAGTAATTGTGATAGTGGAATGATGGTGGCGGTTATGGTGGCAACGGTGGCAAAGGTTGTGAAGTTAAAGAGTTTAAGTAGTTGTTGTAGGTGGTGATGGAGAAGTGGTTGTAATGGCAATAGCAACTATGGTGGTGTTGTGGTGGTGGCAGTGAAATGGCGGTGGTTCTTATGGCAACAAAGACAATAATGGAAGTTGTGGTTGTGGTAGTGGTGGTGGTGGCGGTGGTAGTGTCAATCATAGGAGTAGTGGTGGTTGAGATGGCGGTAACAGCGGTAGGAGTAGCTCTGGTGGTGGTGGTAGCGGCAGTGGCGGTGATGTGGTTATAACGGTGTATGACACTTATGCATAATAATTGAGTAGGATTCCCTATCACTTCAAATTCTCTTTACTTTTAGTCTTCATTTTAAGTGGCATTTAAATATGGGATTATCAAATGGACTTAATTGATTTTCACTTAATACATTCAGTTTTAAAGTGTTAGATTAGGTTATCAAATGCCACCTTAGATTAGGTTATCAAATGCCACCTTAGTCTCTCTCTCTTAATTTAATGTCCTAAAGTGAATTGGGTCAAGTATATGACATCCTTATGTTACCTTTGTTTTTTTTTTTTTTTTTTGGTTTTTTTATCTTTCTATCAGTGCATAATATTTATGTGTTTAGTTTGAGAAACCATTTTGAGTTTGTTTTCTTATAATCTTTTGTCAATGTACTGTTACGCCAATAGATATCTGCAGTTGCTGTTTTTAGCATACAATAGTTTCCCATCGTCAGTTATGTCATGAACTCAACTTAAGTGTCTTCCCATGTTGAAGGGTTTGCCGATTTTCTTTCCCATCCCCCATTGCAAAGTCTATGAAATCTTCTTTCATATTCTTTCTTTTTTCAATGTATAAGAATGCAGTGTTGGAAGACATGGATGTTGTTTGATAGCATGCCGAAGTTCTTTTTCGATGTATAAGAATGCAGTTTGAAACCACTTGAAAAATTTCCCACCATACTTTGGTTCATATGTTATGATATGATTTTTGATTCACAATCAGGAACCATAATACTGTGTCCTTCGATTTTTCCAGGCTCTGATGAAGGAGTGTATGCTTGGGTTGTTGCAAATTATGCCTTAGGCACTCTAGGAGGTGATCCTTTGAAAACAACTGGAATCATTGAACTTGGTGGGGCTTCTGCTCAGGTTTGGTTTCCATTTCCCTATTTTGAACTGGATTGTTTAGCTTGGACAATCAGTTATAATATTAAAACATTTCTGGAAGGACCTGGATTTGATAAAATGTTGTTAGTCCAAACTTCTGAAAAACGATTCATGAGAGAACTTGTGGTAGATTTTCTAGCATTTTGAAAGTTGGGGAACCAGGAAATAGATTGTTGTTTCAATGGAAGGACATTATTTGAACACATTTGGCTGCCATTCAAAATCCTAGTTTATCTTTTGGCTTTTGCATATAATTATTTTGTATTTTCACTTGAAGGACCAATTAAAGAGCTAAAGTTATGTTTAGGGGAAGCAACTATACAATATGTCATTCTGTATATTATAATATTATTTGTCCCATTTCATTGCTTTTGAAGTGAGTTGCTGTAATTCTGTATTTAACATTGGAAATCTGGAATTATGTGATTTTTGTTGTGGATGATTCATCTATACCATTATTTCAGGTAACCTTTGTTTCAAGAGAGCCGATTCCCAGTGAATTTTCTCGGATGGTTAAATTTGGGAACATTTCTTACAATCTCTACAGTCACAGTTTGCTTCAATTTGGTCAGGTAAAGTTTTCACTGAAGTAGTCATCTTCAGTATCCACTGCATCGTATTGAATGCTACAAATATTTTGTTTGCAGTTTGTAGTACTTAATTGCTTTTGTTGTCTAAGGGGGCCACTGGTTAAGTGGTTAAAACTTGGCCTATCAACCTTGAGGTTGTGGTTTCAAACCTGAGGCAGCCACTTTGTGCAAATAATGCCAAAGTATACATTTGTGCCCAATTACCCCTTCCAAACCTCTATCCAATGCGGACTAAACAGTCTCTGCTTTTTAGTTAATTTAAGTTGTTCCAGGGTTTTTTTTCTTTTTTGTTTTCCCATTTCTGTTTCTGTTTTTGTTTCTTTATTTTTAATTTTTTGAGCCAGTTCTTGTTTGAAATTGAATGAAACATTCTGCTCCAAATTCACTTGCGGTCAATAGCTAATCTCAGCCACTAGTGAGAATAGTTCTTTAAGGATCTCAGTCTAATCTAATGTGGTGACATCTACTTGAACCTTAACGTTCTTGGCTTTGGCATTGATCTAATTATTATTACTATTATTTTTATTTTTTTGCATGGATAAGCAATTGTGTAAAAGAGAAGCAATGGGGTACAAACCCATGTATGCATCCAAATATAATTGAATTTAGCCAAAATTATTATTTAAAAGAAGGTTTGTGTGAAGAACAGAATTTATGGAAAGGCTTGAAGTCGATTAAGTTTTTCGTAGGGCTTAATACTAGGAAGGACCTGGTGAATTTTTACTATCTTTACACCTTTTTTTTTTTTTTTTGGGGGGTTCACATTGCAAACTTGTTAATCCCCAATGTGAAGCTTATATCAGGATCTGCTTGTATGTAGAAGTTGCCTCTGGTATTTTTTCTATTTTATGCATTCATGAAATAATCTTTTGTTGGAGCATATTGTTCTTGTTATTTCAACTGTAGAAAAATTACTTATACTATGTGAATACTCCTCTTTGCATAGGAACTCTGTTATTTAATTTCTGTGCAGTTTAGGAATTCATCATTTGTATCATTTCGCAGAATGTTGCATTTGACCTATTACAGGAATCACTTGTTACAAGAGCCCCAGAATCTGGTAAGTGAAAATGTTTTTCTTTATCAGATGGTTCTGTAATTTATTGAATCATATAAAAGCTTTAAGAACGTCTCTTATTGTGGGAAAACATTTGTCCAATAGACCTAAAATTTGGTTAGTAGATGTGCCCCGCACAATGTTGCTTTTGTCCGATTCATATGCTTGGGAAGGTTTTCCATTGTCTTGCTTGGAAATTAGTTCATTAAGCCAGTTTATTAGAATAATACCTAAAATGGTTTTTACGTCATCTCCAAAGTTAAACTTGACATTTTGCTAGATACTTATGTCTAATTTTCCTGTCATGTGTTGTGGGCTGTACTTCACTGTAGACACTGAATGAGTGAAATGATTGGTGATCTTCCTTCCCCCTTACTAATTACCAAGAACTTTGTTGCCTAGATTGGAATGAATTTTAACTAATAAAAGGGTTGCCATGTTTTTTAATTTAGTGTTTAATTAGATCTATGTATCAGCAATTGCTATAGATTGAGGTAGATTTAACGGGACTAGCCCTAACTGGGACAAGAAAAAGCAAGTTAAGGGGAGAAATCATCTTGCCTTGTTTTGGTTTGCAGTATAGTGTGAAGACTTGCTTTAAATAGAATATTGTTTGTAGGCTATGGTTTGATTTGTTCTCTTTTTGTAGATTTTAGCTTATTGTTTTTGTCATTCTGGTCATTCTAGCTTTGCTGGTTAGCTAACCAGATTTTTTTTTTTCTCCCAGTAGGAGCTTTTACAGGTTGTGTCTAGTTTGGAATGAGTTTTGGGGGTTTTATAGGTTCGACTCTTTTGCATTACTTATATTTCATGCTTAGTTGGCTTTCCCTATATAGTTACACTCTTTAATTTATTTTTTTGGGTAAAACCCTATATGTTACTTGTTTTATGTCTTCGAGTCTATTATTGTAAAGTAGAAGTGTTTGATTGACTGATTTGAAGTCATAGATTTATCACCGAGTGGTTGGTTCAGTGGGTTAAGTAAGATTTTCTTGCTCAATGCTTGGGTTCGAGTCTCCATAGTTGCTTGGTGGGGTTAAACATGCTCTTCAGCGCCCAGAGCACATGATGGGAGTTTTGCCCCCGATGCAGGTGCAGTGGAATCTGTGGTGCCGAGGGCAATGATCCTTGAGGATATGTGAAGTAGCTTATCTATATATCCATTTTTTTACCCAAAAAAAAAAAAAAAATTGGGTGAAGAAGTTTTCCAAAACACCTTACCAAAAGAGAGTTGTCGTGTTAGTCTGTTTCCTCATCATTCTAGTTGTGCAAGGATACTATGTCTTATGGTTTGGGGCTTTCCTTTTCCTCTTCTTGTCAATCCTAGAATGAGACACGTAATTCTTCTGTTCTAGAAGGTGGTAACACCTTAGTCTAGCTTCCTTCTGTTTACCTTTCAGTCCATTCTTTACTGTGAATATTTCTCGATGTAATTCCACTTTAACCTGTATAATGTGATACAAGACAATGTTATTCCTCATCATTTGAAGGGGTTTCTCGGCATTAATGATCCAGTTTGATTTGATGAAGTATGCCCTATTTCTTCAAGTTGGTCTATTAGGACATTCTGACAAACGGCAAATCGGGATTTTAATTAGAAAATGATTCAAGGGTTTGTTTGGAATTTTTTGGAAATTGAACAGCTCCATTTTTATTTTTTGTTGCTTTTGTAAGGAACAAGTTTGTGAAATATACAAAGGGGACCCTTGAAGAAAATGGGACCTGTTTGCACAGCTAGTGGTGGTAGAATTACTTCTAGGATTAAAATGCAATGTCATGTTTTCAATGGCCACATTCACAATTTAATAGTTGCAAAAAGAAAAAAAATGAAAAAAGAAAAAAAACGGTGCAATTCAATGTGCAGGGTCATTAGAACAGGCCCTAGCATATTTCTTATATCCTGGTTCGAGTTGTGCAGTTGTTCAGGAATAATGTTTAGACAAAGTTTTGAGCAATGATTTGTTGCTATATTTAAGGCTACCCTGCCTTTGAACTTTTTGTGGCACTTTGACTCTGAGGATCTGGTTGTTAGTACGTAGTGGGTGTTTGGGAAGTGGATTTTTTTAGTTGTAGGATATTATTGGAGAAAATTTTTTTTGTGTTTGGGAAGATAGTTGGGTTTTTTTGTGGTTGGATGTGATGTTTGTGAGAGAAAAAGTGAAATGATTATGGGGTTTGATGTGATATTTTGTTTGGATTTGTTTTTTTTTGTTTTGTAACCAATTTGTCTTTTAGTGAAAAAAAAACAAAAAAAAACCAAAAAAAATCCTTCCCAAACACCGCCATATTCTGCTATTGAATTTCCTTGTAATATGTAAAGATGGCTTGCAATTGCATTTTCTTCATTTGCCTGCTATCCTCTTTTTTGACTGTTCTGAAGGTCTGCCCTATTTTTCCATGAATCTATAAATATTGTCTTAAATCCTGAATTTAGGATGGGCTATGGGCTCTAATAGCCCATCCCAGGCTAAAATAGTCAATAAAACAAAACATGCCATCACATCACTCTCTTTACTTTTTTGCACATACTTTCTTAAAAAGCCAAATAGTCAACTAAAATTCCCTATTCCCAAACAGGGCCAATATGTAATATAGGTTTTACTTTAATTATTAAAAAAAAAATGCTATACCTAGAATGTGGGCCACTCTTGTATTAGAACCGGACAGGTACTACGCCACATGTACTAAAATGTGATACGATAAGGGTAGGCAGGCTTACATATATCACACAATTAGAACTTACAATACTTCTAAACATGAGAGAAATTGACAATTAATTGCATCTAATGCAATCCAGTATGTTGTTTTTTAAATTAATAATGTAAAACGCAAATCTATGAGCATTATGGCCCAACTTGTTTACATTTTGTTCTGCCAAAATTCAACTTTTAGATATTAGTTCATTATATTTGATCTTTTATTCTCCTAAGGATATAAATAGGAAAATAAAATTGAGATCACTTTCGATAGCAAAATTCACTATCTTGGAACATAAGTGTACTATGTTTCGAAATGTGAGTTCCAAAACGTGAATCGTTAGGGGATTTACATTTTGTAGTAACCCTGATCTTGTCCAGGGGGCTGGAGCTGCTGGGCAATACTATAAAAGGACTGATGCTGCTGGGCAATACTATGTAAGGCAAAACAGCCACCCTGTTAAAACATTTTGGTGTGTTTAATGTAGTTTTGTTCTTGCCTAGAGGGTATCTGAGCAAATGCTAAGTAGGTGTATTGTATATTAGCTTTAAGGATTATGCTAGCCACTTGACTTACCTTTTATTGCATTTATTAGGAAGTTGGTATGGTCAGTAGGTGATTAGGATGATAGTGTTGTTTTTATCTTTTTATTACTATATTTAAAATTACATATAATTGACTTGATTGGGTATCTGTTGACATTCTATTGATATCACATAGTTTGTAGTTAATTGTGTAGTTAAATTGATTCTTCAAATCGACTTTTTTTCGCGTCCAAATTTTGTTATATGAATCTTTCTTTCATCTGTGTGTTCGTATGGGGCATATAATCACATGGCTTGAAGAATTAAATAAGATGTTCCTTGAGAAATTCTTTATTGTATTTCCATTAATGCAGCTACTGAATCTCTTCAGACAAAAAAATCAATAGATCCTTGTACTCCTAGTGGATATTCACATGATGCAAAGTCTTGGACTGTTTCTCATAGTTCCATGGCTGAAAAGAGTAAATACCTATCTGCTGTGCTACCCAAAGGTAACTTCTCAGAGTGCAGATCTGCTGCTTTAATGCTGTTGCAAAAAGGAAAAGGTAATTTGGATTCTATCAGAAACACTATATCATGTTTTGCATCAATCAGGGAGTTTCCCTTCATTGCCTGTTGAAAGTAACTGATGAAAATACTTTTCATGTGAGACGCAGAACAATGCTCCTACCAGCACTGCTATATAGGATCAACATTTATACCCAAGCTTCAGGGAAAGTTTTTAACCACAGAAAATTTTTTCTATACATCAAAGGTTTTATGTTCTGTCTTATCTAAGAAGTCACCAGTTTTATACTTCCCAAGATTGTTACTTCTTCGTACCACCATAAAGCATGTCATATATATATATGATGTGTATATTTTAACCTTTTGGTTTTTCCTTGCTTTGAGTAGTTCTTTGGGCTGGCCCCAAGGAAATTTATATCTGGTCTGATGAGGGCTGGTCAACAATTCTGCGAAGAGGATTGGCCAAAGTTGAGGATGAAATATGACTCGCTTGAGGAGGATGATTTGCTGCGTTATTGCTTCTCTTCAGCATATATAGTGGCCTTACTCCATGACAGTCTTGGAATTGCTTTGGATGATGAGAGGTATTCTTTTCTTACTCTTTCCACTACCCTCTTGCATGAATATCCTCATTGATGTGTGCTTCTCTGTATTAAAAAAGCTAATAATAAGATTTAACATCCACTATCTCAGGCTAGGGTTTTGTGTGTTATGAGCTTCTTTTTTTTTTTCTCTGTTTGTGTGATTGTGTATGTATTTGCATTGATTGGACTGACTTCTAAGCAGGATTGGGTTCGCTAATCAGGTGGGAGATATCCCACTCGATTGGGCATTGGGCACATTCATCTTACAGAGCGCGGATAACTTGAACACAGAACATCCCAACTGGATTGCCACTGTAGTTATCAATGATTCATCAACACTGATTGCTTTATTTGCTATCTTCATTGTATTGATGTTTAGTGCATGGTCTTTTACAAAGTGGAGGAAGCCCCAGGTGAAGACAATCTATGATCTAGAAAAAGGAAAGTATTTAGTTACACGTGTCAGCAGATAGTCATAGGAGCTTCTTTGAGAGGCACCCAATGCCCATTTTCCTGGTTTTGCCATAGGAATGCACCAAATAAGCTTACTGCTTCTACTTAGAAGGTTGACCCCTCACAGTGAGACCCGCGGTACCTAATGGGGTTGCAGGATAGAGGGTAGAGTAGAATGACTCTTTGGAGGCCATTGATGTAAAAAAGAATGATTAAATTATGATTTGTATTTAATGGGAATTATTGATAAAGGGTGTTCACTTTGTCAAAACTATAAACAGGGTTAGGATGTGTAGAGTGTGCAGTGCAGTTGCTGCAAAAGGATTAGAGAGAGGGAGGACTGTATGTTGTTTGTTTTGGATGTTTTAATTGTTACTCAACAGAGAAAAAAAGGGAAAAAGGTTTGTTTCTAGTCATCTGTTTTCTCCAGAAATGTTGGGTCGATATTGATAAAGAAAGAGAGAAGGCGCGGATTTTTGTTTGTTGTTATATCATTCATGTACTTTTTGTAGCATGAAATTGAGTCCAATTTTGTTCATACTTTGGTTATTCTATTGGGGTCAATTGTTTTGGAAAAAATTTCAGTCGCCTATAAGATTTGTCAACAAAATTGTTCTACAAGAAACTAAAGTTACTGTGGTGATTTTTCTTTGATGTTCACCATCCACCATCTAATCCAACATCTAGCTTGATAAAATCAAGAGAGAGAAGACACAAAGGGGGGAGAGAGAGAGAGAGAGTGCAGATGCATGTGGTGTTAACATGGGTCACAAAATGAAAGCTCAAACGATATTTTTGACAAATTTTGGATGGTTGTAATTTTGAGGGAAAATTTAAATGTGATTATGGTCTCATGATTTCAGGTGTTTGACACGGATAGGAATAAGAAATGATTTCTTATTATTTATTTCAGCAAGAGTTATATTCTCAAATTAAGGAGGAATTGAATTCTCACTTTTAAAACTTGCATTGTGAGAAAAATGTTTTACGCTGTGTTTGGTTGGGAGATTTAGGAAGGGATTTGAAAAGGCAAAGGGAAAAAAGTATGTGAAACTAAGTAAAATGTAAGTATATTTTATTCACATTTTACCTATCTTTTTTTTTTTTCTTTTCAAATTCCTTCTTAAATCTCCTAACCAAAATTATGGATTTAGGTAGAGATTTGAAAATGAAAAGAGAATGTAAGAAAAATGTGAATGAAATATAAGTTTTTTTATTTTTTTTAATTTATTTTCATTTTATTTGCTTTTTTCAAATTTATTATCAAAACACATCGGTAAAAGAAAAAAATAATAATTGGGCCAATATGTCCAATTTTATTGTTTTTTTCATTGAGAATTCTTTACAAAACTAAACGATTGAATAACATCAACTCAAAAATTTTATTACTAGTAATGAAATTCTATTCTCGTTACGAATCCTTTCGTTTAAACCTAACTTGAGAGTAATCAGACAATTGGATGCCATTGAACTATTAAGGCATTGGCAAGGGTTGGGCATTAGTCAGCCTCAATTTTTTATTGTTTTACTATTTTTTATTTTGTGTGCGTAGAATGAAAATTTTTACTATATAAAACATTTTACAGATTTTATTTATTTTTATATAAAATGATGTGGGTATACTGGAACTGTTACTCGCATCATAATCATAAAAATATGTTTTCTTTTTCCTATTCCCATTTTCTTAATTAGATTGGATAGAAAAACGAAAATATATATATATATAAGATAAGAATTTGAATAAATTTTTTTTATTAAAAATTTTAATAATGTTACTATGACTAAATTTGGATCTCAAATTTTAAATATCATATAATGTATTGTGTTAATCTAATACATTAGGCTCCATTTGGCAAGAGTTTTTTTGTCTATTTTAGCCACAAAAGACAAAATAGGCTATTTTAGTCACAACAAACAAGACATCACATTCAACCCATAATCATTATACTCTTCTCTCACAAAAAAGTCAAAAAGTCAAAAATTCTTTTCAAATTAAGTTTTTTAGTTCAGACTAAAATAGTCAAAAAGTCAAAAAATTAACGCACTTCCCAAACGGAGGCTTAGTATGAATCAAACAAGTAGAGATGCAGTCATAGCCCTCAAGAAACCAATCAAGGAAAAAGAAATGTGTGTGGATACAAGAGTGGTGCTTTTACATAAGTTGGACTCCATTACCACTCGACCTATAAGGAAATCTTGACCATTAGAAGAAGAATTGAAAATTTTAAATTCCATCTTGTTAGTCATCGTCTTCTTATTGAAACAAACTTTATACGGCTTACAGAAGTGGCGTATTTAACAATTTTGTTCATCGAGTTCATTTAGCAGAGCATTATTAATGTCGTTATATTATATTTTTAGTTCTACACAATCAAATAACAGTAACATTCATATGATAGTTTATAAATTTCATGTATTTTCAATTACGTTGATAAAAGTAACTCAAACTAGACAAATTACAGATAAAACAAAATATTGGGATATTGACACTATTACTCCAACAAAAACAAGTAAATATTTATACTTTACAATTGTCCAAGTAAATATTTATACTTTACAATTGTCCGCGACGAATTTTCATTTTTCTGAAATTGCTGCATAATCGACTCATAAGTTACGCTGTCAAATAGATCTTTTTGAATATATGACCATGTGAACCTGTTCTACGCTCATCTCCTTTTGGTATGATCAATACTTTTGACAGTACTAATTTCCTTCCAAAGATCGTTCCAAAGGCTAAACTACAGATTTTTATTTAAATATTTCTCACAGAAAATTAAATGCAGTAAAATGCAGAGATCGTTCCAAAGGCCAAAGCATCATGCTGGACAATTTTCACTATATTTTAATAAATAAATTTTGTTTGTGTACTAAACTACAAACAGAATATAAAAGAAAAATAAAAAATGAGATAGATTGTTTGATTACAAAAACCAAACTAATAAATAAAAATAAATAAATAAAAACGGGATTTTATTTTGTTACAAAAACAAAATTAAAATCTGATTCAAATAAATAATAATAAAACAGAAAAATAAATTAACAACTTACTTGATTAATTTCTTGAACAAACTTTTGATCAAGTCCACTGTTTAACACTGTATCCTTAAGACAGATTCGTCCTCTCCACGGTGCTTTCAGATTTCCAGACGTCTATCTCCTAGAATAAAATGATCAACAACGAATAAATGCAGCACTACAATTTATTCGCACAACGAACACACTAAGTGTTTTACACTCTTTCTCACAGAAAATTAGATGTAGCAAAATGCAGAGAGTAGTAGTAGATTTAAGGACGAAAAATTGGAGTGAATATCCAAATGAGGGACTACCTTTATATAGATGGAGTGGTGGCGGTTAATTTTGAATTAAATAGGTGCAAACCTGTTTGAACATGTATGGTTTGAATTAAATAGGCAAGGCACTGTTTCAACAAATAAACTGTTTGGGTTTAAAATTTAAACAGATTTAAAATCTGTCCGAGTGGAACAGATTTGAATATGTCTGGGTGGGGAAAATAAAATGGAGCCCATTTTGAAATTAATTTTCGAAATTCAAATTCCAAAAAATTAGAATTTAATTTAAGAAAATAAAATTTAAATATTTTTGGCCCAAAAAAATAGGTATTGGGCCGGACAAGCCCAACCCAACCACACACCAAAGCCCAGCCCGCCCGACCAGCGGTGGCGGCGCGCGTGTGTTTATTTTGGGTTCAATGCGTCTAACCCACTTTGCCCATAACTTCCCTCTCTACAAAACTTGGGTGCCTCTTGGGGCCTACCCCAAATTCCAATCCCATGCCTTACAAACCCACTCAAAGTTTTCCACCAAATCAATGTAGGACAAGTCATTTTTCAAACCTTAAGGAATTTTCACCAAAAATTCTATTTCCATGGAGCTCACTTTGGCTTCAATTTTCCATTCACCCGATAATGGTTTTCAGCAACCAAATATACTACGTGAATCACAACGCGGCATAAAACGCGTTACTACTTAGACCCGCCAACTTTGGTGCATAGGTCCCACCTAAAAATTAGACCAAAGTTGAAAAAAAATTATGTTTTCCAGATTTTTCCAAAACCATTTCTAACAATCCTCCACATGAATGGAATTTGATGACAACAGAAATGTAACAATATGCAGAATTTGTCAAAAGAGTATAAATCGAAAATATCTTACATCAGGATAGGTAGCTTTCGACATTGACCCTTCCCTAGTGATAACCTATTGGACTTACTAGCTAACCAATGGATGTGATGCCTTGAATTGTTCAGCCGTTTGTGTAAACCAAGATAATAGATTTCACACAAAATATCTTCTAACACATCGTGGTTCTCACTATTGTGTTTATTTTGGCCTTGAACGCTCCTGGTTTTCATGAGTGCTTCTAGAGAATTTAGCCTCTTCATTTTCATAGAACCGGTCCCAGTTCGACAGTCATATAAGTGATTCTTATTGTAAGTATCTCCTTATACTCTTCTTGATTTTTATGCCTAAATCAAGATATAAGTAATCATTAAAAGTGAAGCTTATCCTTAGACCTCTACATACAACACATGTTGCACATATCACTCTCACCATAGGAATGGATAAGGAATTTTAATCCCTTGGTGATTTCTGGCGAGCCATACATAACTTAGTTGTCCTTTTGAACTTAGTTCTTAGGATCTCCAGTCATATAAGTAGGGTTACCATTATGATGACTCTTATGTAATAGGCTTTAATCTCAGCCCCTTCGATGAACTATACACTTACTCTTTTGTCAAACCTTTTGTTGACGGATCCGCAATATTCTCTTTAGATTTTATATAATCTATTGAGATTATTCCATTTGAGAGCAATTGCCTTACGGTATTATGTTGACGACGAATGTGTCGTGACTTAGCATTATATATATGATTTTGTGCCCTGCCTATTGTAGATTGACTATCACAATGAATGCAAATAGCTGGCACAGATTTTGGCTACATTGGAATGTCTTCTAAGAAGTGACGAAGCCATTCTGCTTCTTCTCCTGCTTTGTCTAAAGCAATGAATTCAGATTTCATTGTGGATCGTGCGATGAATGTTTGTTTTATGGATTTCCAAGAAACAATAGCGCCTCCCAGGGTAAAAACATATCCACTAGTGGATTTTGAATCTTTAGTATCTTATATCTAATTGACATCACAATAACCTTCGAGTACTGCTAGATATCGAGTAAAGTTCAAACCATGATCACGGGTAAATCTTAGATATCTAAGAACCTGAATAACCGCCTTCCAATGGTCTTCTCCGGGGTTACTAGTGTACCCACTCAATTTACTAACAGCATAAGCTATATCAGGACGAGTACAATTCATTAGGTACATTAGGCTTCCAATGATTTGGGAGTATTTTAACTGAGACATCTCATCACCTTTATTTTTTGATAAATAAAGACTGATGTCTACAAGTGTTCTAGCTAAACTCATATTATCCTTGATAAATTTATCAAGAATTTTCTTAATATAATGTGATTGAGATAATGCATATCCGTGAAATATTTTAGCAATTTCCATTCCTAATATTACATCTGCGATCCCCATATCTTTCATATCAAATCTTCTATTCAGTATTTGCTTAGTTGATTTGATCATGTTTTTACTGCTTCCAATGATAAGCATGTCATCCACATAAAGACAAACTATGACATATCCTTGGTTAGTGTTTTTAACATAGACGCACTTATCACATTCGTTTATCTTAAACCCATTAGTAAGCATAGTATGATCAAATTTTTCATGCCATTGCTTAAGTGCTTGTTTTAATCCATAAAGAGATTTTACAAGCCGACAAACTTTCTTTTCTTGCCCCGGTACTACAAACCCTTCGGGTTGCTCCATATAGATCTCTTTATTTAGATAACCGTTTAAGAAAGCTGTCTTAACATTCATTTGATGTATTTCTAAATTATACAACGTTGCTATGGCAATAAACATGCGGATGGATGTAACTCTTGTCACAGGAGAATATGTGTCAAAATAGTCCAGACCTTCATTTTGTCTATAACCTTTTACTATAAGTCTTGCTTTATACTTGTCTATTGAACCATCTGTTTTCATTTTTCTCTTGAATATCCACTTATATCCAAAAGGTTTAAAACCAAATGGAAGATCCACCAATTCCCAAGTATGATTTTGCATAATAAATTTAATTTCATTATTAACAGTCTTTTTCCACAAAGGTGCTTCAGGACCTGTCATTACTTCCTTAAAGTTTTGAGGTTCATTTTCTAACAGGTATGTCAGAAAATCTGGACCAAAGGATTTTGATGTTCTCGTTCTCTTACTTCATCTTGGCTCATCATCAGTTAAATCCTGTTAGTCAAGACCATTACTAGTCTCTTGTGTTTGATTGTCATTAGTTTCTTGACTTTGTGTACAATCATAAGTTCTTTTCTGTGAAATTAATTCCTGTATTTTCTTGTAAGGAAAGACATGTTCAAAAAACATAGCATTCCTTGACTCTATAATAGTGTTCACATTTATATCAGGTATTTCTGATTTATAAGTCAGAAACCGATATGCACTACTATTTTGAGCATAACCAATAAACACACAATCGACTGTGTTTAGTCCAATCTTAGCCTTTTTAGGAATAGGAACTTCAACTTTTTCCAAACACCCCCCACACTTTTAAGTATTTGTAGGAAGGTGGTCAACCTTTCCATAATTCATAAGGAGTGCTATTAGATTTCTTGTGGGGTATTCTGTTAAGAACATAATTAGCAGACAGTATTGCTTCCCCCACAAGTTCTGCGGTAAGTCTGAACTTAGTAACATGGCATTCATCATTTCTTTAAGGGTTCTATTCTTCTTTTCAGCAATTCTATTTTGCTCTGGAGAATAGGGGGCAGTAATTTGGTGAATAATGCCATGTTGTGCACAAAATTCATTTAATGGTGCATCATATTCACCACCCCTATCACTTCTAATCATTTTAATGGTTTTTCCAAGTTGATTTTCAACCTCAATTTTGTAGAGTTTAAACATTTCTAAGGCTTCATCTTACTTCTAAGTAAGTATACATAACAATATCTTATGCAATCATCGATAAATGTTATGAAATACTTTTTGCATCCTCTAGTTTGAAAAAATTTAAGATCACATATATCTGTATGAATTAATTCTAGAGGTTCGGTTTTTCTTTCAACCGATATAAATGGAGCCTTAGTTAGTTTCGCTTCTACACAAATTTCACATTTGTGATAAGGATCAATTTCAAACTTTGGTATATAATCCAAACCAATTAATCTACACAAAGTATCAAAATTCACATGTTCTAATCTACCATGCCATAAATTCGACTTGAGAATATAAACAAAAGATGTGTTATTCTTATTAATAGCAACTTTTGGTACAACTGTCATTACATTCAATTTGAAGAGACCATCACTCATGTATCCCTTACCAACATACATACCACTCTTTGATAATACAAATTTATCAGACTCAAATACAAGTCTAAAACCATTTTTACTTAACAAAGAGCCAGAAACAAAATTTTTCCGGATGTCAGGTACATGCAGTACGTTGTTGAGGGTAAGTTCTTTCCTTGATGTTATCTTCAAGATCACGTTTCCTTGTCCAGCCACAGTAGAAGTAGAAGAATTTCTTATGAAAAGTTGTTCACCATTTGCAACCTCATTGTAAGTAGTGAATATCTTCTTGTCCACACAAATATGATGAGTTGCCCCAGTGTCAACCCACCATTTCTTGAGATTTCCAAATAAATTAGCCTCAGACACCACAGCAGAGAGGTTGATGTCATTTACCCCGTTAGAGATGTAATCTAATTTTGTCACATTAGCTTGATTGGTGGTCTTCTTGCTTGTACTTCCACGATCCTTCTTAGGGCGGCGGCAATCAGAAGCTCAATGTCCGGTCTTGCCACAGTTATAGCATTTACCTTTGAACTTTTTATTGCCATTGTTGTTGCCTTGTTTAGGACCATCTCTAGTAAATTTCATCTTTTTGCTATGTGGTTTGTACACTTGTTCAACCACATTAGCCTTAGACTTAATTGGATTTTTCCCATTTCTCTTTTCAGCCTTTCGGTTATCTTCCTCAATTCTCAATCTTGCAATCAATTCATCCATAGTCATCTCCTTGCGTTTATGTTTCAAATAATTTTTGAAATCTGTCTAAGCCGGTGGTAACTTTTCCACTAAAGCAGCAACTTGGAAAGACTCGCTAAGAGACATACCTTCAGAATGAATATCATGCAAAATTATCTGAAAATTTTGAACTTGAGAAATTACTGTTTGGGAGTCTATCATAACGAAGTCCAGAAATTTCCCGACAATAAATTTCTTTGTGCCGGCATCCTCTGTCTTGTATTTTTTTTCCAAAGAATCCCATAATTCTTTTGTTGTTTTCAGAGGGCTGTAAACATTATACAGCATGTTGTCAAGGCCATTGAAGATGTAGTTTTTGCACAGGATATCTGAATGTTTCCAAACATCTACAGTGGCAATAACTTGCTGATCATTTTAAGTACTGGAGTCTCTTTACGGAGAAACCGGGCCAAATTTAGAGTTGTAAGATAGAACAGCATTTTCTGCTGCCATCTCTTAAACTCAGTGCCATTAAATTTTTTCCCTTTTTCTCCATGATTTATCGGAACTTGAACATAGTTCTGGATAGGAACCGGAGTCGTTGTAACAATTGAATTTAGAGTACAACTTTCAGCAGCCATTATATCTGATTACAAAAATCAGAAAAAACCAAAACACAAATTAATTTTCTAGTTACTAAAACTAAAAAAATAAAATACCACAATAATTTTCTATAACACAAATTAATATTCTGCAATTGTTAATGACACCAATATATTACTATTAGTTGTCAAAGAAAATAAACAGTATATTACTACTATTTGTCAAACAATATATTACTACTATTTGTCAAACAATATATTACTACTATTTGTATTTTCCAACCAGAATATCACTTTATGAAATCACAGAAAATTAAATACAATGAAGACACCAAAAAATATTTTGTCTTAAGATTGTTGGACAATCTTCACTGTATTTAAATAAATAAATTCTGTTTGTGTACTAAACTACAAACAGAATACAAAAGAAAAATAGAAAAGGAGAGAGATTGTTTAATTATAAAAATCAAACTAATAAATAAAAATAAATAAATAAAACAAATTTTTATTTTGTTACAAAAACAAAATTAAAATCTGATTTAAATAAATAATAATAAAATAGAAAAATAAATTAACAACTTACTTGATTAATTTCTTGAACAAACTTTTAATCAAGTCCAGTGTTTAACACTGTGTCCGTAAGACAGATTCGTCCTCTACACGGTGCTTTCAGATTTCCAGACGTCTATCTCCCAGGATAAAATGATCAACAACGAATAAATGCAGCACTACAATTTATTCGCATAATGAACACACTAAGTGTTTTACACTCTTTCTCATAGAAAATTAGATGCAGCAAAATGCAGAGAGTAGTAGCAGATTTAAGGACGAAAAATTGGAGTGAATATCCAAATGAGGGACTGCCTTTATATAGATGGAGTGGTGGCTGTTAATTTTGAATTAAATAGGTGCAAACTTGTTTGAACAGGTATGGTTTGAATTAAACAGGCAAGGCACTGTTTCAACAGATAAATTGTTTGGGTTTGAAATTTAAACAGATTTGAAATCTGTCCGGGTGGAACAAATTTGAATCTGTCCGCGTAGGGAAAATAAAACGAAGCCCATTTTGAAATTAATTTTCGAAATTCAAATTCCAAAAAATTAGAATTTAATTTTAAAAAATAAAATTTAAATATTTTTGGTCCAAAAAGATAGGTATTGGGCCGGACAAGCCTAATCCAACCACACACCAAAGCCTACCCCAGCCCGTCCAACCGGACGGCGCTGGCGCTTGCGCGTGTTTATTTTGGGTCTAATGGGTCTAGCCCACTTTGCCCATAACCTCCCTCTCTACAAAACTTGGATGCCCCTTGGGGCCTACCCTAAGTTCCAATCCCATGCCTTATAAACCTACTCAAAGTTTCCCACCAAATCAATGTAGGACAAGCCATTTTTCAAACCTTAAGAAATTTTCACCAAAAACTCTATTTTCATGGAGCTCATTTTGGCTTCAATTTTCCATTCATCCGATAATAGTTTTGAGCAGCCAAATATACCACGTAAATCACAACGCGACATAAAACGTGTTACCACTTAGACCCGCCAACTTTGGTGCATGGGTCTTACCTAAAAATTAGACCAAAATTGAGAAAAAATTATGTTTTCCAGATTTTTCCAAAACCATTTCTAACACATCATAGTGGTGTACATATTACAATAATACAAACACAATGTGACTTTAACACTACACATTGGATTATATAAAATGCAGACCTTATTAATTAAAGTAATACATTAGTAATACATTACGTTGCAAAATTTGATTAGGGATTTTTGGTCAAAACCCCCTTTTGGGCCTTTTTATTAGAATAAAGGATAATCTAATTAATTTTCTTTTAAAAAGTCCCTGAGTAAAAAATGCCTACCTTAATAAGGACATTTTATAATTTTTATTTTTTTTAATGACAATATTGCCCCCATATATATATATATATATAGTATCATACGTTTGAAAAATTTGAAATCAATCTCGCAGCTGATGAAGAGGATGAAGCCCATCTGCAAATCGATCATACTTCGCAAAATCGATGAAGACGACCTCCAGATCTGAAGATCTCGCAGCCGAATATCTCTCAATTGTTCAACAATAGACGATCTCGCAGCCGAACAACTGTCATTTGGTGGCCGATGATCAACGCTCTCAAATTAAACGAGAGTTTCATTCAATTTTGTGATTGTTGATCGAGTACAGGTTTTTCTTCTCAATTACTCGAGTTGTATAGATCTGTTAATTAATTTTTTTTTTGTTTTTGTTTTTGTTCGTTTTTTTTTGGTTTGATTTATTTTTATTTTGATCGAGTTCTTTTGTTTTTGTTGATTTGTTAATCTAACAATAGACAGAATTTTGTTTTTGACAAAAGACACAGAGTAAAATTGACTTGTTAATCTAACAATAGACAGCAATAGAACCAGAGTAAAATTTTACTCTGGTTCTGTTGCTCTGTTTACAATTAGAGTAAAATTTTGATTATTGAGAAGATAGGGGAGATATGTTCTTTTAGCTTATGCATTTTAGTTATCAATTTTTAACTAGCAAAAAAGTTGCACCAAACAAGTTAATTGTTTGCAAAAATTTTAGTTGTTTTTCAGAGTAAAATTTTACTCTTATGCAGAGTAAAATTTTACTTTTAGATTCCTTTTGTAACATTTTACTCCTATATCAGAGTAAAATTTTACTTTGGTGCAGAGTAAAGTTTTACTTTTAGATTCATGTTTCAATTCAAACTAAACCAAAATTGTAGTGACAGTAAAATTTTACTCTGCATAGATTCCTTTTGTAACATGTTACTCCTATATCAGAGTAAAATTTTACTTTGGTGCAGAGTAAAGTTTTACTTTTAGATTCATGTTTCAATTCAAACTAAACCAAAATTGTAGTGACAGTAAAATTTTACTCTTATGCAGAGTAAAATTTTACTTTTAGATTCCTTTTGTAACATTTTACTCCTATATCAGAGTAAAATTTTACTTTGGTGCAGAGTAAAGTTTTACTTTTAGATTCATGTTTCAATTCAAACTAAACCAAAATTGTAGTGACAGTAAAATTTTACTTTGATATTGATAGTAAAATTTTACTTTGATAGTGACAGTAAAATTTTACTGTTAATTGTTTGCAGATTTGTAAAATGGTTCCACCTCTTATGTTGTTATGCAAGTATGGTGATCGTACCATTGTGTTCAAGGTTGTGTCAAACTGCACGTTGAAGGATTTAACTGATTTCTTAAGTTGTAAATTGAAGAAGTTTGACAATAGTGGTTGCATACTATTATCGTACTGCTTGCCTGGACATTCGCAATGCATGATTGATGATGATTCTGATTTTCAGAATATGTTGTCGCTTGTTTATCCCCTTGGTGTTGACCGGGTTGATGTGACTATTACTGAAATGCGCATTTTAAATGAAAAACATGGAGTTGGAGAATCAGGGGACGCTACTGGATCCAGCATTACTGATGATGAAATGGATTTACTCCCTATGTTTTGTCAACATGAAGAAAGGACTTTGTTGTCTAGTGGATGGGTGAATGGAATTACTCATGTAGGTCAAAGATTTATTGGAGGTGCAAAGGATTTCCGGACTGCATTATGTAAATATGCTATTGAGATAGGATTTGAGTTTGTGTATGTGAAGAATGAGAAGTGTCGGGTCACTGCTGTGTGTTCAATGCGGGAATCGAAAGCTTGTTTATGGCGAGTACATGCATCTCTAGAAAGTGCTAATAATTTTTTCTACATTAGGACTCTACATGATGAGCATACTTGTGGAGCTGCAGTTCGTACTTCTAAAAACTCAAGGATGAGTTCAAATTTGGTTGCAAGTTTGATTGTTAATGAAGTTCGTGGGAATCCCCAAACTCGTCCAATTGATGTTGTGCGTCAATTTACAGATCAATACGGGCTCACCATTACGTACAATCACGCTTGGTTGGGAGTTGAGAAAGCTAGGACTACTAGTTTTGGAGATTTCTCTATGTCCTATGATGAGATTCGATGGTATATGGATATTGTGATGGGCACAAATCCTGGTAGCTATTTGCGTCTTGACTATAACCATCAAAGTGGACGGTTCAAGAGGTTTTTTGTTGCATTTAATGCTTCCATTCAAGGGTTTAGGCATTGTCGTCCTCTATTGTTTATCGATGGAACTTTTTTGAAGGGGAAATATAAGGGCACCTTGTTAACAGCTACAGCGAAGGATGGGGATCAAGGTAGATATTACTATAGTTTATTCAAAAGTAACAAGTTACTTATTCTGAGCTCAGATTTGTCCTTTTTGTTTAATATACTTACTAATTGTAAAATGTTATTTTTCAGGTTTTTTCCCTCTTGCAATGGCAATTGTCGATACGGAGACTATAGACAGTTGGGAATGGTTTTTTATGCATTTGTCGAATATATTGTTGGATGAAAGACCAATTACCTTCATATCTGATCGGAACGCTGGACTTTTGGAGGCTTTACCCAAGGTTTTACCTACTGCTTACCACTATTTTTGTCTCCAACACTTGAAGGCCAATTTGAGGGATAGGTTCTCTGGTCCAAGTTTCAGCAATACTTTCAGGAGTAGAATAGTTTTTTTGTTTTCTTCGTGTGCTTATGCTCCAACAGTGGGATGTTTTAATCAGTGCTTGAAAGAATTACAAGATGAGGGAAAAGGGATCGTTTGTGGGTTTCTATCCAATTTGCCCTATGACAAGTGGACTAATGCATATTTTAAAGGACAAAAATACGGTGAAATGCACTCAAATGTGGCAGAGTCTTTCAATTCATGGATCCGTCAAGCTCGCCATTTGCCCACTACAAAGATGATTGATTCAATTAGGTTGAAGATCATGGATTTGATGTCGAGAAGGAGAGAACAAGCTAAGAAATGGAATACTTTTCTTTGTCCGGAGATGGATTCAACATTAGTAAATGCTCTTAAAAGTGGAAGAACTTGGTTGGTTAGTCGTTCAAGTGATCATGTTTTTGAGGTTCAATCCCGGCCATCGGTTAGCGTTGACCTCTTGAATAGAACTTGCTCATGTTACCAATGGCAATTGAATGGATTTCTTTGTGCTCACGCGGCGACTGCTATCCAAAAGAGCGGAGGTGATTTGTATGCACATGTGGAACCATTTTATTACACTAGCAAGTTCAAAGATTGCTATGCTGAGTCCGTTTATCCAATACCCACTGTTGAGAAACCTCTTGTAGCTATGGATGATGTTGTTGTCCTTCCTCCAATTTGTAAGAAGCCACCTGGTAGGCCAAGGAAGAATAGGATCCCATCTAGGGGTGAGAAGATAAGACGAGTACAGTGCGGTAGATGCGAGAAGTATGGTCATAATAGGAAGACTTGCAAGGAGGCATTGCCGTGAAAGACATTATTGATTTTGTAATAGAAGTATGAAAATAATGCAGTTCTTCTGCAATAAGTAGTCCATAGCAATAATAGTATAGTCTTTTAGAGTAGATTTGTAAGGAAACATTGCAATAAAATACATTTTTACTACGTTCTTGAATGGTTGTCTGTTCTAGTTTCTGATATGTTTTGTGGTTGAATGGTTGTGTATGGGTGTGATGAGCCTGTGGTTTGACAATAAAATTTTACTATGTTCAGAGAAAATGTTACTTTTAGATTAAAATTTTACCTTATTTCAGAGTAAAATTTTACTTTAATGGAGGGTAAAATTTTACTTTAGTGCAGAGTAACATTTTACTTTTAGATTTAGAGTCCAAATTCAACTCGGCCCTCAGAGTAAAATTTTACTTTCATACAGAGTAAAATTTTACTTTTGTTCAGAGTAAAATTTTACTTTTGTTCAGAGTAAAATTTTACTTATTCAGGCTGTAACATTTTATTCTTATTTCAGAGTTAAATATTACTTTCATGCAGAGTAAAATTTCACTTTTTAGATTTAGAGTGCAACAATTTACTCATCTTTCAGAATATAAAGTAAAATTTTACTTCAGTTCAGAGTAAAATTTTACTTTCAAGCAGAGTAAAATTTTACTTTTAGATTTAGAGTGCAACAATTTACTCATCTTTCAGAATATAAAGTAAAATTTTACTTCAGTTCAGAGTAAAATTTTACTTTCAAGCAGAGTAAAATTTTACTTTCATGCAGAGTAAAATTTTACTTTTAGATTTAGAGTGCAACAATTTACTCATCTTTCAGAGTATAAAGTAAAATTTTACTTCAGTTCAGAGTAAAATTTTACTTTCATGCAGAGTAAAATTTTGCTTTTAGATTTAGAGTGCAACAATTTACTCATCTTTCAGAATATAAAGTAAAATTTTACTTCAGTTCAGAGTAAAATTTTACTTTCAAGCAGAGTAAAATTTTACTTTTAGATTTAGAGTGCAACAATTTACTCATCTTTCAGAATATAAAGTAAAATTTTACTTCAGTTCAGAGTAAAATTTTACTTCAGTTCAGAAAATATGTTAGTCCCCTTAGAAAAACATTTCCAACCTGCACCAAAGTTTACCACAACACACAAACTCCCCTGATGATCATCATGCAATCTTTGTGCAAAAAAAATCTAACAACACAACTAAATATATCATCAACATTCATTCCCAGTCAAAACAACATTCATAGCAACATTCAGTCAAAAAAAATTTAAGCCTCTATCTAATACTCTCTTAGTATTCTTTCACTTACAATCACTTTTTCACTGTTCTTTCATTTACAAAAACCAAAATTACATATATCATTCACAGTACTTCCCCAAAACTTGTCCACATTGTCATCCTTGAGGTCTTAGCTCTAGCGCATTTTTTTTTTGAGGTTGAACTGTTCCTCAGTCCATGCTTTTGGATAATCATTCAAAAATTGATGCACTATTGACGCTCGGAAATTGTTAATTTCATCATCTTCCATAGAATTTGCAATAGGCTCATCTCTTATGATTTGGCGCATGATATAACATACAATAATTCCACAATCAACACTGTTAAATAAAAATCAATCGCTTGTTAGATTTACTCAAATTTGAAAACTACCAATTCAAGCATATAATAGTAGCGTGAAATACTTACGATGTTGGGCGTTGTTGTGGACTATCTTTCACCGAAACTAAGTTTGAAAACTTTCTTGTACCTTTCTTCGTTTTCTTGCCCAACTTGCTATCCACATATGTTATCTAACATCATTGCATAATTGTTTGGTCAGGTTAAATTCAAGAATAAAATACAGCAAAAAATTACTGTGTAATATGATGCAAAGCACTTACAATCTTCTTTGCATCCTTAAGGTAATCATCTTCTCTGTTGTCTCTTGGCCTTAAAGAATTGTAATGTCTCCACTCATCAAGTTCAGTGTCAAATAGAAGGAGTGTCCAGTGGTAGGGTTTTTCTTCCTTTTTGTTCCCATTGGAATTCATGCAAAAATGAAGGTATCTATATGCACTCAAATCTTGTGCAAGGACTTCATCAATTAGATGATTTCTCAGCTCCCCATAACCCCATTTCACTAAAGACTGCATTTAATCGTATAAGAGACACTGATATGTTACACTAAACCACAGTAAAAATTTATCAATTCAAACTAAATACAAATTGATGGCTTACCCAGCAAAGGCTAGAGAAAAAGAATGATTTATTCTTTTCTGGCTTCTTGACTTCTTGCTCAATCTGAAGCATTTCTATGAAGCTGTCAATCACCTACAAAACAAAAATCAATTAAATATATATTAATAAAGTGAACTATTTTTAGTTATTGAAGTGAACATTAGTCATTGAAACTTGTATTGCCACTTACATTATTTGCAGTATCACCATCTCTCAGAATTGCATCCACATCATGCAATGTAACATATACTCCATGTTTTGTGCCGGACCATATGATTGCACTAGTCATAAGTTTAAAAAAATGTTGATTAACATGCTGCAGTTGGATAATAGTAAAAATCTGTTGTTTGATAAAATTAACATGGTCTTACTCTGTGGTTTCCAAATTGTAAATCTTGCTCAGTAGATACTTGTCATCCTCATCAAGCAATTTCCATATTGCAGCCTTATCTGGAAACAAAACCCTTTCAACTGGCTTTGCTTGGCTTAGAGGCAAGTTTTCAACACAAATGACTTCTTTTGACATCACTTCAATTCCTTGTTTTCTGGTTTTTTTTTTCTTTGCTTCTCTTGGCTCACATTCAAAATCAGACATTTCTTTCTTCTTCCTCGACTTGATTTTGATTTTCCTCACCATGGATGTTTGGAATGGCTGTACGACTATGGGTATTTCTTCCAATGTACTTTGAATCCCAATGTTTTCCTCTTGTTCTACTCCTTTGGCATGTGGCATTTCTTTGGAAGATAAACCTTGGGTAGCCGCATGAACTGCATTTTCTTCAATCTGTTCAACCAACTGTTTATTTTCAGATTCAAGTACTTCAATCTCCTTTCTCATTTTCTCCATTTCTTTCTCTGTGTTGCTCATCTTTTCCATCGTTTCTTTTGTTTTTGCCTTTTGCTCCTCTTTCATTTTTTGCATTGTTTCCCTCAGTTTCTTCAGTTCTTCAACCAACGCCAGATTCTCACTTTTCAGCCTCTTGTTTTCCTTTTCAAGATCAATGAAGTTCTTCAAAGCTTGATCATCTCCTAAAATTTCAGCTACATCATCTTCATCTTCTTTAGTCTCCAACTTTTCCTCTGTGTCCAATGCATCTTGTTCAGTCTCCAACTTTTCCTCTGTGTCCAAAGCATCTTCTTCATCATCATTGCAAATGAGTTCCATTTCTTCTTTGGAAACGGGCTTCAGTTCATTGTGATTTACCTGCAATTGAAAAATAGAAAAAGAAAAGAAGCCAGCAATTAAGCAAACTTTAACCACTAGAGTAAAATTTTACTCTGATTTAAAGTAAAAGTTTACTCTGATTTGAGGTAAACTTTTAATGCGTTCAAGAGTAAGTAAAATTTTACTCTGACTGTAAGTAAAATTTTACTCTGATTTAAAGTAAACTTTTACTTTGTACAAGAGCAAGTAAAATTTTACTCTGACTCAGAGTAAAATTTTACTCTGATTTAGAGTAAAATTTTACTCTGATTTGAAGTAAACTTTTACTCTGATTTAAAGTAAACTTTTACTCTGTTCAAGACTAAGTAAAATTTTACTCTGAATGTAAGAAAAAGTTTACTCTGATTTAAAGTAGAAGTTTACTCTGATTTCAAGTAAACTTTTACTCTTCGGGCTGAGTTTGGAAAGATGATACCTCTTCGGGCTTTAGTGTTTGCAATGACCTCTTCATTAGTTTTTTCCTCAATGTTGATAAGTCCCATCGCAGGAGCCTTGGACACAAATTTTTTCCTTCAGGTTGAATGAGGGTAGTATGCTCGCATAACCAGTACTATAAAATAAAAAATCAAAATTAGTTAAATTCTCTAAAGATAGATTGCATAATATTTCAAGTAGTTCAATTTACTTACCAACAGAAGAAGTACACATCCAGTGACATTTTCAGGACTTCCTAATGAAGAATGGATTGAAGTAGTCAACGTGGATGCAACTGCAGTCGACCATGCATACGAATTCATCATTTCCAAATCTTCTACAAGGGCAACAAAGGCCCATCCAACTGTTAGACCAGTTGTTGGTAATAGCAAAGTCGCCACAACAAATAGACACATTATGCGTGCAACATCCTCAATATCAACTCTCGTTGTGCCTTCCAACGCATCTCCTAACGCCTCTCGCAAACTCTTTA
This sequence comes from Camellia granthamiana, assembly GCA_036172215.1. Classification (NCBI taxonomy): domain Eukaryota; kingdom Viridiplantae; phylum Streptophyta; class Magnoliopsida; order Ericales; family Theaceae; genus Camellia; species Camellia granthamiana. Next base: position 60,088,209 of record CM069913.1, on the reverse strand, counting down.
CAGATATTCTTGACAAATTACGAAACCTTCTCTGCACAAAAGCTGATTCTTGTTTTTTCCCATATGAGACATCTACTTTTTTCGTTCCCGATTTTATCCCAAAAATCAAGGTAACGTCACTATCCCGTATGTCACATATCTTCCCCCCAAGCTTAAATCCCTTTGCATGAAAGTCATAACATTTGATCACATCCATCACATTATCGTCAACTTTCTTGAAGTTCTTTAAGTCCACATCATCTTTCTTCCAAAAACATTTAAACAACATTCCAAAAGGTGTTCTCCCAAGGGTAGTAATGTGTCTTTTAGTGAACCTTGTGTCTCGCATTACGTTTATCAATGAAACAATATTTGACCTATATTGTTTCATATAATTCTCCCTCTCCCGTACTCCATGCATAATATTCAACTTTGAAGGACTTTCTTTACTACTTTTGCTCCCTTTTTTAGGGACTTTCTTCTTTTGTAAAACAGTTGGTGGAACTTCAAAATCATCATCATCATCATCATTAGCACATTTGCTTCTTGTAACAACCATTTTCAAAGACAAAAAAGTTCCCCTGTATCAACAGTATAAAATTTTACTTTAAACAACGTCACAAAACAAATAAGCACTAAACAAAATGCACAAGTATTGTCATGAGACAGTAAAATTTTACTCTGTTTGGCAAAAGTAAAATTTTACTTTCAATCACAAATAAGCACTAAACAAAATGCACAAGTATTGTCATGAGACAGTAAAATTTTACTCTGTTTGGCAAAAGTAAAATTTTACTCTGATTGAAAGTAAAATTTTACTCTGATTGGAAGTAAAATTTTACTCTGAAAAATTCATGAAGCAAGTATATTTGAAAGCATTGAAATGGCAGGACAAAAACACTACAGAAATCAAAGCGTAATGAGCAAAGGCTAGAGTAAAAGTCAAATTTTACTATGTAATAAGTAAAATTTTACTCTCATTATAAGTAAAATTTTAGTCTGATTGGAAGTAAAATTTTACTTTGAGAAATTCATGAAGCAAGTGAATTTGCAAGCATTGAAATGGCAGGACGAAAACACTACAGAAATCAAAGCGTAATGAGCAAAGGCTAGAGTTAAAGTAAAATTATACTCTGATTGGAAGTAAAATTTTACTCTGATTGGAAGTAAAATTTTACTCTGAAAAATTCGTGAAGCAAGTGAATTTGAAAGCATTGAAATGACAGGACCAAAACACTACAGAAATTAAAGCGTAGTGAGAAAAAGGCTAGAGTTAAAGTAAAAATTTACTCTCTAATAACCAAAATTTTACTCTCATTATAAGTAAAACTTTACTCTGGTTTTGGAAGTAAAATTTTACTCTGACTAGAAGTAAAATTTTACTTTAAAATTTTACTCTCATTATAAGTAAAATTTTACTCTGGTTTTGGAAGTAAAATTTTACTCTGATTGGAAGTAAAATTTTACTCTGAAAAATTCATGAAGCAAGTGTATTTTAACATTTTACTCTGAAAAATTCATGAACCAAATTGAAATGGCAGGACAAAAACACTAAAGAAATTAAAACGTACTGAACAAAATGCTATACTTAAAGTCAAATTTTACTCTGTAAGAAGTAGAACTCTCATTTCTTTACTTTAAAATTTTACTCTCATTATAAGTAAAATTTTACTCTGGTTTTGGAAGTAAAACTTTACTCTGGTTTTGGAAGTAAAATTTTACTCTGATTGGAAGTAAAATTTTACTCTGATTGGAAGTAAAATTTTACTTTAAAATTTTACTCTCATTATAAGTAAAATTTTACTCTGGTTTTGGAAGTAAAATTTTACTCTGAAAATTCATGAAGCAAGTGTATTTTAACATTTTACTCTGAAAAATTCATGAAGCAAATTGAAATGGCAGCACAAAAACACTACAGAAATTAAAACGTACTGAACAAAAGGCTATACTTAAAGTCAAATTTTACTCTGTAAGAAGTAGAACTCTCATTTCAGAGTAAAATTTTACTCTAATTGGATGTAAAATTTTACTCTGAAAAATTTTACTCTAGTTGGAAGTAAAATTTTACTCTGAAGCAAGTGAAATGACCTGTAAAATGTGTGTCCAAGAGAGACAGTAAAGCGTTGCTAGGGTTTCAATCCACGAAACTGTAACGAAGTAGCTCCACAAAGCGAGAGTAATGAGACTCAGAGAAGGGTTTAAGAGAGAGAGTAAAGCCTAATGCCGAGTTCGTTGCTAGGGTTTCAATCGAAGAAACTGTAACAAAGTAGCTACACAGAACGAGAGTAATGAGAGAGAGAAGGGTTTCAATCGAAGAAACTATAACGAACTAGCTACAGACAGCGAGAGTAATGAGACAGAAAGGGTTTCAATCGTTCCTAGGGTTTCGAACGATCACATTCAGAAGAGAGGAGGGTTTTGAATCGATGACACAGAGGAACGGGAGAGAAACGGCGCAATTGTTTCGTATTTGCACCCTTATATGGATGGGCATTTCAGTCAAATCACGATATTTTATTAATGGAGGGACTTTTGGCGCAATTGTTTTCATCCGTGGGCTTTACACCTAATGGGCCTCATGGAAGGGGGTTTTGACCTAAAATCCCATTTGATTATCAGATTTCATCAGAGGAACATTATGGTTAGAATTTTGCAAAGGAAAGCTTTTTTAATTTTTATACATTACATCTTTTCCATCATTCTATTTATTTACTTCTGCTTTTTTTCTTGATAGGTATATTAAAAGGAAAAGTTTGGTTTGTATTAGCTAAACAATGTTTTTACTACATATACTGTTAAAAAGTCCTAAATGTTGATTTTCATCACACACACACAATGCATGTGCCCTGTGTTGGTGCAAATTTGGTTAATATGATAGAAAGGGATAAAATAGAAAATAATTATGAGCAATGCTATAGACCACTAATTTACCATCACTAATACCACCACTAGTGAGGTGGCAATTGAAAAAAAAAAGAAAAAAAAAAAAAACAAGGCACAAAACACATTTGGCAGTGGGTGGGACCCACTGCCACATCATTAGAGCCACCACTAATTAGTGGTCTAAAGCATTTTTGAATAATTAATATTGCTTTAAGGTATGTTACAACGTCGCTTTTTTTAAGACGATATTCGCCCCCACTAATTCTGTAGAATATGGTGTGCACTGAGTTACCCGCAAATCCGTCTTTAGGATACAATAAAGCCTAATCTATAGGCTGATGTTTGACTGCGTTATGCACGAACGAAATCAGATCCCGAATGCTTTTGGATTTTTCTAATCCACCAAGTATAGAGGAAAATAACAATATGAAAGGTAGAGAGAAATTCCATGATTTCATATGAATTTTATATGGATAATTTCTATCCAATTTCCAACCCATTCTGCCTTTATATAGGCATGGGTTTGTGTCCCTTAGACCAAATGTCATGTCCTTTAAATTCAAAAGTGACACCCTTTAAATCCAAGAGTCATGTCTTTTGGTTTAAATCTAATAGTAACACCCCATGGTTTAAATCCAAAAGACACACCTTTTTGTTTAAACTCAATGGTTCGACCCTTTGGTTTAAGCCCAAAAGTCACATCTTTTTAATTATTCATATAACTATATTATATATTTAAATATATATATAAATATACTATGAAAATATTGTTAGAAATGATTGGAAAAATTCTGGGTTCCTAAGTTTGGTCTATTTTTTAGGTGGGCCCCGTGCGTCGATTTTTGCGGGTCAAAGTGGTAACACGTTCTATGCCGCGTTGTGATTCACGTGGTATATTTGATTGCTCAAAACCATTATCGAGTGAATGGGAAATTGAAGCTAAAGTGTGCTCCATGAAAATGGAGTTTTGTTGAAAAATCCTTAAAGGTTGAAAAATGGTTTGTCCCACATTGATTTGGTGGGAAGTTTTGAGTGGATTTATAAGGCATGTGATAGGAACTTGGAGTGTGCCCCAAGGGGTACCCAAGTTTGTAGAGAGGGAGGTTATGGGCAAAATGGGCTAGATCCATTAGACCCAAAAATCACCACACGCCCGCCGCCGCCCGATCGGGCGGGTTGGCTGGGCTTGGGCGCTGGTGTGTAAAAACATTTGAGTTATTTTATTTATTTTGAAATAAAATCAGTCCGTTTTTATTTCAAAATTCTGGGTTGAAATTAAATTCAAATTTTGTAATGCACCTCTCTACAAAATTCTGTCCAAACCGAATACAAATTTCAAATCTGTTTAATTTCCAAATTCAAAAAGATTCGGTTATCTGTCCAATTCAAAACTCAACAGGTTCAGTACCTGTTCAAACAAGTTTGCACCTGTTTAATTCAAAACCAGTAGCCACCAATCCATCTATAAATAGGTAGCCCTCATTTGATGAATTTATTCATTATTTTTCGTCCATCCTTGCTGCAATTTAATCTCTGCATTTTGCTACATTTATTCTATTATTTTTCTGTGAGAAAGAATGTATACACTAAGTGTGTTCGTTGAACAAATAAATTGTAGTGCTGCATTTATTTGTTGTTGATCATTTCATCTTGAGAGATAGACGTCCACATTTTGAAAGCACCGTGGAGAGGACGAATCTGTCTTAAGGACGCAATGTCGAACACTGGACTTGATCAGATTATTATTCGAAGAAATTAATCAAGTAAGTTGTTTAATTTATTTTCTGTTTTATTTGTTTATTTAAATCAGATTTTAATTTTGTTTTAGTAATAAAATAAAATCTATTTTTATTTATTTAATTTTTATTTCTAGTTTGATTTTTGTAATCAAACATTCTCTCTCCTTTCTTATTTTTCTTTTGTATTATTTTTAAAAGAAAATTTGATAAATTAATTATATTTTTATCAAATTTTAGAGGACATGAATGTAATTTAACCAAAATGCTAACAGAGAATGCTTTGAGCCATCCACCCAGCTGTCAATAGCTTTGATGATGCCTATTTTTTGTTTTTAATTCTAATGTCTATTTCTACCCAACTATTTTGGTCCACTCTGAAAGGTGACATACTCCAAGAGCAAAATGAATATTCAAAATACTTCAAGAGCAAAATGAATATTTCCCACAAAACAACAAAATACAAAAATCAAAATAGGACTCTAAATTTAGCTATGCTTCTGGCCACAAAATGAATTAAATTATTCAAGTTGGACTAATAATAAATTTATTAAAATATTATTTGAGATTAATTTGTTATTTAAATATATTTTTAAAATTTATTAAATTTTTAATTCCAGTTTAAACAATCTGTTAGGTATTTTGTAATTGACAATCTTATTTGACAAAACTCCATTCAAATGAAATTGCATTCGCTCTTTTGTTTCTATGAGTTTGTGATATTTAAACGCAAATCTAACCTAATTTATGCTTGAATAAATGAGTTTGTGCTTAAGGAAAGGTATGCTTGAGCAGAAAGAGTTATTGAGCCAGTCAAATTAACACCCCCAAATAATAACAGATGATCCCATAAAGTACGCTAATTATGCGGAAATTAATAAGATTTCATTCTTTCATTAATTCATTTGATAATCATTACAAAAGGTACCACATGTATCATACATTCACAAGCCCTAAATTCTAAATCTATAGCATGTGATACAAACCGATATATAGGAAATGAAAGGAAATTTGGAGAAATTCATGCCTTAGTGGCTACATGTTTTCAAGACAATGCTTGGTTACAACAAAAGTAGGTCAAGCCCTAGAACAAGTAAAAAACCCTAGGCTTGTATAAAAGATATTTACAATAAAAGAAAAACAAAATGAGCCTTTAGTTCCACAATTCTTCCAAGCTAAGTCCTTGGCGGAGGCATACCATCAGTACCTGAAAAATGGTTTGTATATATGGTGAACTAAAACCCAGTAGAGAATACTTGAACACACCATATGATACTTAACAAAGTCATATGGTGAATACATATGTATGTCATTTACCATAACGTTACACTTTCTCTTTCGAAACAATGCAATGTTATAATTATAAATCAATTCGCAAAATAATACCTTTTAAATAAAAAAAAATGGGATAGTAGATGCACAACACTAGGAATCTCTAGGTACGTGTCTGCCATTAGGCTATACAAGCACTATCAAAGCCATTTTACTGGAACGAACCGGAATGATCGGCACCTAATCGTGCGAGTTTCTTGACTTTCACTAAGGACACACATGCTAACATAAATAATACCACAACTACACCCCCTAACTAGATTCACCAAGGTATTCATCAGTTTTTCTCAAAACAATACTTTTTTAATGTATAAATATGAAACATTGTTCAATGCAAGATGCATGAGTAGTTGGTTTCAATTAACCTAATCCTCATGCAATTTTTACAAGAATCAGAACTATCCTCCATAAATAGCCCAAAATAGATATCTCTATACAAAAGGTAAATCTCCAACAACAATTATAATTTCATAATCTCAATATAACTCCACTCTCATCATCAATAGATATATCCATTTTATCTTTTCAAAAATTCAACATCTTTCCCTTTATTCTTAGTTCAAAATCAATGATTTCCAACAAAACATTTATTCGTTTCAAAAACACATTTAAAGGAGAAACTTTCAATGTTTCAACACAACTTAATAATATATTCATTTCCACAACATTTTCTATGAATCCGTTTGAAAATCCCTCTTTTATACTCCCAAAAGCAAACCCTAAATTAAACCCACTACTTCCAAATCACTACACTTTTCAAAGAATACAAAACGAGGCTAAGAATCATACAAGGAGATTGAAGAAATCCCTACCTCAAGAGTAGAAGGAGAGAAGAACAAGACCCAATTTTGACAGAGCCAAAATGAAAGTCTTTCTGATTAGAATGTTCACATTTACGAGCTCTACACTTTTCTTCAAAGCACTATGGCGGTGAGACCAACGGATTTAAGTGTATAGGGGTGTTTAGACAAGAACTAGAAAGAGGAAGAAAGAGATCAAAAAGTGAAAGAAAAAATCTTTTTCCCGTGTTGGTATATGTACAGACTGCTCAAACGATCAAAACACCACTCGAAGAATCAAACACAAGGAATTGCTCGAGCAACCAACTAAAGGCTCTAGCGCACAATGACCCCCTCCTAGTAGTTCAAACCTGCAAAGAGACCGCTCGAGCGTCAGACATAGAATACTGCACAAGCGACTAACACACGGCTCGAGCGAAGAACACCCTACTCCCAGAAGTTCAGATTGCAAACACAAACACTGGAAAGAACCAAAGACTGCGCGAGTGAACCTGAAGAGAATCAAGTAGAAACTCTTTTGAAAAATTAACTCCTAACTTGTTCAAAACACAACCAACAACTCCAAACTACAAATCCTATAATTCAACAAGACAACAAGGAGAACAAACCACAACTATGAGTACCGGATCCCATACCAAAAAATACGAAGGGTTGCGTTTTAACCCAAGTCACTTTACTCAAATTTTTTGGACTGCTTGAGCGGTCAAGTGTGCGTTCGAGTGTTGTTTTGGATCATCTAGTATCTCAGTCTGACTTTAGAGATACTGGGAGTTGTGTTTTACCGCTCGAGTGGCAAGTCTTGCACTCGAGTGAAGTGATGCGTGGAAATTTGTTAGTACTGCCTTACTAGTCTTATCACTCAAGTGGTCATTCTTGCACTCAAGCGGTCTTCGCATCCCTGTTCGTTATAAAGTGCTGCGGTTACACGTTTTTGGTTTTAACCCTATCCATAATTCTCAAAGAGGTGATAAGTTAAATTGTTCTATATTGGAGGGTATTTTATATATTAGTTTCTTTGATAAATTGAGGGTGATCGATGGATCAACAAGCTTCATATTGACCATCATCAAAGGGTTTCTTTCATTTAATACAAATTCAAAGAGAGATATTCATTGGTGAATTCTGGGAAACTTGAGCATGAAACTTTGGTGGATTCTGAAGTGATTCATTGTTATGGATTCAACATCGGCGTTGTAGATTCAACAATGAGCAAAACAATTTTGAGGTAAAGACAGTGGTAGAAAAGACATGTTGGGTTCGATTCAATTTAGGCCTAGATTTACTAGGTAATTGAGAGTTCTCGTGTGTAATTCCTTTATCTTCTTAGTGGATTATTTTGTGACTTTAACCTGTGATTTTTTATTACAATTGGAGGTACTCCAATTGTGAATTTTTTTTTCTCCATATTATATCATTGTGTTGATTTGTAATTGTTTTGTTTGTAAATATAATTCAATTCTTGTTTAAAGATCTATAATTGTTTGATTGTGAATTGTTATTCATTGTTAAAATTGAATCCTAATTGCAAATCACTATCTCTGGTTTTTAAGGTTTTTCACAATCTATTACTAAGGTCGATAACTTATATATATCATAAAAAAATAAAACTACTCAGGCTCCATTCGTGTTCAAGACCGACCATGAGTTTTTTGAAAGTAAGGTTAAATCTAAAATTACTCTAATATAGGTCACACTCAAAATAAATATGATTCACAATATTTATTATTATATTTTTGGATATGTAATATTTTTTTGTACATAACCATACAAAATAAGTTTATAATTAAAATGATAAATACATACATTTTTCTTATGAGTAAAGCTACCGACAATCATAACATTAAGCAGCAGTTAAAGACAAAAAATTATAATTCCAATTTATATTTTCACTATTCTTTAAACACTTTTATAAAATTTAATACATTTTGTCTTTAGCATTTTCTTTTTTCTTTCTTTTGTTTTTTTAATTTTTTTAATCTTTTAAAAAAAAAATTAATTCTTTAGGACGAAACATCACACTATATTTAACAGAAGATTTAATTACATCAATTGCCAGTATATGCGCTGGTTGGATTACATTTCTGTCTACCTTAATAATACAAACATAATCAAAAATCTTACTGTAATATTTAATATCATTAATAATAGTAGCTATCCGTCATTCTGAATCTTTTCCTTGTTCCTGGAGTATTCGAACCAAAACTTGACAATCAGTTTGAATAGTAATACATTTGAACCCATTGTCTTGTGCCCAACAAATAGCTGCCAAACATGCCTTCGCTTCAGCCGCTAGTGAACTCTGAAGAGGATTCGCTGCAACTGCATTTTGATATATTGTTTGATTCCTATTGTCTATGCAAAGCCAAGCGATCCCTGCATCAATGTAAGGCGATTTCCATGCCCCATCAATGATAATCTTCAAGGATTGAGAATCTCCAGTGTGATCCTGTGTTTGCTGCAAAATACACATAGCTTGTTGTTTACTCCCATTATCAACATTATTGTCATTATGCACAAATGGAGTCTGACATTCACTAGAAATAGCCAACCTGAAAAATTCCTTTGCTTCCTCAATTGTTTCATCGATAGTCTTAGGATGATGAGTAAATACAAAGCTATTCCTTTGTAACCATAAAACCCAAAGAATAGCCACTGATTGAAGAATAACTTGTTCATCCTTAACCTAATCCACCCAATCCTTGAACCACCTAAAAAAAAGATATAGGAGATCCTATGCTAAAATCAAGTCCCAACATGGAACCCCTCCATACCTGTTGCGAAAAATAACAATCGAAAAACACATGTTCAAGGGTTTCATTGTTCTTATTACAATGAGCACACACCATATCAACTTCCATTCCTCGCCTTCTTAACCCCCACTGTACTAGAAGGATTCTATGGAGACACTTCCAAATAAATAAAGCCCATTTAGAAGGAAACCTTAATTGCCACAACTTTTTCCACATCAATTGATCGGGATCTGTTTGTCCAAACATCGAATAATATCTAATCAATGCTTGTTTGTACCCAGACTTGACCGAATACACCAAATTTCTTTATCCTCACAAGGATGTGTCAGAATATGAATTGCAAGAATGTGTTTAATGCAATCTTCAGGGAAAAAAAGTCTAAGCAGAGATTCTCGACAACATTTCTGCTCATTATTTATAAAGTGCTCTACTCTCATACTAGGTGACAACCTATTCAGATCCTTCCCCTTCAATGGATTAGATACCACCGGTATCCATAGGTCCTCAAAAGGAAAAATCTGTTTACCATTCCCCACCACCCAATGGATGCCCGAATTAAGGAGATCCCTATCTCACAAAAGACTACTCCATCCCCACGAAGCATTGTTGGCCTTTTTAACAAGCAAAAAAGATTGACAAGGGCAATATTTTCCTAACCGGACTTGAGAAAGCAACATATTCGGATTTGACAGCAGTCGCCATGCCTGTTTAGCTAGTAAAGCTTGGTTAAAACACCTAAGGTGGTCTCTAAACCCCAATCCACCCCATTCTTTTGGTAGACAAAAAATCGAAAAAGAGACTGTTGAAATACATTGTGAAACCAGCTGCACCCATTTTTGTGGAATCCACATTTTATCCATAATTGCAACCAAAAAATCCCAACTAACCCTATCATAAGTTTTGTTCATGTGCAATTTCAATCCAAAAACAGCTTTCCTTCCTATCCTTTTTTTTATTTGCAACCCAACCCATACAAAGTATCTTTGCGTATGAATTTTAAAAAAATTACTTACATGAATAAAAACATGAAGACAATAACAAAAAACAAAAAAAAAATCAAGATTTGGTCACCTTACTTTATAATTAGACAAAATATAATTTATAAAAGTAAATAGCCAGTTAAAAAATATATATTAAATAAAATATAAAGTCATAATACTAAATAAAAATTAATCTAAATATAGCAAAAAAAATTCTCAGATTGTTATATGCATAATTACTAATTAAGTTTGCATAATTTATAATTATTATTATTATTTTTTATTTTGAATTATGAATTATGAATTTAGATTAGTTGGACTGATCCTTTATTTATTTATTTTTAGCATATTAGTACAATAAGAACTTATTTTTAGCATATTAGTACAATAAGAACTAGGAATTCCTTAAATTTGATTCAACTTTGGAAGCCTAGTCTTCTGGTTGACCTGCTTGTCTTCAACTCATTGAAAACTCGTTTTAAATTGAATCATTTGGAAAATGAGTTTTTATGTAGGTTTTTTTAAATGTAGAATATTTTGAAGAAAAAAATTTTTGTGTTTGAAAAGATAGTTGGGTTTTTTAATAGTTGGATGTGATGTTTGTGAGAGAAAAAGTGAAATGATTATGGGATTAGATGTGATATTTTGTTTAGATGTGTTTTTTTTTTTATTTTGCAAAATTTGTCTTTTAGTGAAAAAAATGAAAAAAAACCTAACTAAAATTCTTTCCAAACACCACGTATACACAACTTAGATCTAAACACAATTTAAATTTTAGGTTTTCGAGCCAAGTTTTAACAAATTATTAGTAGATTTATTTATTTATTTTTTACAGTCCTAACTAATAAAAGATAATTAAAATTTTAATTTAAAAGAATTTTTTTTTAAGATCCCTAATATTAAGATTTTATAAGATAAATGATATACAATATTTTCATAGTAGTTAAGATCTCTCAACATATTTATAGAGAATTTTTTCCGATTCAGATAAATTTCACTTAGATTTTAGGTAAATTTAAATTTTCACAGAGAAATTTCTTTGATTTTACAAAGAAATTTTAAAATTTCTCTGAGTTGGGCGAAATTTTTTTAAGTTTGACAAAAATTTTCTTAATCGAATTTCCTATGTGAAAATATTCAGAGACATTAACTAATAAAAAAAATCTTAAACCTCTCAGTTGGAGGGAATATTTTACTAATTTTTCATAATTTAAAATCATTAATTGATTTTCCCATCAATATAAGAAATAAAATTAAACTTTGAAGAAAAAAAAAAAGAAAAAAAGAGAGAGACATCATAATCATGATGACCGCAGAGAGAGCGAATCAAAGGCAGCCCAACCGGAGAGACCGGTTACGCGGCAAGATGTGAATTGACAAAACTGCCCAGGGTAGCTAGCCGTTGCCCTGACGTCACCCAACCTCAAAAAGCGAGGCTCGGTAAATCCGAGGCTACGAAGACCTATAAATATTCAATTTCCTCTATTCTATTTTACGAGACACTCATACCATACCAGCAGCTCTTTTTCCAAAAAAAAAAACAAAAAAAACAAAAAGAAAAAGAAAAAGACAAAAACGCGGAAGGAGAGGGAGAGAGAGTTTATTCGGTCGGCCACCAAACACGCGATTTCAATTCCACTTTCTTCTTGTTCTTGTTCTTCGAGGTATTTCAATCCCTACCTAATCTCTCGAAAAATGTTGTGAATTTTCATTTGATTTTATCGATCCAGTCGATGTTGATCAACGAGCGTGATCGGCTGATTTCTAGAGTTTTGTTGTAATTAATTTTCTTATAAATTTGCTCTTTCGGGTGATTAGGATTTGTTTGCGATGGATGACCACTCGGTAGTGCATGTGGAGGAGGATGGAAAGGCAGTGGTGATGGTGGTGGAGGAGGAAAGTAGTGAGGGTTCGGATGAGGATCAGCCGCTGATAAAGGTGTCGGAATGCCGGATTTGCCAGGAGGAAGATTCGGTCAAGAATTTGGAGACGCCTTGTGCTTGTAGGGGCAGCTTAAAGGTAATTTTTTTGTTTGTTCTAATTGTTTTTTTGTGCTGCTGTAACATATGAGATTTATTGTTAATATTAATAGCCTCATAAATATAAATTGTTGAATTTTGATTTTAGGGATTTATTTTAGGTTTTGGGTTTTGAACATGCAAGTTATGACATTTGTGAGTTGTGATTATGACAAATGGCATACTCAATACTATGGGACTCATACAAAACATCATGTGAGATATAACCGAACAATACTCAGATCATAACTAAAATAATGTCATAACCAATATCATAATGTGTCATGACTAATAACACAGTAAGGCCTCGTTTGGGAACAGGCTAATTTAGTAACTTTTTGGCTATTTGGCTAAAATGTGATGTTAAAAAAAACTAGTATGTTTGGGATGACTTTTTGGCTTTTTACGAAAAGATGTGCAAAAAGTAGAGAGAAAAGGGAATCTTTAACTTTTTGGTATGGGTTGTTGGCTTTTTGACTTTTTTAGTAACTTTTTGACTTTTTGGCTAAAATAGCCTCTTGCCAAACGAGGCCTAAGTCATAATAGAAAGGTCATAATCAAAGGTGCATATGGTACCATAGAATTTCCCTGGAAAGGTATAATGTTTTACTTTAGTCTTTGAAGGAATTTAGAAAACTAGTAGTGAGGAAAATTGATTAGCAGTTTTGAACGGCTTGATGAATGTGATAGTTACTAAGTAGGAAGGGGTGACAAGACAACCACTAGGTGAGATGGGCATTCTTGGAAAAGTAAAACATGTGATAGACTTCACAAAAACTCATATGTATGCTTTATGTAATAGAGTAGATTGTTTCTGCTTTTAAGTGAAAAAAAATTCACTTTGGGTTTACAACTGTCAAATATGGAAGTGAAAACAAGAATGAAACGGCATGTGAAGAATAAACGAGTCTTTGACTGAGATAGTGGTGTGTTGTGTTTTGAAGAACAAATGATAGTTTTTGAGCTTTAGATGGCGGGTTTATAGTGTTTAGGCTGGAGGCCTAGTTAAAGGTATGTGTTTTGAATGGCTTTGTTGTTTTGTAGTTGTTAGCAGTGTATTAGTCATAGGAGTTTACCCCTTTCTGTCAAGCACAATGGGGGACTTCTGGTGATTTTTTCTGTCATCAGCAAATTTGTTTGAGGGTATGCCCCCTATGCTGCATTACACATATTGTTCTTTGCTTTTCAATGAATTATTTACCTACTAAAAGAAAAAGAAAAAGAAATGTCATGGGAAAATGGAGAAGGCAAATCAGTCTGGAAAACATGTTGGAAAATTGAGGTAACATTAATGGTTTGGAATTAAATGCTGAACTTACTATCGTTGCCAAAACAAAGCAGAATTGTTAGAAAGGTCTTATTGGAAACTAGAAAATAAGCTGTGGGGGAAGATTTTAATGGGAATCCTTATGACTATAAAATATTAATAGTCCCCAAGATTTTGCAGAACTTTTCTCAGGTTTTTTCAAGATTTTAACCATCATAATTTACCAAAGATCTGTCACTGCTCTGGGAACATGCTTAGAAACTGCATTTACCTCTAGGGGGATTAATTTTCCTGCTAATTATGCTCAAGCCAATAGTTGTAAGTTGTAGCCATTTAGAGGGAAGGGGAGGTGAATCAGAAGTTCTATTCTTCTTCTGTTTTTGGGATGGATTCTAATTCATTTAGACTGCATAGTCTCATATTGAAGAGCCTTACATCTTAGTGCCAATAACATGTATTAATTGGATATGGTTGCAACAAATACATTGCTGGTAATGCCTTGGTCACATGCACCCACGGCGTAGTCTCATGCATCAATAATTTTTATTTTTAAATTGATGGTTGCTTGTGTAAATGTTTTAATGTATACTTTTTTATGCAGTATGCTCACCGAAAGTGTGTTCAACACTGGTGCAATGAGAAAGGAGACATAATTTGTGAGATCTGTCATAAGGTATGATTGTTGCAGCCTACTTATTGTTGTACTTATTCGTATGGTATTTTAGTATGGCAATATATGCTTGTTGAATTTGAACTGTGATAGCTGTACGTTATTTACATGCTAGTACAAATATGATCTCAATTGTGATGAAGGATTAAACTCTGAACTGTAAGCTTATGTTACTTCTATAGATTTTTGGAAACCAATTTTGATAGTGCCATAAATAGATTGAAAACATATTGGGGTAAATTTACATTGTACGCCTGGTTAACATGCTTATTATTATAGAGGCATGATGTTATACAAAGTGGCTTGGTTTCATCATTTTTTTAATCTTGCATATTCAGACATGCCCTTAAGAAACTATGAGAAACTATTATACTCTAAACACATACTAAAATATATAGGTTATGGTCTGTTGGCACTTATCAGAAAGATAGGTTATTATAGCCTATTGACAATCATGACCGTGGTATATCAGAAATCATTTTGCAACCTCTTTTGATTGCATACTTGTAATAACTTAACTCTTCATCCTTCATGCTTATCCAAAAAAAAAAAAAAAAAACTCTTCATACTTTGTGATCGTCTGTTTATATGCCCCTTAAGATATGCCAGCATGTATAGCAAATATTTTGCATTTGAAAAAAGCATGTCAAATTGTTTTCTTGTATGTACGCAATGGTAAATATACTGCATTTAGTGTAACATTAATTTCTCTAGCAAGGATTTACAGCCTATTGGTTCTGTACTCCAAAATTAAAGAAAAATATTTATGGTAGCTACATGTAAGAACATTTATGCCTTTGCTTTGAGTTTTTCTTGGTTTCATTATGTATTTATGTTTGTAGTTGTCCTAAAACCAATGAAAGTGTAGGTTGCGTGTGATATCTTGCTCTCTAGATGTTAGAACACTTACGTATTCCAGAAACAATATGGCTGCAGCTTATTTTTTTAAATATCACATTTGGTCATATCCGGGTAAGGTTTCTGTATTTTAATGGTTTTTTTTTACAACTTTTGTACAGCCTTACCAACCCGGTTATACTGCTCCTCCACGCCCGCCTCCTCTTGAAGAGACTGCTATCGACATTGGGTAGGTTTTGTTTTTTCAATATGCTTTTGCTGTTTTTGTGCATTAGTCCCTTTTTTTTTTTCTTTTTTTCATTTGGATTTTAGGTGTATTTACTTTTTGATGTGTATGGAAATTATATATATGTGGATTTATCAATTAAATTTTCAGCATGATAAAAGACTGTCTAATGATGTTTTGGTTGTTGATTGTGTGTTGAAGTGGTGGATGGACAATAGCTGGCACCCCTCTGGATTTGAATGATCCTCGGCTTTTGGCAGTTGCTGATTCAGAGCGCCACCTTTTGGAGGGCGAGTATGATGACTATGCTGCTACAAATGCCAGTGGAGCTGCTTTTTGCCGATCAGCTGCTCTAATTGTAAGCCCTCTTGATTATCAATTATGTAAAGTGTTAAACAAATTACCAAACATGTTTGGTTTCATTCTCTGAAAAATTTTCCATTTTTTTTTTTTTGAAAAAATAAAAATTAGTTTGACAAAAAAAAAATGTCAAAAATCTATTTTAAGAATTTTAAAATTATTTTTTCCCTCCAAAAGGATAAAATTATATAAAAATGATAAGTGCTTTTGATTTTTTCATGAAACTAATTTTTAGATTTTTAAAAAAAAAAAATCTGAAATAAGTTTCTAAAAACTAAACCCAACATGGCAATTTTTTTTACATGTTCTCTCTCTCTCTCTCTCTCTCACATACACACACACAGGTGGGATTTGATTCTGGGTCTATAATACGACCAGGACCCCAGGATAGTTTTTAATCTGACAAGCATATGTGCTATTAGTCAATTTTTTGTCATGAATGTGTCATTTCCAAATCTGGGAAAAAGGAAAATGATCTGTTGGTGTGCCGTAACTTTGCTTTCTAGAGAGGATAATTTTGTTACGTGATATACCAAATTTCCCTTAAAGTCGCCTGCCTAGGTTTTGGATACATAAAACTTTTGCTATACTTTTATAATTAGTTACATATGCTATCATCATCCAAAAGTTTGTCATTCTCTGAGCTTGTTCATCGGCTTGCTCATATGCTTTTGGCTTTAATTGGCAGTTAATGGCTCTTCTGCTCTTGAGACATGCATTGACTGTGACAGATGCTGATGGAGATGATGATCCATCTACCTTCTTCTCTGTAAGTGTGATGTGAAGTTCTGTTCTGATCTTTGCTCTATAGTATGGTGCTGTTTGGTGTAGCTATTAAAACAGATTATAGATTATAGCTTAACAGTTTATAGATTATGATTTTAATCAGAACCTGTTAATTTGTTTGGTATAACTGTTGGATTATAAATTTAAATTGTTGAGTAGTGTTTGTTAAATAAGCTGTGAAATAACTTTTTCAATTAATTTTTATTTTTTATTATTCACTATTTGTTTACATTTCTCATAAAAAATAATAATAATAATATTTTATAGTCCATTTGGGTCTTTTACTATTTTTAAAAAAATAAAAAATAAAAAAATTTAAGAGTATAACCGTGAATTAACATGTCTACAGCAGAAGCTGATAATCAGAAGCAAGGGGTGAGCAGCTTCTCAGAATCAGCTTTTTTGACTTAAAATAAGTTGTTAGAATCAGAAGCTATTTGAAATAAGTTTAACCAAACAGTCCAAAATAACTTTTTAAAAGCCAGAAACCAGAAGTTGGCTCAAAAAAGTCCCACCAAACACCCCCTATACATGTCTGTGTGTTTGTTGTCTCCGGTAATTTTCTTGTTTTATTAAACGACTCATGCACTTGCAGCTTTTCTTGCTTCGGGCTGCTGGGTTTCTTTTACCCTGCTACATCATGGCCTGGGCCATCAGTATCTTGCAGCGTCGAAGACAAAGACAGGTTAGTGTCTCCTTTTCTTTCTGCCATCCAGCAACATTGAACTACAAATTCTGTATCTTTGAATTTTCTTCCATCTAGTATTCTAATGCCAATGCGATCATATCTGTTACTTTTAATTGGTCTCATAATTTTTATTTTTATTTTTATTTTTATTTTGGTGGTAAATGATGTTTTTTGAACATAAAATTGGAAGCTTAAAAGTGTGTTGTAATTTTCTAAAACAGGAGGCCGCAGCAATGGCAGCAACACAATTTGCATTTGTGCTACAATCAGGACAAACCAGGGGTCTCCATTTCACAATAGCATCGGCATCCCCAGTGACCCCACAACACCAAGAAACTGTTTAATATAATATGCACAACTACAAACTAGTTGGTTATCGTTGCCATTTGAGGAGGGTATTTTGACCTTTATCTTCTCTAGTGTTGTTGAAAAGCCAGGATTATGACTTGCTACTACCTTTTTGTTTTTGCTTTTGCTTTTGTGTATTTTTTTTTTTTTTAAATCTTTTTTCTGTATTTACACGTGTATACCAATGTTGCATCTCAGCATGAGTTGGTAGGTGAATCTGGTTCACATCTGTTGTCCTGTAAAAACATACACACCGAAACATGTATTTTATATTTTTATAAATAAAATGACTCTGTAATTGTTCCATTTTTTATATTATTAGAGTAATCGTTGGCTTTACTTGATTTTTGGTGGTGTAAAATACCGCACAATTTGCTAAAATCATCCAATTTGCACCGATTCATCTGCTAACTTCAGATTAAATACTGTTATAGTTAATACATATATCAAAGTAAAAATGAGTGAAAGATATTTAAGATGTGAAATTTGTTTCAAATTAGTTTTGTGTCATATATGTGAAAAATATTATGTAAAATTACTTCGTGTTATATATATGAAAAAGATTGTGTAAATTAGGATTTGTTTGGAGATCTTTTTAGTAACCTTTAAACAATATACTAAGGTGATATTTGATAAAATTAAAAAATAAAAATTGAATGTTCGTATTTTTAAAGCTGAATTGAAGTGTTTAATTAGAATAAATTATTTGATATATATATATAATATTAAATTTGAAATTTATTATTTTTAAATTATACTTTTTTAATTTTATATAGTAATAATGAGTTGGTAATTAATGGTGGTGGTGGTAGAAACAACAGTGGTGCCTATATCGTCAATGACAGAGATAATGGTGATTGTTGTGGTTGTGATGATGACAATGGTGGCAATGATTGTGGAGGTGAAGACAATGACGATTGTGGTTGTGGTAGTGAAATAGTAGTGGTGCTTATAATAACAATGACAATAGTGATGAAAGTGGTGGTTGTGAAAGGGTAAGGGTGGTGATGGTGATGGTGATGGTGATGGTGATGGCGAGAGTTGTGAGGTCATAATGATGTATATTGATGCTTATACATAAATATTTATAAATTTAATAAGAATTAATGAAATTTCATATCATTTAAAATTTTATTGCTTTTTAAACTACATTCAAGATGAACTTAAATTTTTAAGTTATATCTTTTGTAGTTATCAAACGGAAAAATTGGTTAAATGTCCTTTTTAAAGAGTGTACAGCGTTAGGTCCCAATGAGTATATATATATATATTGTGTGTGAGAAGTACACTTTTTTGTAAAATATTGTGGTAAGAACTACATTTTGTTATATTGGAAGACATTTTCTTTTCAATTTTACTCTTTATCCTATTTGTTGAGATCATTTTTATTTGTTCAATTGTTTTGAACCTATCCGTTTAAATTTATATTTATCTTTTCAATTATTTTTCCCCTATCTATTGACATTCAAACTTATTTTTTCATATCTATTGAAATTCACTAAGCCTATTTTCTCTATTTGTTGAATTTCATAAGCCTATTTTTTCTTGTCTATTTAATTTTTTATTTTTATTTGTTTAAATTGTGATATACAGACACACACATACATATAGAGGAGAGAAAGATTGATCTGTTCAATTTTTTTTATCTGTTTACTCTCAATTTTTTTTTATCAAATTACTAATTGAAGAACAATCAGAACACAACCTATAATTCTATAATGAAATTTCAGTGAAGCAATTAGAGCACATCACAATACAATTTTAGAGAATAAGAGAGATAGAGATCTTCAATCATTTATGCAGACGAGACTAAAAGGCCTCGAGGATCTTCTCTTATTCTCTCAATTTCTTTCTCTTCTCCTTGTACTTCTCTCTGCAAATCTCTCTCTCTCTCTCTCTCTCTCTCTCTCTCTCTCTCTCTCTTACACAGGAACACAGTGGAAGGATCCAGAAGGTCGGGTCATTTCCAACACTACTAGAGATTCTTCGGTTGCTAAGCTTAAATCCCTTCGTGATGACATCGTCTCTGATACCGCCAAGTTCCACGACATCGCTTCACATTTCTCCAGCTCCAACTCAACCAGGCACAGCAACGATCTCAGTTAATACCCCCTCTTTCTCTGCCTCTCTCTATTGAATTTTGATTGAAATTTGTGTTGGGGATTGAAAATCCAGGCATCAAAGGAGTCATTGTACACACCCTATTTTAACTGGCTTTAAAACTTAGGTGCTTTCTTCTGAACAACCGATAATGAAAGTTGGAATGTGCTATCTTACGAATTTCTCAACAGGAGAGCCAGGTTCAAGCTTTAATCCCAACCTTACACCTGTTTTGGCCAAACTATTTTAGACCCACTTAATGTTTTGGTTGCGTGGTTCCAAACATTTTCACAATGTTCCGAGACTTGCATTTCCAAAATTCAAGTGTTAGACTTTTATAGTAAATTGAGTAAGAACAAAGTGAAGATGAGTGGAATAGGGACAATTCTCTAGAAAAACTATGTTTTCCCCTTTAAAAAATGATCTAGCTATGTAGGAAAAGATTGTCTGGCCAAAGTTTTTTCTTTGGCCAAACGATTTTTTTCCTGGCAGGATGATTTTTCTTTGGCCGGATGATTTATCCAAGAAAGAGAGTAGCTTCGAAAAATTTGAATTTTTTTGCAAATTTTACACAAACATCTTAGATATTTTGCTTTTGGACTTCCTTTACAAGTTTATTAGATATTTTGTTTTAGCTTCAAGCCTATAAATACAACCTCTCCATTCCATTCTAAAGGGTTAAGAAATGTTTTCTAAGGCTCAAAGAGCAATTCTAAGAGCTTGTGCATCATATCACTTTTGAACCTCCATCTTCTCAACTCTCCACCTCTTTCCTTGATGCATACATGACCAAAGCACCACTAAAGCTTGATCTTAAGGCTTCTTGCTAAGTGTTCAAGCCATATCCAAGGTCCTTGAGGGTTTTAGAAGCAAGTTTGGTAATCAAAATCTCTTCCTTACTTTGAAAGGTAAGAGTTTGAACTTTTCTCATCTTTTTCTCCTTTCTTTCTCTTTTTTCTATAGCTTTTTGTTGTTCTAGCACATGATTCTCTTTTGGATGTGGATGGCTCAGCCACCTCCCATAGAGTTGTGGTATAATCTCTCTTTATTTCAATGTAATATTTTTACCTTTGGGATGTAGATAGCTCACCCACTCCTCATAGAGTTGTAGTATAATCTTTCTTTATTTTAATGTAACATTTTTAGCTTTGGGATGTGGATGGCTCAGCCACCCCCATATAGAATGGTTAGATAGTATAGTTTATCTTTATTTTCATGTATTTTAGATTCGAGATGTAGATGGCTCAGCCACCCTCCTATAGAACTGTTAAATAGTGTAATCTCTATACTTTGTTGCACTTTCTTACCTCTATTTCATCATCCAAGTGTTTTGGTTCATGTGATCCAACCCACACTCAATCCTAATAAGTGTTTGGGATTGTTTCATAGAATCCCTTGAATAATCCTTTGTTATCTTTCTCTTTCTCTTTCTCTCCTTTTTTTCTTTAAAGCTATAAGAGCTTCCTCATCAAAAGTGTTGAAAACTCTTTTCTTAATCAATTTTGAACATGGAAATGGATTTTACATCCTTGTTCCATAACCAAGAAGATGAGTCTTCAACTATTTTGATGAGTTAGATGTATTTCTACTCTCTTTTTCTCTACTTTCTTCGAAGCCCTATGATGCTTTCATTAGTTTTATGAGGCTTCACCTTAGAAATAGTGGCAATTTGCTCTCTCCATTTAATAATATAGATTTGATGTTAATTTACCCTTATCTACAAAGAGATGAATGTAGGGTTCCTTCTAATTCTTTGGCTTGACTTTTATTCCAATCTCAATTTCTATACTTGTTAATCTTTCCATTTCATAGCATAAATATCATATTGTATATGGCTTATTGTGTTGTTGAATGAGAGTTGAGACCTATCTATCTCTTCCTTGATTGTCTCTATGAGATAAAAGAGTGGGAAGGATGAGCACTCTTTGAAAGGTGTTGTTGTTTTGTTTTGGCTCTACTGCACCAAACAGATTTTCCCTCGGATCTTTCATCTAGACAGCGAAGAAACCATCCTGCTAGCAAAACTTTCATTCGGCTGGCTAACCTTTCTCCAGGCAGAATAAAAGCTAAACATTATAGCTTGGGGATAATTACACTTTACCCCTTGTTGGTTTCGCGTGTTTATACATTATCTCCTTGATGTTTATAAATGTACTCATAAACCCCGTGTGGTTTTGAGAGATGTGCAAAAGTGACGAGACGTAACGGAATTAATAAAAAGACCAGAATATCCTTAGATATTTATAAAGCTTACACGCTACAGTCCCTTCAATTGTTTGATTACAATTTTCAGAGAGAAAGAGAGAGATGGGTTAGGGTTTGAAAGGATTTAGATTAAATTGAATCAGTAACAATTGATTGAGGCTACAAAGAATCTACTTTTGGAAATTTTACTCCGGGTAACGATTGAAGAACCACAAATTTATTGAATGTTTGATGTTTTCTCTGACTATTTGAAGATTTTATTACTATTTTTGTAAATTTATCGTATAATATGTTTGGAAAATTACTTATTTGATGTTTGATGTTTGCGAATAAAAAAAAGAAGGATTTATTGTTAGGATTTTGTTTACGATGTATTTTTGTTGTCTTTTTGTTAGCTTTTTGTTAAGGTTGTTGTGTTTTTGTTAGCTTTTTGGTAGAGTTTGTATTGTGTATGTCAACAAAGTTGTGGGCATTAGTGTTTCCTCAATTTTCCTGACTAAACTACATGAAGATAGGTATATTTGGAATAATAAATTACGGGCTTTTATTTTTTATGTAAAAATGACAACAAATTTGGGGTTTTGTTGATTTTGATGCATGACTAAGGTATAAAATAATTGGGCTTTTATGATTTTTGTGCATGGAGGTGGGGTTGATAGTGGTCCCCTAACCTTTTGTTGTGTATTAGGAGACAATATGTCTGTTTGTTGGGTTAATTACATTTTTATCTTCTTTATTACATATACTGTGTTTGATATGTAAAATGGATATGATGATTTATATTTGTTTATTAACCCTAAACCTTAAATTATTGTTAGGTTTTTAATTTGTTTATGTATTATTTTTTTTCTTTTATGTATTGTAATGTTCAGGCATAGATATGACAACATAATTTTTTTGGTTTATTTACTGTATAGTTAGTGATGACAACACCCATATGTTTGTTTAATAGTTTTGTTTGATTGCTATGATCTTTATTATTTTTTTTTTTTTTGTTTTTTTGTTTTTTATGAATTATTTTTGTCTTTTGTGTCTGGTATTATTTAGGATGAGGTGATGGCAACAGATTTTAGTGTTGAGTTACATCATGGAGGTTACTTTACTAAGCCTCCAAATATAGTGCATATGGAAAGGAAAGTGAATTACTTTCAGTATTTTGATCTAGATAGGGTTGGCTTTTTTGATTTTCAAAGTTGTACTTGAGCCTTGGTTATCCCTCTACTAGCCAACTGTATTACAGAGTTCCAGGGAAAATACTGGACATTGGTCTTAGGGAGATGAATTTAGATAAGGATGTAATTGATATGTTATACCATTATATGGGTCTGAATGTGGTTTCCCTATATGTGGAGAAAATGTAATAAGGCACTTCAGGTCTTAGATCCAAATGGGGAAGTCATAAAAGGGCCACAAATTCCACAAATAAAAGCACAAATAGAATTGGAAGATGAGTGGGTAAATGGGCCTGAAATAGAAGAAGATGGAGGGGAAAATGGGACTGAAATAAAAGAAGAAGAAGAAAATGAGTGATAAGGAAATCAATGACTCTGATGGTGGTCATAGCACAAATCCAGAGTGGATGAATGATGGGTTAGAGAGGAGTGAAGATAAATATATATATTTGATTATGTTGATAAAGATGTGGGGGTAAAATCAAATGTGGGTGTTGAGACAAACTTGGGGGTTAAATCAAATGTAGGAGATGGACCAAATGATGGGGGTTCTAATGAATGGTATTCAGATCAAAATTTTGATATGCATACTTTGTATGGATCATCAGATGATGAAGAAAGGGTTTATAGGTATCCATAATTTAATGAGGATGTGGATATGATCAAACCTGACCTAAAAGTGGGGATGAGATGTAAGAATGTACAAGTTTTTAGGAATGCATTGAAGGAATGACAAGTGCAACATGGATATGATTTGAAGTGGGTTAGAAATGAAAATAAAAGGATTGCTACAGTGTGCAAACAAGAGTCTAGTTTTAATTCATGCATCCCAATGCAAAATGAATGGACATTCTAGATTAAAAGTTTACAACAAGTTTATTCATATTGTATGACTTATGACAGCCATCTAGTTACCTCAAGGTATTTACACAAAAGTACCTTGAAAGATTGAGGAATTCTCCTAATATAGATATCTTAGCCATGCAAAAGGACATTCATAGAGTACTAATGGTTAATGTAAGTAAGAGCCAAGTATATAGAGCAAAAAGAAAAGCAAAGGAAACAATTGAAGGGGATCTGAGGAAGAAGTATGCTAGACTTTGGGACTATTGTGAGACAATGAAACATCATAATCCAAACAGTTGTTTAGTGATCAAATTAGACAAACCTATAGTTCAAGAAGATAATGATCAAATAGAAAGGCCTAACAAATAACTTACACGTGTTTTTAAGAGGTTGTATGTCAAACTAGATGCACAGAAGTAAGGTTTTCTCCTAGGTTGCAAGCCTGTTGTTGGGTTAGATGGTTGTTTTTTGAAGCGCGCATATATGGGAATGGCAAAATGTTTCCCATTGTCATTGCTACAGTGGAGGCTGAATGCAAGGATTCATGGATATGGTTTCTTACCCAATTAATAGAGGACAAACGAGATGGCACTGACATTGGTTGGACATTCATTTCAGATACACAAAAAGGATTAGTGCACACATTTACACAGGTTTTGGCTAATGTTGAGCATAGGTATTGTCTGAGGCACTCCTACACCAACTTCAAATAGAAGTTCAAGGGAAACAAGTTAAAGGAATTGATGTGGAAAGCTACATATGCTGGGACAAAAAGGGAGTTTGATTATCACATGAAGAAGTTGGGGGAATTGGACATAGAGAACAAACCAAATGAGTTGTTGATGCAAGAAAACCCTGAGACATGGGCCAGGTCTCACTTCAGCACAAGATCCAAGTGTGATATTCAAGTGAATAATCTGACTGAGTCATTCAACAAGTACATTTTGGCAGCAAGGGATAAACCAATCATCTCAATAGTGGAGTGGATCAGGAGAAAACTCATGAATAGAATACAAGTGAAGAAAAATGAAATGGAAAAATATTGGGGCCCTATTTGTCCAACTGTGCAATAGAAACTAAAGTCAAAGAAAGAGAATGCTAGGAATTGCCTTGCTAGCTTTGCAGGTGACTTGAAGTTTGAGGTGAATTGTTATGACACAACTCATATAGTGGATTTGAGGACAAGAACATGTAGGTGTAGGGATTAGGACCTAACAGGTTGATGGGTCGTTTCATACACTAAAATTAAACACTAAACTGTATCAAATTCCTTAGAATAATGGTAAGTCGAGGTATCGATTCACAGGGACAAACAGGAAATTAAACTAATTTAATTGTTAAATTCCTAAATTAATTTTGATAAAAAGATTGAGGGATTCATAAACTAATAATAATTAAATTAAACAAAGTGATTAAACTAGCAATTATAAGTAAAATTGGAATTATTGATTTTTAGGGAAAACCTAGGGTGATGAGTCCACCACTAGTTACATAAATAAGGCTTCAATTTGAGACTCAATTATGTTACGTTTCGAACGAAATAATACTTCGCAACTAAAAGTTCAAAGCATTTATCAAGAAAATCATCACGTTCAATGTACGAGCACCCTCGTAGTATGGTTCATCTCATACCTTGAATATGAAATAATAGAAAACCATTGTATGGAAAGCATTCAACAATCACAGAAAGTAGAATACTTAAAGAGAAAATGAAAAATATATATTTAAAACTTCTTAAACACCATACAATTTGTTTAAACAGCTACATAATCAAAAAGCAAAGAGAAAACCTAATTACATAGCTAGGGTTTCATCAAAACCCTAGAAAGAGGAGCCTAGCCACTCATGAAGGAGTGGGAAGAGGTGGATGTAGAAGAACCATCCATGGAATAGCAAGCTTGAGAATCCTCTCTTCCGAACCCTAGCCTCTTCTTTCTCTTGGAATTTTTTAGAACCTTATTCCTGCCTATTTTCTGTCTTTTTATACCTCTGATGTCTTCCAAATAGGTTTAAACCAGCGGCACAGTTTTTGAGGTACAACTGCACGTGCGTGAGTGGTCACCTCACATGCGGGAAGGGGTGCCGCACGTACGAGAAAAACCCTCTGCACGTGCGGGAGGCTGAGGCTCTGTTTAGCTGTAAGGTAAAGGCCGCACGTGCGGGAATGGGCCTCCGCACGTGCAGGAAGCAATTTTTTGCTCATTTTATGCTCCCACTGTGTACAAACCTGATTGACATTAAACAGGCATAAAATATATAGTTTTTCAAGCAAGTAAAGTTAAAAGATTCTAATTAACGGTTTCAGTGTTGCACAATTCGGCCTTAATCACAGGTATACCTTGTAAACATGCCATAAGTTGTATATACCTTAATAAGAAGAAACCTGAATCTTATGTGCATAATTACTTCAGTAAGGAGACATACTTGAGGACACATTCTTTTATGATAAATGTTATTCCAGGGGAACATTACTGGATTGAGACTGGATATGATGCCTTAGCCCCTCATTACTATAGAAAACTACTAGGGAGGCCCACATAAAAGAAAAATGGTGGACCAACCACCATTTCTATGAAATCTACAAGTCAACCAAGCAAAGTAAATTTCAATTTATTGTAATGCACTATTTTTATACAAACTAAATTCATTTCCATTTTAGTTGTTTCATTTTGTGCATTTCAATTTGTATTTTTACTGCAGTTGTCAAATGCTTCATCTCAACAAGCTGCAACACACCCATCTTCATCCCAACCAGCTGTCACTCATCCAATTTCATCCCAACAAGCTACCAGTACTCACTCATCTTCATCCTAACCAGTTGCCACTACTCAAACACAACAAACAATGACTTTATGGAGCAAGTGCAAGTAGAAGTGCATCAGCTAGAGGGCTTACTAATTCTGTATCCCAACCAAATATGCCTTCAATCCCTCAGGTATAGGCCTTGCTTCTCTATTTGTAATATTACATAACACAATCTTGGTAATATTGTTGACATTTCCCTGCAGGTATCCAACTTGTTTACACCATCTAGTAGACAAGTGCCCTAATCTGGATGGGGATTTGCAGCACCTGGGAGGAATGCGAAGGACAGAGGAAAGGGTTTAAGGGATTAGGTTTAGGTATCAATATCTAGTGATTGAAAAGTTGTTTTTAGTCATTTTTGTAAGGCCTGTTATTTGGGGTATCACCCATCCCTCCTCTCCCTTCGATTCTTTATCGCAAAACCCTTATTCCGACTGACGTACAATTCTGATCACCGATGATTAAAACTCTAATCACCATCTTGTTTTCTCGAGCTTCGTTGTCTCAGATTTGTGCCTATAATAACGATTTCAGAAGCCATGTGATCGAAAAATCTGAATCTTTTCTCTCTCAACACACTAATCCATCTATAAAATTACTACAAGAACAGAGCCTTCCTATATCTATATATACACTAGTGGGTGGCACACGCGATGCATGTACAATTCAGATAACTAATAATAAAAACAAATAATAAAGAATTTAATATCATAATATGTATGTTGCGTAAGTAATAAGTATGTTCTTAATGAAATTCAAGATCTTGGGTTTAAAATTTAATTACGTTGTATATAATAATTTTTTTATTTTAGCATATATAAAATTGCCACGTAACACGAGGAGAAGAAAGTTTCACTAACCCAATTTAGTCATTTACTTAATAATAGTATAGATTAATAATAGTATAGATAGATATATATCTCCTCCAAAGATTTCAATATATTCCCATAATCTTTTCCCAAAATATTATAATATACCTTGCTTTGTTTGGTTTGGTTTTAGAATTATAATTTGAGTATAGAGTTATGATTTAAGTATGGAGTTGTGAGTTGGGTTTTGAAAAGAGCAAATTTGTTTGATTATGAGTTTTAAAAAATCTTTTTTGAATTTTGAATTTTGAAAAGAGTTTTGAGTTTTGAAAAAAGTTTAAGTTGTATTTTGAGTTTTGAGTTTTTAAATTTTTTGAATTTATTTTTTCAAAATATTTTAAAATGTTTAAGAAAATTTTATATTTTATATTTTATTTTGTAAATATTTTAACTTTTTAATATTTTAAACTCAAAACACAACTTTACACTCAAATCGTAACTAAGTACATCACTCAAAACTCAATTGAAAAACTATTTCAAAACTCATAACCAAACACATAACTCAAAATTCTACACTACTTTCAAAACTCCACACTCAAATCGTAATTAAACACATAATTAAAAAATTAAAATATTTAAAATAAAAAATAAAAAAATATTTAAAATAAATATTAATTTTTTTAATTTTTAAATATTTTAAAAATATTTTAAAAAATACAGCATACAAATATATAAAATACAGTGCACATTAAAATAAATATTTAAAATATAAAATATTTATCCTAAAAAAATAAAATTAAGAAAATTTTTAAATATATAAAAATAAATAAATCTAAAAAAAATCAAAATATAACTCAAAACTCAAAATACAATTCAAAATTCTTTTCAAAACTCATAACCAAACAAATTGTTTCTTTTCAAAGCTCAACTCAAAACACGACTTCACTCAAATAATGATTCTAAAAATAATTTTAAAAAATAAAATAAAATAATATTTTTTTGAATTTTTTTTTAAAAAAATAGAGTTTTGAAAGGAGTTTGGTTTTAAATTTTAAAAAGAGTTTTAAATTATATATTTGATTATGAGTTTTGAAAATAATTTTTAAATTAAGTTTGATATATTTTTGAATTGTATGCTTAATTATGAGTCTTAAATTTTTTTAATTGAAATCATAATTTTAAAAGAGAATAAAACGTCGCCATTATTTTCCTCTCATACTCTCTCTCTAGAAGTTGCTCAGAAAGTGAAATAGAGTGCCGTTTTGGGAACCAAAATAAAAAGCCACGTTTTTTACTTTTGGTCCAAAAACGCAAGTGGCAAAAACGCAACAAAATTGGTTTGGGAAGTTATAAAAACGCGAGTGTGAAATTACAAATTAGGGCTTATGACAAAAAAATAAAAAAAATAAATTTCTTATGTTAGGTAAGGGTATTTTGGTCATTTTAATTTGATTTGACACCATAAACAAATATTAAACTAAAAAGCTAAAGTCAGCTTTTTACTAACTTCCTAAATCACTTTCCAAAAAGTTAAAAAGTTTAATAAAAAGTCAAAAATCAACTTTTTACTAACTTTTCAAAACATCCCAGAGACTACCCGTCATGTGTCTGCAAGGTGCATAGCAAGTTGCTACAGAGGTGGTTTTGAAAATTGTGAGCAAATCATAAAAATTTTAAATATGGTAAATTTTAAAACACAGAAAATATAAAAATATGGAGGAAAAAAATCATAGAAATTGAATAAGTTAAAGAAATTTTAAAATACAAAGAATTTTATTTGAAATTTTTTTGGATCAAAATTTGTTTGAAAAATATTAAAAGATTCCAACTATTATAAAAAATATTATATATTCTTATCTTATAAAATTTTAATATCAAAATCTTAAAAAAAATATATTTATCTAAACACTTAAAATAAATAAACAAACATATGAAACGGTGCAGTAAAGGGGCAAGCAGGATTTGCAGTGCCTACTATGCACCCAGCACAGCAAGCACTATTATGTGGTTCTATGGGCTTTTTTTTGGGTTCGTTTTGATAATCTGAATCGTTCACATTGTAGATTACATCGAGTAGAATATGTTTGTAAAAAATTAAATTAATCAGATATCGTTAACCATTTTATCCACTCACATTTGTATCTTCAAAAATAAATGACATTGTTATTTTAAAGTATTAAAATGAATACAAATATGAGTGGATGAAAGGGTTAACGATATCCGATTAATTTCATTGTTTACAGGCATGTTCTACTTGATGTACTTTAAAATATGAATGATTCAAATTATCAAAACAAACTTCAAAATAAGCCCATAAAATCATACAATAGTGACTGCTATGCTGAATGCACACTCTCAAACTCCAGGCGGAGAAGAGATATAGATGGAGTTATGCCCTCTTTTATGCCTCATTTTTTGTGCCATTAAAAAGCTTTGCATATATATCTAAGCCTTCGTTTGTGATATACGTTGGTTTTTTTAGTGTTTTTTTTTTTTTAATTATTTTAGTTTGGGATAAAAAAGTCTTATTTGAAATAGTTTTTTTGATTTTTTTTAAATTTTTATAAGAGAAAAAATGAAATGAATATAATTTGAATATGATATTTTGTCATATTTAATTAAAATAGCCAATTTTATCCTATATGATTATTTTAGCTCAAATAGACATGCCAAACATAAGCAATGTTATGGTTTCTCTACTTTACATATGTCACACATTTTTATTTTAAGAAAAAATTACATTTCAATCCAATTTTTTTTAAATAATTAAAAAAATTATTAAAAAATTATAATTATTAATATTAATACAATTTATTACTTGATTTGTAATTTTTTTAAAATCACTAATTTGATATTTTTCCTTATTTTAAGTCAATTATACTAATTTATTTTTTTTAAAAATACAATTTTATAATTTTAACATAACTATATTAATGGTTCTTTTAGAAAGATTAAAAAGACCAAAACTAATGCAAATGATGTAAAGATACAAAATAAACAAGGTAAAAATATATATTTTAACATAATAGAGATGATAACATTATTTTTCTAATCATATGATTAATAAATTATTGATAAAAACATAATTAATTGTTATATAAATTAAAACATTAAAGAAACGAAATATAATTATGATAAAATTATAATATTTGTAATTTTATTTTAATTTAAAGTGAGGCCAACAATATTTACCCACCACTTTAGGGATGAGATTTTTTTAGAGTAAATTACAAATATACTCCATGAGATTTGATTAAAATACGAATCGTTCCTTGTGGTTTTGAAAATTACATTCCACCCCCTGAGGTTTCTAATTTCATAACAAATAGCTCATTTTATTAATAAATCATCAAGTCAATTAATATTTTTTAATGATGTTATAAATATATTTCAATTAATAATTTAAGTAATTTTATTATTATATAGGAGTGCAATAATAAATTTAATTTTTTTTTTAGTTAATTATGTTAAATAAAAAATTCTAATAAGAGAATATTTGTAATTTTTCAAATCACATAGGGCAATCTGTATTTTAAGTAAATCACAGAGGGTATATTTATAATTTATCTATTTTTTTACAATCTAGATTTGGACTTGAGCGTCTGGGCCTATAGGCAGGGACAGATCTAGCTAGGGCTTAGGAGATCTATACTAATACCTTCCTAACTTTTTTTATATCTATACTAATACCTCTATATGTAAAGATTATTTCTTGTTTGACCTTTATATAATTGCAATAATGCCCCTCTTTATATGTAAAATTTTATAAGCAAAAATGCTTCACACCCCCACTGGGGGTGGACACCCAGTGAGGTGTAGAGCCATGATTGCACCAAAAAACACTGTTTTTCTTTTTTTTTTTTTTTTTTTTAAGTCTTCAGCCAGTGGGGACGCGCCACGTCACTGGGGGCGCGACCCCCACTGGGGGTATACAGCAAAGTCCTTTTATAAGTGTTCTATTTGATTGTTTTGGCTGTACTTTTACTTTCTTTTCTGAGAGATCAAGGATGATAATTGAATCAACTGACCATTTTATTCTTATTGTGGGACTTGTATAGTTGGTTTTTTTTTTTTTTTTTTTTTTTTGGAGGGGGGAAATTACCAACACCCTACTTAAGGTTTGACTAAAATACGGATTCCCTCTGAGGTTTGAGAAATTACAAATTACCTCATAAGGGTTATATTTGCATAACAAATTAGGGAGCAACTTGTTATGTAAATATAAACTTCATAGAGTAATTTGTTATGTAAATATAAATCTCAGGGGGCGATATGTAATTTCTCAAATCTCAGAAGGAATTCGTATTTTAATCAAACCTTAAGAGGGTGTTGGTAATTTACCCCTTTTTTTTCCCATTATATAACTTTTTGTTGAACTGACAAGATTCATAGGATTGGACTTGATAGGATTGAACATTTTATTTCACTTCATTTAAGCAAAAACATTATTGTGTATTATTTTCTGTTGGCATTGAGCAAATACCCCATGCCATCAACACTTCACATTAAATATATCTGTAGAACTTCTTATTCTCAAACTAGAGCAATGTGATATGTATATATATATTAGTTTACATCTCTCAAGAATGATCATTGAATCAATTGATCATTTTATTATTGTGGGACTTGTATAGTTGGTTGTTGTTTTTTTCCATTATAAAACTTTTTGTTGAACTAACAAGATTCATAGGATTGGACTTGATGGGATTGATCATTTTATTTTACTTCATTTAAGTAAAAACATTATTGTGTATTATTTTCTGTTGGCATTGAGCAAATACCCCATGCCATCAACACTTCACATTAAATATATCTGTATAACTTCTCATTCTCATACTAGAGCAATGTGATATATATATATATATATTAGTTTACATCTCTCAAGGATGATAATTGAATCAATTGATCATTTTATTCTTATTGTGAAACTTGTATAGTTGGTTGTTTTTTTTCCATTATAAAACTTTTTGTTAAACTGACAGGATTCATAGGATTGGACTTGATGGGATTGATCATTTTATTTCACTTCATTTAAGTGAAAACATTATTGTGTATTATTTTCTGTTGGCATTGAGCAAATACCCCATGCCATCAACACTTCACGTTAAATACATCTGTATAACTTCTTATTCTCAGACTAGAGCAATGTGATATATATATATATATATGTGTATAAATTTACATTGGCCCGTGTAAGGCATGAGGTACAGTATTTTTAAATTTTATATTTTAATAATTTTTTAAAAATTAATATATTATTTTATGAAATTGAATAAAATAAATCATTAGATATATAACCAAACGAAACCAAGCCTTAAGTCCTATCAAATGGGGTCGGCTATATGAATCCTTCTTCTCCACACGACCCTATCAAAGGCCATGTCGTTAGTCAAATTAAGTAGATCCATATTTCTATTTACAATACTAACCAACGTTAATCTAAGCCTACCTCGTCCCCTAACACTTGTATATACCGTTACAGCATCGCATCTCATAGAATTATATGGTAATAGAATCGTTAGATATATAATAGAATTATATGGTATGATATGTATCGTTTTTTAATTTGTTATACATCCAATGATGTCGATTCCAATTCTATTAGCATATAATTTTGGATGAATTTATGAGTTTTTAACTTTTTTTCTGAATTTATAAAATAAAAAAAAAAATTATGGTGTGTAACTTTTTTTCAACAGATAAATATAAAACAAATACTAAGATAATTCTTCCATCTAAAAAACACTACTATGATAAGTCACTAAACTAATAAAGAAGTAATATATATATATATATATATTTATATATACAAATAACTAATTTTATTAATACATAAATCATACTCACATAACAAATGATTAATTTTATTAATAAGTGAATCATTAAGTAAATGAACAACTTTTAATGATATGAAAAATATTTTTTAAGTAACCATTTTGTTAATAAATAAATCAAGAAATCAATTAACAATTTTTAATAATATGAGAAATATTTTTCAATAAACAATTTTGATAATTTATTATTACATAGTTTTTTTTTCTTGAATATTGTGTTAAATTAAAATTTATAACAACCGATAGTTATAATTTCTAGTATTATAAAACTGATTCATATTTTAAACAAACTTTATCGGTGTATTTGTAATTTGTTTAAAAATTTTATGTTTTATAATTAATTAAGAATGTTTGCGTAATTATAAAAAATCTTATTTCATAATTGACCGAGAATGTTAGCGTAGTTACGAAAAAACTTGTTATATAATTGACAAAAAATGTTTACATAATTACAAAAAAACTTCCACTCAACATGTAGGTCACTATTAATAAATTATGTAAAATACAAAGGCAAAATAAGAAAAGAAATGACAATATTTTATATATATATATAGAGAGAGAGAGAGAGAGAGAGAGAGAGAGAATTGGACAAATATTTTAACAGAATAGTAAATTGATATTCCCATGGAGTACTGAAACAAATAAAAAAAAAAATCACAACAAAAGTAGAAAATTACAAGCACATAATGGAGCTAGTTACTATCACAACTGAGCTGTTTAAGGCATCTTCCGCAAAAAGCTAATTATTTAAAAGCTCAAAAAGATATGTTTTTTATTATTAGCTTTTAACTTATAATAAATTACACCAAACATGCCCAACATATTATATAACTTCTCGGCTTATGGTAAATATTATTAGCTAGCCAAGATTTCAACACTAAATTTTACGTAAAATAATGTGAGCGCCATTTTGAGGTTGAAGGGTAACATGGAAGGAAGGTGTGTGAGTATAGGATGGAGAAAGCTCAAATAAGAAGTGTTGAAGAATCATTACTAAAGCCATTTTTGCTTCCAACATCGCAAAATTGTTCCCAATGCAAATTCGAGGACCCCAACCGAATGGCAAAAAGGATGCTTGTTTGTTCGTTGCCTGAGCAACTCCTTCAGAAAATCTCTCTGGGTTGAACTCTTCTGAATCTTCTCCCCAAAGGTCACGATCATGATGGACGAAGAGTATAGGTACCATGATGTTTGTTCCACAAGGTATCACCATGTCTCCCAACATTGTCTCTTTATGATTAACACGGTACATCATTATTGCTGGTGGATATAACCTAAGAATCTCGTTCAATATCATTGTTACCTGTAGATAACCAATTTTAGAAATTATAATCATATTAAAATTTAGGTGGGTGATAGTGCTACTAGGAATGTCATTGAAAAAGTGTTTTTTTTTTTTTTTCTTATAAAAAAAAAAAGAAGCAAAATCATTGATGTGTTTCTATACAAACACACACATCCGTATATATGAATATGTATGTACAAATAAACCCTACTATTCTCTCTCTGAACTTGCCCTACTATTCTCTCTCAATTTCTTCATTTTATGCTTCATTTGTCAGGGAAGTGAATTAATTTCCTCATCTTATTGCTGAAGTAGGAACAAGAAAGGTAAGGTGAAAAGGTACACGGTGGATAACTAATTGTACCTTCTCTACAGGTGTTGATGTTAATCCTTTGAAGACAGTTTGTATGCTGTGATTTCAAAATTTTAATATTGATTATTTACTTAACAAAACTAACTAATTTAAAAAGATAGATATAAATCCATCTCATGCCTACTCCAGAAATAACAAAAAAGTATAACGCATATATATACTTACAATCTTAAGGTGGTTTATCCCATTGTACTCTGGTTTATTGTTCCCAAAAACTTGTCGAACCTCTTCTCTTGCATGCGTTTGCCAGTTTGGATGTAAACTTAACATAATCATTGCCCAAGCGAGCAACTGTGCAGTAGTCTCTTGGCCGACAAAGTACATTAGCTTGCACTCCTTAATCACATCATCGATACTCATTCCTACATTCTTGTTTGCATGCTCGTTGATTTCTCTCAAGTTGGTTTTCAATAGTACACTCAACAAGTCCTCATCACCAGCTCCTCCCAACTTCATGGCTTTCTCCCTTTCGTCGATGACTCCCCTCACAAGAATTTGCACTTCATTGTTGATTGCTTTGATTCTCTTGTTTATCTTTGTTGGTAGAAACCTACAAATGAAAATTTATAGCATCGAAAAGGCATTGATAATAACAACATCAATATGTTATGAAAGAAACAATACTTTGATTGGTAAGAAAACAACCGAAATAATGTTTAGATTTTACTGTTTTTTGTTTACAAAAACATTAAACATGTTTATGTTTATTTTGCTAAAAATAAAAATAAAAAACATGCATGCTTAACACACATGGTTTCAAAAACTTAATTTAAAAACAAGGGGGTGGCTAGAGGGGTCGGAGATTGTGACTAGAGGTGGGGGTGGCCAGCAGTGGTGACAAGCAATAGGTGGTTGGAGGAGGTGGGAAAGGGAGGAAGGAATGAAAACTTGTTCAAAAACAGATGAAAGTAGCTTTTTCTTATATTGCTAGAATTTAGTAAAAAATTTAAATAATTAAAAAACAAAAAAACAAACAAGTTTTCCGGGAGTAAATAATGGAAAAGAAATATGCTATATTCATCTCAAGGTCGCATGAACCAGAACCTTTAAGTATAACAATTTAATACCCAATAATTATAGCTTTCAGATCTATGGTAAACTCAGTGAATCTCCTATCTATGAGAGCTATTTTAGGGGCAATTTTTTTTATTAGTAGTGAATAGAGATATTCAACATCTGAATACTAGTTGCAACTATTCTCAAGTAGTGATATTCTAGCATTTGAACAAGGAAACCAGCTATTCAACATCAATCAAAAACCATTCAATGTAATTAAAATATAAATTATTTCAATTATCACATATTTCAGATATACCTCCGTCCTGGAAAGCTCATTGACTGTGAAAGTTGAAACACAAGACTGGCTAGTTGCATTTGGAGTTCAAATATCCTTCTGCCTTCTTCATAGCTACTACCAAATGCTGTTCGAGCAATCACATTGGCAGCTAAATTTTGGAGATGAGGTGACACATCCAACTCACATGAACCCCCTTTTTCTAAGACCAACTCCTCCCATTTGCTCATCATCTCTGTACAACACACATGCATCGCTGGTAGCATGTGCTGTATAAAACACAGGGAAAATAATGCCAAGAAACTGTCAAGAACATAGCCCGACAAGATCAAACAACATATAGTTAAAATGCATCAAAAATTTGCTATGGCGCATGTGTGCGGGTCCTGATATTGGTACTAGTACATCGATATAGTTAAAAAAATTTAAAAATAAGGAAACTGGGCACGTTTATAAAAAAAATATTTATTTTTAATTTGAAATATTATATAGATTATTTAAATAAGCCTTCGTTTGAAATAAAAGGTTTTTGGACTTTTTAGCTAAAATAATCATAAAAAGATAAAATAGATTTTTTAACCCAATAAAATAAAATGTTACATTTAAACTATAATCATTTCATTTTTTCTTTTACAAAAGTCAAAAAAGCCAAAAAGACTATCACAAACAAGACTTTTTAGCTCCAGTCTAAAATAGTCAAAAAGTCTAAAAACTAAAAGCCAACCCACATCCCAAACGAAGCCGAAATTTGTTCGTTAAGATCCAACCTACATATTCACCCAACAAATAAAAGATCCAACTTACAATTCATATTTAATGCCAAAAATATAATAAAAATTAAAAATTAAATATCTATTAAATAACTTACAAACTAAAGCATACCCTTGTGCGATAGTTTTATGCTGTCTAACCATCATAATGTAGGTTATTAGTTCACGTCCCTTGTGGGGCGTGGGGGGATGGTTCTGTTGGTTCTGTTCCTTTCCCCTAAGATCTAGGTTAGAGTAGGTACTAACGAGTAATTAAAATTAAAAATAAAAAGTTGATTTTAAATTATTTTTTTTTTCATCAGCAAAAAAACTTTATTGATAAAAAGCACAAAACGTGCAAAAATTACATCAACAAAGCGGGAGAGTGCACTAAGCATCATAGCTAACCTTAACGATCTCAAATAGGTTGGCACCGCAAAGGGAGCACAATCATATGCTAGCACTAGCCCAAGATTGGTAAGAAACCAATCAGAAGCAACCAAAACAAGATAAAGGGAAAAACAAAAACAACAATACATCCAACAAAGCAACAACACCCAATGCAGCTCCAACAAATCTACCAAGCAGCCAATGTAGAACCAGCAGCAGTCTACCAGACTAGCAATAGAGTGCACTAAGCAGTAGCATTACAACTCCCTCCTACTAACAGCACAACACCATACAGCAGCAAGCAGCATCAATGGCATTACAAATCCCCTCCTACTATCTGCACAAACCAGAGCAGCCTCAGCCTTCCAAGTCTACCAACTCAACCCCCAACAAACACCAAGGAGTAAGCACAATCACCCAAGGTAGCCACATACTGCACCCAAGGTCACACTCTTACACCAGCAATTGATGTATCCATGCCTTCTATAATCATACACCCAAGATAGCCACATATTACACCTACCAGCACCCAAGGTAGAAACAGAACATATTGCACCCAACACAGAACCTCAATACCAGCAGCTGCTGTATGAAACAGAGGCTTTGTAAGAGCAATAAACCACCAGCATCTAGCATTAGCATTAGCATCCAGCTCTGAACTACAGCACACAGCCTATCTGCTTGCAACCTCCACTCATCCTCATACACCAACAGACCTCCACAGCCATGCAACAGACTAGCAGCCAGCCCACATCATACCCCTACAGACTCAAACATCATAACAAGCCCTTAGCAGCATACCATCAGAACTCTGCAGACTGAAGCAATCTTCCAAACCAAAACAGCCACAGCAACAGCTCTATCTTTATCAGCAGCAGCAACAACTCATTTTTTCCAGACCAAAAATAGCCACAACAACTCCATCTTCATCAGCAGCTCAGAACCTCTATTATTGAACCAAGACTCTACAACCAATAAACAGAACAAAAACATTCCCAACAGTAACTCTGCAGCAGCAAAATAGCAATATCTGGCATCTACCCAAACCCAGAAATGATGTTTGAGCAACAAACCATCCATCCTCAATCAGCACCAGGCAACCAGCCGGAGACACTTCCTAACTTGCTGCAAATTGGTGATCAACTCATGCACTGAATAGAAACAACCTCTAAACACATCTTTAAACCATAATACAACTCTCGACTTTATCAGTTCTGTCAGCTTGTCCAACAAAGGCTGTTTTCCATTAAAAACACACTCATTCCTCATCTTTCAAATCGACCAGAAAGCAGCTAATGGGATAGCCTTCCCAAGATTATCTTCAACCTTCCCCCATTTAAACCCACGCCACCAAACCAGTAAAGCCTCTACATTTTGAGCAGATACCCACCGCATACCCCACCACTCCAATAACTTGGACCATAATTTCCAAATAATAGGGCACAAAAGCATAACATGGTTTAAAGTTTCTACTTCCCCCGTATAAAAAACACACTCAGATCTAGCATTTTGATTCAAGATCCCCAATCTTTGAAGATATGCTCTTGATTTAATTCTACCTTTCCAAACAAGCCAACAAAAAAATTTTACTTTAGGGAGAGAGATATTCTTCCAAATGCACTCAGAAACATCAAAATCCTGCCTAGAAGTAATCCTTTTATATGCTACAGCAACATTGAACATACCAGATTGAGAAGCCTTCTAAACCAAAGAATTTGCCTTGTCTACCAAAATCGGGGGACTGCTATTCAAGAGCTCAATAAGTCTTTCTACTTCTAATTCCTCCCAGGCCCGCAATCTTCTCCTAAACCTCAGATCCCATCTTGACGTAGACCTTTTCCTTACAATCATCTGATCTAGAGAGACCTCTTTCTCCGTTGACAGCTCGAAAATTCTGGGAAACTCCTCCTTAAAACATTTTTCACCAATCCAATGGTCCTTCCAGAATCGGATTCTATTACCATTTCCCACTTCAACAACACAGTTACCCAGATAAAAACCGAACAACTGAGGGTTACTATCAGCCGTATTAAGAATATCACCCCAAAGTTTCGATCTCTGCTCTCCTGCCGCAGCAAACGGTAACCAACGCCCACTTGTGCTGCCATATTTGCTAATTAAGACTGATTTCCATAACGCCCGGTTTTCACACCCATACCTCCACCACCATTTAGCTAATAAGCAATCATTAACCATCCTCATCTTCCTAATTCCCAAACCCCCATTGCATTTGCTCTTTGTAACCTCCTCCCAATTTACCAAATGCAGCTTCTTCTTAACCTCTAATCCTCCCCACAAAAATCTAGCCTGGATCTTGTCAAGAATTTTTGCTACACTCACAGGCATTTTAAACACTGACAGGTAATATATAGGTATAGATGACAGCACAGCCTTCACCAGTGTTAATCTGCCTCCAAAAGATAAAAGCTTCCTTTTCCAAGAGGCAAGTTTTGCCTTGAATTTGTTGATCACAGGCTTCCAGGTACTTTTCCTCCTTGGACTTGCACCAAGAGGTAACCCAAGATACATAAAAGGCAACTTCTGGCACAAGCAGTTCAATTGTTTCGCATATATTTCCCCTTCATCTTCTGGGATCCCTACCACGCAAACATGACTTTTATGGAAATTAATCTTCAACCCAGATATCACCTCAAAACACCTTAGTATTCTTTTTATATTTTGCACTTCTAACCCATCTGCTTCACAGAATACTATTGTGTCATCTACAAATTGTAGATTACTGACATTCACTTCCCTATGACCAATTGCCACACCTCTTATGAACCCCAATGATTTAGCTCTTTGAAACAACATTTTCAAACCTTCCGCCACAAGATGAAAAGAAAAGGCGACAATGGATCCCCTTGTCTAAGGCCCTTTTCCGGACCAAACTCCGCAGTAGGAGACCCATTAACAAGAACAGAAATCCTGGCTGAAGATAAACACTCCTTCATCCAGCTAACCCACTTATCTTGGAAACCAAACTTCAACATTAAATCCAAAATGCACTCCCAATTTACCGTATCATAAGCTTTTTCAAAATCCAATTTAAAAATCAACCCCCTCTTTTTTTCTTTTCTTCCACCAATCAATAATCTCATTAGAGATCAACACCCCATCCAAAATATTCCTTCCACCCATGAATGCCGACTGAGCTTCACCAACAATTCTAGGTAAAACGCTCTTGAGTCTATTCGCAAGTACTTTAGATAAAATCTTATACATAGACCCAATGAGACTAATAGGCCTATAATCTGCAATTCCACTCGGGTTATCTTTCTTAGGAATTAATGTGATGAACGAGCTATTAATGCCTTTAGCCAACCTTCCATTAATATAAAAATCCCTACAAAATTAAGAATATCACCCTTAAACACTTCCCAACATTGCTGGAAACACAACATGTTAAAACCGTCCGGCCCCGGGGCTTTATTACCATCACTTTCTCTCACTGCCCTCCAGATTTCCCCCTCTGAAAAAGGTGTTATCAAACCAGTAAAATCTTGATCTGAACCAAGCTGCTTAAAGTTACCAAACAATTTGGGTTGAGATTTCCACTCTTCAGTAAATCTCCTCTGAAAATAATTAAACACCTCAAGCTTTACCCTTGGTGGCTCTTCATGAATCACCCCATTCACTTCGAAAGAGTTCAACATATTTCTATTTTCGCAAATAGTAGCAACCACATGGAAAAATCTTGTATTTTTATCTCCCTTCATATGCCAATTCATGCTTGATTTTTGCAGCCATAGCCACCCCTCTCTCCTACTAAGAGACCAAACCTCATTTTTGACTTCCCTTCTTCTCCTACTCTCCTCCTCATCAAGATTTCGAGATTCTGCCACTAAATCAATCCCATGTAGCTCCTCAACAGCAACCTGTAAAGCCATAGTAACATTCCCAAAGACTTCACTATTCCACTTTTTAAGGGCAAACCGCAAATTCTTGAGTTTTTTCATTACCACATACCCAACCCAACCTGATATATCTGAGTCGTTCCAAGATTTCTTTACAAACTCTCGGAATTGGGGATGTAAGGACCATGCATTTATGAACCTAAACGGCCTAGGACCCCAGTCCCTGCCATCCTCCATAAGCAGCAAAGGGCAATGGTCTGATAATGATCGCTCCAAACCCCACAATTTGAAATTAAATCTCTCCACCCACCTAGAGGACATCAGTACCCTATCAATCCTACTCCACCTTCCACCATCATTGGAATTACACCAAGTAAATTGTCTCCCCATCATAGGAAGATCTATGAGTTCCAAATTTTCAATAAACTGATTAAAATCCCTCATTCCTTTATCTCTTCGAGAACAGCCTCTTCTTTCCCCAAGGTGTCTTATTTCATTGAAATCTCCCACAAGACACCACGGATTATCAAAATCAGCCCTCAAATGTGACAGACTAACCCAGAACCGACTCCTCTGAGATACATCATTCGGTGTATAAATGTTAACAATAACACATTCAAAATTGGGTAAAATAGTACCTGCGAGGAGGATGCAATTCCTCAAACAACAGCACTGAGATAATCTAAATACATTAGTTTTCCAAATGCACAATAATCCACCAGCTGCACCCACAAAGCCGACATCCATAAAATCCATATCTACGTCATGCCAGAGTGACTTCACAAACGTTGTGGAAATACTTGTTTGTTTTGTTTCTTGGAGAAAGACCATATCAGCACCTTTTTGCTTGAGTAATAATTTTATCTGCCTCCTTTTTTCTGATCTGCCCAAACCCCTAACATTCCAAGAAATCAACTTCATTGGGAAACTACATATAACCCCTACAACCACCTGGCTTGAGCCTTCAATCCTGCACCCCGGCCTCCCTGTGGACCTCGACGGTCCTCTGTGCAACTTGTTCTTTATCAACAATTTACATGGATACTAATCTTTTAATCACTTCCTCCTCCTTTCCTTCAAAGCAAATTCCAAGAGCTTTGCCCAGCAGCATTGTTGCTTCTGCTTCACCTTGGATCGATTTCCCATTACATTTACTCTTACCACTCGAAGTTGATCTTGCAGAGGTTCCAGCAGTTGCTCTAAACACTGCCCTTCTACTCCAACTACCCATAACCACTGGTCCACCTTGTCTAATGCGTCTTCCTCCATTATCCTTCCTTCGTTGATCAACCATCCTACTTTTTGATGATGAGCCCACTTTTCGTATGCTTCCAGAAATATTCTGCAATCTCTTCCCCTTATCACCGATTTGTTTTCAAAGTTTAAATGTGGGCTAAATAGCTGATGACCCACAGCCCATACTACTTAGAGATAGTTTGCTACAGTCTTGGATTTGTGTATCTTCATTATTAAGGCCCAACCCCACCTGGCCCAAAACCTTACCATATGTCCTAACGGGCTCCCTATCCATATGGATTCCACTTAAAACAACTTCCAAATTTATACCTTGGTTCTAAAGCCCATCTACACTTAAATTCTCCATGTGACCATTCGCACCCTCAGTATCTGCCACCAACTCACCATTTCCATTAATAAGTAGGTGATCCTTCAAGATCTCTGGTGTATTGACATTGCATGCGTGAACAACATTTTGTCTTTCCAATCCCACCTGACTCGTCTCCTCAACTACCGAAACAGCACAATCTTGTAGAGGAGAAAGACTCGTATCAGTCCTGTTGGCTGCCGGCTAAACCCGTTGGGTGTTTGCCACCTCAACCTCAATAGCCACCTCCTTCTGTGCAACGACATCCACCTCAGCCTCATCTTTCCCTGAGTAACCACCATAGCTACTACACTGGTTTACCATTCCATTGTTACTCCATTGATCAACCTTTATCTGGTATGAGGCACAATTACATGCGTCGCCAATGGTTGTGATAACCACAACTTGTTCTTCACACACTCTAACTGGATAAAGAAAATCCCTACACTTAATATGAACCACAGAATTAATGGATGCCATCATCTTTGTTGTAATTCTGATCCTCTCACACCTGAAGGACAATGATCTGGTTGTTTCCTCATCTATGCTTATTACTACTCCCCACAATCGACCAATCTTGGTGAATGTATCTGTATTCCATAGGTTCAGAGGCACACCATAGCAACTTAACCACACTGTCCTTTCATGGTCAATATGAAGTCCATGCTCCCAATCTGACACTGATTTGCACCATTCATTGAGACACTCGATCAGACTTGCCATTTGGGATAATTTTTCCTCCTTCGATTTAAATGTCACCACAGCCATCTTACCACCCCCTTCCCTTACCATAATTTCCTTAGAGCCCCTCTCATGAATACTCCTCTGAAATTCTGAAAAAACAAAATAACTTTTAAGTCTGACTATGATACTTTCGTACAGCCATCCATTCCCTGCTTCCACACCCACTATAACTTGTCCTTCATTTCCTGACTTGCTCCCCTGAAACACCACTTTTGCAAAAGATTGAGGTCCAAGCCTCCCTTTAGTTGTAACTCCTTCGTTTCTTCCCCTGCCCTCCTCTATTCTGACTCCAACCTCATTCACCTTTTTCGAGTAACTGCTAACCGTAGACTTTCTCCGTGATTTCTCAAACTCTGCTTTCTTGACCCATAGTGCTTTATCATCACACCAT
Source organism: Camellia granthamiana (assembly GCA_036172215.1). Classification (NCBI taxonomy): domain Eukaryota; kingdom Viridiplantae; phylum Streptophyta; class Magnoliopsida; order Ericales; family Theaceae; genus Camellia; species Camellia granthamiana. The sequence goes on along the minus strand of CM069913.1, from coordinate 60,044,071 downwards.
AGACCATCAGCTTTTTGCACCGCTGCATTTGCAGCAACTGGGCACTCATACCTAACAAACCCAAACCTTGATCTGGTTAGCTTCCTCATTTTATTTGGCATGTACACATCTTTGACCACCCCAAACTTCATGAATATTGAGGACAAGCCCTTTGGATCCATGGACCAAGGTAAGTTGTCCACAAAGATGGTGAATAGCCCAGCCCCACTTCCTCGATTGCCTTCTTTCATGCTTAGATTTCTTCTTTTATACACCACCGGTTGCCATCCTCCTTCTTCTCCACCATCTCGCCGTTGCCATCCTTAAATTTTCCCTAGTGCTTAGTTTCTTGAGTATATTGTAAGTTTACTTATAAGTTATGTATAAGATTTTTCATATATGAATCCCATAAGCATTTAAAAAAAAAAAATAGCCAATAAATCTAACTTTACAAAAGAAAATACTATTTCTATTGGAAAAAGAGAGTAAAGCATAATAGTAAAAATTATACAAGTGATACACTTTAAGTCCTATATATTTGATAATTTGTTCCCAAAAAATTCAATTCTCTTATGATATATTTTATTCCAAGTTTACCCTACACTGTAAAATATATATGAATAACAATTTTATAAAAATAATAATTTATTTAAAAATATTTTTAAAATTTAAGAATAATCAAATTTTATTAAACAAAAGCTTATAAAATTCATAATTTTATCTCACAATTTGAAAAAAATATGAATTTTCAACAATATTATTTTCCACAATTTTTTAATGGAATATTAATAAAATTCACTACAACAAAAACATACTTTAGTGACACTACACTAGTGGCATATTTTTAGAAAATGCCACAAAAAATTATATTTAGTGGCACGTTTTTGAAAAATGTCACAAAACGACAAACATAAAAGACTCTAGTGACATTTCAATGAACAAGTGTCACAAAACTACAACAAAAACATACTTTAGTGGCACTACACTAGTGGCAAATTTTTAGAAAATGCCACAAAAATGATATTTAGTGGCACGTTTTTGATAAATGCCACAAAACGACAAACATAAAAGGCTCTAATGACATTTCAATGAACAAGTGTCACAAAACTACAACAAAAACATACTTTAGTGGCACTACACTAGTGGCATATTTTTAGAAAATGCCACAAAAATGATATTTAGTGGCACGTTTTTGAAAAATGCCACAAAACGACAAACATAAAAGGCTCTAGTGACATTTCAATGAACAAGTGTCACAAAACTACAACAAAAACATACTGTAGTGGCACTACACTAGTGGCATATTTTTAGAAAATGCCACAAAAATGATATTTAGTGGCACGTTTTTGAAAAATGCCACAAAACGACAAACATAAAAGGCTCTAGTGACATTTCAATGAACAAGTGTCACAAAACTACAACAAAAACATACTTTAGTGGCACTACACTTGTGGCATATTTTTAGAAAATGGCACAAAAATGATATTTAGTGGCACGTTTTTTAAAAATGCCACAAAATGACAAACATAAAAGGCTCTAGTGACATTTTAATGAACAAGTGTCACAAAACTATAACAAAAACACACTTTAGTGACACTATACTAGTGGCATGTTTTTAGAAAATGCCACAAAAATAATATTTGGTGACACATTTAGATAAATGTCACAAAGCCACAAACATATAAGGCTCTAATGGCATTTCAATAAAGAAATGTCACATCAATTTTATGGCATTTTATAAAATAATGACACAAAAAATTATGTTCGTGACATTTACCAACAGATGCCACTAAACTTTAGTAGCAATGACATTTTTTAAAAAATGCCAGGACACTAGGTAGGTGCAAATTACTTTTTATGGCACTTAGGTGAAAAGTTTCATAAACAAATATTTTATAGTATTTTGAGAAATGCCACTAAGTCAAAAACTTTCCAAGCTTATAATGGTATTTTTGAAAAAACAAAAAATGTCAATATATTTTTAAAATTTTTACAATGCAGTAAATGATTAAAAATAAATAAATTAAACTCAATATACACTACAGGAAAAAGCATATTCAACGACTAAATTTCCTGACAAAAAAAAAAAATTGGTCGCTGAAACTATAGCTTTCAGCAACCAAAACAGTATTAGTAGACAAAAGTAAAGCTTATTGGCGACTAAACAATTTTAGTAGCCAAAAGTCTACAATTGGCAACCAAAACTAAGTTTGGTCGCTGATTATATGGGTTTTAGTGACAAAAAAAATTTTAGTAGCCCAAAGTAAAACTTTTTGGTTACTAAAAAAATTTTAGTAGCCAAAAGTCTATAATTGGCGACTAAAAAATAAGTTTAGTCGCCAAAAGTGGTTATTTTTAGCGCGGGAGAACTAAAATCCTAAGGCGGGAATTAAATTTTTTGGCGACCAAAATTTTGGTAGCTGAAAGTGTATCTTCGGTGACCAAATCCGATTTTGGTCGGCAAAGTTAAGTTTTTTAGCAACTAAAAAACAATTAGTAGCCAAAAGTATAGAATTGGCGACCAAAAAAAATTTTTAGTCGCCAAAAGTGGTCTTTTTTTATTTTACTAGTAAATAGTTTATTTTACATAAATTATGTTCAATAAAATAATTATGTTTATACATATACTTTTGTATTAATATAGATGTATATACTATGGAAATAATATATGTTGCATATATAATCATATGGTGCTATAGAGGTGTAGTGGGAAGAGTGTGGTGTATAAGGTTTATAGTGCGGGAGGTTGGCGGTTCGAGTCTCTGCAAGAACAGATCAAATTATTCTACAATGAATTATCATCACAAATGGCACTTGATAGCGTCACGAATAGTGCCTACCATGACATTAAAGTGTCACTGAAAGGTTTTAGTCTTGATGGTGTAATGACACTTATAAGTGTCACTAACTCTTTTTTTAATGGCGCTTGATAGTGCCACAAATAATATCTACCATGACATTAAAATGTCATTGAAAGTTTTTAGCCATGATGGTGCAGTGGCACTTGCAAGTATCTACTGTGACACTCGTATCTACCGTGGCACCGATAGAAGTGGCACTTGTTCAAAATGCCACAAGACCAAAAAATGTCATTAGAAGAATAGTTTTGTGACACTTTCAAATGTCACTAAACTAAGAAAATGTTGCAGTGATTAGACACTTTGAATTTGTTTACCAATTTATTTTTGATCATGTGAGATAATAGAAAATGATTTATGATAGTTCTTTTGATCAAATTGTTCATAATTTTGTTTGATGTAATTTGTTTAATTTTGACAATTTAAAAACGTAGTATTGAAGTAAATTAAAATTGTTTAAACAGTTAGTAATCATAATAAAGCATACCATTAGGAAAAATTGAACTTCTTGGGAGCAAGTTATGAAAAATAACACTTAATTGTTAAATTTGATAGAATTCACTGATAATCTTGGTCACAAAAAACAAATATATATGTTTCATTTCAGTTTTCAGAATTTACTTTTCAGAAAATTCTACCTTTTCGTTTTCCATATTTTTTTGTTTTCACTAAATTTTTTTAATATTTTAAACTTTTTTTTTTAATTTTTAGACACACTTTAACATAAATACACTTAAAAAGTATATACTTGTGAAAAAAATCTTTTAAAAAATTCATTAAATACAAAAATTCAATATATTTTTCATATTTATGTATATTTATTAATTTTTAAAAATATTTTTCACAAATATTTTATAATTTAGATTCATCTAAGTAAAGTGTATCTAAAAAAATAAACAAACTATTTAAAATTTTAAAAATATTCACTAAAAATAAAAAACATAAAAAATAAAAATTTAATTTTTAAAAACTTGAATTAAAAAAATTAAATCCAAACACACTGAATAAGACCAACAACCTCATATCATACCTAAAATTGCCGACCTCAAATTAGCGCTCTACAGGTGTCCCTTTTTGTTTACATACAGTGATTAGGACATGTGTTTGAACACTATACGGTTCCTTTAGAAAGTGGGTTGGATTTTTAGTTTTTTGATTTTTTTTTTTAAAAAAATGTAATAATTATGAGTTAGATGTAATGTTTTGTTTTATTAAGTTAAAAATTTTATTTTATTTTGTTATGACTATTTTAATCATAAAAGTCCAAACCCACCCTTCCCAAACTAGCCCTATATTTGGCAATTTGGCAAACGTCACGACATGAATACGATATGATATTCCAACACAATAATTTTAAAAAAAATATAAAACACAACACGTGAGAATAGGCAAAAATGTTATTAAAAATAAATAAATAAATAACCGTTTCTAGCTGGATGCAAAACGACAAATGAAAAAAGAGAAAAAGTACCTTCAATTTCTCAAGATAGAAAGCAGGGTTCATAATCCTTCTATGCTTAGCCCATTTCTCACCCTCATAGCCAGCAAGACCAGAAAGTAGCAAGCTGAGGGTAGGACTTGGTGTTGGCTTTTTGAAATTATTGTTCTTCAGCAAAATTTCTTCTATTAGATGAGGCTCCGTTATCATTACTGTGGGACTCGTCCCTGTCCATATCACACACTTCTTACCTGCACATTATGAACCATCAACATAGTCTAGATTAGCAGGGTTGTTTGGAATCTACTTCAAAAAAAAAAAAAAAATCCTTCCACCTTTTTTTTTTCTTTTTTTTTATGAACAAAAATAATGGGAAGTCTTTTTTTTTTTTTTTTTTGAACAACAGAATAATGGGAAGTCTGAAATCTCTACTTTTTGCCCTTAAAAAAAAAAAAAAAAAAAAAAAAAAAAAGAACAATAAGCTAGCTTTGACAAGAGGATAGTAACAAACAACCATAACATATTGTGCCGTTTTGGAAATCAAAATAAAAAGCCACGTTTTTGTCAAAAGGTTCAAAAACGCAAGTGACAAAAACGCAACAAAATTGGTTTGGGAAGTTATAAAAACGCAAGTGTGAAATTACAAATTGAAGCCTATGACAAAAAAATAAAAAAATAAATTTCTTATGTTGGGTAAGGGTATTTTGGTCATTTTAATTTGATTTGACACCATAAACAAATATGAAACTAAAAAGTCAAAAGTCAACTTTTTATCAACTTCCCAAATCACTTTCCAAAAAACTAAAAAGCTTGATAAAAAACCAAAAATCAACTTTTTACCAACTTCCCAAAACACCGTCTTAAGCTTTGACAACAGGATAGTTTTTGTCCTCTGTCAAATTGTCTGACTTTCTGGCTCAATCTCACTGATGAAGAAAGGAGGGGAAAAAAAAACCAAATTTGAAATTAAATAATTTACCAACATTCATCTCTTGGTAGAATCTTCATCGCTCATTAACGAAGGAATTTTGTATCCCAGAATAAACCCATATCCTTGTCTTAATCTAAAAGGAACAAAAATTATAAATTATCACCCCTTAAAGTTTATTTAAAATATAAATTATCACCCCTTAAAGTTTTTTAATTTCATAATAAATAGTCCATTTTATCAATAAATTATCAAATTAATTAATAATTTTTAATGATATCAAAAATATATATTAATTAATAATTCAACTAATTTTATTGTTGTATAAGACCATCTCCAACGCTTTAGCAAATCTGATATCAAATTTGAATTTTGATGAAAATGTTACTGTTCATGGCTCCAACCGTTCACCAAACCGTTCACCAAAATGAGATTTCACCAAAATTTTCATCAGATCGACGCGGAAGAAATAAATTCACCAAAACACTGTTGCGGACCGTTGGAGAGGAGGACCCGGTCGACCAACCGGTTGCCCGGCTGGTTGACCAACCGGTCAACCAGTAAAAGGTTCAAACAGTTCAGCAAAAAATTCAAAAAATTCAAAAAAAAAAAAAAAAAAATTTTTTTTTGCCTAACCGGTCGACCGGCCGGTCGACCACCCAGTCGTCCCGAAAAAAGTTCAGAAAGTTAAAAAAAAAGTTCAAAAAATTCAAAAAAAAAAAAAAAAAAAAAAAATTTTTTTGGGCAAACCGGTCAACCGGCCGGTCGATTGGCCGGTCGACCACCCGGTTGTCCCGGGACAAATTTGATGAAAGGTGAACCGTTGGAGCATCTGTTATCAAATTTGCTGAAATGGATACTTTTTTACTCAGATTTGGTGAAAATTTTGAGTAAGCATTGGAGATGCTCTAAAAAACAGTTAAAATTTTATTTTTTAAATTAATTTTATTCAATAAAAAAATTTACAATTTTTAAAATTATAAAAAAATAATTCGTAGGAGTTTATTTGTAATTTATCTAAAAAAAATTCTAGTATGTAAAAAAATAGTGACGATGTACTTACAATATTTAAATTGTGAGTCCGAGATCTTGATTATGTTCGTAAGTTGGGAAGTGGCTATTTTGGAAAGATGGTTATAATCAATTTTTTAATGAAAAGCTGCTTAAAAGGAGCTTTTTTGTGAGAGAGGAAGTGGATTATAATCTGGGAAGTGGATTATAACCCACTTCCCAAAATAGGTCAAATCAGAAAAAATAAATAAATAATAAGAAATGATCGCATGGCTAAAAAAGTGGGCAGAGAAGGAAAGGAAAATGAGTGGAAGGCACTAATTAGTATCACCACTAATGATATGGTAGTAAGTCCCATCTACTGTCACAATGTTGTTGTGTCTTTTTTTTTTTTTGAAAAAGTGGATGTCACATTATTAGTAATTGCTTTAGAACACCATTTTTAATGATCTCTAGCATGGCCCGAGAAGGAAAATAGATACGAGGTTACTAAGATTTTTAGAAAATTTTAAATAGGATCTGAACTAACCTAATATTTTTAAATTAGATTTTTAAATAATTAATTTTTAATTTTGTTAAATTAAATTCTAATATTTTTATTTATTTTAAATATAAATCATACATCTATTTTTATTAGATAAATCTGACAAAAAAAATTAATAATTAAACTCAATGTAAATATACATAAAATGTCTAAATTAACATTTTTTATGAGTTTCATAACTAAAATATTTTTTTTAACCAATTTTACTTTAAAAAAATAGATAAATCATTTAAATTGAAAACAAATCCAAATCCAAATCCAAAGTATAAGACTTAAAATGTAAAAATTCAAAATTTATAATTTATTTTGTAACCTGACACAAATTCTGATAATTTTTTTTATAATTTGTCTTAAAGTATATGTACCCAATAAGTTGCGTAAACAGAAATATCAAACAATTTCAAAAAATAAATAAATAAATAAAACAAAAAACAAAAGAACCATAAGACTTTTTTTTTGTTTTTTCCTCCCCATTTCTCATCAAAATCATGTTATCCAAACAGAGTGAAACAGAAAAAAGAAAAAGTGACTCACCATACTTGTTGGCAATGTGATGGTGAAAGGGGAGGACTCGTGGGAGGACATTGTTATCGTGAAGATGGAGAGGTTTGGAGCAAGCTTGTCTGGTAATGCTCATCATATCTTTGATATCTCCATAGAAGAGCCTATATGGATTTCCATGGAGACCTTGCTTTCTCAGCAACCTCTCAAGTTTCTTCGGTTTCAACCATAACCAATTCAACACTTTCCATAACCCTAATACTCCAACAATCAACCCCATCCAGATCCATATTGCTACTGAACCACTAGTACTCCTCGCTTCCATTTTCAACGCCTTCAAGCTCTCTCTCTCTCTCTCTGATCTCCTAACTTCAACCTAACAAATGAGGGACCTCTTTTTATGCCTATTTGGTGATCAGAAGTCCTAACTTCAACCTAACAAATGAGGGACCTCTTTTTATGCCTAGTTGGTGATCAGAAGGCTTTTCAAATTTTTGTTTCAAAAGTAATTCCACGTATACCAATTAATGTATTAATTAATGTATCGATCGGGATTGTTTGGAGTGTTTTAAATAAATGTATTTTTTGTCTTTTTAGACTAAAAAATTGAGGAAGAAAATATGGATGTTTGGGTTAACTTTTTGACTTTTTATGTAAAAATGTGTAATAAAAAATTGTAAAAGTTGATTTGTAGGGAAAAATTAGGATTGGGAGTTGTGCAGCCATAATTGTTGACTTTTGGTGAATAATGTTAATTTTTTAATTTTTTGAGTAACTTTTTGACTTTTTGACTTTTTTGTAATATGCCAAAACTTTTTGACTTTGACATTATTATTTATCTCACTCGTTAAGTAGATTATAAATCTTAAAAATTTCTATCACATCATTAATAGATAAACTAATTGATACATATAGGCTTGTTTTGGGAAGTTGGCTTTTAGCCATTTTTTTTGGTTTATAGCAAAAGTCAAAAGTTGGCTTTTTTGAATTTTTTTTCATTTGGGAAGGTGGTTTTTAGCCAAGGGTGAAATTACAATTTTACCCCTCATGAGTCAAAATATGCTACATAGGTGAGATTGTAATATTTTAAACTAAATAGGGGTAGTTTGGTCATTTAATTATGATTTGACATCATAAACAAATATTAATCAAAAAAGTCAAAAGTCACTTTTACCAACTTCCCAAATCATTTGTCTAAAAAAGCTAAAAGTTTGGTTAAAAGTCAAAAAGTCATTTTTTACCATCTTCCCAAAATAAGCCATAATATTATTCAACAACACTGCTGCATATCTCCAGTGGGGGTCGCACCCCCAATGAGGTGTCGCGCCCCCACTGGCTGAAATCTAAAAAAAAAAAAAAAAAAAGCAATTCTTTTTTGATCCAATTATGGAGTGCCACCTCACTGGGGGTCGACTCCCCGTGAGTGTATGAGGCATTTTTCTATTATTCAAACCTTATGATGCACGAGAAAATATCACAAGAAGCGATTCGGACAAAAACAAAACTCGTTTCTTTTTGAAGAACTATTTCGGGTGCATGGTTGTGCGTTCAAAATACCTGTTTAGTTTAATTTTAAAATCATAAGCTAAGTGTGAAATTATATTTTAGATTATGAGTTTTGAGGTGAAGGTTGAAAAAAAAAAATTTATCTTGTTTAGGGTGATCTAAATAAGAATATTTTTTGTCTTTTTATAAAAAAATATGTAAAAAAGTAGAAGGGTGATGTGATGAAAAAAAGATAAAAAGATGGATTATTTAGGGGATGCCAAACCACCCTTAAATTATAAATTTTAAAAACAGTCTGAATTTTGAAAAGAGTTTCTATTTATATTTTAAGTATTGAGTTTTATTTTAAAAAATTTTGTATTTATTTTTTTATATATTTAAAAAATTCCTTAATTTTATTTTTTTGGCTAAATATTTTTTATTATAAATATTTTTTTTAATGTGCATTGTATTTATTACATGTGTGTCCTATATTTTTTTAAAATATTTATAAATATAAAATGAGTTGTATTTTTTTATTTTAAAAATATAATTCTTATTTTAAATATTTTATTTTATTTTTTATATTTTAAAAACTTTTTAATTGCCCATATATATCTAAATCATGACAAATTATTTGACCAATACTTAAAAAAATAACAAAATATTTTTTTGAAAAAATAAAAAATAATTTTAAAGAAAAAATTAAAAAAATTGAATTCTTTTAAATAGAATTTTGAAAAGAGTTTGATTATGAGTTTTGAAAAGAGTTTTTGAATTGATTTTGAATTCTGTTTTTGTTATGAGTTTTGAAAATAATTTTTAAGTTGAGTTTTGAATGTGTTTGATTATGAGTTATAAAAAGAGTTTCGAAATTTTTGGATCGAAATCACGATTCCAAAACTAAACCAAAATATGTTAATTATGGATAATTTTTGAATAATTTAGTCTGAGTACGTAAAACAGCCAACACATAAAAAGGCCGCTCGGATCCCTTATGACAATGAATCCTATTTTGAATCGTTTAAATGCTATGTCGTTCCCCTCAAGCGACGCGTTGCGCCTGCCTCCAGATGTTTCGAAAAGTGAGCAAGAGGTACCGCATCAACGCCTGAGTGCGATGAAAAATAGGCAAAGGTTCCCGCATTTTTCTGGACGAGCGCTGGTAAAGAAACTAGTCCAAGACTATACATTTAGGGTAGCCACTTAGAATATAGAAACCTTAACTAATAAGATGATGGAATTGGTAGATGTTATGATTAGGAGGAGAGTTAGTATAGCATGTGTACAAGAAACTAAGTAGACAAGTGAGAAAGTTAGGGAAATTGAGGATACTGATTTTAAACTATATTATAGTGGTAAGAATAGACATAGGAATATGGTGGAAATCATAGTTGCCAAGAGTCTTGTGGAAAATGTAGTGGCGGTCATTAAGAAAGAGGATATGATTATGTTAGTTAAACTAGTTATTGAAGGGAATATAGTGAACGTTATTAGTGCATATACCCCTCAAGTAGGATTAAATGGTCAGGCTAAGAGGGATTTTTTGGAGCAAATGGATGAGATCTTACAGGAAATACCTGAAGGAGATAATCTAGTTATAGGTGGAGATTTCAATGGCCATGTAGGCATGGATAAACTAGGTTATGAAAGAGTGTATGGTGGATACGGTTTTGGTGATAGAAATGAGGTTGGAGAGAGTATCTTAGATTTTGCGCTGACTTCTAATCTGGTAGTGGCCAACACTATGTATAAGAGGGAGGAGCATTTAATAACCTTTAAGAGCCTAAAATGCAATGATTGTAAGGTGATTCTTAGAGGGAGCCTGGCCTCTCAATATAGAATTTTGGTACTAGATTTATGTTTTAAAAGGCAATACCAAGCTAGGAAGAGTGGTAGGCGTCGTAAGACAAGATGGTGGGATCTAAAAGGAAAAAAACTAAAAATATTTTAAGAATAAAATGGATAAGGAAGGTACTTTGGTCTTAGAAGATGATGTTAACACTATGTGGAACTCAATCGCCAATTGTATGAGAATCTCAAGAGAAGTGCTTGGAGAGTCGAAAGGAACGAGACCCAGCTCTAAGGAAACTTGGTGGTGGAAAGAAAAGGTTCAAGCAGTAGTTAAAACAAAAAAAAAAAAAAAAAAAGTACTTTAAAAAGTGGTAGAAGGATAGAACTGAGGAAAACCTTAAGGGCTACTGATTGGCTAATAAGGAGGTCAAAAAACTAATGAGAGAGGCTAAGTTGAAAGCTTATAATGACCTATACACTAGACTAGATGGTAAGAAGTGAGAGAAGATGGTATACAAACTTGCTAAGATACGAGAGAGGAAAATAAGAGATTTTAATCAAGTTAAGTGCATTAAGAGTGAAGATTCTAAGGTATTGGTGAATGATGAAGAAATTAAGGAGCGATGGAAGAACTATTTTGAAAAATTATTAAATGAAGAACATGAAGGTACGTCAATAGAAGAAGAAATAGCTAATAGTACGATAAACTAAAACTATCGGTTCTATTGCAGGATTAGGAACTTTGAAGTGAAGATTGCACTTTAGAAGATGAAATCAAATAAGACTTTAGGACCCTACGATATCCCTATTGATGCTTGGAAGTGTTTGGGTAAAAAGGGGGTTGTTTGGTTGACTGGGTTGTTTAGTAAAATTTTGTTGACTAGGAACATACCAGATGAGTGGAGGAAGAGTATTTTAGTGTCAACCTATAAAAATATAGGAGATGTCCAAAATTGCAACAACTATAGAGAAATCAAATTAATGTGTCATATAATGAAAGTGTAGAACAAGGTAATGTAACGTCGATTGCGAGATATAATAGAGGTGTCAAAAAATCAATTTGGGTTTATGCTTGACAGGTCAACAATGGAAGCGATCTATCTTTTGAGGAGAGTAATAAAAAAAGTATAGAGAAAAGAAAAGAGACATTCATATGGTGTTTATCAACTTTGAGAAAGCATACGATAGAGTGCCTCGGATATAATATGGTGGGTGTTAGAGAAGAAATGGGTGATAAAATGTTACATTGATGTGATTAGGGACATCTATGAAAGGGTGGTGACCACTGTCAGATCACCTACTGAAGAGACAAATGAATTTTCTATCACTGTAGGGTTACACCAAGGATCTACCTTAAGTCCTTATCTTTTTGCTTTAGTTATGGATGACTTGACAACAAATATTCAGGATGACGTGCCATGGTGTATACTTTTTACAGACGATATCGTGCTAGTGGATGAGACTCGAAAAGGAGTTAACACAAAGTTGGAGATTTGGAGAAAAACACTTGAATCTAAAGGATTCCGGATAAGCAGAACAAATTAAGATAGAGTACATGGAATGTAAATTTAGTAACAGTAACAATGAAAGCAGAGGAAAAGTGAAGATTGAGAGCCAAGAGCTGCCTAAAAGTGAACATTTTTGTTATTTAGGGTCGATTATCACAACGGTGGGGGAGATTGATGCGGATATGACCCATAGGATTAAGGCGAGATGAAATAAGTAGAACAGTGCGTCTAGGGTACTGTGCGATAAACGAATACCCACTAGACTAAAAGGTAAGGTCTATAAAACGGCTGTTAGATCAATGATGTTGTATGGGACGAAGTGTTGGGCAACCAAGAAACAACATGTAGATAAGAAGAATATGGCTGAGATGAGGATGTTAAGGTGGATGTGTGGCAAAACTAGACAAGATAGAATCAAGAATGAGTGTATTTAGGAATAGATAGAAGTAGCATCGATAGAAGATAAGCTAAGAGATAATCGATTGAGATGGTTTGGTTATATTCAATAGAAACCAATAGAGACAGTAGTGAAGAGATGCGAAGTAGTGATGGTAGATGGAAGTTTTAAGGGGTTAGGTAGGCTTAGATTAACAGTGGCTAGTGTTGTAAATAGAGATATGGATCTACTTAACGAAATGGCCTTTGATAGAGCTACGTGGAGAAGAAGGATTCATGTAACTGATCTCATTTAATGGGACTTAAGACTTAATTTGGTTGGTTGGTTGGTTGGTTGGTTGGTACGTAGTATTACTGAAAGTTTAAACACTCAAAACAATATTTTTAAGTTTTTAACTTATACTTTTTAATTAATTTTTTATTTTTTATTTTTTTTTTGTACTTTTTACATTTACAATAATACTTTAAAAAGAATAAAATTGTGAATTTTTTTTAATAAAAAATATAAAAATTTAATACGTTTTTATAATTTTTTATACTCCTAAATATTTTAATTTTTAAATATATATAGATTAAGGGAAAATTATACAATAATCTTGGGGTATCACGTGGTCATATTCTCTTACCAATCACCATTCATTATATCCTTTTACATTCCTCAATCACTGTACGGGAAAGAAATAAACCTTCTCGTATAATCCTGTTGATCAAGATTACGCTCCTTCGTACGACGTCGCTTTACTTCCTGAAAACACAAACGTGAGCTAGCCGGCGAGTGTGTGCCGGATACCTCTCCGATGCCTAAGTCAGAAAAATAGACAAATAGACAAAAAGCTCTGTGAATTCGGGAATCAAAGTTGTGTTACCTCTCCATAGGTGATGTTGTGAGTTTTTATAGGTTCCGCATGGCACAATCCTAGTAGGACTCTTACTCCTCCATGCAGAGTCCTCCTAGGAGTCATACTCCTGAAAGATAATGCTTATCATTCAACACCCTCCTCACTGTTTAAACCAAGTGAGATGGTTTTACCATGGTCGGACTCCAATATGACCGAGGTAAGCAAGGCTATACCAAGCTGCAGAATAGACCGAACTACACTTAGTTCGGTTCTTCCTTTCGCTGCTCTTACCTCGGTTCCTCCTGCACAAACCGTGCTAATCATAGTGTTTGTTTAGACTGTGCTAACAATTGGCTACGTCTGACCGAGCTAGCCGTACTATGCCACAACCGGGCTAACTCAGCGAAGTAATCTGGCGACCGAGCTATCCGCAGTGCTCTCCTGGACCGAGATAACAATAGGCTCTCTGGGGCTGGCCTAACTTCAAGGCCTTCTGGGACCGGACTAACTTCAAGGTCTTCTGGGACCGGACTATCTTCAAGGCCTTTTTACTTAGCCCTTCGTATTGTGGCCCACAACGGCCTATTACCCAGCTCGGCCCAATATTTATATAAATTACCCTCTCAATTGCCTCTTCATTCCATCTGCATAGCATGATTACCAGCCGAGCTAAAAAAAACTCTCTAGCCTTTCCAGCCGAGCTAGGTTTATACCAGGCTCTATCTGTCCGGTTAAAACGTCTCTTCAATTGTTGTAACTGAACCGCTTCCCATTCCGTGTACACGTGGCAGATTCTGATTAGCCAGGCGTAGCTGTCACGCCGTCTTCGTATCTCGTGAAATTTGAACAGTCCTGCTCTTTTTGTCCGTCCTTCTACACAAAACAAACTTTTCATTTTGAATCCACCACTACACTATTCAATTCCTTCATTCTCTCTCTCTGTGTCTCTATTTTTTCAACCCCTAAGCTTGCTGAATTCGTGGTCTTCGCTGTTGTCGCTTCCATCTTCAATTTTTTTGCCTTAATCTAGTAAGTAACTCAACCTTTTAATTCCTTTTGGTTGGTTTCGCACCTTTTTTGCAATACATTCCTTAGTATTCACATGTTTTTCCAAAACACATTACGTTTGCTTCTATTTTCTGCTTAGCTTTGTGCTTTCTGAAAGAAAAAACTTAGTAATAGAACCACTTGGATTCTCGAAATATTCTGAGAAACACTAGTTTTGATCCAAAATCAAACACCAACCGAAATAAAAACTAGTTTGTTCTAGATGCAAGCCCAGCAAAACCGAACTGAAACGCGCTTTTCTCGTAGTCTACCATAAGTCAGAGTATCTTTTGCTTCTCTTAGCCGAGCTACCAAACCGGACTAGGCTTTGCGAAGCACCACGCTTAGAAAAATTGTAACTACTTGACCGGGCTAAAACTTGGGGCTGAACCAGCTTCCCTAGTCAAAAACCGGACTAAGAACGCTGCCCCAAAGGCTCAACCAGTGCTAAAGCCCTTTCTCCAACCGAAATAAAAACTCCATAGTATCTTTCATAGCTGAGCTAGGACTTCATTTATCTTGCCTTTGTTTCTTTTAGCACGGTCCAACGGTCTGTACTTAACACCTTTGTTTTTTCACTTTGCAGACTTTAGGTTGCCCAGGCACTCCCTTGAGCGCTCAACCGAGCTACACAGCACCTTTCTTTGACCGAGCTAACTCCAGTTTAACTTATTTATAACTTAAAACACAAATGGGATAGTATAGGTTTTTAGTTAATTCACCTGGTGCAATGGTTGAATTCCGAAAGGATTATAACATCCCCGACGATGTTCATCTCACTTTAGCCGAGCTAGATGTCCCACCTTGGGGAAACCCTGGTTTTGTTCCCTTTACCCTCCTTTCCATCGTAGAAACCGGCCTAAGATTCCCTGTACAGCCTCTCCTTTGTGAATTCCTTAGGCAAAATAGGATATGTCCTACCTAGCTCTCCACAAATTCATACCGTATAATAAATGACATAGTCGAGCTAAACCGCCAGGCTGGTATTAACCTCGGTTTAGCTGAACTTTTCCACCAATATTCCATAGGATCAAAAGAAGATGGCTGGGTCTACTATTTGAGAATACGACGCCGCCGAGAAAAAATAATCAAAGATACCCCGAACAAAGATTTAAACGATAATGATTTCTTCTGGGTATTTCGGAATTTTGAAGATCACCAAGTCCAGATCCCTGGTCGTAGAATAAACTGGAATAAAGGAACCCCCGGTATAATTTCTTCGGTTTCTTTGCCTGTTTCTCTTTATTTCGATCTCTAATTCCTGAACCGGTCTAACTGTTTGCCTTCTTTCTGCAGATTCAGCCCATCTCAAATCACTGTATAGCTACCCCAACTTAGGCGTACTTCGTGCCGCACTACCATATCCCGAAAGAAGTTGGGCCAAGCTACTGAATTTTGAACCGACGTATAGATACAGCAGTCAACGAAAAGCCAGAGTAACAGACTTATTGCTGGAAGCCTCCCCCGAACCGGATCCGTCATTGCCTCAAATCAACTTGGTCCGAACTACCGCTGAACAAGAGATGGCAAAGAGGAATAGAGTAAGGGCCTTGCTAACCGAAACACACCAAGCCGAGGTACCACAAACCGGTCAATCCACTAAGGCCGTGGTAGCTCTTCCATCTCAACAACCCTCCTCATCTCGTCCAAGCAAGCGTGCTCGGACTACCCCAACCGAGCAACGTCTTGTCGATGAAGACGAACCATTCTTCCACCAAGCCCTCCACCGAGTCCGCAACCGGAGCGTTCCGACAGGGCTAGCTCCTCCAAGTCGGCACCCAAAATCACTTTCCAGAACCGAGCTATTCAGGACACTGATTCAGTGGTTGTTGAGAAAGATCACTTAATGGCATTCAATCTTGCCAAGAGTGTTTGCCTTCCAGCAGATATGGAGCACCACAATCATTTGACCGAGCTGAAGGCCATCCGCTCGGCCACAAAATCCATGGTGCTTGTAAGTAGCTTCTTCTGTTAATCTTTCTAATTTGCACAACTTTTACCTCGGTTTGATTACAAGTTTTCCCATTCTTTTGCAGGCCATGCAGAAGAACCACATCGCTCATAAGCGTGTGCTGGAACTTCGCAAGACTATAAGGCAAGCCATGGCCGAAGTGATTGAAAAAACTACCGAGCTAGAACCAGCCAGGAAGCAGATAGCCGAGCTTCAATCCGAGAATGGCCGTCTGACTGGATTGGTTAGCTCGGCCGAAGCAGACAAGCAAGAGGCTGCGGCCGTGATAAAAGACAAATACTTGCGGGAGCTGGCCAAGCTTGAAGGAAAGAAGAACGCCGAGATTGAGAAACTGAAGAAGAGTGCGGATGACGCCGAGCTCCGGGGTTACAAGGAGGGGGAGGCGACTTACATTAAACAATGTGAAGCTGCCAAGGATCTCTTCTTCAAATGTGGGTGGAGGGCGGCTGGAGTGCAGCTCGGTCACGGTCCAGAGACCGAGGTCTTCAACGCTCCCGCATACTTCATACCGAGCTCCATGGCGGAATATGCTGCTGCCCTTCAGCAACAATTTCTTGAGGATTCAGATGATGAAGAAACCGTGCCCAACGATACCCCGATTGTCAATGACCCTGTCAATCAGTCAGTTCGGTCGGAGCCAATGGTGGAAGACCTGACCAACGAGCTGCCTACTGAAACCGTGCTTCCAACCGAGACCGTGCTACCAAATGAAACCGGGCTCCGAGTTGACCTTGATGCTGATCTTGATGATCTATTTGCCTGATTTTGTACTTCTCTTCTTGTTGCTTGATTTTAGTATTTTCTTCTTTTTGTTGGACAAAAAAGTTTGTAACCAGAGTGTGTCCCCAACTATTGTAGCTCTGTTTTGCTTTTGAATGAAAAACCTTTCATCTTTCTATTCGGTCTGTGCCATACCTGCATTCACTTTGTATACAGACTAACATTTTCTTGCCGAGATAATTATCTTGGTCTTAATCTTGCAATATAATTATAGCTGCCAACCACTCTTTAGCCGAGATACCTATCTCGGCTGAAGAGTACTAAGAGTTGGTTCAGTCCAGCCAACCACTCTTTAGCCGATATCCTTACTTCAGCTGAAGAGTACCAAGTGTTGGTTTAATCCAGCCAACCACTCTTTAGCCGATATCCTTACTTCGGCTGAAGAGTACCAAGTGTTGGTTTAGTCTAGCCAACCACTCTTTAGCCGATATCCTTACTTCGGCTGAAGAGTACCAAGTGTTGATTTAGTCCAACCAACCACTCTTTAGCTGATATCCTTACTTCGGCTGAAGAGTACCAAGAGTTGGTTTAATCCAGCCAACCTCTAAATTGGTTATTCCTGCCAATTTAGAAAAATGTTTGGTTCTTCCTGCCAAACGTCCTGCAGCCTGGATCCTTATCATGGGCTTAGGAACGGTGTTGGTTTGTCCAGCCAACTTCTAGATTGGTTTTTCCAGCCAACCTAGAGTAAAGTGTTTGGTTATTCCGACCAAACGTCCTGCAGCCTGGATCCTTATCCTGGGCTTAGGAAGGTTCGCAGTTGGTTTGTCCAGCCAACTTCTAGATTGGTTTTTCCAGCCAACCTGGAGTAAAGTGTTTGGTTATTTCGACCAAACGTCCTGCAGCCTGGATCCTTATCCTGGGCTTAGGAAGGTTCACAGTTGGTTATTCTGGCCAACTATGTTTTTAATGCCCCTAACTCACTAAAACAACTTTTACAGAATAAAACACTTATACTGAAAAGAAAACTACTTGTTTTATTGGGGAAAGAAAAATTACAGGAATTCTAAAAAAAAGCTAAAAATAAAATAGTTTGAGATTGGCAGTATTCCATGGCCTGAAAATGGCTTTGCCGTCCTCGTCTTCTAAGTGGTATGCCCCTTTGCCTGCTAATCCAACCACTTTGTAAAGTCCTTCCCAATTGGACCCTAACTTGTCATCTCCCGGTACCATGGCGTTTCCCATCACTTTGCGCAACACCCAATTGCAGATCTTGAATTGCCTTGGATGCACTGTTTTGTTGTATTTCCTGAATAACTCTTGTTGGTATGAGGCAATGTGAACCAGTGCTCTTTCTCTTTTTTCTTCTGCAAGGTCGAGCTCCAATGCTATGGCTTCGCCATTTAAGTCTGGATCAAAATTTTCGCTTCGAATTGTGGGGAGGCCAACTTCTAGTGGGATTACTACTTCCATACCATAGGCTAAAGAGAATAGAGTTTCCCCTGTTGACCGTTGAGGTGTGGTATGGTAGGCCCATAAAACATGAGGGAGCTTTTCCACCCATTTGCCTTTTGCTTGTTCTAACCTCTTCTTCAATCCATCCAAGACGACCTTGTTTGATGCTTCTGCCTGACCATTTGCTTGGAGATATGCCGGTGTAGAATTGTAGAACTCTATCTTATACTCTTCACAAAAGCCTCTAAAGATTCTGCCGTCGAACTGAGTGTCGTTGTTTGATATTAGGGCTTTTGGTATGCCAAACCGAGTGATGATATTCTGCCAGACGAACTTCTTCACGTCTTTTTCCCTAATTGATGCCAAGGCTTCTGCTTCTACCCACTTTGTGAAGTAGTCGGTTGCTGCGAGAAAGAACTTCCTGTTGCCTGATGCTGTTGGAAGTGGTCCTACTATGTCCGGGCCCCACATTGCGAAGGGCCATGGGCTGGTTAAGGGTAGAAGCTCTCTGGCAGGTTGATGTATTTGGTGTGTGAACTTCTGACATTTCTCGCACTTCTTCACAAACTTCTCTGAGTCTGCTTGCATGTAAGGCCGCCAATATCTTTGCGAGATTGCTCTGTATGCTAGTGACCTTCCCCCTTGATGCCTTCCGCACACGCCTTTGTGTATTTCGAACAAAAATGCTTCAGCTTTGCTGGTATGAACACACTTTAGGTAGGGTCCTGAGAACGATTTCTTGTACAATGCCAAAGATGGGGAGAGCCAAAATCGTTATGACTTTGCTCTTATTCTGTTGGCCACTTTCTTTTCTTCCGGTAGGGTGCCATCTTTTAAGAACAGTATGATGGGATCCATCCAAGAAGCGCCTAGCTCAGCGCAACATACCTCTTCTGCTTCGGGGTCTTCAATGCTTGGTCTAGGTAGGTAGTCAATCAGCAATGGATGAGGGATGGAAGTATCTACCATTGAAGCAAAGCCTGCTAATTCATCTGCTCTGCTGTTTTCCTCCCTGCCGATTTGTTCTATTCTGACTACTTCAAATTTCTTGATTTCTGTTCTGACCAACTCTTGGTACTTAGCCATCCTGTCGTCATTTGCTTCGTAGTCGCCTGAAATTTGGTTTACCACCAGCTGTGAGTCGCTGTAAACCATTAGCTCGATGGCCTTTATGTAGAATACTGATTTGAGGCCTGCAAGAAGCGCTTCATACTCCGCTTCGTTGTTTGATGCTGGGAAGCCAATGTTGAATGCTTGCTCCACTACTAGGCTGTCTGGGGAGATGAGGACTATGCCGAGTCCTGCTCCATGCCGGTTGGATGCTCCATCCACGAAGAGTTTCCACATCTCTCAACGAATAATTTCCAGCAAGTGGAGGGATCAGATGATGCCTTGGGGTCCAGAATGTTGCTGGTGTTTTCTTCAAGGTCCATGCTTGCTGTTTGCCCCTCGCTATCTAATGGTACCAAGTCTTTATTTGTTGGTGAGTCTTAGCTTGGTGGAGCATGGTTTGCTTCTTCCTTGCTTTCTTTATTCTGGTCTGCCTTGGGGTCTGACTGAGTATCCTGTACCAGGGGTTGCGCTATTCCGGTGTCAACTTCCATCCCTAGTTCGGTTGTGTCAGTCAGGTCGACTGGGCAGATATGATGACTTCCTGGGGTAAATTCAGCGACGAAGTCTGCCAAGGCTTGAGCCCTTATCGCGGTCCTGGGTTGAAACTTGATGTCATATTGTCCCAACTCTACTGCCCACTTCAAGATTCGCCCAGAAAAGTTTGCCCTTTCAAAAAGAGCTTTTAACGGGAAAGCTGTGAGGACGACTATGGTGTGGGCGTGAAAGTAGTGCGACAGCTTCCTTGAGGCCATCATCAAGGCTAAGGCCAGTTTTTCCAGTGGCAAGTACCTTGTTTCGGCGCTCAGTAATGTCTTGCTGACATAAAAGATAGGCAGATGTTGGATTCCTTCCGCACGGACCAACACTGCGCTAATTGCGTGCTGTGAGACTGCCAGGTATAGGAAGAGTTCTTCTCCAGGTATTGGGGTGACAAGCAGTGGTGGGGAAGACATGTATTCTTTCAGGCTTTCCAGAGCGCGGTCGCATTCTTCATTCCACTCAAGTTTGGCCTTTAAAGCATGAAAAAATGATCGTAGTCTGTCTGACGACCGGCTTATGAATCGATTGAGCGCAGTCGCCATGCCGGTGAGATACTGCACTTCTTTTACTGAATTAGGCCTTTCCAGATCCTGAATAGCTTTGATCTGGGAGGGGTCTGCCTCTATACCCCGGTTGGTCACCAGGAAGCCCAGGTCCTACACCGAACGCGCACTTAAATGCATTAAGGCGCAACTTGTGCCTCTTCAGAATCTGGAACATCTCACCTAGGTCCCTTAGACAGTCGTTCTTATCCTTGCTCTTGACCACCATGTCGTCGATGTAAGCCTCCATTGTTCTGCCTAACAACGGCTCAAACATCTTGGTGACCATTCTCTGGAATGTTGCCCCTGCGTTCTTTAGGCTAAAGGGCATGACCTTGTAGCAATACAGTCCTCTTGGAGTTGTAAAGGACGTGACCTCCTGGTCTGGTTCGTACATGGCGATCTGATGGTAGCCTCTGTACGCATCAAGAAAGCTAAGTCGGTTGTGTCCCCCAATTAGGTCTACCAGTTGATCTATCCGTGGTAGGAGGAAGCTGTCCTTTGTGCATGCTTTGTTAACTGTCTTGTAGTCGACGCAAACACACCATTTACCATTCTTCTTTGGCACTACGACTGTATTGGAAATCCATCTGGGGTAGTGCACCTCTCTGATTGCTCCTGCCTCTAGCAGGTTTCCTACTTCTTCCGCCACTATCTCGGCGTGGTGGAGTGCCGATCTGCGGGTGCGTTGAATGATTGGTCTGGCAGTTGGGTGGACGTTTAATTGGTGACAGATGAAGCGTGGGTCAATGCCTGGCATGTCGTACGGTGTCCAGGCGAATACTTCGATGTTAGAGGTCAAGAATTCCATGACCTCTATTCTCTCAGTGCTGGACATAGATGAGCCAAGCAAAAAGAACTTATCCAGGTTCTTTTCATCTATTCTTACCTGTACCAGGTCTTCCATTGCCTTCTGTTCAGTGGCTTTGCCGACATCAGCGAACAGTTCATTGCTTTCAGGTTCTTCCACTGAATGAACATATCCCTTGGCAGCGCGGCTGCCATTTACCATGACAAAGCATTGCTTGGACATAATTTGGTCTCCAAAGACTTCTTCAATTACCCTGGTTTCGTTGGGGAACCGCATTACTTGGTGGTAGGATGACGCTACCGATCGCATGGCATGCAGCCATGTTCTTTCCAAGATTATGTTGTAAGTGGAAGGGACTTTCAGCACCCAGAATTCCACTTGTTTCGTTATGCTTCCCGCTCTGACTGGGAGGATTATTTTGCCGACTGGCCATTCTGGCATTGAGTTGAATCCAATCAGGGGGGATACAGCTGGTGCCAAGTCTTTGTCCTCCAATTTTAGTTGTTTGAAGGTGTCGTAGTACATTATCTCACACGAGCTACCTTGGTCTATCAAAATCCGCTTGGTGTCGTAATCCTTAACGCGGAGTGTGATGACCAGTGCATCGTTGTGAGGGCAGTATATCCTTGCCAAGTCTCTGTCTGAAAAAGAGATGACATTTGTGGCCTCCATTCTTCCTTTCTTGATTGTGGGTTGTGCACTTAGAACCTCCCTTAAGTGCTCAACCTTTTTGATCATGCCCCTGAGCTCACATACGCGCTCAGGTTCGCATACCCCATATATTATGTTTATCACGCCTTGAGGTGGGGCGTCGATTGGCATTCCGTTCGGGTGGTTGTCATTCTGGAGGGCTGGCTGCATCCCTCCTTCAATGTATTTGTCCAAGTGACCGACTGCTACCAGCTCCTCTAGATGCTATCTCAATGGTGTACAATTTTCAGTGCGGTGCCCCTTTTCTTTGTGGAAGGTGCACCGTGATCTTTCGTCGTAGTCCTTCTGAGTCTCTCCTAGCTTAGCAAGCCATCTGACGAAAGGTTCATCGCGTATCTCACTTAGAATCCGGTAGATTGGTTTCTTGAATACCGTGGTTATGGCAGTGCGGACTCTCAACCATCTTTTATCCTGGTCCTCTCCATTGTCTCGCCTGCCTCATCCGTTTCTGCTCGGACGGTCTACTGCCACCTTCGCTGAGGCCTTTTTATCTGGTACTGCAGTCGTGCTAGACTTTGCTTTAGCACAGGCGCCATCCTCTTCCACCCTAATGTGCTGGTGCACTCTTTGCATCAAGGCTTCCATCGTTAGAGGTGGCGTCATAGTGATTGAGTCCCTTAGTCTGTTTTCAACTGGAAGGCCCCTTTTGTATTGTGCGATGGCGAGATTGGTAGGACAGTCCTCAATCTGGTTGAAGGTCTCCCAGTAGCGACTATTGTAGGATCTAAGTGTCTCCTTGTCGCCCATGTCAATGGAGAGAAGCTGGTCGATCTCCACTAGCGTTTTGGTGTTCGTTCTGAACCTTGTTACGAACGCCTCCGCCAATTACGCCCAGGAGGCTATGCTGCCTTCTGGAAGTTTTTCGAACCAAGTCAAGCCTAGGTCGCTAAGGCTTGATGGGAAGATAATGCACATCAAAGCCTCGTTTCGACGATATACCGCCATAACCTGGCGGAAGTGGCTCAGGTGCATATAGGGATCTGTCTTTTCCTCGTACATGGTGAATTTGGGCTGGAGGAAGCCTGAAGGTAGGGGCGCGTTTTCGATTACCGGAACGAACGGCGAGGTCTGCAGCCTCGCTAATGCTTTGTCCGTTGGTTCGTAGGCAGGGCGCGGTAATGACATTCCAACCTCGACGCTTCTATGCGTCCGAGGAGCCAACCGCTGAAGGGCAGATACCCTGCGAAGGTCGCACGCCCTATTATCCTTCTTCCATCGTGCCCTTTCTTCCAGCACGGTCCGTAATTCGGATGATCTTGGCAACTCCATTTGCCTGGATGATGTCTGGTGCGTGCGCGAGGGCCGATAGGTGCTTCTCTCAGTATACGACCTCTCAGTCCTCGTTCTCTCAGATTTGGAGCAACGAGTCCTGAAGGTTCTGGATTGAGTATCGCCTGTCCTGAGGCTTCTACTATCTGCTTGTAATGGTGTGGTATGCCTACCACGGTCTTCTGAGTGGCGAGGGGGCGTTCATCTTTTGCACCCCTCTCTTGTCGCCACTCCTTTTCCCTTCATCTGGCGTTTCATAATCTCCATGTCCGCCGCCATCCGTCGTATTAATTCGTCCTGCTTCTTCACGCGGTCCTCCAGAACTTGAGGATCAATCCTTCGCCTTTGTCTGTCAGGACTTTGTGAGTGAGAGCGACGGGGGCTATTATTCCGCCTCCCCCTAGTATCCCTCATGGGGTTCTGTCGTTGGGGCTCCAAATCCGCCATGGGAGGGATAGGAGGCAAATCTTCACACCTCCCACCCCCTTCTGGAGTTTGTCCGTCAATGGCGGACTGCGGCAAATCTTCGTTGTGCGCCATTGATTCTTACTAGCAAGGAAAACTTGATCAAGAGGTTTTGTTCTAGTCTGATGTTCCCACAGACGGCGCCAATTGTACGGGAAAGAAATAAACCTTCTCGTATAATCCTGTTGATCAAGATTGCGCTCCTTCGTACGACGTCGCTTTACTCCCTGAAAACACAAACGTGAGCTAGCCGGCGGGTGTGTGCCGAATACCTCTCCGATGCCTAAGTCAGAAAAATAGACAAATAGACAAAAAGCTCTGTGAATTCGGGAATCAAAGTTGTGTTACCTCTCCATAGGTGATGTTGTGAGCTTTTATAAGTTCCGCGTGGCACAATCCTAGTAGGACTCTTACTCCTCCATGCAGAGTCCTCCTAGGAGTCATATTCCTGAAAGATAATGTTTATCCTTCAACACCCTCCTCACTGTTTAAACCAAGTGAGATGGTTTTACCATAGTCGGACTCCAATATGACCGAGGTAAGCAAGGCTATGCCAAGCTGCAGAATAGACTGAACTACACTTAGTTCGGTTCTTCCTTTCGCTGCTCTTACCTCGGTTCCTCCTGCACAAACCGTGCTAATCATAGTGTTTGTTTAGACTATGCTAACAATTGGCTACGTCTGACCGAGCTAACCGTACTATGCCACGACCGGGCTAACTCAGCGTAGTAATCTGGCGACCGAGCTATCCGTACTGCTCTCCTGGACCGAGATAACAATAGGCTCTCTGGGGCCGGCCTAACTTCAAGGCCTTCTGGGACCGGACTAACTTCAAGGTCTTCTGGGACTGGACTATCTTCAAGGCCTTTTTACTTAGCCCTTCGTATTGTGGCCTACAACGGCCCATTACCCAGCTCGGCCCAATATTTATATAAATTACCCTCTCAACCTAATACAAATAATTAATACCCCACATTGTCCACAAATTATACTACCATGGAGCACCATGTGACCATACTCCCAGACTACCGAATAATCATCATAGATTAAGAACATCTCCAAGAGACTCTTTACCTGAGACATATTTGTTATTATAACTAAAATCGTCATATTTTAGTCACTTTAATGGCTAACTATTACAATACTCCCTCCATCTTAGAATATTGGTCTCTTATTTTATTTTTTATTATTCTAAAATATTGGTTTTTTTTCAAATATTAATGAATAAAATAATATAAATTTACTATTTTGCCCTTATTTTAAATGCATTAATAGCACAAAAAGTACAATTATGACAATTGATATTCTCAAAAAATGTACTATCAAAGGATAATTTTGAAAAGAACTGGGCTTTCCTCCAGTCAAAACGGATTGGAGGGTACTGTTGGACCCGTGGGGTCCACCACCTATCTCATCGGATATCAATAGCTATCTCATCGGATCAGATTTTTGTCAACAATTTAGTTTTTTACCGTCCTTTTTTAATACAATACTAATTTGATCACGTAGTTATTGATATTCAATCAACGTGACTTTTTATAAGTATATAGTACTTGACGAGTTTTACACATAGAACGGTTAAAATTAGCAAAACGAGACCTGTGGCGGGCTCCCACAAGACAAACAGTACCCTCCAGTATATGAAAGCAACCCCTTTTGAGAAATTAACATTTTTAAAATATAATAATTATACTATCAAAAAAAGGTTAGGTTCTCCAAAATGAATCATTATTTTGGGACAGATGGAGTAATTATTTTAATAAAATTCTTCACTACTAATTATATTTGAAAAGTCTTGAAACGCTCTTTAAATAATTTGTCTACAAATAGATAAAATAACGAGTAATATTGAAATATATAAACAGAAAAATTGACAAAATAAAGAGTATATATTTTTTATATCAATTCTAATCAGTGCCTCGAAAAAAAGGGGCACGAATGCCCCGAATTTCCCAACAAGGCAAAAAAAAAAAAAAAAAAAAACAAAGTTACCAGTTTTAGAAATTAGGGGCATTAGTGCCCAGTTTTTTAGTGCCACAAAACATTATTCTTTTTTATATTTTAATTAGTAAAAAGTAAAAAGTGTGATGAGCATTGCTTTATGTGAATCCAAAAGGTAAAATTTTAATTAAAATATTAAAAAATTTACTAAAAACTAAAAAATATAAATTAAAATTTCTAAATTTTTTTTTTAAAAAACATGCAATTCAAAAATTTGGCTATACGTGTAGATTGTTTATTATAAAAATTAAATTGATCTAATAAATGTGTTTATATATTTTAATTGATATTTTTTGAAAAAAAAATTAGATAACAAAAATAATTTGAAAAATAAATTGTTTATTTTAAATTTTATTTGCAGACAAATCTGATGAACTAATGAATTATGATTATTGGATTAATTTAATATTTTATATAAATAATATATAATATATAATAAAATAAATAATTTAAATTGTTGAAGTAAAATAAAAAGACCCACAATAAAATGAGTGGTGTTAGATGCACCAATTAGTATACTAAGGTCAAGTTTGGGAAGTTGAAAATAATCTATATTTTTATCTTTTTTCCATCACATCACCTCTCTACTTTTTGATACATCATTTCGTAAAAAAAAAAAAGTACACTTATTTAGGTCATCCCAAACAACCAGCGTACCAACACTAGTTAGAGCATCTCCAACGGTGACTTAGATTTTTCACCAAATCTGAGTCAAAAAAGACCCATTTCACCAAATTTGATACTACTCACTCCAACCGTGCACCAAATTCATGAAATGTGCTTCGGGACAACCGGGTGGTCGACCGGCCGGTCGACCGGTTATGAGGAAATTTTTTTTTTTTTTTTTCAAATTGTTTGCACCTTTTGTTGAACTGTCTGAACCTTTTCCGGGACAACCGGGTGGTCGACCGGCCGGTCAACCGGTTAGGAGGATTTTTTTTTTATTTTTTTATTTTTCAAATTGTTTGAACATTTTTCTGAACTGTCTGAACCTTTTCCGGGACAACTGGTTGGTCGACCGGCCGGGCAACCGGTTGGTCGACCGGGTACTCCCCTCCAACGGTCCGTAACAGTGTTTTGGTGAATTCAGTATTCTGTCGTCGATTTGATGAATTGTTTGATAAATTGTCAATTTGATATCAGTTCTGATGAACCGTTGGAGCAATGAACAGTGTCTTTTTCATCAAAATTTAAATTTGATATCAATTCTGATACACCGTTGGAGATGGTCTTATGACATTATTATTGACTCCACTCATTATATAAATTACAAATATAAAAAATATCTTAAATTATGTCACATCATCAATTAATACATTAGTTAATACACTAATTTGTACATATATCATTAGTCCAATAGAATAGACAGCTCGTTTGGGAAGTTTAGTTTTGAGCTTTTTTGGTTAAAATAGTCACAAAAAATAAAATAATTTTTTTAGTTTAATAAGACAAAATATCACATCCAATCCATAATCATTATAAGACAAAATATCACATCCAATCCATAATCATTATATTCTTTCTTTTACAAAAAAACTAAAAAAATCAAAAAAGCTTTTTAAATGAGACTTTTTAACTTTAAATTAAAATAGTTAAAAAAACTAAAAAACTAACCCAATTGCCAAAGTCTACCTCAAAAAGAAATTATTTCATGGGACACTCCCAAAATTTGAGACCATAATTTATTTAAAAATAGGAATATGTAGCGAAAATAAAATTGATAAAATATAAAATTTACATATGAAATAAATTTAAATTATTAATATAAAATTTTGAATAATTTTTGAAATTTTTATGTTTGAATTCGTAACAGTACTATAACAAAATGATGAGTAATGGTATCTTTGCAATAATATTTTAGAACTCTAATTTAAGAATTTTAATGCAACTCTAATCCAGTTTGGGGTTGCTGTTGCACACCCTGCGCAGCAGCAATTGTTGCGCGCCTTATTGGGCTCATGTTAAGGCCTAATTCGATAATTTGAACCGTTCACATTTTAGAAGATATTATGTAGAATATATCTACAAAAAATCACGTCAATCGGATATCGTTTGCCTTTTTATCAAATCACATTTGTATTTTTAAAAAAAAAAGATAAATGTAATTTGAAATATAAAATTCAATGCAAATGTGATTTAATGAAAGAGATAACGATATCCGATTAACGTGATTTTTTACAGGTATATTCTACTCGATACTTATTAAAATGTGAACGGTTTAGATTATCGAATTAGACCCTGAAATGGGCCCAATGAGGCGCGCAACAATTACGCAGCAGCAACCCCAAACTCACTGTAATGATGCGGAGAATATCATGAAGATGGAACCCACACTTCTCTCTCTATCTCTCTCTACTCTTTTTCTTTCAGCTCACTAGAATTTCATTTAGAGTTATATGTATCGTACCCTTGCCATCTTCTCTTAATTTAGGAGTGGTTTGGAATGATCTAAATGAATATGGATTAGATTTGAAATAATGTGATAAAAAAATAATATAACTTAAATAAAATGATTTGATTTAAATAAAATAATAATTTTTTAATTTTTTTAAGGTATAACAAACAACATCATGCCAGGATCTAGGTACTTTGTCCAGTTTTTCTGTATGGGGATCACGTGGAACTTACAGGGGAAACATTGATTTAACTCATCAACGTACGGGTGAAACATTTGATTTAACTTGTCAACCTATAAAAGTAGTCTTGGAGAATTTTTTTCAATTTTTTATTTTTTATTTTTCTCTTGGAGAACTTTTTTTCAATTTTTTATTTTTTATTTTTTTGATTTGTCTAGGCAAGTACCTATTTTCTATCCTAATATATAAAGTAAAGGCTTCAAATTTTTCCAAAATATCCTATAGTTGTGTTAAAAAAAAAAACAACGATGATTCGTAGCTCGAATTCGAGGCTCGAATTTGGCTCGAATTCGTCGGAGTCGGAGGAGGAGGAGGAGGAGGAGGGAGGAGGGAGGAGGGAGGAGGAGGAGGAGGAGGAAGGAGGAGGGGAGGGGAGGGGGCCATAAAAATGGCTGGAGGAGGAGTCGGGGCCGGAGGCGGAGCTGCGGCGTGCTGCGACGATCGGAGCTTCTGCGACGATCGGCGGCGTGCTGCGACGGGAACGGCGGGCGGAGGTGGCGGAGGCGACGAGCTCCTCGCGATGAGGACGGCGGCGGAGCTCCCTCTCTCCTCTTCCCCTCTGTTCCTTCCTGGTTTCAACGAAGAAGACGAAGAAGAAAAGAAGAAAAGAAGGAAAGAAAAGGCAGAAAAAGAAAGGAAAAAAAAAAAAAAAAAAAAAACGTAAAACGACGTCGTTTTACAGTTCGAGCCAAAAGTCGAGCCAACTATTCGAGCTACCAGGAATTATTCAAAAAAAAAAATGGGCAAGGCCTAAAACAAGATGATGAGTTTGGTAAGTCCTAACCATTGTTTTCAAACGCGGTCCGGATCGGTCGGTCGGACCGGTTGGATCGAGAATCGAACCTTATTCCGATCCAGTCAATCCCCTAAACTCGGAGTGGGGCTAAAATCGGGAAAACTCAGTGACCCAGTGGTCGAACCGGCAAAACCGGTGACCCGGACCAGGTCGGGAGGGTTAGACCGTTTTTTTTTTTTTTTTCGATTTTCCTTTTTTATTTTTATTTTCTTTCTTTCTTTTCTTTTTTTCCTTGTTATATATTTATATATATATATATATATTTTAAAAATTTGACTAAAAATTCTTATTTTAAGAGTCTCCTCTCATAAGGAAGAGTCTCATTGAAAGTTTGAGAAGATTATAAAAGTCTATTCCTATTTATAGGAAAAAAAATTTCAAAGAGAACCTACAAAATTCTATGTGAGATTCAATCAAATTATTCGAAACATATTGATTGGAGGGAGAGTTGAAAATTTCATTTCCCTCCAAAATTAGATCTAGCATTCAATCAATTTATTTGGAGGGAATGTTTAAAAATTTTAATTTCTTTAAAATAAGTGACTTTTTTTTTTATCAATTATGACTTTATTAAATATTATTAATAAATACTATGCAACAATTTTTATTTTTATTTGATTATTTATATATTTTATTTATTTATAATTTATAATTATATTTTTAATTATATAATATTAATTATGACGTCACGGTTCGACCGTTTTGACCCGACGGTTAAACCGGTGACCCGTCCACCCGGTCTCTTTTCCGGTTCGCTCACCGGTCCGGTTTTGAAAATATTGGTCCTAACCACTTAACAATAAATATTATATATGTTTTTTTTTTTTTTTTATCATTATTCTTATGTTATACAATTTTTTAAAATAACACATACATTGCATGTGCAGCCGTTAGTAACCTAAAAATGTAAAGTTTTTTGAATTTTTTTTTAAAAATATTAACTAAAAACAAAAAATAATAAAAAATAAATCCCCCAATTTGTATCATTTATATAATATTAATTATAACATAGTAACAATATTTAAAGATACATCCCACAATTTGTTCTTAATTTTTATATTAATGTTATTTGCATATATACAAACATTATTTTAATATAATTGAAAAAAAAAAAAAAAAAAACATTTTACCTGACGCACTAGGCAATATTATGGAAAGTATGTTAAAAGTTATTTTTTAGTTTTTAACTTATTTCATCTCTTAAAAAAAGTTTAAAAAAAAAAAAAAATTTAAAAGTCAACTTTTAGTCTTCGTTTGGAAAGAGCTAAAATAGTTTGGCTTTTTGGCATTTTTAGCCTGGGTTTTTTAGCCTAGTTTGGTTTTATTTTTGACTTTTTTTACTTTTATAAGAAAAAGAGTGTAATGATTATGGTTTGAATGTGACATTTTGTCTTATTGACTTATGTAGCCAATTTTATCTTTTGTATTTTTTTAGCCAAAAAGCTAAAACCAAACATAACTTTAACCATCTTCCCAAAATACCCCTCAATTGTCTTGTGTTGCGTGACATTATTTTTTTTATCTTTACCACTTTTTAAAAAAATGTGTAATTTTTCTTTTAATTTTTTTGATTCATTTAGGTTTCGTTTGGAAACCAACAATGATTTAGACCATTAAAAAATACATTACTAATAGCACTAATGTATTGGGAATAGTAAAAAAAAAAAAATACGGCATAGAAAGTGGGCGGAACTCACTGCCACATCATTAGTGCTCCTTCTAGTGTTCCCTTTTTAGTGCTCTCAAGCATTTTTCTTTGGGTTATGTGTGGCACATAGCATATATTTTTTTTTAGCTATTTTAGTAATAAAAAAAATAAAATAAGTTAAAAATGTCATATATAAATCATAATTATTTTATTTTTTTCTTACAAAGTTATAAAGGTCAAAAGTCCATCCTAAACGAGGCTTTTTAGCTTCAGGCTAAAATAGTCAAAAAATTAAAAAATTAAAAAATCAACCCACATCCCAAATGAAAGCTTAGTTATTGAATTGGGTCGTATTGTTTGGTCATGTAGATTTATCACAGATCTTATTTGATATATTTCAATCGTTTATTTTTAAAATTATTTTGTATAGGTTATTTATATAAAAAAAAATTAAATCGATTAGATATACACATAGTTACATAATTTTATTATATTTGTCTCTAAAAAATATATGATTTATTTTCAAAATTATTTATGTCATTTATTTATTTTTTTAGAAAAATATTATAAAATTTTATATCTGCGTATATTGGATCTAGGGAAAATTACATATACCCCTCGAGATTTAACTAAATTACAAATACTCCTGAGGTTTCAGAAATTACATCTCGTCTCCAGACAATTAACTCCGTTAATCAAGACAGTAAATTGACTAAAATGCCCTTTGATTGGTTTGATTTTTAGGCTAGGTTAAATTGCAAATACACCCCTGAGATTTTCTTAAAATACAGATAACCCCCTGTGGTTTGAAAAATTACAAACACCCCTTGTTAAAAAATTTTATTTAACAGAATTAACTAAAAAAATAAAATTCATAATTGCTCTTCTATACAATAATAAAATTACCTACATTGTTAATTTAAACATATTTCTAATATCATTAAAAACTGTTAATTGATTTGATGATTTATTAATAAAATGGGCGATTTGTTATGAAATTAGAAACCTCAGATGGTGGAATGTAATTTTTAGAACTACAAGGGACAATTTGTATTTTAATCAAATCTCAAGGGATGTATTTGTAATTTACCCTTTAGGTTATGTATGGTTTGATTTTTAGAAATTTTTTTAAAAAATAAAAAATTAATTTGGTTAAAAAATAAAAAATAAAAAATAATGATAATTTTTATATACTTTTATCTTTCGAGTGGTTAGAAATAATTTTTTACAAATTAAATATATTTCTTCATATTTATTTTTATTAAATTAGTTTTTGTTTTTAAAAAAAAAAAGTTTGATATTTTTTTTAAACGACAAACCAAAGAGATTTTAGGTTAAATCAGGTTGTTTGGTTGTGTTCAAGAAAAAAAAAAAAAAAAAGGGGGCAAATTACATATACTCCTTGAAATTTAGCTAAATTACAGTGGTTCATGACATCAATATACATTTTGGTGATGTCAGTACACTTTTGTAACGGTGTAGTTCACGGTAGGAGTCTATTTATTATGCGAATATAAACCTCAGGGGCAGGATGTAATTTTCAAAATCTCAGGAGGTATCTGTAATTTAGGCAAATCTCGAGGGGTATATGTAATTTGCCCTTGGATCTACATGAATTTTTTTTTTTTTTTGAATGATGACCTACCCAATATGACTTAAAAAATGAACAATTTCAATAATAGAAACGATACCTGAAATGAGCCTTAAGGGCCAAAACAACGCGACTCAATCCAACTATTACTTGGGGTAACATTGTTTTCAGGTAATAAATATTTTCTTTATAATAAGAAGAAGAAAAAAAAATCGATAACAATTTTTTGATATTTTTCGAAAAGGTAAGTTGTTTGCAGTTAATCTAATTAGTTTGGCAAATACCATTTTGGAAAAATTATATAAAAAATTTTAAGATTTGACTTTTATAACAAAATAAAATTTTAATTTTATCAATTTAAATCCTAAACTTTTAATTTATTTTCAATGTAAACCATTTTCTTATTTCTGTTAAGTCAAATCGATAAAAAAAAAAATTTATTTAGTTATTAACCTCAATATAAAATAATATTTTAGACATATTATATAAATTTATATTGATTACTCATTTTCCTTTGGTTTTACTTAACAAATATAGGCAAAAAATTTAAATTAAAAAAGAAAATCAAAAAATTAGAGATTAAATTGACAAAATAAAAAATTCAGAATTTATTATTTTGTTAAAATGTTCAAACCCTATTTTTTATTATTATTATTAATTGTCCCTATCAGTTATTTATGATATTTATGATGTTTTCATTTTATTCATTTATGATGTTTTCATTTTAGGGGTACTTACCAATTAGTCCTATTCACTAGACTTATTTATCTATAGGTCCTAACTAATAAATTTAACACTATAAAAATAAGAGAGTAATAAATTTATCACTAAAAATTTATTCATAAAAACAAAGAGACTGATAAATTTATCACTATAAATTTATTCATAAAAAAAAAAGACTGATAAATTTATCTTTATCACTTAATAAATTTATCAAATAGGACTTAATGGGTATTAAGTCTCCAAAGTAGGACCTATTGGGTAATAAGTCTCCAAAATAGGACCTATTGGTAGTTTACCCTTCATTTTAAGTCGTTATTTATTTATTTTTTTGTGTGTTTTTATTATAATCAAAACAATGAATTCAGTTGTGATTTGTGGCACTAAATTTCCTGGCACTAATGGCACTAATTTCTATATCAGGTAAAAAAAAAAAAAAAAAAAAACAAAGTTATCAAAACAGGAAATTAGTGCCATTAGTGCCAGAAAATTTAGTGCCACAAATCATTTTTCCAATGAATTTGAAAACAAATGAATATCAACCCGTTCATGTCGGGGGTGGGGGTGTTTTGTACATCTAATTATATTTTTAATGACGTAAATCACTCTTATATGAAAGTAGTCTTATATTTTGAAAAGAGTTGATTGGTTGCCAGAAGAATTTTGTACCTCTAATTCAATTTTTAATGAGGTGGCTCACTCTTATATGAAAGTAGTGCTACATTTTGAAAAGAGTTGATTGGTAGTGATTGTTTGCCACCTCATTAGAAACTAATATCGATTTTATGAATATATAAAGATACACAAGGTAAAACATATAATATTTTAATATATACAACTAACAAATTTTTGATGAAAAGAAAATTATGTGTTCTATAAATCAAAATCTTAAGAGATCCAAATGTAACTATGCCTCGTGAAACTTATTATATTAAATTACACATCAGTGAGAATTACAAAATATTTATAAAAAAGTGATAAATATTATAAATATTAATAATTAAAATCATAATTTTTTTTTATAAATATTTATAATTTTTTTTTTTTATAAATGGAATGTTAGTGATAATGTTAGGAACAAATTTTGGTATTAGATATTACAAGATTTGTTAACTGTGGCGAGGTCATTAAGAGTTGTTTTGAGAATGACTTATTTTTTGAATTTTTTTATTTATTATATAAAGATGTAAAAAACATAAGAAAGTCATTTAATAGAACTAAGTTAATAAAGTCAATTTGGAGGGCCCCAAAAGGCATTTGAAAAGACTGTTATCCCTTGTGGAGGTTTGTTTAGAGTTTTTTTTAATAATTTGAATAGTTTATATTATATGATTTATTAAGTAAATTATTTATATAAAAAATTAAATTGATTTGATATTTATAGCCCTGTAACAAGAGCATGCTTATTTTTTTAAAAATTAACAATTAACTTAATTTTTAAAAAATAATTATAACCTAATTATAGAGTTATAAATATCCAAATAACTTAATTTTTTTTTATATAAATAACCAGTGTGTTTGGTTTTAGTTTTACGAATTTAGTTTTTTGAAAATTGAGTTTTTTATTTTTCGTGTTTTTTTGTTTTTAATAAATATTTTTTAAATTTTAAATATTTTTTTTACTTTTTTAGATGAACTTTTCTTAGATGTATCTAAATAGTAAAATATTTGTGAAAAAATATTTTTAGAAATTAATAAATACACAAAAATACAAAAATGTACTAAATTTTTGTATTTTTTTTTTTGTATTTGGTTATTTGGGATGATCTATATAAATGTACTTTTTGACTAAGAAAGTTAGGAAAAAAAATGAGTGTTTAGAATAATTTTTTGACATTTTACAAAAAAAAAATAAAAATAAATAAATTATAATATTGTAATAAATATGCAAATGACCTGTTTGGCCCTACTCCCCTATTGGTACTGATTGTACGTCACGTGGCAAGATAAGTCCGGCTTGTGCATGCAATGTGCGGTGGGGGC
The DNA here is from genome assembly GCA_036172215.1 of Camellia granthamiana. Lineage (NCBI taxonomy): Eukaryota > Viridiplantae > Streptophyta > Magnoliopsida > Ericales > Theaceae > Camellia > Camellia granthamiana. The sequence continues at coordinate 60,008,770 of CM069913.1, read as the reverse complement.
TCCAGAAAAATGCTTCGGACCCCCACTGGGGGTCGACCCCCAGTGAGGTGGCGTGTCCTGATTGGGCCAAAAAAAAATTATTTTATTTTTATTTTATTTTTTTTTAAGTTTCAACCAGTGGGGGCTCGCCACCTCACTGGGGGTGCGACCCCCACTGGGGGTCTGTATCACAGTTCGGGGGCTCCAGAGATGATATGTACAAAGTTTTTTTTTTTTTTTTTTTTGGTACAGGTTGCTTGTCCACACTTGACTTCAATTTGTGGACAAAAAACAGGGGCATTTCGGTCTTTTTGGCGTCTGAACAGTGTTGCTGTTTTCCGTCAAAAAAAAATGTAAATAGTATAAACTTTTTGACTTTTTATTTTTTTTAAGTCTACCCAAACATCCACTTAGGCCAAGTTTGATATGTGGCCAAAAAGCCAAAAAGCCAAAAAGTTACTCAAAAAGTTAAAAAGTTATCACTATTCACCAAAAGTCAAAAAGTACGGCTGCACAACTCTCAATCCTAATTTTTCCCTACACACTAATTTATACAATTTTTTAATATACATTTTTTCATAAAAAGTCAAAAATTTAACCCAAACAATCATATTTTTTTCCTCAACTTTTTAGTCTAAAAAGTCAAAAAGTGCACTTATTTAAGACATCCCAAACATTGTTTTAGTGTATTTTTTAAAGATTTTTTCACAAATACTTTTTAAGTGTGTTTATATTAGGTGTGTCTAAAAAATTTTTAAAAATTACTTAAAATATTTAAAAAATCATTAAAAACATTAAAATACTGTAGGGGGTCAGAAATTAAACCTCAAACTAAGTATAAACTCAAACACTAAGATCGCCCTGAGAAGGCGACCAGGGATAAGAGAGAAGCGTGGGCCAAAGCCCAAGGGAAGTGGGCCAACAATTGGGCCGAGGCAGGTTCGACCCACCAAGGCTCCAGATGGACTCAGCGAGGAAAAATGCACAAGTCAAGTTGCAGAGGCAACACCTGCAGTGGTGAAGTTGTCGAGGGAACATGTGCAGCGATAAAGTTGCTGAGGCACTTTGTCTCAGCGCCGCCATTCTAAGTATCTTCGGTGCTGCCGCCATTCCAAGTAATGTCGGTGTCACGATCATCTGGAGTTGCCGAGGAAAAAAGAAGACCGAGGCAACTAAGTTGCTGAGGCAATACTTGCAGTGCCCAAGTTACAGAGGCATTCTGTCGGCGCCGCTATCTCTAATATCTTCTATCAAGCCATCTAAACTTGCCACAAGAAATGACTACCGCAGCAACTAAGTTGGAAAGGGAATATTCTGCCAAGGTGATAGCAGTCTTTGAGAGAGGCTTTCCTTTGCAAATAGAGGCTAATGCTTGGCGCCGATGGCAGGCCCCAAAGATTTACTAGCCTAGGACTGATAGCAGGCCCCATAGTTCATTTAACTTGGCGCTGATAGTAGGCCTCGAGACTTGCTGGTTGGAGTTGATAGCAGGCCTAGAGGTACCAATTTACTGCGGTGATCCCGCAAAGATGGGAGCAGGGTAGCTCGAGCATAAGAGACTCTCTTTCCATTACCCAGGTCATGAACCTGCCTTGGTCGCACAGGCAAGACTAAGGAAGCCCCCTTGGGCTTAGTACTAAGGCACAGCATGGTTGATAGCAGGCTTAGCTATGGCCTTTGCCCTGGGAAATTGGGAAGTTTGTGGTTAGGTGGCTAAGGGTGGAGGCTTCGCCGAGGTGGACACAAATGTAGTCGATAGCAGACTAACGGAGTCCTGAGAATACATGTACTGGTCAAATAGAACTGAGAAGGCAGGTGCAGCGGCAAGGTTCACCGCTGCAAGTGCACTTGCCGAGGTTCAAGCTGAGAAGGCAAGTGCAGAGGCAAGTACTCCCGCTATAACTGCACTTGCTGAGGCTCAAAAGGGAGTTGCAGCGCCAAACACTCACGTCGCAACTACACTTGCTGAGGCTCAAAAAAGGTAGTTGCGGAGGCAAACAGATAGTACACAGTACATGCAGAGGGACACGTGTCACCTTCAGCCTGGTAGCTCAAGGCAGAATATTCTATGTAATCCTCTAGGACACATGTCTTCTCTCTATTTGGCCACTTGGTGTCCTCTTGGCACCAAGGAAAAGCCTATAAATCGAACCCATTTCCCAAGGTTCAAGAGGAGGAATTTTGGAGATTTGGGGGAGATACTGCCCAATTTGGTACTGCCATATACTTCTTCTTGAGCCACTTGCTTCACCCTCACCCAGTTACACACTCTTCAACTCCCAGATAATTACTGCTGTTCATTCTCAAGCCACTTCCTCCATCAGTGGATCATTAGCATAGTTTTGCCTCTCTAATCACCTCGCTGACCTTGAACCCCCTTACAAATACGAAAAATAAAAAGTGAAATTTTTTAAAAACTATTTTTTGAAAACTGAAATCAAACAAGCTGATTATTATTAACAAACTCTACCATATAAATAATTCAAATGATCGTAAGATACTGAAAAAAACACCTCCACAAAAAAACACAACCACCCAGGTCTCCCCCAAAAGAAGCCTAACATAGGAGAGATGGAGAGAAAGAGAGATGAAGAGGGGAATCAAGGAACACACTGACAGACAGTATAGTAGGGTGGTAACACTGCACTTTTTATATTATTTATTTATTTTATCTATTATTATATAAATATATATATGTATATTTATATATTTTTAATATAAATCTTAACACATTCATTATATCATCATATATTTTCTAAATTAATAAACTTTTAACATATATTTTGAGTTTTTTTTTTTATCACTTCAGGAAACATTATGATATATATTTCTTAAAAGGTATATATTATATGTATCTTATAACTAAATAATAAAATAATATAATCTTTTATTTTTTGAATCATAACTGAATTTTTTTTTTTTTGTTATAACTAAACACAATATGAGGTGTGGGTACTAATTTCCAACCACACTGTCAAACAGGAACTCAGTTAGAGAGCACAGACAGAATAGATTACGGCCAAACAACCTATCACAAAAAGATAAGATTCCGACGGTGGTTCGTTCACCCGGGGGCACTCTGACGATCAAGTCAGTACTCAATTATCTCTCAAAGATAGTAAAAAGTGCTTAACTCACAAGCCAGAATATAAAAAGCGTACCTTAGACCCACGAGGGTGCCTTACTTTTATAGCCAGCACTAACCTAATCCCTATATAAACCTAGCTTTAATGGACTCTGGCTCAATGCTCATCTTGGACTCCCAACCAGATAGAGATAAACTCTCTAAGAGTTTTATCTTTATCCAGATTGAGGTCCTCCCCAATTTTAGGACTCTTGTCCCTTATCCGCTCATCTCGGATTCTGGTATCTCCGCAGATAACCTCGGCTTTAGCCGAGATCACCTCGGCAACATGACCAAGACACGTGACATCTCGGCTGACACTTCGGTGCCACCTTGGCCACGTGTTGTCATTCACAAAATATGTCATCACAACTGCCCCCTAGGTTCTATTACCTCGGCAACCTGAGGTGATAGACCCTATATCGTTTATTCACATAGCACGTCGGCTAAGACTTACTCTATCCTTTACGACCGATATCATCACTCGTCGGCTGTATATGACCAAGACTCTGCAGTCCACTTGATCAACGGTCAAGAACTAAGAACCAAGCTCTCCAAGTTTCTTAACCAAGACCGTTCCTCTAGCCAAGGTTCTTGCTTTATTAAATCAAAAATTCCAAGAGTTCTATGTGAGCATGAGTTGTCACGTACGGTTTTCTCAACCGTTTTATCCACGCGTCAATTTTTCATTGATTCGTACCTGACACGCGCCATCAAGGTTTAAAAATGCGGTGTTACGTAACGGTTTCGGCCGTTACGTAACGGTTTCGGTGGTAGGCACTACACGTTACCCCCGATTTTGCGGTGTGATTGAAATTCACAGGTGTATCGGCCGTTACGGCCGTCGTAGCGGTCGTAACGGTTATGTAACGGCCGTAACGGCCCGTTACGAACGTTACGGGGTTTCTTTGGCTGATTCTTTTCAAAAAAAAAACAAAAGAAAAAGCTGAAAAGGCTGAAGATTGATGTCCGATACACATCCACAAATTTTCAAAAGAAAAAACAAAAGAAATAGATGTACATACCTTTATTATAATAATGGAGCTTTCGTTTTTTTGCCTTTACAGCCCATCAACCACTTTCAATTGAAGTGAGATTCCACAAATTTTCAGATCTGAAATGCGAATGAGTGAGAAATAGAGAGAGAGAAGAGAGAAGAGGGAAGAGGGAGATGGAAGAGATGAACCTCTCTGCTAGCTTGATCTTGCCTTTGTTAGCTGGATGTTGCCTTTGTGCCGATCTTGCCTTTGTTAGCTTGATCTTGGCTTTGTGCTGAATGAACAATAGAGTTTGATCTTGCCTTTCTTTCTCAAAGTTTGTTTGCTCAAAGTAGCCTCTCTAATAGCTTCGTGGGGAAGATAAGCACTGCCCCTTTCAATAAAATATCTTTGTGCTTATCTGCATTTTGTTTTCTTGTGGTCACCAGCTGGCCAAGTTATTTTTATTTTTATTTTTTTTAAACAATGATTTCAGATTTTAAATTTTGTAAAATCTATAAAATTTATGTGATATATTTAATAATTTTAATTTAAATATATATATATAGAGCTATACACTTATTTTTAGTATTTTATATATAATAATTAATGATTGATTTTTTTTTATAATATCTAAAAATCAGAACACATTTAATTATATGAATACATTTTATATATGTCAATTTTTATTATTATTTTTTTCTTGCAGGTTATTCAAAAAGATAACAAATACTCAAGTGATTGAAGCCCCAAAACCAACTATGTATGAATTTTTTTCTTCATAATTTATTTTTTAATTTTTATATGATCACATTACCCTGTAAACTCCAAATGTATAAAGAGTAGTTGCATTTTTTTTATAATCATTTCATTTAATATTTAATTATAAATATTTTTTATTTTGTTATTGTAATGTGTTGTGACAACAATATTGAAGTCACTATTTTTTTTTAAATATCTTTTTTAAAAAAAATCAATACCTCAAAAAAAATTATTTATAATTTATTTTTTAATTTTTATATGATTATATTAGCATGTAAACTCCAAATGTATAAATAGTGGTTGCATTTTTTTTTATAATCATTTCATTTAATATTTAATTATAAATATTTTTTATTTTGTTATTGTAATGTGTTGTGACAACAATATTGAAGTCACTATTTTTTAAAAAAAAATATCTTTGTAAAAGGAAAAAAAAATCAATACCTCAAAAAAATTTATTTATAATTTATTTTTTAACTTTTATATGATTATATTAGTATGTAAATTCCAAATATATAAATAGTGGTTACATTTTTTTTGTAATCATTTCATTTAATATTTAATTATAAATATTTTTTATTTTGTTATTGTAATGTGTTGTGACAACAATGTTGAAGTCACTATTTTTTTTTAAATATCTTTTTAAAAGAAAAAAAATTAATACCTCAAAAAAAATAATTTATAATTTATAATTTATTTTTTAATTTTTATATGATTATATTAACATGTAAATTCTAAACGTATAAATTGTGAAAACAACCCACCCAGTAGTTAGGCTAAAAGTAAATAATTTTATTCATCTAAGTCCAATAAAAGAAACTTTTTCCACAAGTGTAATATGGATTTATAACATATAAAGTCATTAATTATTGAAATAAAATGTAAAAAAAATCATTTTCTAGTGATTTAAAAATATGAAATATATTGAATCATACTTAAAAATTATGAAAAATTTATCAAAATTTATTTTAAAACCCAATAAATATGATTATAAAAAAAAAATATGCGTATCGGTAAATTTTTTACAAATTGTGCGAAAAATAAAAAAATTCACAGTTCCGGTAACCGCAACCGTTACGCTGCGGCCTTTACACCCCGCAACCGCAACCGCGTCACCGCCACCGTTACGGCGACCGCAACCGCTTTTCAGAACCTTGCGCGCCATTAAGTCGCGTCGCTTCTGCGCACTTCACCTAACAGACATGTTGTCCAAGGCATATCATTTAAGCTTTGCCTCCTTTTCGCGTTTTAACAAAACATTCCATTCTCTCTCCGTCTCTTCACTTTTACATTCTTTGTTTTCCCTCTACGTTCAAGTTTTTCTCTCTCTAACCAATCCCCAACCTCCATTGCTGTTTCTTTGAGTTTTCTGCAACTGTACTTCGTTCATCTCCTCCGGCGAAGGTTTCTCCGTTCTGCTCTACTTATTTCCGCCGTCTGACTCCGACGAACCTCAACCTCAGACCTAACTGGTGAGTTCTTTGTTCTTTTTCAATTTTCAATTTCAATCTTCCATGATTTTGAATACGCTTGCCCCTTTATCATCTGTCCATTTTTTGCTATTGAATCACTTGGGTGTAAAACATGCTTGCTTGCGATTCTATTTTGTTCAATCTATCTCTGGGTCTATATACGCACATACGAACTGTTCACATGATGTATTAGCAATTTTGCCACTGTTGTTTGGTTTTTGCATGTCTATACACACTTACACAGTGTTTTTGAATTTCTACTTGTTTTCTCGAGTCTAAATCATTTCTCTTTTTTGTTTTTCTTGTTTATTTCCAGATTCTTACCATTGATTCTCTGTTTCCATACAGATTTAGGCTTGGGTTTTGATAGAAATCACTATCTCTAGGAAAATTGAAACAAATTCCCCTAGATCTTGAAAAACCCTAGACCCAGCTCTTGTTTAGGGTTTAGCTGAGGTCCTTCAAACGCACACCAACCACTCTCTTCTGAAATATTACCCATTTTCCCCCTTTAGCCGACATCATGGGTCTGTTTAGGTGGAGAGTAGATACCCTAGAGAAACTTGAGTACTTTAGGAGAGAGTTCTCCATCCCAGCCGACGTCCATCTTAGGTTGGCTGGGGAGGAGGACTCCATCATGCATGATGGGGATTCCATGCCCTTCTCAGTAGTGGCCTTTATAGAGTGTGGACTCCGGTTTTCTCTAGACACCATTTTTTGACAAATCCTTTATTATTACAAGCACAACCCGATACAACTGGCCATTAACTCCTATAGAGCCATTAATGGTATAATTACTCTAGCTAGCCGAGAAAACGCTAGGATAACACTAACCACGTGTGGCCTGAAATCCAAAAAAGGCTACATCTATTACCTCAAGCCGAGATCCATAGTCTACAAACTCATAGTCGACCTCCCAGACTCCAACAAAGGTGCTGGAGATGATTATTTCATTGTCTCGAGCAACTGGGAGTTCTCACTTGATGACGACTTCCATCTCTATCCTTTGAGCCGAACAGTGTTTAAAGAGGGTGATGGTAAGAACCAAGTGTCAACTTTTCTGCTTTTAAGTCTTATCACTTTATTCCTCTTATATGTTCTAATGTCTGAATTTTGTACTTGCAACTTTCCCTCAACCATCAAAAGATTTTTGCAAAACCTTCTTCCCCACTAAAGACTTTAAGAGGCTGCTGGGCTTGCCAGTTGACCAGCGCAAAGCCCCTCTGCTGCTAAATTACATTCCAATCTACAAATCCGCACTACCTGACGTCCCTAAGAAGAACAAGTCTCCACCTTCAGCAACAACTCCCCTTGCCACTTCATCACCACGGCCTGACCAAGTCTTAACTTTTGATCCAGCGGAGTAGCCATCAACATCTGTTTCCCAACTGATTCCTCCTGCCCAGCGCCAACGCTGTCGCCGAGTTCCAATTTCTGCCCCTATTGGCAGAACCCGTAGCCATAAACGCTGACTTTTTGAGTCATTGGCCTATGACCCAGCAAACCCACCTACTGCACTTCTAGCTATCCACTTTGGCACCAAAGTAACTGTAGCCGCTACCGCTGAAGAGATGGGCCGAAAACCAGCCATTGTCAAGGACCTCCTTGCCGACATCCTCGGGGTAGTGACGATCCAATCCTCGTCCTCCCCATCCCAACCAAAGCCAAAGCCAAAAAGAGTGAAGAAGGCCAAGGCTAAAGTCACAGTGACTCAGATTGATTCTAAGGACACTGTGCCAATATCCAAATTGGCCGAGGTAGAAAAAAGTCAAACGGCTGTCCAGAAAAGGCTAGCCGATGGCGATGCACCCGACTCCCAACCATCCAAAAAGTCAAGGTCTGAGCAACCTGAGGGCAGCCAAAGCTTCCATTGCAATATGACCTGAGCCTCCGAGGTCATGGTAGACGACAGACCCTTGACAGCCAGCGACAACGCAATGAATCTCGAAGTCAGCTCAGCCTTGTCAATGGCTGTTCTTCTGCCAGAAAACATGAATCGTATGGCCGAGTTGCACGAATACGAAAACTTCACCCTTATGATGCAACACTCGGTCTTGGTAAGTCTCTACACTTGTAATTTTTAATCTAACTTTTACTCTAGTTTTCATACTTAACGAATTTTTACTGACCTATTTTACTCCTTGAAGGCTATCCAGCATGTTCACTTCTACGCTGTCAAAACCGAGATGATAAGAAAGGAGTTGGCAAGGAACACCAAAGAAGCAGCCAAACTCCTATCCTCACTCAACCACGCCGAGGCCAATAATCGATCCCTACTAGATCAGAATAAGGCCACCAAAGCTGTTCAAAATCTAGCCGAGGATAAAGCCAAAATGGCCAATGACGAAGCCGAGGCTGCCAGAGCCGATCTTGAAGCTGCTAAGGCCAAGGCAGTTGATTTAGAGGCCAACTTCAGGAAGCCCTTGACTCAAAGGAGGTCGAAGTCAAGGCTACTGACGAAAAAGCTTTTGAGGAAGTTCAAGCCGCCATCCGAGATCAATACAGACTGCAAGTCAACCTGGCTTGCAACCGAGGTTATTACCTCAGTTGGACGGCAGCGCTCAACAAATTACTTATTACGATGGACTCCGACCTCCGAGACATCAGTCAACTTCAAGTGCCTTTCCCTCCAAAGCCCAAGGACTCTGGCGATGAAGCCAACGAAGACGATGCCGGGGATGGTGAAGCTGAGGGAATTGAGGAAGAGGCTGCCACTGATCCCAAGTCTCCTACTCTCAACAAGTAAATCGACTTAACTCAAGATGAGGAGGATGACCTAGTTTCCAAGGGCGTCTCTCCTAAACAAACCACTTCTGAGGCTGAGGTTCAGTGCGCCGAAAAGAGTCTGGATCAGACTTTGCAAGAAATAGAGGCCGACAAGAATGCAGCACCACCAACCGACTTTGAGAAATCACAAGCCAATCCTAGTCCTTAGGATATTTAATCTTTTCTCTGTATTCTTTTTCTACTTTTGTTTGTATTTTGTTTTGTTTGAACAATGTTTAGCTTCATATTCGGCCAATGTGCCGCTTTTGTAATTTGAACAAGTAATCTTTTTTTGAATGCAAGTTTCCTCCTTTCTTCTAAGTGTTTAAATGCCTTCTTTTCTCTTATGTATGTTTACCACTTTCATACTTAGAATAATTTTGCATGTCTTCAAAGTATACCTTTAACTGTATAATCTCCTCGGAGTAAAGTACCTCGGATATATCTTCTAATTGTTTATCTCGGCCTTAGCTTAACACTTAAACATATTTTGAAATATTTTTACAAGTGTTGTTTCTTTAAACTTGCCACTTCACTCTCACTTACTATCTTCTATCAAGACTTCTGTCTTCTATCCTTCCCAAGTTTTGGCAACTTGGTCATCTCGGCAAGTACATATGTCGGGTACCTTTTCCAATATAACCCCAGCTAATTTCAACTTGTAAATTTTTCTAAAATTTCAACAAGTGTTAAATTTCAACAAGTCCAAAGCACTTCAAAGTTTTAAGCTCATTCATCATTCTCCAGCTCTTTGCCCCCTAATGTGAACCTAAGTTTCACTTATGTTCACATTAAACACATATAGTTTTTTGCCGAAGTCGGATTCAAACAGAGACTAGCTGAGGTTTTCAACCTTGGTTTCTCTGTTAATGCACTTAGTTCTATTTCAAGTTTAATTCTGCCGACATAGTAAGTCTAATTTCAATTCAACTTAGTTCAACTCTATTATATGCAAGTATAATTCAACTCTGCCATATAATGAGTCTAAGTTATGCTTCAATTAGAAACATCGCCAACTTAGTTCACCTCTATTATATGCAAATATAATTCAACTTTGCCAGATAATAAGTCTAAGCTATTTGTCATGTTTCAATCAGAAACATCATTCAACTTAGTTCAACTCTATTATATGCAAGTATAATTCAACTCTGCCATATAATAAGTCTAAGTTATTTGTCATGTTTCAACTGGAAACATCGCCAAAGGATTAGTTAGTCCTATTACACAAATTTAAAAAATCAAGCTAAATTTTTTTATTATTACTTCGGCTAATGACATAAGTTAAAAAAAACAAAAAATCTAATGATAGAAAAATTTTAAGTTGCAAGTGTTCCATGGTCATGGCAACTCTTTGCCTTCACTATCCGCAAGCCGATATGCTCCATTGCCGGTGACCGAGATGATTTTATAAGGCCCTTCCCAATTTGGGCCCAGCTTTCCTTCCCTAGGATCTTTCTTGTTGCCGGCCACTTTCCTTAGCACCAGGTCCCCAACTTTGAACTCTCTTGGGTTGACCTTTTTATTATAAGCCCTAGCAAGTTATTGCTGGTATGCCCCTAGTCGAATTGCTGCTCTCTCCCTTTTCTCCTCAAGTAGGTCTAGATCTCGGGTTAGGAATGCCTCATTAGTTCCATTCTCTACTCCTTGGGTTCTGATCCCTAGGATGCCGACTTCTAGTGGGATAACTGCTTCTGTGTCATAAGCCATGGCAAATGGGGATTCCCCAGTTCATCTTCTCGGCGTAGTCCGATATGCCTAAAGTACATTGGGCAACTCTTCTACCCATTTTCCCTTTGCTGCTTCTAACCTCTTCTTGATCATTACTCTGAGGGAAACTTGGAGTAGAGTAATAGTTCTTGATTTTGTACTTTGCACAGAAGCTTTTGATTAGCTTATTGTCAAATTGTGTACCATTGTCTGCTATTATTGCCCTTGGGATCCCAAACCTGGTGATGATGTTCTTTCATATGAAGTTCTTCACATCAGTGTCCTGAATCTTCGCAAGGGGTTCAGCTTCTACCCATTTTGTGAAATAGTCAGTTGCTACCAGCAGGAACTTCTTTTGTCCAGTTGCTTGGGGTAATTGTCCAACAAGATCCATGCCCCACTGTGCAAATGGCCAAGGGCTGGACGCTGGGTTCAAATCTGCTGTTGGTTGATATATCAAAGGCGCGAACCTTGGACACTTCTCACACTTTTTGACATGGGCTTTAACATCCTTCTGTATGTAGGGCCACCAGTACCCCTGAGTAATGGCCCTATGAACAAGTGATCTGCCCCCAGCATGGCTTCTACATACTCCTTCATGTATTTCATACAAGAAGTCTTTAACTTGTGAGGGATGCACACATCTCAAAAGGGGACCAGTAAAAGACTTTTTGTAGAGATGTCCTTCTGCTGTTAAGCTAAACCTGGCCGACTTCAGTCTAGTCTTATGTGCTTCTTTACGATCATTTGGCAGCTTCCCATCTCTAAGGAACATTACTATTGTATCCATCTAACTTGGGCCCATCTCCATACACATTGCTCCGTACTCTGTGATCAATGGTTCCACACTTGGGCCTAACAAATAATCAACCATTATTGTCCTTGCTTTCCCTGATTTCATTGCACTAGCCAGGTTAGCCAAGGCATCGGCATGGCTGTTGTCATCTCGGCTAACCTGCTATAGTCGGCAGTCCTGAAACAAGGCTAGTAGTCTAATAACCTATTTGACATAGGCTATCATTCTTTCATCTCAAGTTGCATACTCGCCTGTTGCCTAGTTCACAATAAGTTGGGAGTCACAGAAGACCACCACCTCGTCGGCTTCCATTACTGCTGCCAATTTCAATCCTGCGATCAGTGCTTCATATTCTGCTTCATTGCTTGAGACTTTGAACCCCAAATGAATAAACTGCTCTAACATTCGTCCATCTGGTGATACCAACACCACTTCTACCCCTGCTCCCTGACGGTTTGAACTCTCATCAACAAGCAGGCGGAAGGAGTCGCCGATGTAGATATCACAAGGCTTGAGTTTTTTTTTCTTTCTTCTGATTTGTTGTGGGGTTTTTCGTTCCCAGTTGGGTCTCTTCTTGTTCCCCTAGACATCCTAAGCCGCGGCTCACCGGAGCCCGACGTGGGATGGCACCTGGTGTGAACTCAGCCACGAAGTCGGCCAAAACCTGGCTTTTGATTGCTGTTCTGGGTTTGAACTCTAAATCGTATTGGCTCAATACCATTGCCCATCTGGCCACCCTACCTGTTAGATTTCCTTGCTGTAGTAGGGACTTCAAGGGTTGCTCAATCAATACCATAATCTTGTGGGCTTAGAAATAATGGTTCAACTTCTTGGAGGCCATCATTAAGGCCTGTGTTAATTTCTCCAGAGGTAAATACCTGATCTCTGCGCCTGCTAAGGTTTTACTCACATAGTATACTGCTTTTTGTTCTCTCTTTTTTTCTCTGATTATCACTGCACTTACTGCATGCTCTGAAACTGCCAAGTACAAGAATAGCTTATCTCCAGGTATTGGATTTGAGAGAACTGGAGCTGTGGTCAGATATATTTTCAAGTCAGCCAAGGCGACTTTACATTCCTCTGTCTACAAGAAATCTGTGGCCTTTTTCAACAGACTGAAAAATGGTCTACACTTGTCTGAACTTCTGCTTGTAAACCTATTCAGGACTGCGGCCCTTCCAGTCAACATCTGCACTTGCTTTACCGACGTTGGGCTTTTCAAATCCAGAATGGCCTGGATTTGATCTGGGCTTGCCTTAATGCCGCTTCTGGTAACCAAGTATCCCAAGAACTTACCAGACCCAACTCCAAATGTACATTTCGAAGCATTGAGTCGGAGCCGATATGTTCTAAAGATGTCGAAAACTGCTTTCAAGTTAGCCAGATGATCCTTAGATTCTTTGGTCTTCACGACCATATCATCGATGTATAATTCTACTGTTTTGCCAATTAGATGTCTGAACATCTTGGTCACCAATCTCTGGTAAGTTGCTCCTACATTTTTCAACCTAAAAGGCGTCACTCTGTAGCAATACAGCCCTTTTGGGGTGATAAATACAGTCTTCTCCTCATTAAGGGGGTACATGGCTATTTGATGGTACCCCCTGTAAGCGTCCAGGAAGCTCATCCTTAAGTGCCTTAAAATGGCATCCACTAATTGATCGATCTTGGGGAGTGGGAAGCTATCTTTGGGACAAGCCTTATTTAGGCTGGTAAAGTGCACACAGACCCTTCACTTCACATTCTTCTTTTTCACAACAACTGTGTTTGACAACCAAGTTGGGTACTTTACCTCCCGAATGGCTCTAGCCTCCAACAATTTATCCACTTCCTCTTCAACTGCCTCAACATGCACTAGCCTCGGTCTCCTTGCTTGTTGGATGACTGGTTTAGCCGTCCTATCTATGTTGAGCATATGGCATGTGACCTCGGGATCAATGCCAGACATCTCGTAAGGCGTCTATGCAAACACCTCTATGTTCACTCACAAGAATTCTTCCAACTCTCTTTCTTCCTCCTCGGCCAATCCTGAGCTGAGAAGGAAGAAGCATTCTTCATCATCTTGTTGGACCAGAACTTTCTTCAAGGCTTCTTCGCTTTTGTCAGCCGGCTCTTTGCTGACGTCATCCAGGACCTCCCTGTCTTCATTCTCAATCTTTATTGTTTCTGCCTCTCGCACGTTGTAGGTGGATTTCATTGCTGTCATAGAGCAATTCTTTGCTTGCACCTGATCCCCTCTGACCTCCTCGATTCCATGCTCTGTTGGGAATCGTAACAGCTGGTGCAACATTGAGGGAACAACCCTCATTGCATGTAACCATGGCCACCCTAGGATAACATTGTAAGGGAATAGGTGTCAATTACTGTGAACTCTGTACTTACCTTCTTGGTGCCTTCCTGCACCTCCAAACTTATTGCTCCCACGGGCTACGTCGGCATTCCATTGAACCCGACCATTAGACTATTGGACTACTCCAGATCATCTTGGTGAAGGCTGAGCTCCTTGTAACATCTGACATACATGATATCACAAGAGCTGCCTTGGTTAATCAGAATGTGCCTTACCTGGCATTCTCCAATCTTGCAGGATATCACCAGAGCATCGTTGTGTGGATGTTGCACTATGTTTAGGTCGGCTTCAGTAAATGACACCATTGGTCCCTGGTACTCGTCTGCTGTAGGCCTCTTTTGCTAGACCTGATACGCATACTGTAAGTGTTTCACCCTCCGAGTCTCCCCACGTACCTCGTTCTCATTAACCTTTGAGTGAATTACATTGATCACTCGAGATTCGTCTGCTTGCTGTTGTGGTGCTGGTGGAGGTGGTACTGTTGGTGCCTGGGGCAGCCTTGCTTGCTCTTCCCTTGTTCTGGCCTCATCTACTAGGTCCCTCAACTGACCTTGTCTTACCAGATCTTCCAGATGTGTCTTTAGGGCTCTACACCCCTGAGCCAGATGCCCATTCTCATTGTGGTAAGCATAGTGCTTCCCAAGGCTTCTTCTCATGAATTCGCCAGGAATCTTCTCTAATGCTCTATAGTAAGGCTGGTTCCTGATCCTTTCCAGGACTTTGTAAACTGAGATCCGGAACATTGTGGTGACCGCCTGTGTGGACCTCAGTCCTGTTTCTTGTCTATTAAAGTTTGTATTATCTCGGCCTCATTTTGGTGAGTCGTTCATCTTCTCTTGCTTTGTCGCCTTTGTTCCCAGCGTGTCTTCTTCAGCTCTCGCATATTTCTCGATCCTGGCCATGAGTTCCTCCATACTTTTTGGTAGCGTCTTAGCCAGTGACTTTTGAAGCAAGCAGTCATCGTTCAGGTCATTCTTAAAAGATACGACTGCCTACTCTAGGTTGCACCCTGGTATTCGGTTAAAAACCTCATAATACCTTTTGGCATAAGTCCTGAGGCTTTCATCCTCGCCAATTCTGAGAGCCATCAGGAAGTCTACCCTCAATGGCTGTAGTTTGTTTGTAACAAACCTGGCCACAAACATTTCGGCCAAGCCTTCCCAACTTTTCACAGTTCCTTTCGGCAACTTGTGAAACCAATCTGATGGGATTTCCCCAAAGGTTGAGGGGAACACCTTGCAGAGCAACAGTTCGTTCCTGGTATGCAGTGCCATTGAGTTCAAGTATAAGCCGACGTGGAAGTTCGGGTCGGACTTACCGTCATATATCTGGAATCTCAGTATATGAAACCTTTTTGGAGCCTCAAACTTATCCAACTCTACTGAGAACGGCGTTCTCGGCTTGACTTGGGATGTGACCTTGGCATCTTATCGCTTCCTCTGGAGGTAATCCCTCAAATCCTCCTTAGTCCGTCCAGGAGCTTGGCTATCAACGGATTTCAACCTTTTTGGTGCGCTGCTCCCAGTGTCGTGATGAGTCTTCTTGGACCTCCTTTCATTCACTGTGTCAAAACAAAGCTCCCTCCCTTGAACATGTCGATGTTCCTTGACATAGGTCTCCTTGGAACGGTATGTCTTCTGAGACTTTTCTCTCATTGATTCTCCTCGCCCGACCTCCCTTGAAGGCCAATGCGAATGCTCCTTTATCTTGTCATGTTGAGGAACTGCAGGGATTGCTTTCTGCCCTCCTTTCTGGGCATCGTTCTTGGCCGCTAGAATCGACATGTCCTCCAATGGAAACGGTGGCTGCATGACGTTGTTCTGCATCATGAAATTGACAACCAATTGTAGGTCTGCCAACTTATTTGCCATCCCCTTCATTTTGTCGTTCCTCCTTAGACATCTATCTTTCCATACCTAGAGGTCGCTTTCGTTGTAATACTCGCATCAGCCTGCCTTCTTTGGCACGTCTCCCTCTTAGCCGACGTCCTTTTTCCCAGGATTCTGCTCCCGGGGCTTTTGATTATAGTTATCCTCTCCTACGTTAGGATCGGCGTGTTTGCCGCTCCCACTAGAGATGTCATTCCCAATCTTCTCTTTCTGCCCGTCGTTGGCCATCTATTTTCTTTATGCTTCCCACAGACGGCACCAAATTGTAGGTGCTGATTTCCAACCACACTGCCAAATAGGAACTCAGCTGGAGAGCACATACAGAACAGATTATGACCGAACAACCTGTCACAGAAAGATAAGACTCCTGCAATGGTTCGTCTACCCAGGGGCACTCCGACGATCAAGTTAGTACTTAGTTATCTCTTAAAGATAGCAGAAAGTGCTTAACTCACAAGCCAGAATACAAAAAGCGTGCCTTAGACCCGCGATGGTGCCTTACTTTTATAGCCAGCACTAACCTAATCCCTATAGAAACCTAACCTTAATGGACTCTGGCTTAATGCTCATTTTAGACTCTCAGCCAGATAGAGATAAACTCCCTAAGAGCGTTTTCTTTATCCAGACTGAGGTCCTTCTCCATTCTAGGACTCTTGTCCCTTATCCGCTCATCTTGGATTCCGGTATCTCCGTAGATAACCTCAGCTTTAGCCGAGATCAACTCGGCAACATGACCAAGACACGTGGCACCTCGGCTGACACTCCAGTGCCACCTTGGCCACGCGTTGTCATTCACAAAATATGTTCCCACATGAGGTATAACTACAGATCTCATAAGTCATAATTAAAATAATACCATAACTAAAAAAATTAACATAACTAAAAATATATATAATACATAATTTTTTAGAATATGCATATAAGAATTTTCTTTATTATTTGGCCTTGTTTGATTTAACTCTCAAAACACAATTTTTGAAAAAAAATTCTAAAATTTTGTTTCGTTGGAAATTTTTTTAAAAAAATTTCCAAAATCACTTTCTCTTTCTTACACATCGATCAAACACTTTTTTTTTTTCTTTTCTCTCTCATTTTCAATCACTTTTTCTCTCACACACATCTCCTCAACTATAACAAAATATCAAATTATCCAAAACTTTCATACTCTAAAACTATTTCTAAAATATACAGCCGAACAAACCAAATTTTTTTTTGCGTTTGGTAGAGTTTTGAAAAAATATGATTTGAGAATATGAGTTGTATTTTGAGTTTATGAGTTTTGGAATTATGATTTGAGTATAGAAAATTTGTTTGGTGAATGAGCCTCCGTTTGGGAAGTGGGTTGACTTTTTGGCTTTTTGGCTTTTTTGGCTTTTTTAGCCTGGGCTTAAAAGTTTGGTTTGGGAAGGGCTTTTTGGCTTTTTGGCTTTTTTGACTTTTTTTGTGAGAGAGGAGTGTAATGATTATGGGTTGGATGTGATGTTTTGTTTTTTGTGGCTAAAAAAGCCTATTTTGTCTTTTGTGGCTAAAATAGCCAAAAAAGTCCAAAAAAGTTCTTGCTAAACGGAGGCTGAGTTTGAAAAGAGTTTTGAAAATTTTTTTGAAAAGAATTTTTGAATTGAGTGATGTGACATAATTTTTTATACAAAAACTTACAACTCATAACCAAACACAACCCAAAATTCTATTCAAAACTCATAAAAAAATTTTAAAAAATTGAAAATATTTTTTATTTAACATATAAAAATAACAAGTGCAAAAAAAAAAAAAAAAAAAAAAAAAAAAATTAAGAACACTGTTCCGGTCAACCGGCCGGACGTTCGGGAGACATCCGAGTACACGATTTTTCAAACGCGGGTGTGGAAATGTGTTTTGAAAATCGTAAACAAACGTGAAGTTAGAATGTGTGGGTAGAAAACTATTTCCAAAATCGTTCCAAATAGAGCCTAATAAACTCTTTCTCCAAATTTTTTTTTTAAAATTTTATCTCTCAAAACTAAACCTAACACGCCTGCAAAGTTTTAACAGAGAAGGAAAGGACAAAAGAAACGATCAATTCATGGGCCTGCCGAATTGAGGGATGTTTTTAGGAAAATGGTTTGGACCCCCAACTGGGGGAGACCCCCCAGACCCCCAGTGGGAGCTGATTTGCCCATTTTTCTTTCTTTTTTCTTTTTTTAAAGTTGATGTTTTTATTTTTTCTCATTAATGAATCTAAAGAGGGACAATGTGCCACTCTAGTCCTCGTTTGTCATGCGTTTTTTTAGCTTTTTAATTATTTTAATCAAAATAAAATATATTTTTTTTAATTCAATAAGATCAACACATTCTAATCATAATCATTTTATTTTTCCTCACAAAAATTAAAAAAATCAAAAATTCTATCCCAAACGAAACTTTTTAGCCCCAGGCTGAAATAACTAAAAAGTTAAAAAATCAACCCACATCCAAACAAAGCATTGACAAATCTAAACATTTTTTATTAACCAACTTAAGTCTTTGTTTTGGATGTAGGTTGACTTTTTAGGTTTTAATTTTTCAACTATTTTAATTTAGGATTAAAAAATTTTATTTGGGATAAATTTTTTGACTTTTTAAATTTTTGTAAGAGAAAAAAATAAAATTATTTTGGTTTGAATGTGATATTTTATTTTATTAACTTTTTAATCTATTTTATGTTTTTATAATTAAAATAACCAAAAAAAAAAAAAAAACTCACGCTAATATAACTTAATCTTTGACGAATCTAAAGAGGGGACAATGTGCCCCTAAATTGAGCTCTTTTTTATTTTTATTTTAAATATTTATGCAAGATGTGTGCCCTCTCTCCTTGAGGAAAATTATTTAATGCTCCAAAAATAATATTTCGTACCACTCAACAATTAACACGTGACCTTTTTTTTTTTTTTTGAACGGTTGAACGGATTAACACGTGACTTTGTTTTCTAATATCATGATATGAAACTAATGGAGAATGTTATTTCAGTGTAATTTTAAAAATATTTATAAATAAGACTGATATTAGAAAACAAAGTTATTTTTTAATATTATAAATTAAATTATAATGTTACTCTTCTGTCTATTTATCATTAATAAGATTGATAAAACTTATCATGTGACCTAAACATGACATTTTTTTCTCATTATCACTCCTACACTTTCACTATAATTTCTGTGGTCCTTGCAATTTTACAAAAATCTCTCTCTTGAAGAGAGATTTTCCCAACCTCATTAATATTAAGGGTGAATTATACTAATGGTCCCTATAGTTTGGAATTTGTAACACTTTGTTTCTTGATTTTTTAATTGTGACACATTTGATCCAAAATTTTGAATCTTATTCTAAATAAGGACAATTAAAGATACCATTGCTCAATTTCAAGGGTAAAGTCGTCAATTTGATAAAATATAAACTAATTTAACAAAAATAAATGTCAAAAAAATATTTTTAAATTTTTTAAAATTATTTTTACTCACTAAAGATAAAATTATGTAAATTTGATAAATCTTTTACACATTTATTTATTTACCAAATTAATTTTTATTATGTATTTAGATGATGATCATGTAATAGTTGTTTTTATTTTTATTAAATTAGTTTCTATTTTTTCAAAAGTTAAATATGACGATAATTTTGATATCATTACTAAATCAATCCATTAAATAAAAAAATCTAAAACTAAAAACATTTCATATATTAATGTATCGATTACACATTAAAAACTTAATAACCACCTATTACATGGTCATAATCCAAACACATAATAAAAATTAATTTGATAAAATAAATAAATAAAAGATTTATCAATTTTACATAATTTTATCTTTGGTGGGCAGAAATAATTTTAAAAAATTCAAAAATATTTTTTTGGCATTTATTTTTGTCAAATTAATTTATATTTTATTAAATTGATAACTTTACCCTTGAAATTGAGTAATAATATCTTCAATTATCTGTATTTGAAACAAAATTCAAAATTCAAAATCAAATATATTATAATTAAAAAGTCAAAAATTAAAATAATATGAGCCCCAAATTATAAAGAGTATTAATATAATTCGCCCTCATATTAAATAGATGTGATCCTTGAATTTTCACAAAAATCTCTTCCGGATTCCTTTTTCCCCAACCTCATTAGTGGTAAATAGATGTGGTCCTTGAATTTTCACAGAAATCTCTTCTCGATTGCTCTAGTTTTTTCCCCAACCTCATTAATTGTAAATAGATGTGATCCTTGCGCTTTAACAAAAATTTCTCCTGGATTCCTTCACTTTTAATTTTTCCCAACCTCATTAATAGTGAATAGATAGAAGAATGGCATTGTAGCTTAACGTAAACTATTATTGACAATCACAATTAAGGCCTTATTTGGTAAATAATTTTTTTAGTTAAAAAGTTAAAAAGTACTAAAAAAATCAAAAAGTAAACAACGAATACAAAATGGTCAAAGATTAATTTCTCTCACTATTTTTTATACATCTTTTCGTAAAAAACTAAAAAGTCATCTCAAACATACTAATTTTTTTTATATCATATTTTAGCTCAAAAATCAAAAAAGTTATTGAAAAAGCATGTTCCCAAACGAGGTCTAAAAGTGAAGAGACTAGAGTATGAGGTTGTTGCTATGCCAAAGGTATAACAGTAACTGTTGTGCCTCAACTTGAGATTTATTATGAGCTTATTTTTATAATTCAAACCATTCATTTTATAAAATTCGTCGACTATTTCATGCATACCAAAATTATATTGATCTGATATCGGTAACTACGTGATTAGATTGCATATTTTTTTATACTATTTCTCAAAAGAAAAACAGATTGTTTATTTTTTATGATAAATGTTATTCGAACACATGATTACAGATATTCGATTAATATGATTTTTGACATACTTGAAGTACTCGAAGAGCCCTAAAAAATGAACAATTTGAATCATAAAAATAAGCCTATAATAAGCCTCAAATTGAGGGACAACAGTTACTACTGTGCCAAGGGCACAGCAGCAACCCCTCTTTCAAAGAGACCAAAGTGAAATTACGATGAAAGTACAGGGTTGGTAATTGTATTTAACCCATTTCTTTTTTCTTAACAAATATAAAATGCATAACCCAAAGGTTACAATGTGTTATTTTATAATTTTAAAATTGTATTTAATTTATTTTATTTTATTTGATATTTGCATCTTTTTAGGAATAAGTTTATAACGTTATATTAGTTTCCTAGTCTTTTGGGTTAGCCTACAATATTTCCTAAATATCTAAATTATGGTTATTTAATTGTGTATATAATAAGACTTCAACGTTGTTTTCTAAACAGAAAAAAAAAAAAGGCTTTCTTCTCCTCTTCTTCTGCTCTGTTATATATTTTGTGAGTTTACTGTATTGAGTTTACAAGTGAGTGTTGGGCAATTTAAGGTCCGTGAATTCACTTTTGCTACATAAAAGTGATTTTGAAGGTCGTTGTATCTTGACTTGAGAGAGGAACACCATTCAACTCGATGTAGAAGATGGTGTATCGTTCCTAAGGAGAGCGTAATCTGCATGCCTCGACCACCATTCAGGCTTCTCTAAACTTATCATTTAGGCTTTTCTAAACTTTCTCTCTAATAATAATATTTATTTGTTGTTTTTGTTTTATTATTAGTTTGGTATTTTTATTCTAATAGTAATTCTCGTTTAATTTTTCTAACAATCTTAGGAACGATAATTAGGATTTTCTGTTAGAAGTTATTGCGTTGATTATAATTTTATTTTGAAAAAATATGGGATTTGATGAAACCAATTCCTGTAAGCCTGAGAAGTTTAATGGTCAAAATTTTAAATGTTGGCAACAACAATTGAAATTTTGGTTAACCACTTTAGGTCTTTATTCAGTGATTCATAACGCTACTGCTTCAAAAGGAAAAGAAAAGGTTTATAAAAGAAGGGCAACATAACAAGTGTATATATTAATATATTTCCGTTATTTTTGGAGGAACCAGATATAGTTTGGGACAATAAAAATACTTTCATTGCATCAACAATCCGTAAAATATTTAATTTGCATGAACCATACGAGAATGCAAAATATGTCCATTGCATGAACACGTTTGTGAATTATTTACGTCATCTTCAAAAGTGTCAACAATTTCCTAACGTGTTCAATATATCCTTACAAAACAACAAATTAAAATCAAACATTCCCAAAAAATTATTTATGACCAACCTTGTTTGACTACCGAGCATTTTGCCGAATTTGGTATAACTCCACCCTTATCCGATGACACATATGCGCCATTTCAACGTCAACATCCTCGTCCGTAGGCATCATGGCATCGTGTAGGGCAGCCAAATCTGTACGATCGGGAATATCGTCATATGTGTACTCTGCCGTATTTCTTACAGCAACAACTAACGCATCATCTTCGCAGTTTCTGCGTATGAAATTGTGTAATGCCATAGATGCAGCCACCAATGGCATCTGCACCTTACGAAAATCAAACCGAGGCATGTTATGTAGGAATCTCCACTGCGACTTCCAAGCCCCAAATGTTTGCTCAATCACACTCCGCAAAGAAAAGTGGGCGTGGTTGAACAACTCATCACGATTCCTCAGATTGTGACGTTGAAAGTGTGGTTAGTGGTAGTGGCTACCCTTGTATGGTGCAAGAAGTCCCTTCTTATTGCTGTATCTACTATCCACCAGATAATACCGACTTGTCAATGTAAATATGTTAATACATATTTCTTTCACGTGTGGGCAAACAAACTGAACATATTATGATACATATCCTTACAATAACAAGATTGTCTTGCAAGTCATCAATGAGGTATTTATTTATGTTGCATTTGTTACATTTTTAGTAATGTTTACATAAGGGTCTAACAATTAGAGTAGATTAAAGTAGCATAAGGGTCTAACAATTTATGGATAGAAAAATTTTGTTGTCTGAACGTACCATCCAATGGAGTTGGAAAATTATATTGTGGATTTTCAGTGACAATGTTTAAAATCCGACTGTCATGCACGTTGCCCTCCCAACCGCAGGACACAAAGACGAAACACATATTGAAATCACACACTGCCAAAATATTTTGAGTGTGGTAACTCTTTCGGCTGAAATACGGGGCTGCTTCAGACTTCCTTATGCACGCTGGCACGTGTGTCCTATCCAAGGCACCTAAACAATCCTACACAATTTGAACAAGTAGCCAACCGAATAGTAACATCAAGTTATGTATTATAGCCTTGCATTTTTTAACTCATATCTTTGTAGAATTTAAAATAGAAATCGATTTGAAGCATAGTTTTGCGCACCTTGAACAACAAGTACTGTGGCTGGGACTGCAGGTAGGGATCCCTCATGTTTTGGAAATCTGCGGGTGACCGACAGTGCGTGACGGTGAACTTTTTCATTGCTTTCAAAACATTATGAAAATGCCGTGATATTGTTTCACCAGAGTGTTGGAATCTTTCTTGGAGCTCTCGGTTAGGCAAGTTTTTGAGAACATGAATGAAGATTGCAACACTCTCCTCAACATGCAAGCTGTGGTCCCGCTCAGGTACATGCAACCCAAAGTCATTCACCAGTGTGGCACATAAACGTGTAAAAACATGTTTCGGCATGCACAGTTCATAGCGAAATCTGCCACTGTGCC
This sequence comes from Camellia granthamiana, assembly GCA_036172215.1. NCBI lineage: Eukaryota > Viridiplantae > Streptophyta > Magnoliopsida > Ericales > Theaceae > Camellia > Camellia granthamiana. The sequence continues at coordinate 59,985,311 of CM069913.1, read as the reverse complement.
CGTTATACATTTCAGCTATCCATGCCCTCCCCGTCAAGATGGACGTGCGACATGGGACTTTAAGCACATGTGCCTTGTAGTAGTCCGAGGCTATTCTATATGCTTCAACATAATTATTATTCATTTCAGTCTGCCACTGGATTGCGAGCACAGCGACATCATCACACATTTCCTGCATCCGTGCATCGCTATCATCGTCGCTTTCCATGCCTAATTCACGTAACTTCAAATAAAATGAGAAGCATAACATGGCAGAATATTACTCTGGCAAAATTAAACATCAATCAAAACTAAAGGCTCTCAAGAAAAGAAATGTTATGTATAAATAATCAATTGCAGTTCCTTTGACATCCTTCTGAGAGCTTCTATTGTATAGTATTGTTCCATTATCAATGGTCAAATCTTAAATATATAAATTGCACTTTCCTTGATACGTTAACACAACTAAAATATACAGAAAGAATTAGTAATTTTTTTTTTACTACCTTATAAAGGGTCTAACGTACACTTTTCACCTGAAGCCTTCAGTAAACTTGAATTGTCTCTCTACAAATAGCAACTCTTTTGTTCAATTGGTCGAGTATAGCAGATTTAGAACCACTGTTTACATAACTAAAGTTGCAAATTGGAAGAGTTTGATCAGATTGATGGTTTATTCAAATTTAAAAATTACAAATCCAACCATAGCCAAACTCAAGTAATGCACATCCATAAATTAAAAACCAGGTAAACCATGTAGATGCATAACCAATTCAAGCAATTCTCCTTAAAAACAGGTCTAAACAAAGCATAGTTAAAAAAGTAGGTCTTTAGGAAATAGAAAAACAACAGATTTAAAAACGAAGTCGTTCTTTGCGCAATATGCTTGCAAGAGTTGGAACAGTTGTCGTCCTCTCTTTGTCCTATTGCTTCACCTGGGGCTAGCCGATAATGCCTTCATCCGAAGGAATACTCATCACCATCTCCTTATTATTGGGCACCTCCATAAGCGAAATTCCGAAATGGAGCAGTGGATTAGTTTGGTCAAGTCCCTGAATTTCATAAAGACGTCTAACTGTTTTGGTCATAATGACACTATGGCCACCGACAACATGGTTTACAGTGAGTTCCTTGCTTTGGGTCTTCACGAATTGACCAAATCATCCATGCTTGTTGCCAATGATTCTGCCCCGGTCATTCGCTTTTTTTGCACGGCTGTGACGGATGAATGCCTCCTTTTGCTGCCACTACCTGATGCGTTAATGGTTACGGATTTCATCAAGTTAGCCGTTTTAGATGCTCCCAATTCGTTGTTGTCCATATAAAAGTCAGCACTGTCGGACTCCCTTTCCACCTCCAATTGGTTCCGCGTCTCGCTAGGCGTCTAAGCATTTTTACTCGTTGTCGCAGCCCCAGTGAATATGCGACGCATCAACTCCTCATGATCCAACCGTTTCGTTCTGAACTTGCAACATTCTTTATCAACCTATAATATGATAGAATGAGAGTAGACAATTAGGAAAATGAATAACTTATGTATATGGAGTTTGCACAAGAGTAATGAACAATATAAGCCTGAACAGTATAAGTGCTGATAACAACAACAACAAAAAAAATTGTCATGGCATGTTGCATGTTTATTTCAATGTTGTAAGCATGAACAGTATAAGTAAATGTTGTAATATGTTTATGGAGTTTGACATCTGTTTATGGCATAGTGGATCGTTCGAAGCATAACAAAATTATGTAAACATAAGTTAAAATCGTTACCTTTCTCCATTCTAGCCCACCATTCATCCGACGCATTGATCAACCCAGTCTCTTGGTCGAACCCAATTCCAGTGGGGCCTTTGCAGCTATCCATCAGCTTCAACTATGCACGCTACTCCGCCTTAAGTTGATTGTACCTATTTTTAAGTTGTTTGATCTTATGTGTCAATCCAGTTGCTACCTCATAAGTCTTACACAAAGACTGGTACCCATTCTGAGTGATTGACATGTGCGGCCTGTTACCTGGGTCTATTTCCTTAAGAACAAGTTCCAAGAAGATACGTGTGTTCTCCCAGTCCCAATTTGCTTTGTGATTAGGTTTTGGGCCCTTCCTTTTTCCGGAAGAGGTATGAGTGCCGGATCGATTTGAGACCATGCGACTATAAGTACATTATAATTTGCGTAAATTGTAGTTCATTAGTTATAGCAAAGATGTGAACCATATATTATTATGTTTGTATATTACGTATCACATTATTAAAATCACAAAAGAAACCCAAGGTGTTGATGCTCGCAACTTGTACAAATGTTTAGTTTTGGAACGAGATCGCCATGCACACATTTGTGAACATAGAATTTGGAAGCTACAACTTCGCAAACAACACTGAACACAGCGAACACATATGATAAGTAATATATTACATACGGAAAGCATAGTACGGTAACCATCTAAACACGGATACATATATTACGTACGGAACAACAAAATAACGACAATGATGGACAAAAAACATGTGACAACTTTAAGTACACACAGAGTCTGTTCAATGTCAATCAAACGCACCTCAAAACGACGAACATTGTCTCTTTCATTCTCAGGAGGCGTTTGTCGGCCATATTCGTCACACCACCCAATCCAATTGACACATGGCTGAGGTTAAAAAAAGTATTAGTGACGGTTTGACAAGGGAATTATCCCAAACAAGGTGAAGGTGCTTGTACTCACTACTCCACGACGGCATTGGTAGTACGCACGTTTTGGATTTTTGACGGACCGAGAAATCTTGACCACACAATGCCCGTACCCACAAGCACACATAGGGCCTGGTTGTGTTGATGTGGCAGTCGACATAAACGAGGTCATATAGTCTTTGATGACTTGTGTTGATGACATGACAAGCACAACAAAACGGGTAAACGGGTGTGACACTTATGTTATGAGATAAGTTTGTTGTGTTAACAAGTTTGTCAGTGCACGTCATTTTTTATGTCCATACCAAATAATAATTTCATACTGATTTATGTTTCAACAGTTTGTAGGCTTTACATTTGTTGTTTGGACTGAGCCAAATTATGCCAATTTTACAATTTCTGTAAAATATAATTTCATCGTAACAAATGTTGCTGACTTTTTTTTTTTTGTCAATCATACATATTAAAAGTTATTTGTAATATAATGAAAATTATGAAATGAATAGCATTTTACAAGTTACCCTCTATTTATCAAAAATGTTGACAAGATGAAAAAAATCAAACATAAACAAATAACCTTACAGGTAATCGTCTGCTATATGAAAAAAATCTTACACGTCATAAACTAGTATTACAGAGGTGAGGAAACACAACAAAATTCAAAGACAGTGACATTGTTCAACTAACTAATTCACGTAGTTTCAACTAACTAATTAAAAAAAAGAAAAAAAAAAGAAAGTACCCATTTGGGATGCTCCTTGAAGATTGACAGTATATAAAATTAGAAAAAGATAATGTCAAAACAAAATACACACCAAATGTCCATGTGCATATATACAAATCAAAATATAAGGTCATCAAATACAATGAGAGGTGAAGGTGATTACATTAACAGAAGACAGGCCACGACCAAATGAGTGAGTTTCTACATTTGAGTTTATTTCTCTAACAGAAAAAGTAAAGCCATGAAACATAAACAGAAGACCAGACACTTACCAAAGACCAAATAAGTGACAAATAAAAATCTAATAGCTTTGTTAAATCATGAAAATAAACTATGGCACAGATATTGGATATAAAGTTTAGAAGTATATTTGTTTAAGAAAATGCTCCATATAATATATATATATATATATTAGATAAAGGGCTGACCAAATCATATGCTAAAGCAGCAGGTCACTGTTAGTGAGAAGGATTTGGAGATGCTCTAGTACACGACCTGTAGTTTAATTGTAAAACTAAAAGACTCATTTTCCTTCTCCTTCCTTTTTTTTTTTTTTTTCCCCTTTCCTTGGTGCACAATTTCATAATCCCTATTCGTACACCCTTAATTTGCAAAGTTTTATGGCAAGCCCAAGCAACAGATATAAAGGTTTCCTTGTACTGCTACATTTGGTCTGTATTTTTTGTATGTGAAGGATTTGTATTGAAACATATGTGAGGATCAACCATTCATGAATTCTATAAATGAATAACTTCATTTCTGGTGCAAAATGTGCTCTTCTATTTAGGGCACTTTCTTTTTAATTACCCAAACAAAAAGTAATTTACTTTTACAACACTAATTGAAATTGGCAAGTGGTGAGAGAGAGAGAGAGAGAGAGAGAGAGAGAGAGACAAAGACAAAGAGAGAGAGAGAGAGAGGGAGAGAGTTCATACATATACAAAAAACAGAGCATACAAGTCACGGTTATCAGATCCACACCCCCCACCACCAAACAACCCGCTTATTGCTAAACTGCTCTCGGTAGGTCAAAGGAAGCCCTAAAACCCCCAACATGGCAGTATGTAGGGGACCTTCTGAAAATATTACCCAAGTCTGAATTTTGAAGACAAATTCAAATAGGAAAGTAGTCAGACAGAGCGACAGACAGATAGACAGACAGACACACACACACACACACACACACACACACAGAGCGTGCGAAAGAGAGAGAGTTCATACATATATCACAAAGAGAGCATACGACTCATGGTTACATAGCAAAACAGAAAAAAGAGAGGCTGAAGAGAGAGAGAGAGCGCGAAGAAGAGCATACCTACAGTTAGGGGATCATCAGAGGAGGGACTGCTTTTCCGTTCGCCTTGGCGGACTATCGTCATCGCTTGGTTCGTCTTTCTCTTCAGATCAGAGCTTCTACTATGATCCAGCCTTGAACGAAGGGCCCTCTTTATCTTCAGTCTTTGATGTAGTTGAATAGTTCTAGATACTACACCCTCTGTGATAGCTCTGCAAATATTCCCATCAATGTTTGACATAAAGCGGGGGGTGAAAACAAAATAAAGAAAATCAAGGAGGGGCAAAATGGTCTTTTTACACTACATCTGGCAGACTTCACGTGAAGATACGTTACATAGGTTTTTATGGTGAAATTTATAGGCTTTTTGTCTTTTTTAGTAACTTTTTGGCTTTTTAGCTAAACCAGACGCTTCCCAAACGAGGCCTCAATTCATTTATTTTGGTTCAATAGATACATCCACTGTATTTAATCCGTCAACAAAGGTTACACCTCACAAGTTTCCAACAGATAAAATCATCATATAAATACATTCACTTCTATTTGCCATTTTACGAAAATTTCGTTTGTGGGAATCGGCACCCATGTATACGAATGATTTTCAGGACTTTCATCTTGAACACACAGGCCAACTTTGTTCAATGGAGTCCATCCCCTTTCTTCTCCTCAAAACATGAAGAACATCCCATTTCTCCTCCCAAATATCATACATATATAATGTATATCATTCATAATAGCCTTTCTTGGATGATAATGTAACTCAAAATCATAGTTCTCTATGAACTCCGTCCAGCTTCTCTCCCTCAAATTCAAGTCTTTCTGTGTAAACAGATACTCCAGACTCTTGTGATCGGAAAACACCTCAAATTTCTCACCTTACAGATAATGCGTCCAAATTTTCAAGGCGAATATTACCGCAGCTAACTCTAGATCATGAGTAGGGTAGTTCCTTTCGTGTGTTTTCAACTGCCACGAGCCATAGGCCACTACCTTTTTCTCTTGCATCAAAAGACAACCCAAACCTTCCCGTGAGGCATCACAATATACCGAATAGCCCAAACTCCTCTCCGAAATAATCAAGACTGGAGCAGTGGTAAGTCTAACCTTAAGCTCTTGAAATGACTTCTCATAAGTCTCACTCCACACAAATTTGATCCCTTTCCTCGTCAGTCTAGTCAATAGTGAGACTAACCTAGAGAAATCCTTTACAAATCTATGGTAATACCTGGCTAACCCCAAGAAACTACGGATCTCAACAACATTCTTAGGTGGCTCACAATCTTACATTGCCTCTATCTTGGATGAATCTACAGTCACCTCTTCTCCGGATACCACATGGCCTAAGAACTTAACCTCTTTCAGCCAGAACTCACATTTCCCAAACTTAGCATACAACTTGTGGGCACTAAGTAATTCAAGTACTACTCGCAAATGTTCCTCGTGCTTCTCCTCAGAGGGTGAGTAAATCAAGATATCGTCCACAAAGACAACCACGAAATAATCTAGGAACTCATGGAAGATTCGGTTCATCAAGTCCGTAAACACAGCAGGTGCATTGGTGAGCCCAAAATGCATCACTAGAAACTCATAATGGCCATACCGTGTACGGAATGCCGTCTTCGAGATATCCTCCTCCCTTACCCTCAACTGATGATAACCCGATCTCAGATCTATCTTAGAAAAGCAAGAAGACCCCTTTAACTGATCAAACAAATTATTTATACGAGGCATTGAGTACTTGTTCTTAACAGTTACCCAATTTAACTTCCAGTAATCTATACATGGTCGCAACGCTCCATCTTTCTTTTTTGCAATGAAAGCCAGTGCTCCCCAAGGTGAAGTACTAAGGCGGATGAAACCCTTATCTAACAATTCTTGGAGTTGAATCTTCAACTCACTCAATTCAGCAGGTGCAGATCTATACATTGCCATAGAAATTGGTGCCGTGCCAGGCACTAAATCAATAGAGAATTTGATCTCTCAGTGAGGTGACAAACTAATAAGATCCTCAGGAAAGACATCGGGGTATTCACAAACCACCCTTGGCAACTCAAATCGGACTTCATTACATTCACCACTCAAGAAGCTAGCAAGGAGGTAACTAAGCTCACTCTACCCATGCGGGTCATATACCGACGATAAAACTCTATCCACCTGCTCTCCCAAGAAATAAAAGCAATCACCGCTTAGGATACATATAGTAACCCTTTGACGATAGCAATCTATAACAGCCCGATATGACAATAACCAGTCCATACCCAAAATAACATCAAAACTAGACATGTCAATCAATACAAATGCAAATGGAAGTCGACAACTAGCAACCTCTATGTCACAATCCCGACATCCCTATTTCAAAATAACCTCACCATCGATAGGTGACTCTACACAGATAGGAGATGCTAATTGAGCCAACTCTAACCCCAAAACCGATGCAAATGCAGACGAGATAAAAGAATGTGATGCACCCATATCAATCAACACATTAGCAACTGAATTGCAAAACAAGAAGGTACCTCACACTACAGAAGGCGTTGGTACTAGATCTGGCACAGTAATAGCATACACACAGCCTATAGGCCTCTAATCTACCTGCTCACCCCTCGGAGCATAGGACTGATGCACTGACTGACCCGAAGAAGCTCCTTGATTGGCCCTCGAGGCATGTAATGACTGTGCAGGTTGGTGATTCTGTGTTTGCCTTGAACCAGACGCACCAGACTTGCCACTCAACTAAGGGCAGAACCTTTTCATGTGCCCTGTCTGCCCATACTGATAACAAGTGAGCAGCTGGCCTCTCCCCTGACTCTGGCCCTGAGAACGAGCTAAAGACGATGCTGCTCGCTACCCTCCTCCTCTTTGCGGGCAAGCTGGAGACTTATGGCCCAACTGACCACACTTAAAACAAGTGAAATCCCCCTGACCACCTCTCCCAGAACCCAAACTCGACAGTGGAAAGGTGGACCTTGACTGAGCTCCCTGGGACGACTGGGGGATAGAACCCCTCTACCTCTTACTTCTCCCTGCGCATTCTGACTCCTCCTAGAGTCCCTCATCATCTCTTCCTTCATCTGCATCACGGTCTCCAAATGAGCCGCTGCCTCCATAAGGCATCTATACTCCTTAATCATCAACCCGACCACTTTAAACATGAGCCCAGTCCTTAATCTCTTCTCAAACTCCAGACAACAGCGCTCCTCAGTCGCCAGTAGTTCTAGTGTAAATCTCGACAAACTAGTGAATGTGGCCTCAAACTCGGCCACTAGTATGTTCAACTGCACCAACTTAGAGAATTGATCTCTCAACTTCTCTCTAACTGTGGGAGGCAAAAACTTGTCTTGGGTCCTGGAAGGCGTCGACAAAAGCCTCCCAAGTCCCTCCAATTCTCCCTCACGCATACTTCCACCATTGCCCCGTGTCTCCCTTCAACTGGAAGGATGCTAAGGTCACTTTCAAACCCCCGTCTTCGATGCCAAGCATCTTAAACGTCTTCATCATTTGCTTTAGCCACTCATTAGCCTGTAGTAGCTCTTTGGGATTACCCAAAAACTCATCCGGATTCGACCGGAAGAACTCTCTCTTCAGAAAAGACGGCCCTGCTTCAACCACTTGGGCCTAGACTTGATTCTCAGCCCTGAGAATGTCCATGGATTTGCGCAATGCTCCGACCATTTCGCGAGCAAAGGCGCCCATGGCCTGTTGACCAACTGGTTTGACCACATTAGTCTGACCAACCCCTTCTTCCTATGCCAAAATATCATCCGGTAGAGGCATCTCCTGCCTTCTAGGCCTACTACGCCTACCACCACTGCATCCACGTCCTGACATCCTAATAATGGTAACGAAAGAGATTAGCACATTTACAAATGTGCTAAAGCTAACTCACTCACGTCTTAATACGATGGACAATAATAATTCACTTCACATAGGCAAATAATCACATAAATACATACGAATCTCATTCCCGGATAATGACCGTCCCGTGGCGTTACCAGAGTTCCAATTAGAAACAATAATGATCAAGTGCGTTTCTAATAGGACTCCTACAAACCCGTAGACTCAATCAACATCCTAGAAATTCAATCCCATACCCATATAATCACAAAAGCATGTTGGCATATAAACACATATCGTTCGCACTTAAGTCTCTAACAAGCGAGACAAACCTATTGTGGCACTAGCCACTTCCCACGTACCCAAGTATTCAAACCCAGTACGCTTTGATACCAAGTTGTAACACCCTTAAATTATTACAATAAATCTAATCCTTAAAACAGAATGTTAATAGAAAAAATATGCTTTCATTCATAAGAGTTCGTATTATAAAAGATATCACATGCAGTATACATTCATTAATGTTCATTCTAAATCTATAGCATGTACTACCAGTTAATAATCAACAAAATAAACGCCCTACGAGCTTATACCTTTCCAAGACATTGTTTGGTTACAGCAAAATGAAGAGTCTAACTCAATACAACTTAGCCCTTGGCTATACAAAAGGAAGCTCTTGCTCCAAGTCTCCCCAAACTACTGTATCGGCGAAGGCATGTCTCCAACACCTGAAAATGATTCCCAAGTAGGGTGAGCCAAACCTAGTAGAAACATACTAACACAATATATGAGAATTAACAAGATATAAATATGATGCACATGTTCATTGTCCTATGACAAAATCTGTGTAACCCTTTCTACAACCATGTTATGCCAAACTTGTATCTCAATTCATTCATTTTGGTTCAATAGATACATCCACTGCATTTAATCCGTCAACAGAGGTTACACCTCACAAGTTTCCAACTGATAAAATCATCATATAAATACATTCACTTCTATTTTCTATTTTACGAAAATTTCATTCGCGGGAATCGGCACCCATGTATACGAATAGTTTTCAGGACTTTCACCCTGGACACATAGGCCAACTTAGTTCAATGGAGTCCATCCCTTTTTTTCTCCTCAAAACATGGAGTACATCACCTTTCTCCTCCTAAATATCATATATATACAATGTATATCATGCATAATCGTATTCAATGATAATGGTTAAGTGATTAGTTTCAATTCACCTAATCCACATGCAATGTCTATAACAATCATGACTATCCTCCATCGATAGCCCAAAGTAAATATTTATAAACAAATGTACAATCCCTATAACAGATAGATCATCAAATTTCCATAGGTGGGTGATTAAACAAATCCAACAACACCATTCATGTATACATCCTCCCAATTTCACATTTTCCATACCAATTTCATTATTTATACAAAATAATTATTCAAGACATTTTAGGTCAAAACTCCCCATTTTCCCAATATTAACCTAAAGGCCAAAATCTACTATTTTAGCACAAGATGATCTCATATCTAAACCCCATAATCATTTATATAGCACCCACATAGAAATCCCTTTTTTCAAACTTAAACCCAAACCCTAGGTTTGCTCAAAACGCCAGTAAATCTCACCATTTTCATACAACAACCTACAATCAAGTTAAAACTCATATTAAGATGTAGAGAGTCCCTACCTTAAAGAGAGAAGACGAGCCAAGTAAGGATAAAACTTCAAAGATACCGAAACCAAAATCTATTCGGATCAAAATGGAGATCTTGAGATGCTTACTCTTTTTAACAAAGGCGAATGGGTTGAGAGATTACTAGAACTAGGTGAAAATATATATAGAGAGAGAGAGAGAGAGAGTGTGTGTGTGTGTGTGTGTGTTTTAGAGAGAGAGGGTCTCAACTTTTGGTTTTAGGGAGAAAAGATGTGAAAAAGTGATTTAAAAAGTCATTTTCGCAATCTGATATACACACAGTCCGCTCGAGCACAAGAGTTGACGCTCGAGCGTCAAACACAAAAAGTTATTCTGCTTGAGCGTAAGAAAGGCCGCTCGAGCGCCAAGACACAATGAGCAAGATGCTCACTGCTCGAGCACAAGAAGTGGTGCTTGAGCGTAGAAAACACACATCCAGTAGTTTTTTCAGGCAATAGACCAATGCTCGAGCGCAAGGAAGGCCGCTTGAGCGCCCACTCGCTCGAGTGGTAGGAAACACTGCTCGAGCGTAGAAAACACTCTCCTATTGGTTTTATAGACCTGCAAAGTACTAAGAGTTCGCAGAGCCTGCTCGAGCGCGAGAAGTGCTGCTCAAGCAAAGGAGCAAAAATTGCAAAGCCCGCTTGAGCGCAAGAATGGTCGCTTGAGCGGAGGAGCAAAAATCTGGGCAACAAAGGTTTGGAAAAATAAGCAACCAACCTGTTCCAAACGCACAACTACAATCCAATAACCAAATTTGAAGGGGGATTAAGGGGAAAATGACAATGACCAACATTCAAAAAATCATAAACCCGAGTTCGGACTACCACAAGTGTTGGGTCAAAATCGGAATCGCTATAAAATCTTAAACCCAAACCTTTTAATTTCAAGAAAAATGGTGCACACAAGAATGAGAATAACAATTTTAATAATAAATGAAAAGGTAAAAATATTATTCTAAGAAAAATAGTGCCTTGTTGGGTGTGTGGAAAGACTAATCACACTACTAGAGATTGTTATCATCGGAAAAGTCAACCCCATAAAGCCCGTGGTCCTCCATTAACTCCTAAACCACAAGCTAATGTTGTGACTATGAGGGCCAGCTCCTTTAACCCTGCTAGCAGGTATTTTGTTAGTGATCCTGAGTTAAATATTGTTTTTAACTCAAATGATTAACTCGGGTGCTAATGTTCATGTGTGCACTGATAAAAATATTTTTTCACCTTATTATCAGGAATCAGGCACAAGAACTGTAAGCATGGGAAATGGGAGCTTGGCCAGGGTACTAGGTGAAGGATAAGTTAGGTTGAAATTGACATCTGACAATATAATCACCTTAGATGGAGTTTTGCATGTTCCTGATATTAGGGAAAATTTAATTAGTGCATTTTGAATCAAATAAAATTGTAATAACTAAGAATGGTAACTTTATTGGTAAAGGTTATCTTCGTGATAGTTTGTTTAGCCTTAATATTATGGATTCTGATTTAAATAAAATTACATGTTATTCTTTCTCTACTTCTTTTATTGATAATCCAGAATGTTCTAATATTTGGCATGGCAGACTTGGGCATGTAAATTTGAACACTATTAAAAGAATGATGAGTTTAGAATTAATTCCAAAATCTGTAATTAATTCAAAGGAAAGATATCAAGTTTGTGTAAAAAACCTTTGAAATTCGTTGAAAAAAATACATCTTTGTTACAACTTACGCATAATGATACATGTAACCTTAACAATGTGTTAACTCGTAGTGGAAAAAGATATTTTATTACATTTAGTGATGATTTTTCTAAATATTACTATGCATATTTAATAAGTCACAAAAGTGAATTATTTGATAAATTTAAAATATATAAAGCTCGTGTAGAAAATCAATTAGAAAAGAAAATTAAAATTTTAAGATCTGATAAAGGAGGCGAGTATGCACCGATAGAAATGAAAGAGTTTTGTGAACAACATGTAATTATTCACCAGCGGTCTCCACCTTATTCACCATAATCTAATGGAGTAGCAAAACGTAAAAATCGAACATTACTAGATATGATAAATGATATGTTAGCTAGTTCTGGTTTACCTAATAATTCATGGGGGTGAAGCTTTATATTCTGCTTGTCATATATTAAATAAAGTGCTTTACAAAAATTCAGAAAAAACACCTTATGAAATTTGGAAAAAAATTGTCATAATTGTACTTTTTATGTTATTAATGAATTTAGAAGAAGGGCAAAATAGTAAATTCATATCGTTTTATTCCTTGATTTTTGAAAAGGACTAATACTTTGAGATAATGAAAAATAGAATAAAGAACTAACATTTTGGGACAGATGAAGTAAATAATAAATAAATAAAATATTCAAATTTCCCCCAAAATAGAGTTCTCTCCTCACGAACTCAAACTCCATGAAGAAGACGGAAAGTAATGAAGGAAGATGGAAATAACAGAGGAGAGGAAGACGATGACCTCCGCCGACGACTACCACCACGTACACCGGCGGTACATACAAAACTGTAAGTTCTCTAAATCGTACCTCTCTCTCTCTCTCTCTCTCTCTCTCTCTCTCTCTCTCTCTCGTAATCGTTTCATTCTCTCTTACTCTGTCTCTCTCACACACACACATTACTCCAAAGAACCTTATTTCATAGATATATTTTGTCCTAATTTTGTATGTATTTGTTGATTACCATATTGACTCAAAAAAATTGGAAAAAATAATATTGACATACATTACTCAAAAGAACCCTAATTTCATAGATATATTTTGCCCTAATTTTGTATGTATTTGTCGATTACCATATTGGCTCAAGAAAATTAGAAAAAATAAGATTGATAAGTGTGGAGTAACTAACAAATTTTGCCCTAAATTTCCACTTCCAATCTACATTTAAATGATTAAATAAGAAACATAAGATTGCAACCTATAAAAAAATTTATGAGAGAAAAATTTCTACCCTTGAAACTCAACTCATTAGAGGAAACTTTATATTTCCTTAATTGTGAGAGAAAAAAAGAGAGATAAGAATAAAAATTGTTCACAAACCAAACTAAGTCAAAAAGAGGCTGCTCTGTACTAGTGATAGGAATAGGAATCGCAGATCGATGGCGCTTTTTGCTTTTCCTTTAAGGATCAAATTGTGCTTGGAGGTTGCTTGATATTATAAATTATTTTTGCTATTTGATATTTTTTGGTAGGTCAATGTCAATGTCAAATGCAAGTATGGCCACCATTTATGAAGTTAGATTCGACAACCGCAATTGTCGATATGGCAGCAAAGCTACGGTTAAGATTTCTCAGTCAATGGATAACCCAAATTGCTTATATTTTGTATGTCCCGATTCTATAAATGGCTTTAAGTTCTTTGAGTGGTTGATCCCTTCAAATATGCAGCGTAATTTGAAGGTGGTCGAAAATGATATTCTTGAAGAATGCATAGATGTATTGTTTATTCTTAGAGAAGTAATTATCTTGAATAGAGAGCTCAAAGACAGGATTGTGAAGAATAGAAAACAATGTAGAGACTTGGTAATGGTGATTGAAAGAGTTGGTGATAAGTTGAATTAAGCCTTTGCTTTTATTGTTGTGTTGTTGGTGCTAATTGTCATTCTAGTGTATTTGAAGTAGTGTATGCAATGTAGAGTAGAATGAGTATGACTTGTATGTAATGCTAAAATGACTTGTAGGTAAATATGTATGTAATATATGGTGGACCACTAGCATTTTGTTAAAGTGATAATGAATGCAATGGCTTTTTTTGTTTAATAAAGTGATAATGATTTTTGATTGTCATGGAAATTAGTTTTTCATTTAAGGGTTGAAGAAGTGATGAGAATGAATTGCCAACATAAGACGAACAAGATTTGTGCAAACAACTTGTTTCTTCTTATTAGCTATTATTGTTGCTAGAATTTGTGATTGTTGTGATTGTGATTATTACTAGATTTTCTTTTGTTATTGTTAGCATGCTGGTGATGAGCAATTTCATCAATCCTTGTTCATGAAGAAAGCAACAAAGTGAACTGCTACAAACCTCAACAATTGTATATACTACCCTCACCATATTCAATTGCTTGTATGTCTAATTTAGCAGAAAGAAAACACTCATCTTGAAACTCCTCAAAAATAATTTTTGTGTACATATTACCCATTTCACTTAACATTTTAAATGGCGCTCTCACCTTTGGCAACCGTTGGCACAAAGCATATACTGCTTCTAACTCCTTGTACCGCTTCTTAACAAGTACTCTTTCAAATGCATGAAGAATTCATTTAAATTAAAATCAGAACAAATGTAATCCTTCAACAACGCATTAAAAGATTCATTGAGTTTTGTGGTACTCGTTCCCGCAGCCCACGTTGATCTAACATATGACCGGTCCTATTTTTCTTCCATCCCAATAGTCAACTTTGACCGATGATTATCATGAGCATCATATGCATCAAGCATTTCCCTCCACTTCATTTTTCATTCATTTTCATCCTCAATATCAAACATGAATTTATTTAATACGCACTTCACCCATTATCTTGGAAGAGACAATTAACATACCTTAATGCATTTTGCATCAAATGTCAAGCGCATAAACGGTGACTCGTGTCAAGCATCATAGTAGGTATGGCCTTAGCCATTGCAACATCTTGATCGGTAAACAAAGTTTTTGATGCCTTTTTTGACATAGCCTCTAAAAAAATTTCAAATAACCATACAAATGTTTTGGCAGTCTCATCATAGAACAAAGTTGCACCAAAAACAATTGTTTCTGTATGATGGTTAAATCCCACAAAAGATGCAAAGGGCCTATGCTCTTTATTTAACTTATAGGTAGTATCAATGTAACTATATCGCCAAATTGGGCATAATCCATGATCATTTGTGTATTGGCCTAAAACATATTCATTATTTGCTCCTCATTATCTAACTAGAAAGCATAATAAAAAAAATATAAAATAATTTTAAATTTTTTTTAAAAAAATGCTGGATTCTCCAAAGATTTCTATTGAAAGTACTACAACACGTTACCTACTTCCCTATGTGCTAAACTTTTTTGTCTTTTGGTTCTCAAATAAATTTTTTGATCTAATTTCAGAAACCTAAGAGACTGCCTCCTACTAGCTTCCTTACCCATGAGTTCAAAAGACTGGCCTAAACGAAAACCAGATTGTGAAGCTAAATCTAACTGAATTGCTTGTGTAGCTGATATCTTTCTCTGCGATGGCAACACGTAGGCACAATCTGGAAATACAAATTCATGGTTGTGTTCTTCTTTGAAATCACTCATAAAAAATTTCCAGTAGTGACGTCCAATTTAACAAAAAGTCAGGCCTCACAACTAGTCCTAGTTTCAACTCTAGGATTTCTTATTAGTGGATCTTGCTTGTCAACCTTCCGAAATCCCTCCTTGTTGCAAAAATCTCTAGAAAAAATTTATTTAGTAAACTTGTTCTTGTTAGAATATTCCCTTCTTATGCTAAACCCCACTGTTCCTCCATATGTATTATAAAAATCATATGCACCTTCCGAATCAAATGTTATTTCTACTTTTGGCTTCCAACCACAATCGTTGTCAGGTTGCATATCCATATGAAAACGCAACTGAAAAGTAAAAGCAATGAAATGGGAAAAGTATCAATAGGCTATTCAGGATATGAAGACGTGACAATGGATATGAACAAAAAAAAAAAAATGAATACAATCACAATGGATATGAACAATCAAAATGGATAATACATTCATGACATAATCACAAGAATAAAACCTATGCACTCAAATTATGAGATACTCTTTACAAGAGCACAACCAATAACATTCTAACATCATTTCCTCTATTCAAATTTAAAAAAATCTTTTATATCTCAACTTAGCCCTACACACAAAGTTTGTGTGTTTGTAAGAATGGAGAGGGTCAAATTGGGTTGATTTCTAAAGTGTTGGGTTACAGGTTTGCAGAGAAACTAGATTTATTTATATAATTTCTAAAGACGCAATCTTCATAATAAGAAATAATAGCCATTCAAGACAATCAAATACTCAATGGCTTCAATCATTTTTTCTCTCATTAAAATTGTGATGATTCTACCTTTATAACTTAGATGGAATTTAATAGTTCCATTTATCATAACTATGAAGAGTCTAACAATACCAAAACCTAAATTATAACTGCTGAGCAAGTGAATACCAAAACTAGCAACAATTTGACAAACAAAATCAAGAAATACTCAATGGCTTCAATCATTTTTTCTCTCATCAAAATTGAAATGATTATACCTTTATTAGTTAGATGGAATTTAACAGTTCCATTCATCATAACTATGAAGAGTCTAAGAATACCAAATACTAAATTATAACTGTTGAGTGAGTGAATACCAAAACCAGCAACAATTTGATAAACAAAATCAAGAATAAACCAAACCAAACCAAACCAAACAAATCCCACAGATTAATTTGTTGGGTTGGGTTTCCATCCTATGTGGAGGAAGGCCCAAAACATTTAGTAAGCCCATGTGAATTCCAAAGCCCACATGGAGAAGTTATGTTTTTGAAAAGATCTGGCCCATAAGTTTAGGATTACAAACCCTTTCTCTGTACACAAAACAAAGACGTAGAAGCTGCCACCAAAACAGAGAGGAGAAGAGAAATTCTGTCCAGCAGTGATCAAGCTATCCGATCAACAAGAATTTGTGGTCTGATTGAGCTGAAATTTGGTAGGCGAGTTCACAACTCAAGACTCTAAATTCTGGACGGTGGAGATCAGATTTGGAGTATTCTACTGCTGGTTTTTGACCCGTGAACAGTACCGTTTTTGGTGAGATTTTTCCTAAACTTTGTAGTTTGATCTTTGGTTGCCAAGGAAGCTTATTTGTAAGTTGTTCTTGATTGTTTGCCTCTAGTTCTATCTAGAGAGAACTCTTGTATACCCATTATTTGTTTATAGTGGAGATATTTGGTGGACTACGGTCCCGTGGTTTTTCCTTTCCACATCGGGAAGGTTTTCCACGTTAAAATTTTGCTGTCGCCTGGTTGTATGATTGTTGGATCATCGTTTTCAGATTCTTTTTCAGAATATATTGTGCTCTATTAAATTGTTTCCTAATAGGTTCACACAAAGAGGGAGAATAAACTACTTCCGCTATTTTTGTGCTAGATTCGGATATTTCGAATTGGTTTTTTGTTTTGTTTTCTCTCAACATAGTGGTATCAGAGCTTGGTTCATATTTTTGTGCATCTTGTGTTGAATAATGGAAGCAAATTTGAGTAGAATGGTTACCTTGAATGGTTCTAATTATCACACATGGAAAGGAAAAATGGAAGACCTCCTTTATGTGAAACAATTTCATCTACCAGTGTTTGCTACTGAAAAACCAAAAAATAAATCTGATGAAGAATGGACATTACTACATCGACAAGTGTGTGGGTACATTAGGCAATGGGTGGATGATAATGTTTTGAATCATATTAGTGGAGAGACACATGCCCGTACACTCTAGAACAAACTTGAACAATTGTATGCTCGGAAGACTGGAAACAATAAAATGTTTCTAATAAAGCAATTGATGACCTTGAGATACCAAGATGGAACCCCATTGACAGATCACTTGAACACTTTTCAACGAGTAATTAATCAGTTGGCTAGAATGGGTATGAAGTTCGACGATGAGGTACAAGGGTTGTGCTTGCTTGGTACATTGCTGGACTCTTGGGAGACATTTAGAATGTCATTATCTAACTCGGCCCCAGATGGTGTAATCAATATGGATCTGGCTAAGAGCAGTATTTTAAATGAAGAGATGAGGAGGAAATCACAGGGATCTTCTTCACAGTCAGAGGTTTTGGTGACAGAAAGGAGGGGGAGAAACAAGAGCAGAGGTCCGAAGAACAGAGATAGAGGTAGAAGCAAGTCCAACAAGTTTGCTAATGCTGAGTGTTATCATTGTGGCATGAAAGGGCACATCAAGAAACAGTGTAGAAAATTGAAGAGAGAGAACAAGGAGAAAGGGATTGAGCATGATGGAAAGGATAATGATCAAGTTGCCACCGCTACTTCCGAAGACTTTCTCATTGTTTATGATGAAGATGTTATTAACATAGCATGCCATGAGACCAACTGGGTGATTGATAATGGTGCCTCTATTCATGCTACATCTCGAAAAGATTTCTTCACATCCTACATACCTGGTGACTTTGGTTCGGTAAAGATGGGTAATGATGGCTTGGCCAAAATTATTGGTGTTGGAGACGTGCACTTGGAGACGAATAATGGCACGAGGTTGGTTCTTAGAGATGTAAAGCATATTCCTGATATCCGTATGAATTTGATTTCTGCAGGTAAACTTGATGATGAAGGGTGTTGCAACACTTTCAGTAATGGTCAGTGGAAGCTCACTAGGGGTGCTATGGTTGTGGCTCGAGGCAAGAAGCATTCTACTTTGTATGTAATGCAAGCAATGCTCCCGAAAGAAGTTATTAAGGCAATGGATGATGAGTCTACAGTGGAATTGTGGCATAAAAGGCTTGCTCACATGAGTGAGAAAGGCCTAGCAACATTGGCTAAAAAAAATCTTCTGTCTGGAATGAAGAATGCACTTTTGAAAAGGTGTACTCACTGTTTGGCAGGAAAGCAGAATAGAGTTTCTTTCAAGAGTTCCCCTCCTTCAAGAAAGCCAAATGTACTTGATTTGGTATATTCAGATGTTTGTGGTCCTATGAAGACAAGAACACTTGGTGGCTCCTGTTACTTTGTAACCTTCATAGATGATTATTCAAGGAAGTTGTGGGTCTACACTTTAAAAAACAAAGATCAAGTGTTAGAGACTTTTAAACAGTTCCAAGCCGTAGTTGAGAGATAGACTGGGAAGAAGCTCAGGTGCATCAGAACAGATAATGGGGGAGAGTATTGCGGTCCTTTTGATGATTATTGCAGACAACAGGGTATTCGACATCAAAAGACACCCCTGAAGACTCCTCAGTTGAATGGTTTAGCTGAAAAGATAAACAGGACACTAGTTGAAAGAGTTAGATGCTTACTTTCACAGGCACGGTTGCCAAGATCCTTTTGAGGTGAGGCTTTGAGCACAGTTTTACATGTTCTTAATCTCACACCATGTGTTCCTCTTCAGTTCGATGTACCAGACAGAGTTTGGACTGGCAAGGATGTTTCCTATGATCACCTGCATGTCTTTGGATGTAAAACATTTGTTCATATTCCCAAAGATGAGAGGTCTAAGCTCGATATGAAGACTCGACAGTGCATTTTTCTAGGCTATGGCCTAGATGAGTTTGGCTACAGGTTATATGATCCAGTTGACAAGAAAGTAGTAAGAAGCCGAGATGTTGTGTTTATTGAAGATCAAACTATACAAGATATTGAAAAAGCAGAGAACACAATGACCTGGCATAGTGATGGTCTAGTTGACTTGGATCCGATTCCTCTGACAGATTTGCCTGCACAGGTTGAACATGATGTTCAGAATGACCAACAAGGTCTAGGTGATGCTGATGACCCCTTACAGGTCGAGACAGGTGATGAGACTCTTGAGCAGTTGGCAACACCAGAGATACCACCAGATGTTCCAACCAGGAGGTCAGCTAGAGACCGATATCCTTCCACTTGGTATTCTGCAGATGACTATGTGTTAATGACTGCTGGGGGAGAGCCCAAGGGTTATGCAGAAGCCATGGAAGATGATCATAAGCTGGAATGGGCTGGTGCGATGCAAGATGAGATGCAATCATTGCATGACAATCACACTTTTGAGTTGGTGAAACTGCCTAAGGGCAAGAGAGCTTTAAAGAACAAGTGGGTGTACAGGGTGAAACATGATGAACTCACTTCACAACCACGATACAAAGCTAGACTAGTTGTTAAAGGATTCAGTTAGAGAAAAGGCATTGATTTTGATGAGATCTTCTCACCAGTTGTAAAAATGTCTTCTATTCGTGTAGTTCTTGGCTTAGCCGCTAGTCTAGACTTAGAGATTGAGCAAATGGATGTGAAAACTGCCTTCCTTCATGGTGACTTGGAGGAAGAGATTTACATGGAACAACCAGAGGGTTTTAGGGTGAAAGGAAAAGAGGATAATGTGTGTCAACTAAAGAAAAGTCTTTATGGTCTGAAGCAGGCACCCAGGCAGTGGTATAAGAAGTTTGAGTCAGTTATGGAGGAGCAAGGCTACATGAAAACTACTTCTGACCATTGTGTATTTGTGCAGAAATTCTCTGATGATGATTTTATTATTTTACTGCTCTATGTTGATGACATGTTGATTGTTGGCAGGAATCCTTCAAGAATTGACAAATTGAAGAAGCAACCAAGCAAGTTCTTTGCCATGAAAGACTTGGGGCCAACAAAGCAAATTCTTGGTATTCGAATCTATCGAAACAGAAAAGAGAAGAAATTGTACATGTCATAAGAGCAGTACATTGAAAAAGTGCTTGAAAGGTTCAATATGAACAATGCTAAAGTGGTTAGCTCACCTCTTGCTACTCATTTTAAGTTAAGCACTAATCAAAGCCCTTCTACAAATAAAGAGAAGGAAGATATGGAAAGAGTTCCATATGCCTCAGCTGTGGGAAGCTTAATGTATGCAATGGTCTGCACAAGGCCAGATATAGCTCATTCAATTGGTGTGGTTAGCCGATTTCTTTCAAATCTAGGAAGAGAGCATTGGAATGCAGTAAAGTGGATAATGAGATATCTTAGAGGCACTTCCAGGTTGACACTCAGTTTTGGAAATGGACAACAAATTTTAGTTGGCTACACTGATGCAGATATGGCAGGAGATGTGGATACCCGTAAGTCTACTTCGGGTTATTTGATCACTTTCTCAGGTGGAGCTGTTTCTTGGCAGGCAAGGTTGCAAA
The DNA here is from genome assembly GCA_036172215.1 of Camellia granthamiana. Taxonomy (NCBI): domain Eukaryota; kingdom Viridiplantae; phylum Streptophyta; class Magnoliopsida; order Ericales; family Theaceae; genus Camellia; species Camellia granthamiana. The sequence continues at coordinate 59,964,237 of CM069913.1, read as the reverse complement.
AATGTGTTGCACTCTCTACAACAGAGGCAGAGTTTATTGCGGCAACAAAAGCATGTAAAGAGTTGCTATGGATGAAAAAGTTCTTGACGGAGCTTGGTTTCAAACAACAACAATATGTGTTGTTTTGTGATAACCAAAGTGCTATTCACTTGGCTAAGAACTCTACATTCCATTCGAGGTCGAAGCACATCGACGTGAGGTACCATTGGATAAGAGACATTCTTAATCATAAGTTGTTGGAACTTGAAAAAATTCATACTGATGATAATGGTGCTGATATGCTGACAAAAGCTTTGGTAAGGGAGAAGCTTAAGACGTGTTGCTCGATTGCCGGGATGGAAAATACCTCCACCTAGTCGGAAAGGGGGAGATTTGTTGGGTTTGGTTTCCATCCTCTGTGGAGGAAGGCCCAAAACATTTAGTAAGCCCATGTGAATTCCAAAGCCCACATGGAGAAGTTATGTTTTTGAAAAGATCTGGCCCATAAGTTTAGGATTACAAACCCTTTCTCTGTACACAAAACAGAGACGTAGAAGCTGCCACCAAAACAGAGAGGAGAAGAGAAATTCTGTCTAGCAGTGATCAAACTATCCGATCAACAAGAATTTGTGGTCTGATTGAGCTGAAATTTGGTAGGCAAGTTCACAACTCAAGACTCTAAATTCTGGACAGTGGAGATCAGATTTGGAGTATTCTACTGCTGGTTTTTGACCCATGAACAGTACCCTTTTTTGTGAGATTTTTCCTAAACTTTGTAGTTTGATCTTTGGTTGCCAAGGAAGCTTATTTGTAAGTTGTTCTTGATTGTTTGCCTCTAGTTCTATCTAGAGAGAACTCTTGTATACCCATTATTTGTTTATAGTGGAGATATTTGGTGGACTACGGTCCCGTGGTTTTTCCTTTCCACATCGGGAAGGTTTTCCACGTTAAAATTTTGCTGTCGCCTTGTTGTGTGATTGTTGGATCATCGTTTTCAGATTCTTTTTCAGAATATATTGTGCTCTATTAAATTGTTTCCTAATAGGTTCACACAAAGAGGGAGAATAAACTACTTCCGCTATTTTTGTGCCGGATTCGGATATTTCGAATTGGTTTTTTGTTTTGTTTTCTCCCAACATAATTAACCATTATCTGAACTACATGATATGTTCAACAAGAAATCAAATAAGAGCAAACAATAAGAAGACCCAATTAGCATCAAATACACCAGTGAAAAAAACATATTACCTTAAGTTTCAATTTGGTGAAGAAAGCATAGAGATGGGTTTTCTCGTCGGAGCTTTGGTTCACAGTCACCAGAGCTCTAGTTCGCGGCGCAAATCTTAGTAGAAAAGAAAGTGAGGATGATGCGTTGACGGAGAGGGAGAGACCGAGAAGGATTTCGGGCCACTTCACAAGAGTGGGTTTCGGGAGGGGGGGTCATTGTTGATGTTTGCTGCCAGAGAGCTTCACCGTCGATCTCGCAAGATGGAGAGTCGTCGCTAGTCAAGAACTCGAGAGGGAGGGAAAATGTTGATGGGAAGATATCGAATGGAAAATCAAAATGGCTCTATTTTGGAGGGGCAAATTTGAATTTTTTTTTTGACCTAAAGCAATCTGAGCCACCCATTGTTAAATGGGGTGACATGGCCCATTTTGGACCGTCCCCCAGAGAAAGCACGGGAGACATTCACTAGGGAGGATCTGAACTCCCTCACTTGGGCTATTCGAGAGGAGTCCTATTGGGAAGATGTAGAGGGACCGTATTATTATTGCAAAATGGTCTAACCAAAACTCACGGTTTGTGTAGTGGGCTTATTTTGGCAATTAAAAAAAAAAAAAAAAAGTCAATTTATTAGTTTATTGGCTTATTTGAGTTACATTATCTCTCTACTTTTTTGCACGATATTTATTTTTATTTTTTCATAAAAAAAAAAAGTCAACAAGTCACAAAAAGTCACTTTCCAAAATAGGCCATATTTTTATTTAATTACGTGATTTATGGTATTTGAAAATTAGTTAGTGACTAGATTTAAAATTTTTCATTGTTTAACGTGTACTTGCTTATATTTTCAATAATAAGAATAATAATACTACATTTATCATATTTTCATATCATATTATACTTACCATTTTGTTTATTAATGGATCCAACCATTAATGTATATCTCTAATTGCAATAGTGATAAATAGATTAGCACATCAGTTGATTAGATGAAATGGTAAAAATAAATGATCATGATGGCATTACTTTAATAAGAAATCTAATGATTTAAATACTTGGGCAAATTAAACCAATGGTCTCTATATTTACCCCTTATGTCATTTTGATCCTTACACTTTTAATTAGTTCAATTTTGACCATTCATTTTAAATTTTGTATCAATTTGGTCCAATTGATAATATCATTAGTATTTTTTACATAAATTTATAACTATATTGATTGATGTTAACTCATTTAGTTAAGTAAATTTATAATTTTACTATTAAAAAATATGACATGTGACACTTATATATGTATTTTTTATAAAAAAAAAATATTAAAAATTATAATCAATCGGACCAAATTGAGATGAAGTCATAAATTCAGGATTATAATCGAGTCAATTAAAATTACAAAAATCAAAATGACATAAAGACCAAAATATAGAGACCCTGTCTTAATTTACCCTAAGAGTGTGTTTGTTTTGAGGAATTATTTCATAGGATTGGACTCGTAATCCATCCGGACTAATAGTCCATTGTTTGGTTCAATTTTTTTGCTCCGGATTAATAGTCCCTCCGGACTATTAGTCCTTCATATGAGGGATTATTGTATCCTAGGGAGAGGGGTGAGATTATTTCCATGAGATTGGTTTCTCATAAGACTAATGTGTGAAATATTTATTTTACCCTCATGCTATTATTACTTAATAAACAATTAGAAAATAGTAAAATAGTCTTTTGAATATTTATAAATTATTTTTTTAGTGTTGTTAATTTAAAATTATATATTAAATAAAAAATATAAATTATAAATTATGGCCTTATAATTTTTTTAGTGTTGTTAAAAAATTAAATTTATATATTAGATAAAATTATTTTTTTATGTTGTTAATTTAAAATTATATATTAAATAAAAAATATAAATCATAAATTATAAATTATAAATTTAATTTAATTAAAAATAATAAATTAAAAATTATGGCCTTATAAATTAATTTTTTTAGTGTTGTTAAAAAATTAAATTTATATATTAAATAAAATTATTTTTTTAGTGTTGTTAATTTAAAATTATATATTAAATAAAAATATATAAATTATAAATTTAATTTAATTGAAAATAATAAATTAAAAATTATGACCTTATAAATTAAAAAAATTTATTGTTGTTAAATTATAAATTATAAATTATAGATTAGAAATTTAAAATTATATATTAAATAAAATTATAAATTACAAGGGTAAAATAGTCTTTTGAACATTTATCCTTACTCAGTTCGTTCAATCAAACATTGGATTTACTAAAAATAGTCCAATCCAGACATCTAATCCCATGACTAAACAAACATAAGATACAAATTCAGTCCAACCAAATAGTCCGGAGACAATGTATCCCATTTGGACAAACTGGATAATGGAGACAGTAATCCATCAGACTATTAGTCCTGGGATATATTGTCCCTGGACTATTTAGTTGGATTGGATTTGTATACTATATTTGTTTAGTTATGGGATTACATGTCTGGATTGGACTATTTTTAGCAAATCCAATATTTGATTGAACAGACTGGATAAGAATAAATGTTCAAAAGATTATTTTACCCTTGTAATTTATAAGTTTTATTTAATATATAATTTTAAATTTGTAATCTATAATTTATAATTTAACAACACTAAAAAATTTTAATTTATAAGGACATAATTTTTAATTTATTGTTTTCAATTAAATTAAATTTTTAATTTTTAATTTTTATTTAATATATAATTTTAAATTAAAAACACTAAAAAAAGAATTTTATTTAATATATAAATTTAATTTTTTAATAACACTAAAAGAATTTAATTTATAAGGCCATAATTTTTAATTTATTATTTTTAATTAAATTAAATTTATAATTTATAATTTATATTTTTTATTTAATATATAATTTTAAATTAACAACACTAAAAAAATAATTTATAAATGTTCAAAAGACTATTTTATCCTTTTTCAATTGTTTATTAAGTAATAGCATGGAGGTAAAATGGACATTTAACACATTAGTCCCACAGGATATCAATCCTATAAAAATAATCTCACCCCCCAGATTACAATAATCCCTCATATGAGATGCTAATAGTCTGGAGAGACTATTAATCCGGAACAAAAAAATTGAATCAAATAATAAATTATTAATCCGAATAAACTAATAATCCAATTCCATAAAATGATCCCTCAAAACAAACACACTCTAAATACTTATAGACTACCGTATGGTGTATCATATATCATATTTGGCCCTCCGAGCCAAAATCTTAGTTCTGTCTTTAGATATATTATAATAATAATTTATTTATTTATTTATTATTATTGATTTTTTTATTTATTTATTTATTTTTTTATTATTATTATTATTATTTTTTTTTTTTTGGTTAAAAGTAGAACAAGCATCTGCTTTCTAAACCTATGTTGGACGACATTCACTATGTCAAAATTGGGCTTTAGCGGCGGTTTTTTACCGCCGTTAAAGGCTGTAAAACAGTTGTTAAAACCTTTAACGGCGGTATTAACGGCAGTTTCGTTACCGCCATTTATGTGTGTGTCGGAAAAAGTACAACCGTCATAAAAAGGTAAATTACCGTCGTTAAAAGTCGACCAAAAACGGCGGTTTTTTACCGCCATAAATAGGTTCAAATTTTTCAAAAAATAATTATTTCTTCTTGCACTCCCCAAGTCTTGAACCCTCAACCTTTCATCCACCCACACCAACCACTCTACCATAGCCACTCTTCATGAAATATATTCCCTAAATAAATATTTAAACATTACTTTTACTTTATTGTAAATGGTTTCGCCGGAGCTCGCCGGAGTTTTGCCGGAGCTCCGCCGGCAAAGACCGCCGTCATTAACGGCGGTAACAAAACCGCCGCTAATACCCATTCATTACCGTCGTTAAAGACACTTTAGTGGCGGTTTTTTTAACGGCGGTAACGAAACCGCGGTTTTCGTTATCGCCGTTAATAGTACCTATAATGGCGGTAACGAAAATCGCCTTTGAAAAAACCGCCGTTAATGTCCTGTTTTGGCGTAGTGATTCTGATTGTAGCTCTTACCCATGCCTTTAGCAAATATGCCCCCACACATTAGGTTCATTTTAAAACTTATCTCTAGTAGTGTTAATCAAATTGATAAAATTTAAAAATATTTCTTATAAAGAGTTATATTAGAAATTTCAAATAAATTATTAAATTTTCTATCAAATCTCTCACATGGATGTGAGATCTACACACATGTGATTTGTGTGAATCACACATCTATATGAAATGTTTAATAAAAAATTAACAATTTATTTAGGATATATAACATTTTCCTTCTTATAAATCGATGTGATATCTATCATGTTCGCGTTAACTAGTTCTATTTTAATTTTCAAATTGCGTGCCAATGTGAAAATAGTTATATCTAAACAATTAAAGACCAACCACCAAAAGAAACCCACAACCAACCAAACAAAGAATCTGTATCATAGAGAAGAAGAAGAAAAAAAAACCCACCAAGCTAAGAAAGAGCTCTATAATGAGAAAGCAATAAACAACACAACAAATTAGTCCCATAATATTGAAGAAATTATCAATTTTAGCATATAGCAATAATCACTACAAAAAATTTGACTTTTTGCGACGGTAAAATACCGTCGCTAATACTCCTAATGCCGTCGCTAATACTTTTTGCGACGGCAAAATGACTTTTTGCGACGGCAAGAAGGGGTCGCAACTGCAGGGGTTGCAAAAGAGTTTTTACGACGGCACAGTGACGTCACTAATGTTTTGCGACGGCATTTTTGCCTTTTTGCGACGGCACTGTGCAGTCGCTAATAACGTTTGAAATTTCTTGATTTTTTTGCGACGGCACTATTTTACCGTCGCTAAAAATGTTATTTGAGACGGCAAAAAATGCCGTCACTAGTAGTCTTTTTTTGCAACTGCAAAAACACTGTTTTGCGACGGTGTAGAGCCGTCGCAAAAAATATTAAAAATATAAAAATTTCTATTTTTTGCGACAGTGTAATGTCGTCGCAAAAAGTATTAAAAAATAATAAAATTATTATTTTAAATAATAAAATTTCTATTTTTTGTGACAGTATAATACCGTCGCAAAAAGTAAAACTTGTAACAAAATTAATAAAAATATTAAAATTTTCTATTTTTTGCGACGGTGTAATGCCGTCGCAAAAAAGAAAAAAAATCCTACAATAAAAGGGAAAATTCAAGTACAAAAATTGTCACACTAATATACATGATAGACATCTGCTCCACCAATATAAAGATATGCAGGAAGCATTAAAACACATAATTTTTTTCCTATACCTAGCAATAGGGGTATGGCATGGTGAGATTTTTTTTTTGGGCGATACGTATGGCATAACGAAACTTTTGCTAGAATTATCACAAAAATAGATCACTGCATTAGCCACCCAACTCTTGGAAGACTTAAATGCTAACACTCTCCTAGCCAAAAATTCATGCTTGGCCACACTTGCTTAGACATGCAATTCCCTCTTCCAGGTAATCTTCTCTGCTAATCCAAAACTCCGATGCATCCTACACGAGTAATCAAATTTCTCAACGTCCAACTTCATATCAATTCATGTTTTTGTTCCCTGTATCTAAAAAATTACTTTTTGTTAAGAAAATTATTTTCCCTTTATTTATTTTTTCTTTTCTTGCTTTCCTTTTTTGCTCTTCATTTCAGTTTGCTTTTCACAAATCTAAAAGCAACAAATGCACTGTCCAAATATTGTGGTCTACTTTTAGAAGCACAAGACATACTTAACATGGGGGTGAAAAATGCAAGTTGACAAAACACATCATTGAAACCACTGTGTCCTGGTTTGTATGAGAGAGAGAGAGAGAGAGAGAGGCAACACTGTACCTTCATAATTCCTGCAAGGACTGCTCCTCCAAGGTACACCATATGCTTTCTTCGCGGTGGATCCTCTATCCGCAACCGTAGTTTCTGTTAGAAGTAGAGGAAGATCAGAAGAATTGTTAGCTAACATGAAGTGAGAGCCTCATTGTTAAAATGGATGAACAAAATAAAAAAAAACATGATATTTTTTCCTTTTTTCTTCTCCTTCCATACCATAACACATGTAACTTGGGTCTTACCTTCAACCCATCCTTGTTTCCCTTCAGAACAGCTTCAAGATAACGGTCTAAAATTTCTTTCTCCAGGCTGTAGGAAAATAAAAATGAAAAACTTCAAAAACTAAATTTAAAGCTATATCGAAGTATCAGAACTAAAGAGGGCATCTCCTTGGGTTCTTACAAAACTAGATTAGCGATTCACTATTAAAATCACAAAGGCAGATGACTACTTTAGTTGCAAGACTGTAAAACATGTGGACAGATGTTTTCCAAGAGAAGAACATAGAGCAATTAAGACCAAGTTTTCAAAAAGTCCAATAAGTTGAAAAATCACTGCAAATATAACTTGTGAGAGACAAATTAATCACCAAGAAGAAAGCAGTGCAATGATTTTATATAATGCAAAAGGAGATTTAAATTTCTTACCGACTAGGCAATCCAGGATACATAGTACTCCCCCCACTTAAAACCATGTGTTGGTAGAGCTATGAAAAATAAAAACAAATTAAAAGTTAAATAAAACAAAATAAAATAAATGAAATAAACCCAAATGCATTACAAAGTGTATATGGCACGAGGTAGGACCTGCCTCTATAGCTGTAGTGCATATACCCATCAATTTGGATTCTTCAGTTGATCAAATATACCCATCAATTTACAAAGTGTCTTAGAAAGTTGTACAAACCAACAATTTTAACCTATTCACAATCATCTTGTTAAAGTACATATGCAGAGGAAGTGTGCCCATATTTTAATTAAGGCACAAAGATCCATCAACCAGCCCTCATAGCTGTGTATATGTACCAAATAGTAGAAGAGATAAATTCCCATTTTCTTGAAAATAAGTAACTAACAAGAAAAACAGACTTACAGGAGTAAAAAGAGCCTCTGGAGTTTGGAACCGTTCTGTGCCAACTTTGATGACCCTTCCATCTGGTAGCTGATTAAAGTAATTTTCTTAATAAATTAACAAAATGCAAAAACAATTTTAACAAGAAAAAGAATCACCTATGTCAAACATATGGTTTTAATGTCTTAGAAACTAGAAAATGAAGACACCAATGAGAAAAGGTCAAATGATATATGTACAACTGCTAAAGTATTCAGCAGGAAAACATGAAACTTTTTTTATTTTTTTATATAAGTTACTAATAATGCTTGGAACCTCTCTATTTATAAAACTTCAGTGGAAATTCTCAAAAACTAAAAATAAAAAACAAAATAGAAATAGAAATAAAAATAAAAAATAGTTAATGTGCTGAAAAAGGGTGCAAAACACGTACCCACTAGAGATAGCAAAAGGGCAAATTCCTGCACCAGCTACCAAGTAACAGACCTCAATGCCCCCCCACTCTTGGTCTCATAGGATGGACTTAGCTGGGGCAGTGGTTGGTCATCAAGTTAACCAACCAAAAATATTTGCCAACATATTTGCCAATTAAAAAAAAAAAATTGCATATTACATCCTGTAATACACAACCTATAGCATGTGAAATTGCATATTACATCCTGCATATTACATCCTGTAGCATACAAAACCCACACACAAAACCCACATAGTGCCATACACAAAACCCACACAGTGCCATACATCCTGTAACATTGAGACTGCCATACAAAACCCATACACAACATCATGTAGCATACAAAACATTGAGATTGTCATCATTGAGACAGTGCCATACAAAACTCATAAAATAGCATCCTGTTTCTCCAAGAAAATTCAGCAGCCCATACACAACCCACACACAAGAAAATTCAACAAGTAGCAAAGAAAATAATTAATCCCAAGCACAAGGGATAGGTTACCCAAAAATTGAAATTAAAACTTAAAAAAAAAAAATATCCATTACAAGATAAAAAATCAAATCCATTGTATTCCATTCCCAGTTAAGTACAAATGGGAACCCAGCAAAATAGCATAAATGAATTAGTACATGCCTTGAATTAATGATTCACAGATCAAGATAAAAAGTTGACTAAAAGCATAAAAATTTCCATAACTGAGGAAAACTACTAAAACAAAAGGAGGCGTATATAAATACTAGACAAGTTGGAGACATGTTTAGATACCAAAAACAAACTCCCATTGGCAAAATGGCAAAATGGAGATCAATTACATGGAGATCAAAATGGCATAATGGAGATCAAAACGGCAAAATGGAGATCAAAATGGCAAAATGGCAAAATGTCTAAATACATGGAGATCAATTAGATACCAAAAACAAACTCCCATTGGCAAAATGGAGACATGTTTAGTACTGAGAAACAACACTTCCTAGTTTAAAGATACTTGAAAACAAATCATATTCTCTGCTACAATTTATTTCCCAAGATAGCTTAACCAAGATGACATTGCATCCCCATAAATCAAAAAGGGAATGATATATTTAACAGATATATATATATTTATTTATATTTCCCAAGATCAATTATATATATATTTATTTAATAGATCAAGAAAAAAACCAGATTATATATATATATATGTATATATTTAAAATAAATAAATAGAAAGGATATGTATGCTAAGCTAATGTATAATGTAAAGTTTAAAGGATAGAAATTGAATTACTCTCCAATTGCTTCTAAAAGAAGGTTGTCGTGTTCGTCCACAGCAGAGAGGCTGGTATGAGTAGTAGTACTAGGCAGATCTGCATGGAAAAAACAGATCAAGAAAAAAACCAGATCATATATATGTAACAGATCAAAAAACCCCCTATATACACTCACAGATATATATATATATATATGTGTGTGTGTGTGTGTGTATGAAAACCCCCTATATCCGAAATCCCCCCCCCCCACATACACACACACACAGATACCCTTTGAAATCGGCGGTGAGGGAAGATCGCCGGCGCGGGAGGAGTGGCGGTGAGGGGCGAGCAACCGTCAATGTCATCTGTGAGAGAGAGAGAGAGAGGGAGGCAGCAGCGGCGGTAAGGGAGGAGGATCGACAGTGAGATACGAGCAACGGTGAGGGAGGATCGGGGGTGAGGGAGGATCGGCGGTGACAGATGATCGGCGCCGTCGTTGTGTGAAAGAGAGAGAGAGGAAGGCGAAACCCTAGATGGAGAGAGCAGGAGGAGAGGAGACGGCTTTGCTGTGTGTGTGTTCTCAAACAAAACCCTACACACACCCACAAATGTTATAGTTAATGAATTTTTTATTAAAATAAAAAATTATTAAAATAATTTTTATAGTTAATGAATTTTTTTTTATAGTTAATGAATTTTTTTTTTCATTTAGTAAGGTTAAAAATTTATTTGTTTCATATTTATTTTAATGAATAAAAAATTATTATTATTTTTTTATTTGGTAGAAGTAGGGATAATATTTTTCATTAAAATAAAGTTAATTTTTTGTGGTCAATGGAAAATATTTTTTTGTGACCTATTTTTTTTTTTTTTTTTGTTACTAAAAATCAAGAACTAATTTTTTGTGGTAGAGGATAGGAAGTGGCAGTAGTAGTGAAAGTGGTGGATAAGAGGTGATAGTGGTGGTGGTAGTGATGGTGAAGGAGATAAGTGGTGAAGTTGTGGTAGTAGTAGAGGAGATAAAATAGCAGTGGTAGTGGAGTGGTAGCGATGGTGGTAGTAATGATAGTTGTAGAGGTGGAGTGACAACAGTGGTAGTAGTGGAATGGCATTTGTAGTAGTGGTGAATATGGTAGAGAAGATAGATGGTACAAGAGAGATGAGTGAGAGACAGATAGAGAAGAGAGATAGAGAGAGAGAGAGAGAGAGAAAGAGAGAGAGACAGACAGACAGACAGACAGAGACAAAGTGATGAGCGAGAGAGAGACAAAGTGGTCGCTAAAAGTGCATTTTCTTGTAGTGGATAACTCGGTAAATAGAGAAGAGATGAGGGAGAGAATGAACAAGGTGAACACAATGAGGGAGAGAGACAAACAGACAGACAAACACATAAAAAGAAAGAAAGAGAGAAACAGTGGATCGATATTTACACAGTAGTGGTAATAGTGGTAGTAGTGGTAGTGAAGTGGTGACGATGGTAATAGTAATGGGTGAGAGAGATAGAGAGAAGAGAGATGAGCGAAAGAGACAGAGAGAAAACAGATGAGAGAAGAGATAGATGAATGAGAGACACAGAGAGAGAGAGAGAGACAAATAGACAAACAGAGAGAGAAGAGTGATGAATGAGAGAGAGAAAGAAAAGAGAGAGAAGAAGATGAAAAAATGGGTGAAAAGATATAGACAAAGAGAGAGAGAGAGAAAAAAAAAAGAGTGAAAATAGATAAATGAGAGAGAGACAGAAAGAGATGAGCGAGAGAGCGAGAGAGAAAAAAATAAGAGAGAGAGAAGAGAGACAGAGAGAGAAGATATATGAAAGAGATAGAGAGAAGAGAGATGGACGAGAGACACAGAGAAAAAGAGAGAGACAGACAGATAGACAGATAGAGAAGAGTGATGAGTCAGAGTGAGAAAGAGAAGAGAGACAGAGACACAGAAAGAGAGAGAGAGACGGACAGAAAGAGAAGAGTGATGAGAGAGAGAGAGAGAGAGAGAGAAGAGAGACAGAGACACATAGAGAAAGGGAGAGACAGACAGATAGAGAAGAGCGATGAGTAAGAGAGAGAAAGATAAGAAAGACAGAGACAAAGAGATAAGAAGATGAAAAAATGAGTGAAAAGAGAAATGTTCAAAAGAGTAAGACGATGTCGTTTATAGTGGATCGATAAATCGAGAAGGAGCTCGATAAATAGAGAAGATGAGAGTAAGAGAGTGAGTAAGGCGAACATAGTGAGGGAGAGATAGACAAATAGACAAGTAGAGAGAGAGAGAGAGAAAGAGAAGAGTGATGAGTGAGATAGAGACAGTGAAAGAGAGAGATAGACAGAAAAAGAGATAGAGAGAGAAAGAGAGAGAGATAGAGGGAGAGATAGAAAAAGAGAGAGAAACAAGAGATGAGCGAGAGATAGACAAAAAAAGAGAGAAATAGAGCGAAAAGAGATGAGCGAGAGAGAGACACAGAAAAAGAGAGAGACAGAGAGAGAAGAGAAATGGGCGAGAGAGATAGAAAGATAAGAGAGAGAGAGAGAGAGAGAGAGAGAGAAAAGAAATGAGAGAGATAGAGAGAAGAGAGATGAGCGAGAGAGACAGAGAGAGAAAACAGATGAGAGAGATAGAGAGAAGAGAGATAGGCGAGAGACACAGAGAGAAAATGAGAGAGAGAAACAAACAGACAGAGAAAGAAGAGTAATGAGTAAGAGAGATAAAGAGAAGAGAGAGAGATAGAGACAGAGAGACAGGAAGATGAAAAAATGAATGAAAAGAGAAATGTTATATCAAAAGAGTAAGACGACATTGTTCTTTTTAAATTTTTTTTGCAACAGAAAAATACCGTTGAATTTATTCAAACCATTTTGTGACTGTATATATATGAAGCTGTCTCAAAACCACAATCACTATGCTAGGTTAGAGTTTTCCAAAAACTCTTTTGAGAAAATTATACTTTCTTGTTTCCATGTTATATTGTTTTTACTGAATTTTTTTAATATTTTAAGTATTTTTTGTAATTTTTAGACACATGTAACATAAATACACCTAAAAATTAAAAAAAAAAATTGTAAAAAAAATCTTTTAAAAATTCACTAAATACCAAAAATACAATAATTCTAGGGGTGAGCAGCAGATATACCAATCCGCCAAAACCGATCGAACTGAACCGATCCGCCGCATTTTGGACAGATGCGTGATGACGAGTGGACGGTTGCAGATTGATTTTCTTCAATCCGCCAATTTGGCGGACGGATGGCAGATTTGAGATTCCTTTGGCCGCAACCGAACCGTCAAACCGCGAGCACCCCTAGTAATTTATAAGACTTTGTGTTTTCAATTTGTTTAAATATTTTGTTTGTGTTTTCAATTGAAAAAGAGTTTAAATATTCTGTTGAAAAAAAAATTTCAACTTGAATATATTTTTTGAATTGAAAAAAATAAACGTATTATTTATCTATATTTTTTTTGTTTTTAAATCTAACTATATATAGATGTAACAATATAGAGACGTACAATCTCTACTACTGCTCTGTTTATAGTTTTGGTGGTTTGAATTGTTTTTACATTTTAACAACCACAGATTATAATAATTTATGTGGATGAATCATGTTGTGATTGCAATATGTGGATGAGGCATGCAGTGATTGTGATATTTTAAAGTTTCAAATTTTCTTTCTTTGGATGAGGCATACAGTGATTGTAATACTTTTTTAAGTCATTGACTGTAATACTTTCTTCTTTTTTTTTCTTTTTTTTTTTTTGAGGAAATGCACAAGTTGAATTATGTTAAAAATTTATAAAATTTTAAACCGCCAAACCGATTCGCATCCATCCGCCAAACTGCCAATCCGCTCAATCCACATCCGCCGAATTGGCGGACGGATGCGGATTGATTTGCTCCAATATGCCAATCTAGCGGACGGATGGTGGATTGGAGGTTCCTTGGCCGCAACCGACTCGCGCCCACCCCTAAATAATTCAATACATTTTTTTGGGTATTTTTATGTATTTATTAATTTTTTTTAAAAAAATTCATAATTTTTTTTTTAGATACATCTAAGTAAGATGCATCTAAAAAAAATATTTAAAATTTTAAAAATATTCACTAAAAAAAAAACACAAAAGTCACTTTTTGCTCACCGTCGCAAATACTCTCATTTTTTGAGACGGCAAATTGTGCCGTCGCAAATACTCTGCTTTTTTTAGACGGCATTTTCTGCCGTCGCAAAAAGTGACTTTTTGAGACGGCAAGTTTGCCGTCGCAAATAGTTCCGTCTCATAAACCCACTTTTCTTGTAGTGAATTGACTGTCTAACTTTTCAATAGAGGTGGGTGTGGATCGGTTGCACTTATGGAATGTCCAACTCGACATCCGTCCACTAAATTAGAGAATTAGAGGAAATCAATCCGCATTCGTCCGCCAATCTGGCGGATATGGATTGGGCGGATTAGCGGATTAGCAGATGGATGCGAATCGGTTTGGCGGTTTAAAATTTTATAAATTTTCAAATAATTTAACTTGTGCACTTCATCAAAAAAAAAAAAAAAAGTATTACAATTTATGACTTAAAAAAGTATTATTATATTTGCATACCTCATCTAAAGAAAGAGTTTGAAAATTTAAAATATTACAATCACTGCATTCATCATCCACATATTACAACCAGAGCATACCTCATCCACATAAAGTATTACAATCTATAGTTTTTAAAATATAAAAACAATTCAAACCACTAAAGCCATTAACACTGTATTGTTACATCTATATTTATTTTTGAAAACAAAAACCAACTAGCATATATCATCTTTTTTATTTATTATTTTTAGACATAGATTTAAAAATAAAAAAATATAGATAAATAATATATTTATTTTTTTCAATTCAAAAAATATATTCAAGTTGAAAACTCTTTTTGAACAGAATATATTCAACAGAATATTTAAACTCTTTTTTAATTGAAAACACAAAAAGAATATCTAAACAAATTAAAAACACAAAGTGTTACAAATTACTAGGGTGCTCGCAATTTGGCAGTTCGGTTGTGGCCAAAGAAACCTCAAATTCGTCATCCGTCCAAAACTAGGTGGATTGGAAAAAAATCAATTCCTAACCGTCCGCTTGTTATCACGCATCCGTCCAAAATATAACAGATCAGTTCAATTTAATTGTTTTAGACAGATCGATATATTCGCTACTCACTTCTACTTTTCAAATAGAAATGTACAAAAGTAGTCAACAACTAAGCTAACTCAATTGATTTCTTGCATGCCAACTCAATTTGTAAGAAAATTTTGTAAAATAAGTCAGAAAAAGTTAGGCACACCGGAAAAAAGTGCACTAAAGTCACCTCACACATAGTTACATCTTGAATATTTTAGTGATTGTGACAGTGCTCAAAAAGTTTGTTTAGATAGTTTTTTCCGTCCCAGTATTGCATTAACAAATGACGGATTTGAATTCAACTACAGAAACAATGCTGCAACATATAAAATTCTAGATGTAAATTTTACAATGTTCAATCTTAACAATGTAATATATTCTTTTACATGTTAAGCACGCAAACAAGAACTGGGAATTATTCAAAAAACATATATATATATATGATTAAGCTCCGTTTGGTGGTGCTACTTCACTAAATAGTGTTTTTTGGCGACAACAGGGTGCTTCAAACATGTAGTCCTATGAAGCATGGGTGCGGATATGGATATGATGTAAATACATTGATATGGTAAATTTTTAAAAAAGTAAGATGTACGAGTACAGCTGAAGTACGTCAATTTTTATTTTTTAATTTATAAATTAACATCTAATATACAAATCAAAATTTTAATATCAAAATTAAAAGGAGAACAACTTGTTTAAAAAGTTATATAATTCTTTATTTTTCTTTTCTGATTGTCTAAAATAGGATGTAAAAGAGAATAAAACTAGAACTCATGGGTAAAGGGTGTATTCACCCAAAAAATAGGTAAAAGGTGTTAGAAACAAATTAATTGATGATTTTGAAATTGAAAGAAGAATAATAAAGGCTGCAACAAATTCCAACAGTTGAAAAAAAGAAATGTCGTACCCAAAACGTATCCAGGTGGTACTCATGATGTTCCTAAACGTATCTGTCGTACCTAGCATTTATTCGGCGTACTCGGTACGCATATCCATACCTGCACCCGGTAAATACTCGGTACTCGTACAATACCATTTTTGAAGTACACGTACTTCCTAGATGCAGTCAAACACACCTATGAAAAATATGACCGAAGCATCCACTAAATTTATGATATCGTTTCAATTTAATCAAATTAATTATAATTTTTAGCATTTCTTATATATAAAAAAATATATATACATATAAGTGACATGTGTCATATTTTTTAAAATAAAATTATAAATTTACTAAACTCAGTGAATTAATCTCAACCAATTTAGTAATTATTTTCTGTCAAAAACACTAATGGTATTATCAATTGAACCAAATTGACACAAAATTTAAAATTAAAAATCAAAATTAAACCAAATAAAAGTAAATAGATCAAAATAACACAAAATACAAAATATAATTACCACCAACATAATTTGCCCTAGATTCAACCATAGCACACCAAATGGAAAATGCCTAAGACCCCCAGCTGGGGTGCTGGGGGTCATCCGTGTAAGCCACTGATTGGCTGGAAAAAAAAAAAACTGTTTTTTTTTTTTTTTGTTTCAACCAATGAAATGGTGCCACGTCACTGGGGGTTGACCCCCAGTGGGGGTCTAAAGCACTGCCCCAAATATGAGGTATTTTGTGCTCTCGTAATAACAACCCAAGATAAGATTTGTGTAACGTGCCCGTCCACAGTTGTTGGGGCAATGCCCCTGAAGAATACAATAAATTTTCGACACCACAATCGTTAAGGTTTCGTTCTCACGGAATTCTTGTACACTGAAAGAGTGCTTGGGAAGTACTTAAAAAAGAAAAAAAAATCAAAAAATTAAAAAATTAAAAGCTAAATCACAAATACATCCCTTAAAATTTGATTAAAATACAAATCGTCCTCTGTAGTTCTGGAAATTACATTACATCTCCTGAGATTTCTAATTTCATAACAAATCATCACTTTTATTAATAAATTATCAAATCAATTAACAGTTTTTAATAATGTTATAAATATGTTTCAATTAGTAATTTAGGTAACTTTATTATTGTATAGGAGAGCAATTATGAATTTTTTTTAATTAATTCTGTTAAATAAAAAATTTTAATACGTGAGAATTTGTAATTTTTCACACTACAAGAGGCAATCTGTACTTTAAGTAAATCTCATAAGGTGTATTTGTAATTTATTCAAAATTAAAATAGTAAAAAAAAATCACTATAAAAGAATTAATTCATTATTTTTACTTTTTTCACTTATATCTTTTATAAATTAAAAAAAAAAGTAAAAATTACTATAAAAAAAAAAAATCAATTCTCAAAAAAACCTAAATCTTAATCACATAATATTTTTCTCTATAATCACATAAAATTCCACACAAAGTGATTGTTTGGGAAATTAGTTATAGGATATTATTGGAGAAATTTTTTTTTGTGTTTGAGAAGATAGTTGGGTTTTTTTGTGATTGGATGTAATGTGTGTGAAAAAAAAAGTGAAATAATTATAGAATTTGATGTGATATTTTGTTTGGATTTTATTTTATTTTTGTTTTGTAACCAATTTATCTTTTAGTAAAAATAAAAAAATAAAAAAAAATCCTTCTCAAACATCCCCTTTCTCTCTAAAAAACCTTCACCCCAGGCCTCATCGCTGGCCGACTGGTCGCCACCAATGGCCATGCAGTCGGCTGCCCTGGCTTCCTCTGGTGTGTGTGCGTGTTTTTCCCTCTTAATAAACTTGAACCCCCACATTTTTCTACCCTTTCCTTTTTAGATCTAATCTCTAAATTTGCTTCGGTTATTGGTTTAGTTCCTTAGTTTTATGTTGTGTTTGGTTTGGGGATTTGGGGAGGAATTTGGAAATGGAAATGGAAAAGGTAGGTGAAATGTGAATAAATCATGCTTATATTTCACATAGTTTCACACACCTTTTTCCTTTCCCTTTCCAAATCCCTCCCCAAATCCCCCAACCAAACACAACATTAATGTTGGATGCTTGTTTATAGGCGTTCTTTGGGGTTTTTAGTTAGGTGTTTCTTAAGTGGTATCAGATTTATCATTTCCGGTGGGCTCAAAGCATGTTGGGTCTCCATTTGGTAGTGTTCGGTGTTCGATGAGTGGTCAATATAGAAACGGTATGGGAATTCAAAGGCAGTTTCAATTTCAAATCAGTGTGGGACACTAGTTTCACCTGTGTTTGGTGTCATCGGGAACAAACAAGCGTGAGGCGAGAGACAAACGTGTGGAGTTGTTTGGGATGCATGCAAGCATCGGAAATGTTTCAGTGTGACATAGGTGTTGTTGGGTGTGGGGTTCAAGTGTGTTGTTTGTACGTAGTTTAGATCTTTTTATTTTTACTTTAAAAAAAAAAAAATGTGAAGCCGAGGGGTTAGTTGTAAAGATACGAGTTATAGTAAGAGGAGAATTTGCACACTTTGAATCTCTCTCAATGTATCTCTTTTGTTTTATATGTTTTTATTTTCATATTTTGAATGAGATTTTTACTTTATTGATAAAAAAAATAAAAAATTGCTTTGTTAGATGCAAGGTAAAGGGTATCCAATAAGAGTAATTACACTCAACTTTAAAATAGAAAAAATAACAAATCAGTGTTAATTTTGAACCTATAATTATTTTGGAATAATAATAAGTATTAAGGGCGATCATGGATTCGCCTAATCTAATTTAACCGACGCAATTCAATTGATTTTGGATTGATGTGTGTCTTTCAAAATCCGCGAATACGGTTCAAATGGCGGATCAATCATCTCGCACCCACATGAATCCGATCCGCCGATGGATAAAATTTAAAAATTTATATATTAAAAAGTAATAACATATAGTAGAAATAATATATATATTTTTATGAAAATAGAAAATGAAAAACTATATGCATATGAGAGTTGGGAAAAAAATTACAAATACTTGGAGGGCTTTTCATTTGCACCCCACCACAAGTACACTTGCACCCCCATGTATTTATAATTTTTTTCTCCAACTCCTACCTGCATGTAGTTCTCCCAATATAAAATAATATTTTCAAAATATACATGTGTGGTGTCATGGCTTATTATAGACAAATAATATATATTTTTTCAAATTACTAGTTATTGGAGATTGTAAAAGTTGTGAATTATAATTCAAAAAAATGCTCAAATTTTGTAAAATTCAAACCGCCAAACCGATCGTATCCATTTGCCAAAACCTACATGACTTGCTCAATCCGGATCCACCAAATCAGTGGACAAATACAGATTAATATTTTCCAAACCACTTAATTTTTAATGAATAACAGATGAAATGCCACACAATCCAACCCAACCCAACCCAACCCAATCATCATGACTACCTACCTAATTTTTGAGTACTACCTACCTAACCCGTACCCAATCCAACCCAACCCAACCCAATCCATCATGACTACCTACTTAATTTTTAAGTACTACCTACCTAACCCGTACCACAATTGAAGTAAAGCAAAGGCCCCATGCCTATGTAAAGACTTGACTTTAATTTTACTTCTTAATGTTATAATAAAAAAAAATACAAATACATCCGTTAAAATTTATTTAAAATATAAATAACCTCTTATATTCTGCATATTATAAATATTTCATTGTAAAACATTTTCATTAATAAAGTTGACAGAAAAAATAGAATTTGTAACTACCCTCCTACACAATATTAAAATTATCAGAATTGTTAATTGAAATATATTGTTGATATTATTAAAAATTATTAATAAACTTAATAAATAATTAGTAAAATGGGCTATTTGTTACACGATTACAAATTTTAAGGTGTGGGATATAATTTCTAGAACTACACCTTTACTAGAATTTTAAGCAAATCTCAATAATATATTTGTAATTTATCCTAAAAATAAAGGAGACTCACAAATGAATGTGTTAAACTTCAAGGATCAATGAATCGTGGACCAGTATGGACTTTTAAGTTCCTTGAATTTATTGGTTAATGGTCATGTTTATATGAATATGTTTACATTCATAAACATGGAACACAACTTTGTGATGGATCCATGAACTATTAATCCTTCTTTGAACCTTGGATGAGACTATTTAAGCAAGGCAACCACCCTTTTCACTGTAATTGGAGGATAACAATAATAATAGGAAGAAGAAGAGGAGGAGGAGAGAGCAGGATGATCCCATTAATAAGAGGCGTAATGATTTGAGGACATGTTTGATTAGTACGATTATAACATAAGATTGGAATTATTAATTTATGGACTCACAATTATTACAAATATTAACTGAATTATATGTATTGCAGACATTCAATCTGACAAAATTGACAAATTTTTAATATTGAGATGGGCTGGGATCATAATTTCAAATATATATATATAATAAAAATAAAAATAAAAAGAATACAAAATAAATACATAAATGATTATCTCACTAATTTAATTGAATAACTAATCCTATATTAATTTATAAAATTATTATTGACTATTAATCATATTAATCAAACAATGCCTTATGGTTTTAGTTGGACTATGACCAGTCTCCTTTCATCTCGAGACGCCATCGAATCTCATCATGCAAATTTTATAAAAAGCTTAAGAAACTCTGCTTTAGAATGTTCCAATTTGGATGTCTCTTTTTCTATAATATATACATATATATATATAAGGATAAATGAGGAAAGAATTAAAAAAATTGAGAGAGAGAGAGAGAGAGAGAGAGAGAGGCTTGAAGTGGTCTTCTTTGAAAGATTGAATGGGGGAGAAGAGGAACTTGGCAACCAAAAGAAAGGGACAAGAAAAGCATAAAGAAACACATTCAGCACAAGAAACCATGGTTGTTATTTTTGTTGCATAGAGAAGAGCGCTTGGAATTCTAAAGTGAGATCTTCAAACTGCCTAAAGCAAGTGTTTATTTGTTTTTAGGGGGAGTGTTCTATTCTCCATTCTTTTTTCATACCATTCTTCTTTATGACTAGTTCATTCCAATAGTTTAGTTTTGGCTGTCTTATGGCCCTGGTCTGCCCAATCACCTTAAAACATAAAATAACAATTCCATTCCTTCGTAACTAAGCAATAGTAATTTACTTGGGTACCCCTGCACATAAATTTTCATCCAATAATCACAAAAGCATAGTCTGGTGATGTTGGTAAGATCAAAAGAGTCCAAGAAGGCTAGTCTCCTCTGTCTTTAGATATTTCTATCCTGAATCACTAACAATAATTGGATTTTGAAATTTTCATAATTCGAAATTCTCACATGATCTAATAATTCTAAGTGAATTGGAACAGTGGGACAAAGATATTTGGAAACAACATATCATTGACCATCATAGCAATGCTACATACTCAATAAAAAAATTTATAGAAAAATGTCGATTATAAAATGCAATGTAGCAGCATTGCATTCATCCTGATAAAATGTGGATTACATCCAAATTGAATGCAATGCTGCCAGCACACTAAACATTTTCCTTGAAATTGTTTTGGAACTGTATTGTTTACGTAAGCAGGGCATGCAAGTGATAGTGATGAAGGAAAACAAATGAAAAAGATGCTTAGCTTCTCAAGGGTGTTCTTCCAACACTTTTTTTTTCTTTTCATCCTAGTCAGATTCTTCTATGACAGCCTTAATTTGGTTAGATAGTAGGCTTATGATTGGGGCTGAATCTAAAATTCCTCTGGGCATTTTGGGACCCTCCTTGCTTTAATGCTTTAAAGTTCCCTTAAAATCCCAAAGTAGATAAATAGCAAGCTCACATCTACAGGAATGGATGACAGGAATAGGAGGATCACAACACACCCTCAAAACTTGCTTATTCTCTTGACGACAAGAATGGTCAGTGCTCAAAGTATCTTAATCCTTCTCATCTGTATTGGCTTCTTAGCACTTCAACCAACAAAAGTTTCTAGCCTGAGAAGTATAGACCTTGTTCTAAGATGTAGCAAAGAAGACCACGGACTGGTGCTGAAATATCAACGCAGGCTTGATGAAGCCGGGGAAATGCAAGCCATGAATGTGGAGAAGAAAAAGGCATCAATGAACAAGACATTCGATCCAAACCGACCAAGCAAACGAAGAGTTCGAAGAGGATCGAATCCCATCCACAATAAGTCTTGACATGCTCATGATGATGGTACAAACACAGAACCAACCACCAAACAAGCATAGCAGGGATTCACATATTTAGTGTAAAACAATTTGTTGGGTGGTTGGTGCTGTGTCCGTAGCATTAGTATAAAAAAACAGCATGTAACAGAGGTTAGCTATTGAAAATGTGTTTAATCAGAGGTGTTTTGTTAGGAAATACAGTGAAAATGTGCTTTTTCATATTTGTTTGAACAAGAAATATTTTTTTATCGGTTTGCATTGTTGCCATAGTGTTTTAAACAGGCATGTGTGATACTATTTGCTTTTACCACTCTAAGAAATGTCAAGAACATACAATGAGGCTTTGATTTTTTATTTATTTATTTTTATTTTTTTCAGTTTGAAGATTCATTAATCTGTTTTCAACAAAAATAAAATGGATAATATGTAGAGAAAAATCCTAGAAGTGTTTTCTTTATCTTCAGTCCATCAAATAACTGTCTGCAAGTAATAAGTTTGGAGGGTCTTCTCCAACCAATGCATACACTCAAAAAGTAAGAAAATTGCTTTCTTGGCTAAAAGTTTGTTGCTTGATTTGTCTCCTTACACATAAAACAGAACCTGAGATTACAGATTTCAGATAATATTTGTAGGTAGGCAATCTTTAAAAATAAAAAAATAAAAAAATTGATGGTTTCGCTGCTTCTTGAGCTTGTGGATGCCATGGAGAGTTTGCAAGGAATCAACTTCTATACATAGGATAAGATAAACAGGAGAGCAACTTGTAATTCCTTATTTCCCAAAGTTAAGTTACGTTGTCTGCAGAAAATCGTTGGGACAGGCAAAGCTCATACTGCTCATGGACGTCGGTCCTAGATTGCCTTACACTGTGTTTGGTTGGAGAATGTGGGAAGAAATTTGGAAAGGGAAAAACAAAAGGTATGTGAAATGTGAATAAAATATACCTACATTTCACCTAATTTCACATACCTTTTCATTTTTCCTTTATAAATTCTTTCTTAAATCCCCTAACCAAATATGGCGTTAACCAATCATTAATGAAATTCATCTATTTTGGATTAGAATTTGAACTACTTGTGGTCACCCAATCGTTTGTAAATATTAATTATATATGTGAAATCCTATCGTCTGAGCATATAGAAAGATTGAGCATGATACTATGTTGCCTCTTTTTATTTTTTGATCGGCAAGAAAGAAGCTTTATTGATAGAAACATAACAAGTATGATAACTTACATCAATAAAGAAGAGGGATGGTCATGAATATGATAATGTATTAGCAAATATTTATTGGAGGGATGGTCATGAATATGATAATGTAATTATTCATTAAACTATTGCGTTATCCCAATAATATATTGTTATTGAGTAGATATAATTTATATAGTTTCAGGTAGCGCTATAAACGAGTCAAGCTAAGCCGAATTTTGCTAAGATCGATCTCGACTCATTTGCTTATTGAACTGGTTTATTGAGCTGGAGTTCGGCTCGATAAGTAACTGGGTTCGAGTTCGGCTCAACTCGCTCTTATTAATTAAATTCGAGCTTGGCTCTACTCGGCTTGGCTCAATAAATGTTTTTAATATTATTTGTATTATTTAATATATAAATAATATATTTATTATATAATTTAAATAAAAATAAACGAGACGAACTTGACAAACCGAGCTTATTCAAGTTCAAGCTTGGCTCATTTACTAAACGAGTCCAATATTCAAACTCGAGCTCGTTTAACGAGCCTAATATTTGAACTCAAGCTCAGCTCGTTTACTAAACGAGCCGAGCCGAGCCTTTAATGAGTCGAGCCGAGTTTGTTCGTGAACAACTCGATTTATTTGCAGTCCTAGTTTTACATAATGTCACACACCAGTGTGAAGCTTCAAATGTGTTGAGCGAAGATATTACGTGAGATCATCACTTGATTGACCCAAAAATGGTCACGGCGGGTTTCAAGTAAACTTACATAGGTTTTGCTGATACTTATGTGTCAATCTTATTTATTAGACTTATTTACCTATTTTTTTTCGCCAAAGTAATATTCTCAAAATGTCCTCCCCTGGCCTTCTTCATCTCCAATTTTCAACTGCCATGACTCCCTCTATCCTACTGCCAGCAACCATCTATGACTGCCAGCGACCATCTCCAACCACCTGTGAATATCTCCGGCCGTCGTCTCCGACTGTCGGTGATATTTTTTGACTATTTTTTAACAATTATCTAACTATATTTTTAGGCAAAAACAACGTTTTTTCTCAACTACATCAAGTCTCCCATTACCTTCTCAGATCTGGTGGTGACAAGAGACAGGGAGAAGCAATAGGAAAAGGATAAATATTAGTGATAAATTTATCACTAATAGCATTTACCAAATTTTTTCAAACCTCTTAATCAATTACTTACTCTCACTCCTACACTCACACTTACATACCTATTCACTTACTTATTCATTTACAAAAACACACCAACACACTTAAATAATAAATAAATAAAATTAAGGCTAATAAATTTATCACTATAAATTTATTCACTAATATCCAGATTTTACAAACAACATATATGGTTTAACCAGATCTTTACTAATAGATTGATGGAGATCTATTGATATGTACATGCATATGTAGAGAGAGAGAGAGAGAGAGATTCTCATTAGTTGAGCTCTAGTGATCATGTCATGGCTAGATTTGAAAAACATTGTTCTTTAGAGTCATTTGGAGTCGATTTCACTATTAGAACCAACTAGAACGATGTAGGTCTAGAATAGATCTATGGATCGACTATGCTTAAGTGTAGATCGGCAAAGATGAAGTGTAAATCGCTGATGGTGTAGGTGGTTGATGAATAGTGGTAGTGGATCGGTGATAGTGGAGTATAGATCGGTAGTGGTAGCCAATGGATGACGATGATTGAAGGTGATAGTGGCGATGGTGGGTGGACGATAACGATGGTGGTAGCAATGGACGACAATGATGGTCAATAGTGGACTATGGTGGTGTAAAGCTGTTGGAGAAATGATGGAGAGAAAAAGAGAGAGAGAGTGTGTGTTCAAAGAAAATGAAAGAACTTGACAGATAATATTTAATGAGGAAAACATAAGTATTGTAAAACTTATTGGGACATTTAAAAAGTCGATAAGACTTATAGGTATTTAAGTATCCTTATTGGGATTAGTTGGTAATTAACCCTAAGTTTTGAGGAGTTAAAATACTTATTTCTTTAATAAAAACTCAAAAGGGGAGGCTCTATATACACACCATAAGTTGTCTCAAGGCAAACCATTGCTAAACACACACCAAAAATAATTTGAAAAATAAATATTGTTCTCACCACACACCACAAATTTATATATTTATCCATACTCACACACCAACCCCAACAATATACACACAAAGTTCCATCTTTGCCCCCACACAGCCACACACCCCACACCCACGATGTTCATCTCCCCCTCCATTCTCTATTCAAACTGGTGAACACCATTGCTGAAAACACACGTCGTCTGTGGTGTTGCTCAACACAGCTGGAACTTCACATTGGAGATTTAGCAGGTGAGTTATATTTAATTTAGGGTTTTATGCACTTATCTCCATTGACATGAACTTTGTATTTGACTGAATCGTTTGAGTGAATCGTTCGACACTGGGTTGTTGGACCCTAAATTCGTTCGGCACTTCATATTCGGACAACACGATTTTGTACGGTTGGTGGCTGTCGAACATGTTCGGTTGTAGATTGCCGAATATATACAACATGTTCGGACAGATACTGTCGAATAGTTGTTTTTTTTTTTTTTTTGGGGAACATGAAAGTAGGGAAATAATGTGAATGAGCATTTTTCTCAAGAACATTTGTACCTCTCAATCACTAAATAAATTTTAAGGTAGTTTGTTTACTAGTTGATATCATGTCCCCAAGCCACATAAACATCTTCACCTTTGCAGGTAAGAAAAAATGGTAATAATCTTTAAAAGCTCTATTTAAACCAGTGTTTTTAAGAAACAATGCACAACATGAACACATTCTCTAAATTATAACAATCGAGATGTAGAAGGTATTTTAAAGTTGATAATTATAAGCCCTTTCCAAGTTATTGTTTAAGAAGTCAAGAAGGTAAAAAACTATTAATTTGAAGAAGCATCTATGCCATGATTGAGATGGTGATGTCACATATAACTGTTTTCTCTATTTTAATTTGGATAAGTCACAATAACAAAGTTTTCTTTATACACACCATAACATATAATAAAATCATTAGAAAAATAGGCATACCATAAATTAGACAGCTTTGAATGCTAACTATTTAAAAAAAAAGTATTCAACTAAAATTGGGACCACACCCACACAGTACCAGAGACGGCAAGACAACAACCATCAGAATCCAAGCTTTCTCATAAAAGAGCATTTATTCAACAGAAGTTCCAAATAATAAAAACAAGACTAAAAATAAGAGAGATGTACTTAATCAAGATCAGCTTTGAATTTCCTCCATCACCTACCTGTGACCTATCACAAATCGAATTATGATACCCTTTTCTTCCTCAAGTTTCTTTCGTTTATCACCTGATTTTCATACAAATTTATAAAATAAAATAAAAAAAAGTCACGAATCAAATCTAAGTGATTCAAAGGATAATTACAAAAACAAAAACAAAAATGCAGGGGATTTTATGAACCTTGTGGCATCCAAGTAGCACAGACTGAGTCTCTTCTCTTTCGGCTGCTAAAAGCAGTGTTAATACCTATGACCATTAGATATTTTCTTTGGCAGCAATTTTGGCTGAAAGTAAGCAAAGTTATTGAGTGATTGAGAGATACAAATGATACATAAGCACTCTGGATTAAAATAGCCTAATTTTCCACCCTAGGGACATCCACCACCAAAGACCATAGTAGACAGAAACAACCAATACTGACCTCTACATCAGAATCAACCATAGAGACATCCACCACCACAGACAGCATTCCAGAGAGCTGCAGACCCAGACAGCTGCCTACATGACAGTTTGTTTTTGTTAGCATCCAACAGTTTCAACCACACCCAAGAAAGCTTCCTCTGGGCTTAAAACTGGACAGATTCATCCATCATTCCTACAAGCATCTGATGAGCCAAAAATAAGCCTTTGAGTCTATAAGTCCAAAGCACAACAGCCTAAGTGTCCATGAGTCCATAGCAGATTCAACTACACCACAGATAAGCCTATGAGTCCATAGCAGCCCATAGCACAAGACAGAGTCAACCACAGGACAGCAGACAAAACAGATAAGCCTATGAGTCCATAGCAGCAATCCATCATCAACCCATAGCACAAGACAGAGTCAACCACAATACATACTTGAACCTTTGCCATCAGCCCAGAAATCCAGCATAAGGCAAGACAGCAGCCCACCCACACACATCAGAAGTCAAACCAGCAGTGGTTCAGCCCACCCCCAGCCACAACCATCTCAGCAACCATGCTCACAAAACAAACAAAGCAGCCATGCTCACCTCAGGGCCATCCTAGTGCAGAAATACACTTGAAACATGTTGGACAGACCAGCAGCATGGAGTCTCAATGACCATAGACCCTGCCAAAACTGAGCTAGTGCAGAATCACAGCAGATCATCCACACTGCTACCCTCACCCACCCCCATAGGTATTCCTAGTGCAGAATCACAGCAGATCACCATAAACCCTGCCAAAACTGAGCAGCCACACCCAGCAGAGATCATACCAGCAGAGCACACCTGGGGCCATCTCCTGAGTGAATAATGTTTTGATTGTTAGATTTGTTGTGTTATTTAATTTTTTTAAAGAATTAAATGTCCAATTTGATCTAATAATTATTTGAAAGTGAGGGAGATAATTTCATTTTATGCTAGCACTTGCGACAACGCGTGTACAATTAAAATTTTAAGTGATTTGACCCTGTTCAAAATTTTAGGGAGATAATTTCACTTCTGTTAACTTTATTGTTTTCTTTTTCATTTTCAGAAATGGATGACCCTTCGCGTATTCCACCCACTGCCTCAGAGAGACGACGTCGTGCATTAACTAATACTAGTCGTGGCCGAGGTCGAGGTCGGGGTCGGGGTAGAGGTCGGGGTGATGATATTGTGTTAGAGGAAGCACCTCAAATCTTGGAAGAGGATGTGATCAATAATGGTTCAGGGGATGATGATGATGCTGCTGCTGATGTAGATCAGGCTGAGGAGGTACTCACTGGTCCGTTTCCTGGGGGCCCATCAGATCCATCAGTATTGAAGAGCTTCAAGGCACATATTGCAGCAGCTATATAGGAGCAAAAGGTAGTATATGTTTTTATCCATGTTTGTTTCATTTAATTATTTATTGAACAAAATTATTTATGTAAATTATTACTTACCTTGCAGGAGAGGAATCCCTTAAGGTGTTATAATCACGCGTCCAAGCTTCTTGAGTGGAGGTGGTGGTCAAGAACTGACAATAGAAGGTTTAGAGACATTGTGCAGATGTCAGGCCTATCTTCTTTGGTCCATTGCACATATCGGTTCGTCAATAGGATTGTCATATCTGCATTTGTTGAGCGATGGCAACCAGAGACAAATACTTTCCATTTGATAGTTGGTGAGATGACGATGACATTGGATGATGTGGGTACCATCTTGGGGATCCCTATCACAGGTAGATCAGTTAGTGCTGCAACTTTAACAGATCAACAGGCACATGCACTTGTGGTAGATGCCTTGGGAGTTGATGATGCTGAAGCAACTGAGGAGCTATCATCTGCTAGGGGGCAATCAGTGAAGCTGGAGTGGTTACGAAGCAAATTCAGTGGTTGCAAAGATTCAGACACTGAGGAATCCATAACTTGTGCCGCCAGAGCATATTTGCTATTTCTATTGGGATGTACACTGTTCAGTGATAAGAGTGGGACGAGAGTTCCTGTTGTGTACTTGCAGTTGTTGATGGATTTGTCTGATATTCATACGTATGCTTGGGGTGCAGCTGCATTGGCATATTTATACCGACAGTTGGGATTTGCCACGAGATCAGCTGTTCGACAAATGGCTGGTTACATGACATTGTTGGAGGTATGGATTTATGAGCATTTCCGGCCATTTAGACCTCACCAAAACATGTAATATACTAGACAATTACCTCACGTGCATCGATGGACTCCTCGTCGGGAAGCTGGCTCAACGATATTACACCTACAGGCGTTACGAGAGGAGCTTGACAGATTGGCATTTCATGAGGTACACTAATTAATATTAGTTTTATTAAGTTTTCTCATTACATTTCACTCATCACGATTTCATTTGTGTTTCTTTCTTAGGTTACTTGGGATCCATATCGAGATTGCCGTCAACATCACCCATGTCATGAGATCACATTCTACACTGGCTGTTTGAAGTTTTTGGATGTAGTTGAACCCTATCATCCTGAAAGGGTTCTTAGACAGTTTGGTAGGGTTCAGACCATCCCACCTGCGCCACTGGACCCTGTTCGTGCTGTTAGAGGTGTGACAGCAGGCCGATATAGAGTGATGTATCAGTATCTTGATCAGATATGGGAGAGTTGGGATAATCATGTTTTATCTGCTCGGAGGAGGAGTACCCCAGTCAGACGTCCAGCTGATTGTGTTGATGGTTACATGCAGTGGTATACAACCATCACACACTTACATATCCAGAACCCCACACATCAGTCTGGTTTTGACCCACGTGCACAGGATAGTCGATCTGACATGCAGGATGCTGAGGTATGACAGTATTGGTCATGCATTGTTTACAATTTTTTTGAAGATGGCATGTGTTAATTACAATTGTATTTGTTGTTAATGCAGCGTATTGATCACGCACTGCAGATTGCCCATCCTATCATCGAGGCAGGCCATGATGCTAGTGTTCGTGACCCAGATAGGTTATATCAGGCCATTGAGAGGATGACACGTGTTCTTCAAGGTCAACAAATTGATGAGGCTGGACCTAGTTCTATTTCACTTCGAACATACAATCGTAGGAGACGAGTAGATGATAGGTAGTTGGTTATGTGGTAATCTTGTTTTGTTATTTTGTAATGGAAAACAAGTACTCTGTTGATGTTTTTTTTGTTTTGTAATGAACAAAAATTACTCTACCAATATTTTGTAACAAACAAGTATTCATGGTTTGTATTTTTGGTAATCAACAGGAAGTATTATGCCAATGCATTTGATACACCACAATGAACAAGTACTACCATGTGCATTAAATTAACTCAAAGCTTAATCCAACTCAACTATTTAAATGCTAATCCACAAAAATGTATCGGTAACTATTTAAATTGCATCACTACAACTCAACTCACATACATCATTACTCATCAAGGTTAATACAATCAAATGTCTCTCTAGTAGCTACCCCTGAATGAACAACTTCTTTAAAATGCTCAATTCGGCGACTATATGCAGTATCCCATCCAGCCACACAAGAATGATGAAACTTGCACCAATTAGTAGCTATCGGTGGAACTGGATGACCCGGTAACATGAACACCTACATTGACACAACTAGAAGTATGAGAGCAATGCAGTACAAAATGATAAATGTATTACACAAATCATAATGCTATACCTGGACAAAATGATTCCCATTAACAAACCCAATAGCAATCTCACGCCGTTGAAGTTGTGATATTGGCATTGATCGTAGGGGGAGGAAAGTAAGGCATTGTTGTGCAGATAAGTGGTACAATACCACATTATACAAGATGCAATAAGATGACCCATGTCAGGCATAGTCATCCAACGGTGATACCCTGGATTGGGCTCAAAGTATCATAGAATATGGGTCAGCTCTTCAATCCTGTCATGTGAACCATATAGATGAGTGTAATGGTCTACGTGTGTGTGCAATTCCTGTAGGAGATCACGCCTGACTTGATCCCATTCAGCCTCTGTAAGCCCCATCAAACCAGCAATGGCCCTAAACCCGCAATTGCCATCGGCATCTACATCCTTGATAAGACGTATGTAAGGCTTCAATCCAACTGGAAGGGCATCAACATATGAATAAGTCATACTTTTATGCGTCCGATATACCTATTCAACAAGGAAGACATCAACAGATGAACAACAAAACACGTAATTTATCATAAACAAAAATGTAAGTAAAAAATGATTACATGTACCTGCTCTTTGGCAGGCCGTTTTTTATGTACTTTGACAGAATCTTGTGTGGGGATCTGGGTGCCAATAGGTGAGTGGCTATCATGTCCAGACTGAACTAGCTCAAATGCACATGGGTCTCGACGCGTAGATACATCTATCTTCTTATGTCCCTTACCTCGAGGGTTGGGCTTCACATCCGGCTCAATGAGAAAACTACTTTGCGGATCTGCAATCTCTCCTAACTTATGCAGAATTTCCAACTGCGTAGTGTAATCAGATGCATTGAATCGCTTAAGTATGAGATCAAACTTTGGTTCACACCTCAATTCCACTTTATCATTCTTCAACTTTTGTACTACCTCAAGAGTCCTCCAGTGTGGGTTAATGCTATCAAGTGGTATTGGACGACCCTGCCGGATGTAATCCGCAATCTCATGGGCACACGGTAACCCGTGTGTTCGTCGAACAACACATCCACATACTGAAGCATCAATGCCAACATCATTCGCTCGCTTACTCTCCGCTAAGACATGATCTAATGCAGTAATAGAGATATTGCCTCGGAGCTCTCTAAAATGGGATGGTTTGAACTGGTGTTGTACAATGGTTAAACTCTTCTCAAACGATGCCTTAATATCAACATGCTGCAACTCAAGCAAACTATGGATCTTGGTCCAAGAACACTCAAAATTTACTTGGTTAGAACCAAGTTGCCGTTTCAGTTTTGCATGTGCACTTTCAGCCCTGTGTACAATGGAAACAATTAACATAATCAAGTTTAAATAATCAAAATCATAATGCGTAATAGTGTAAGGTTGACAAATATATATTACCTATTGGTTGAAACATTCCCGAAGTGCATACAACTATCTGTCCATACGGCAACAAACTTATCCTTATATGGAATTAACCAACTTTGTGACACATATTGCACTGCCTCAGGATATGTATCAAAATCCGCAAGTAGCATAGCAAGATGTTCATTGTATTCAAGCTCAGTTGAGGAGAGTACTAAGAAATTCCATAAAGAGATAAACTTGTCCCATTCCTCCTTACTCTTAAACATTTTCTTGCATTTCGCCAGTACATTTCTACTAATATGCCATCTGCATAATAAATGTCGAGATGTAGAAAATACCCTGTCAATAGCATTCATCATAGCAAGTTCCTTGTCCGTGACAATCACCTCAGGAATAGCAATGTCATCCAAGAGACTACGCAATGTAGTTAACACCCAAACGTAGTTATCAATCCGCTCAAATTGGAGATATGCAAAGGCTACGGAGAATGACATATCAGTGGATGTCACTCCAACTATCTCAAGAAGAGGAAGACGATATCGATTTGTCTTATATGTGCAGTCCATGATCAACACCTTTGGAAATGAACGGAGCAAATCTAAACTGACAGGATGTGCCCAAAACAAGTCTGTGACAGTCATCGTGTTGTTGTCACACCTATGCCGCTCAATGTAATTATGCTTTTCTAACTCACCCAATAAATGTTGCATTTGTGATCTCCCAGCTTTCTCAATAACATTATTCCTATGACGTACATTGTAAATGGTTTTCATAGTGGTTACATTCAAAGCATCCTTTCGTTTCAATGTAACCAAAATCTCTTTCGGTCTGACCATGCTTTTGGACATATCCACTAATAATGATGTTTCCTCCTCAGATAATCTCCCTGCAAATGAATGTCCTTCAAAATGTTTAGCAGGAGCATGGTTATGCATTCCACATGCTACATCTACCATCCAAGCATCATCAGCCATCAACTTACGAGCCCTTAACTCAAAGGGACACCCGCATTTCTTTGTACCCGTTATCTTCACAATTTTTTTGCTCGAATCATCTCCTTCTAATTTCTTATGAGCTCTGTATTGACCACTTCTCTCACAGGCAAGAAATATCCTTGGTGTCCTATGACCACCACCATAGTCTGATGTCTTGATGACAATCACAAACCCATTTTTCCTTCCGACGTCCCGTACCCAACCAAGTAATTCTTCTTTGCTCTTGAAAACCTACAAGTCAAATTCAACAAAGTCATTAAACATCCGAAAAGAAAAAAAAAATACTAATTTTCGACATGAGACTATCTCATTAGTAATAAATTCACTCGTGTAGTCAACAAGACCCCTAGATCCAACATTACTGCATTCCACGGATGCTCCATTCTGAAAAAAAAAAAATAATAAATACATAAATTGTAAATGTTCGGCAGTACAGAGTCGAATTAAATGAAATTGCTCGATTTTTGTGAACTGAATATACAAATAAAGTTCGACTGTAGTATGTCGAGCGAAGGCATTTTGTTCGACCATAATATGTTGAACAAATACATGTTGTTCGACTATAGTATGTTGAACAAAGTCATTTTGTTCGACCGTAATATGTTGAACAACTACATGTTGTTCGACGGTAGTATGTTGAACAAAAGCATTTTGTTCGACCGTAATATGGTGAACATAGACATGTTGTTCGACGGTAGTATATTGAACAAAGGCATTTTGTTCGATCGTAGTATGTTGAACAATGATATAATATCCACCTCTGGTTACCCGAACTGTACCAACTATTTACCACTCAACAAGTAACGAAAACGAAAACAAAAACAACAAAAAAATAACCTCTTCCTTGCTCCATTGTTGCGAATCAAAGTTGCCAGATGCATCCTTCATTGAATCCATTCAAAGTCTTCAATAATACTATATTTTTGATTATTTGTTGAAGAGTTTTTGATTTTGGTTTTAGGGTTTTTGTATTCTTGACAAAAAAGATACGTAAGGGACAAGTTTGAAATTAATGATTTATATTATATTCATTCTTGTACTTTATGGTAAATACACAAATGGTGTGTAACATAACTTATCCTCTATAGTCATTTCACTTAAGGTTGAAATTGTAATAAAAAAAAAATTAATTAATGGTTTGCTTTGAGAGAAAAGGTGGTGTGTAAATAGAGCCACCCACTCAAAAGGGATTGGATCCTCTGGGATATTCTAATTGGACAATCCAATCCAACCCATTTTTGGCTTGTCTTGACAATTCAAACGGTTCATCTTATACAATGAGTCCAACATATTATTATTTATACAAAAATCAAGTTGATTGCATGTCAGGAGCCAATTAATTGAATCAAATTTGTCTGAAAAACAATTAATACTCCCTCCGTCTCAAAATAATGATCTCTTTTGGGGAATCCATCTTTTTTTTGTAGTACAATTATACTATTTTAAAAAAAATAATTTTTCAAAATTACCCTTTGATAATACATTTTTTGGAGAATATCAATGTTATAATTGCACTTTTTATGTTGTTAATGAATTTAAAAGAAGAGCAAAATATAATATTTATATTCTTTTTGTACTTGATTTTTGAAAATTGACTAATATTTTGGGATAATAAAAAATAAAATAAGGGATTAACATTTTGAGACGAAGGGAGTAGACAATACAATTTTGAAAATACACTACAAAAAATTAAAATTTTAGAGACCAAAATTTAGGGAAAAAATTATTTTTTAGGGATCAAATATTTTTATTGCAAAAAGTGTTGTTATTATATTTTTAGCAACAAAAATTGAACATTAATGATGAATTATTATCTTTTTAGGACCAAATTTTGTCTCAAAAAATAAACTATTTTGAGACCAAATTATTTTGTCCGTAAAAGTTTATTTATTAGTTACATTTTCAAAAACAATTCACTAAAAGCCTTGTTTTTTACTTTTCAGGACAGCATTTTAACAACTATCCTCATGATGATAGAAATTAATCCCTAAATGTCGTTTGCAACAAAATTTTCACTTTTAGAAACTAAAACATTTGATCTCTAAAGCTCTTATATGTTGTAGTGATAGTCCGTCTAAATTTTTTTTTTTCTAGATAAATAAAATCTAATCAAGTAGTTATTCATATCCGATTAATCTAATGTTTGGCATGAATGACTAGTTTGAAAATCTTACAAAATGAATAATTTGGTTTATCAAGGTGGATGAGCCCCATAGACATAGAGCAAACTGGACGCTCCATTTGCTTCTCTAACTAGAAAGAAGTATGGCCCAACTCAAAATACTATGTAGTGATGCTATTTCTTGAAGCTCTTTGCCTAGAATTTACTTATGTAGTATATTTTTTTTATTATTTATGAAAAGATATGTAAACAAATAAAGAGGTGATGTGATCTAAATAAGTACACTTATTTAGATCATTTTCAAACAACTAAGTATAAATATTGAGTATTATTTCTTATTAACTCCAAATAAGGAAGATGGGCTTCTAGAGACAAAGCCCAATCTTTTGGGCTAATGGAAATGGTGCAAAAGTTACAGTGATAGTGATACTGATGTTTGGAATTTCAGCCTCTTATGTTTCCAAAACTGCTTGCAAACTGTGTTCTTATATCTTGGGCCAGCACTTTTAGCAAGAGAATGGGTTTGGATAGGGGTTTATCACTTTGAACTCAGCCCATTGATTAAAATAGGAAACAAAAACAAGACACACAAGCTCTTCAGAATAATAAACATGAAGCCTTGGTGTCCCTTTCTAGGGTGAACAAGAACCAAATGCTTGAATGTCACCTGATTTGAGACAAATTGTTAATAACAACAACTAGAAGTGAGAACCCTAAAAAAAAAAAGTGTAAACTAGACAAGGTTTTATCAAAAGGAGCTTATTCAACATTAGATGCTCTCTAGTACTAGTTGTAGTAGAAAATTTCTTATCACTTGTGTTTTTTTTTGGGCAGTCTTTGAAGATATTTTCTTTACATTGTAAATTTATCTTCTTATGTAATGTTGCACAAAAGGGACATAAATGCTCCCCAAGGTGGATGCCATTAATAATTTTAGATCCACTAAATATATCTTTTTTTATGTGTTCCGACATAAAAAGTACACAT
This sequence comes from Camellia granthamiana, assembly GCA_036172215.1. NCBI lineage: Eukaryota > Viridiplantae > Streptophyta > Magnoliopsida > Ericales > Theaceae > Camellia > Camellia granthamiana. The sequence goes on along the minus strand of CM069913.1, from coordinate 59,928,158 downwards.
TTTATTCAAATAAAAATTATTATACTTTTTTTTATATATTAAAATACTTTTTATTTTTAATAACTGTCACATTCGATAATTATTAATGATCAAAATTACTAAATAATTTGTCACATTATTCAAACTCTTCAAAATTTGAAATATATGATTGTAAACCCATCATACTTGTACCGGCTCGCACATGCAAATCCTCTAATTTTCTGAGGATCCACATCACTTTAAAGGGCAGTGGACCCCTGGAACATGGTTCTGTTCATTGGACAGTACACACTTTTCTCTTTCTCTTTTTTCTTTCATTGGAATTGGGGCCAAGTTGAGGCCCTAACCAACAACTCCCTTTTCTGTAGGTCATAGTCTTGATCCTTTAGGCTCTATTTGGTTGAAATTTTTTTAAAAAATTTAGGAAAAAAAAAATAAATGTATGAAATTATATGAAATATAAATATATTTTATTTATATTTTACTTATTTTTTTCTTTTCATTTTTAAATTCCTTCACAAATTCTTAAACCAAACATAGCATTATCAGAAACTCAATTATTTGTACAAATGACAATGTTAGTTGTTATGCTTGACCATAACTTGATAATATTATCTCATTCAAGATAGTTGGAATACTTTTTTTGTCCACCATATAGGATTAGAATATCTCTCATATATGCAACTTGGTGACAACTTGTGCCATTTGTTGAATAAGTTGTAACAGCTTCTAAAATGACATATGTAGATTTATTGAACACCAAGGCAAGATTTTCTTGCAATCCTTCAGCTGCATGTTTTATTACTTGGCAATTTAATTAACTCATGAGGACAACATTGTTCCAAATGGCTAAACCTTTAATGCTGTGTTTGATTGGGGGATTTGAGGAGGGAATTGGAAAGGGAAATAGAAAAAGTAGGTGAAATGTGAATAAAACATACCTATATTTCACCTAGTTTCACACTCCTTTTCCCTTTCCTTTTCCAAATCCTTCTCCAAATCCCCCAACCAAACACAGCGTAAGTAATTTGGCTCATTACTTAAAGCTTATTATGAAAACCCTAATCATCTAAAGGCTTAACAAGATATGTCCCGTTTTGATATTAGACTTATAGTCCAAAAAATCTTTGGTCATTATTGCAAACACGATCCAATCACTATAACATATAAGAGTTTTAGAGATTAAATGTTTTGGTTTCTAAAAGTAAAAATTTTGTTATAAAAGATATTTAGAGACTAATTTTTATCATCATGAGGATAGTCGCTAAAAAGTCGTCTCAAAAAGTCAAAAACAAGACTTTTAGCAACAAAATTTAAAAAATGTCACTAATAAATAGATTTTTAGGGGCAAAATAATATGGTCTCACAATGGTTTATTTTTTAAGACAAAAAATTTGGTCCCAAAAGGATAATAATTCATCACTAATATCTAATTTTCGTTGCTAAAAATATAATGACGACACTTTTCACAACAAAAATATTTAGTCTTTAAAAAATAATTTTTTCCCTAAAATTTGGTTTCTAAAAACTTGTAGTGAATTAATCCTAAACTAAAATTTTTCGGATAAAGCATGGCTGCTGTGCCATTTGCACAACAATCACTGTTGTTCAGGTAATGGGGCCTACTTTGGGTCATGTCTCGATGATTCGAACCGTTTAATATTTAGAATTTTTTCAGTAAAACATTCTTGTAAAAAATTAAATTAATCGGATATGGGTAACACTATGATCAAATCAATTTTGTATTCAGTTTTAGACTCAAATTACACTTATGTTTTATTTTTACTGATACAAATCAATTTGATCATAGCGCTATCGATATCCGATCAACTTAATTTTTTTGCAAAGATGCTCAACTTAAAAAAATCTAAATATTCAACGGTTCAGATTATCAAGGTAAGACCCAAAGTGGGTCCCATCGCCCGAACAATAATGACTTCTGTACAAATGGCACAACAATCACTTTTCATCCAAACTTTCTTAACTTTATTTTTCATACTATTTGAATACAGACGACACGTTTGACTCTGAATTTGTGGGGGAGAAAAAAAAGGAAAAAACTAAAAGCCGAGATAATGGCAGAGTCTATTGATTTCATCCACTACAATGAATTACCACAAAAATTTTACACCTTCTCGTCTACAACTGCAATGAAAGAACAGAAAGTTACCAATAAAACTCCATTATGGATGAACAAAATGTGATATGTCCAAATACATTATGATAAGCTAAAATTAGGGGTATGTAATGATAAATAATGACATGAGATGTTGATTCATGTGTGGTGGTGGTGTGATTGCTTGAGAGTTGAATTGAATTGAGTTGGATTTGGATTTGAGTGAAATATGTAAATGCTAGCTTTTTTATCCCCCTTTTACTACTTCAGTCATGTCCTGATGCGCGTGCTTCTTCGACAGTGACACAATTGTCAGCTCTTTCTATTCATCTCCTGTTTATGGTCTTCTTCACTCTCCCCAAAAAATTATTTCTTCCCCCTTATTAAAAGTGCAATTTACAAAGTTGGGTTTGGAAAATTAAAATTTTAATTAAAAAGTTAAAAGAATATTATAAAAATTAATTTATTACTTTTATATCTTTTTCATAAAAGAAAAATTATTTATAAAGTTAATTCCTAAACTAACTCTTAGTGTATATATATATAATGTGAAATTGAAAAGATCATGAGTGTGTGATGAGGCAGTTACAAATCTCTCTCTGTATGCTAGTCCTTGTGAGTCCTTTGTATCTGTCCATAACTGCTTTTGTGACATATAGAAGTAGTTATAAGGGGTAATTTGGAAGTAGAGAGAGACAATGACATAAACACCAAATCAAGTCTTTCTTTATATAATATATATTTAAAAAAAAATTGTGAGAGAGTGCTTGATGCAAAGAGTTTTTGTAATTAGAAAAAAAAATATATTATGAATAAAAGGGAGAGAGATACTTTTCACTTCTGTTTCTTCGTTATTAATTTTAACTTGTTAAAAGTTGTACCCAACCGACCCATTGTCATAAATCAATCTCTATCATCTATTTGTGTGTATTTTACATGTGGCTCGTATAAATGAATGGTAGAAATTGATTTTTAACATTGAGATTGTCTGTCGTAACTTTCTTAAACTAGTCATAGGATATTTTAATTTGAGAATTTGGGTCAAACTGTTTTATACAGTTTTTATTTATAATTTATTAGGTAAAAATAACTTAAATAAATTTAAAAAAAAAAAAAAGAACTTATTATTAGAAAGGGTTGTTTTTTACCTATACTTTATGATTTTCAATTTTTAACTTAAAAAACGTTCTACAAACTGGCTATGGTCATGTCAATGCCAAAGGGGCACTAAATAATTGTTTGGCCTTGGACTACTTATAGTTTGCTAATTTTTCGTGCAATTTATGGACATGCTTATAGTAAAGTTGGGGGAAATTTTTTACAAATCAATGAAAAATATAGAATTTGAATTATTAAAGTGTATAGATTTTAACACTGATTTGTAAATTTTTTTTTTCTGTCACCATTGTGCCGTTATTTTCCCTATAGTAAATCTATATCAGAATATTTGGTATAATTTTTGTTTCTAACTTATGAAGCAAAAATAATTTAAATAAGTTTAAAAAAAATATTGATTATCCAGAAGTTATGGAATATAGTTTTAATTTTTAATTTTTAGCATAAGAAAAGGTATACCGAGCATGCCAACTATGTATCCAAAAAAATAAATAAGAAAAAAAAAATACTCAAAAAGTATTTGAACGGTGAGAATCAGATTTATTTTGAATGTGTCATACAATACAAAATTTAAATTTATTTATATTTAAATTATTGATATTTTCTGAATATGTTTTTTAGTAGATAATATTTCTATTTTTCTATTATAGATTGTCACTATAAAAAAATTAAAATTTTAGAGAGCAAAATTTATGGACAAAGTTATTTTTTTAAAAACTAAGTATTTTTGTTGCGAAAAGTGCCATTATTATAGTTTTAGCAAACAAAATTAGGCATGAGTAATGAATTATTATCTTTTTAGGACTAAATTTTTTATCTTAAAAATTAAATCTTTTTTAGACCAAATTATTGTTCCTAAAAGTGTATTTATTAGTGACATTTTCAAAATTTTGTTGCTAAAAGCCTGATTTTTTACTTTTCAAGATGACTTTTTAACAACTATTCTCACGATGATAGAAATTTATCCTTAAATATCTTTTGTAACAAAATTTTTATTTATAAAGATCAAAAAATTTAATTTTTAAAACTTTTATATGTTGTAGTGTGCTACATATCTTACTGTTATGGCTGAAAATTTTCACACCTTTAATTATATGGAAGCCCCAAGTTTTTCGGCTTTACAAAAAGTTTATGAAAGATTGAGGAGGCCCTATATAATGATATTTAGGCTAGAATTTTGTTTCTTGGATTCTTATAAAGTATGATTGAGAAATGCCCTCAATTTGACAGAAAAAGGAAACAAAAGGATTACATATTATACATCATTCATTTGAGATAATCACAAATGTATATGTTTTAAGTTAATTGAATTATAATCAGTACATTTGACATGGGGTGATGGTGCATGTTCAACTCCTATTTATATTTGTGGTGTTTATTTCTCCCATTTTAACACAATATCTCCTTATTAGGAATATTTATTAATAAATCTGATCTCATAAACAAGTATTCAAATTAGTTTCAAATTTTTTCTATTGATATGTTAAATCCTATTAGTGGAGAGCTTCTTTCCGTTTGATCCTATTTTTTATTTTGGTAGTATTTTAGTGGACAACTATACCCTTTTATTAATGTGACAGGTATGATATGATATTCCAATGTAGCAGGTATTAATGTGACACTCCAAAACAATTAAAAACTCTTTAGTATATTTTTCCTAAATGTGACAACATGGCGGGTATAATGTGACACTCCAAAACTTTTATTCCAAAAAAAATAAAAATTCTTTAGTGTTCTTTTTCCTAATGTGACAATGTACCAGGTATGATGTGACACTTTAAAAAAAATAAAAATTTCTTAGTGTACTTTTCTCAAATGTGACAACGTGGTAGGTATGATGTGACACTCTAAAAAAAATTAAAAACTTATTAGTTTACTTTTCTCAATGTGAACGTAGCGGGTATAATGTGATACTTTAAAAAAAATAAAAACTCAATAGTATACTTTTTTCAAACGTGACAACATAACGGGTATGATGTGACACTATAAAAAAATTAAAAATTCATTAGTGTACTTTTTTCAAATGTGACATGTGACACTCCAACGTGACGTGTATGATGTGACACTTTAAAAAAAATTAAAAATTCTTTAATGTACTTTTCTTAAATGTGGCACTTCAACGTGACGGGTTGGGTAATGAGTGGGAAGAGTGGTTTGTGTGTCACGTGCAATGCATCAATCCACAAAGCAAAAAGTATAAAAAGTCTTAGTGTACTTTTGTATTGTATGCCACCTAACCACGTGCATAACGTGACAAGTTTTAAGCATACACCGAATAAAAACCTTACATAAAGTAGCCCGTGATTAACCCAATAACACTTGTGTCTTTTCCATAATAGAGAGGACCAAATGGATCACAAGAAAAGAACTAGGACCAAATGGAATATAAGATCAACATTTAGGATTTATGAGTAATTTTTCCTATATTACTCTCTAATCTATTAAAAATACTAATAATTAACGATCCATTTTTCACGATTTTATTTTTTATTGTTTATTGTCAAAATGATTCCATCAAAGTTATAAACTGACTTGTTACGATATTAAAATATTAAATTTTAATAATATTTTTTCATTGGTGTAAATTTCTTTTTGGCATATCTTGACTAATATTTTAAAAATAATTATGTGTTTTTTTCTTAACAAATTTATGAAGAAAAATTCACCAAATAAGAATATAATAGAAGAGTTTTGGCTCCTTATTTATTTGTATCGGTTGAATGTCCTACATTAGATCTTTGGATGAAAAGTCTCCGAAGGGAGTTGGGACAAATGAAATGTCATTGTCAAACGTTAGTCAAATTTAGATCTCCGCTTGGAAATAAATTATTTTATTAATTTTTTAATTTTTTAATTTTTTATAAAAAAAAATATATAAAAATAAAAAAAATGATATAACAATTTATAATATCTTTTTGAATTTTTGATTAAAACATATAGTTGCCTACGAGGTCTAATATAAGATTTGACAATACCAAATTTTTAATGTTACTTATTAGGTTTTTATAATTGACAAATTCATTTGACAAAATTCCTTTCAGTTATAATTTTATTCGCTCTTATGTTTCAGTAAGTATGTGAGTGTTTAAATACAAATCTAACCAGAATTGTGCTTATGTAAAGGAGTTTGTGATCTTAGTTCTTTCATGTTTGGCACTTCGCTGATCATATTCGGGGATCGAGCTGTTTGACTACTCGAGCGATTGTTTGTGCGCTTGAACAAAAAAAAGGATTATCCAGTACTTTTGCAGAGCGCCTGAATTTGTGGGAAGAAAGTTTTATCGCGCCGAGCAGTGAAAGTTGTGCTCAAGCGATTAGCCTATATGTTTTGCACTGTCTTTCACGATCCAGTTTACTATAAAAGGCGTTGTTTGCTCATTTTAGAAATTGAGCCGTCCAAATTTTCAAAAAGGAAGAAAAAAAACAAAATATTTTATATTTGAGAGTGATTTGTGAGTGTTTCTTTGATGATTGAAAAGTGAACAATGAATCCATGAACTTTATATCAATATCATCAAGGGGTTTGTTTGTTTTCTTTTATTCACAAAAGAGAGAGTTGTTCTTCGATAGATTGAGGAGAATTTGGGCCTGAAGTTTTGGTGGATTCCAGAATAGCTCACTGTCGTGGATTCGACGTCGGCGTTGTGGATTCAACGTTGGGCAAGACAATCTCGAGGTGAAAACGGTAGTGGAAGAGACATATCGGGATCGGTTCAATTCGGGCATGGATTCGCTAGGTAATTGAAGGTACACTTGTGTAATTTTTTTTTGTCTTCATAATGGATTGTTTTATAACTTTGGCTCATGATTTTTTTATTACAATTGAAGGCACTCCAATTGTGATTTTTCAACGTTAAATCATTGTGTCGATTTGTTTTGATTGTTTGATTAAAATTGTTATTTATTATTTTAAATTAAAATATAATCACGAATCAATATTTCAAAAATTTTAAATTTTTCATGACTAAATAAATTCTTTTAATTAAAACCGTATAGAATTTGACCATAATCACTGTAGCGGTTCTGAGGCCTCTAACCCGGTGCTATTATATTGATGCAGATCACATATATCTATTGAAGTTTAACAAATTTCTGTGAAAAATTTTAAGTGCAAATGACGTGGTTAAGTTGTTTATTTATCTACGTTCTAAAAAATATATATATACATTTTTTTTTGTCACATGGTATACACTAGCAAAATTAGTATTGTTAGAGCATTCTTAATAGAACCCTTATATCCCTTCCGTACTTATTTTAAGGGATTTAATGGCTTCTATACACTTCTAGCAGCTCCTTTAAACACTCCATTAAAATAGGAATTGCTACAGTGCCTCCCTATTTGTAGGGAGTCACTGTAACACCCTTATATTTTTTGTTTTGTTTTGTTTATTTTATTTTATTTTTATTTTTATTTTTTTGCTTTGCTTTGCTTTGTTTAGGATTGTAATATACATTTATGATTTTTATTTTTTTAAAATTTATAATGAAAAATTATATTTCAATAGAATAGAGAAAAAAATATAGAGTTTGTTAATAAAATAGAGAAAAAATAGGGAGTCTGTTAAAAGAAGTAGATGAAAAAGTGATTTTTAAAACAGGGAATGAATTTTTTAATAATATTTTACGGTAAATTTGGGATGTTCTAAAAAAAATGTACTTTTTGACTTATTGGCTTATATGGGTTGGATTTGGGTTGGGTTTGATGTGATGTGTTAGAGAGGTGATGTGATTTAAATAAGATGATGTGACTTAAATAGGATAGTGACTTTTTAACTTTTTGTATTATTTAAGTCATGCCAAACTAAGCAATCTGATAGGGATGCTCTTAGATGTTAGTAAGGAAAAGAAACTACATAAATAGTATCAAACCCTTTTTTATTGAATTTGAATATGTATACTCATCTTGAAGTATTGATGGAGCAGTAAAAGTTTAAATGTTTCAAGATTTTGAGTTCGAGTCATCCCGAGATCAAGAAGTAATTGAAAATTTATTTGGTTATCTCTCGAAATACACACAATTTGACCGGATACCTAATTATCAAAAAATGAAAAAAAAAAAATTACGCCACAAAATAATCAGTGTGTTTGGTTTTAATTTTTTGAATTCAATTATCTGAAATTAAGTTTTTTTGTTTTTTGTATTTTTTTATTTTTAGTGAATATTTTTTAAATTTTAAGCAATTTTTTTTACTTTTTTAGATGTACCTTACTTAGATATATCTAAATAATAAATTGTTTGTGAAAAAATATTTTAAAAAATTAATAAATACACAAAAGTATGAAAAATGTACTGAATTTTTATTTTTATTTTTTTGTATTTTTGATATTTAGTGAAATTTTTAAAGATTTTTTCACAAATATTATACTTTCTAAGTATATTTAGGTTAGATGTGTCTAAAAATTAAAAACATTACTTAAAATATTTAAAAAAACAGTGAAAATAAAAAAAAAACATGAAAAATGAAAAAATAAAATTTTGTAAAAAATAAATTCTGAAAATTAAAAACTGAAAATATAACCACTATTCCAGTCATATTTTCAAACATGATGCTTCCTAGAAATTGGGCGACTTTGGGAATATCAAAAAAAAGAAAAACAAAAACTGAAACAGCAAACTTATTTCATAATTTTTTTTTTTTTTTGAAATTCTTTTTGAATTTTTATATTTTAGGAAACTCTTCTAAATTGTTTTATAATTTTTTTAAAAACAGATTCACACAAATTTGAAAACAATGAATGTTTTCAAATTTTTTCTTAATTTTTTAAAATACAATAAATAAAAATATCAAAAATAAAAATGATACCAAATTGACTCAAATGTTTCAAAGAGGCAACAACCTAGCTATGAATTTTCTAGTGTGTTGGGATAAGGATCATGCGCCGTACTTTATCTTCTTCTGCTTTTTACCTCACCAAAATAAGGATGGATTATATTTATCTTGTTGTGCTTTTTACAACACCAAAATAAGTATAGATTATTTGATGCTTTTAAAGTATTACTTTATACTAATTATTAAATGATATATGTTATCTTTTAAAAATCAACACAAAAATATGCGAGATTTATTAGAATTTTTTTTTAAAATGTTTGTATCTCAATTAGTCCATAAGATATTCTTTTATTTTAATAAGTCATATTATTTGAACATTTGATCTACCAAATCCGAATTCTCATATTTAAAGTATTTTATGGAGATTTCTATCCTCACTAATATTTTTTGAACGATTAGAAATTTGATAATGTGAACATTCATATTTCACAATATAAATAGGAAAATATTTGGTAGCCCAAAATTTTGTGGCTCAAATGGCTCAAATTTGTCAAAACGACGTCGTTTTACACTCATTTACACACAAAACGACGTCGTTTTAAGTGATTTGAGTCATTTGAACCACAAAATTTTAAGCTACCTAGCATTGTCGATATAAATATTCACATTGACGTATGAATGTTCACATTGACGGTGTGAACATTCACATTAACGATCACATCACGGAACATTCATATTGTAAATATAAATATTATGAGGAGTATTTTAGTAACTACATCACTTATAGGACTTATTAAAATATAAAAAAATAATGTGAACTAAATAGAATATAAATAAATCAACAGGGATATATGAAAAAGTGCTCTAAAAATATTGAATGTCATGATTTGAATTAGTGTAAATTAAGGTGGGGCACTATTTAGACTTATCCCATGACCACCAGATAATTTTTTGCAAGATAAGTCAACAAAGTTCACAATCTAACTACTGGCGTTCAAAATTTTTTGAGTTTATTTTGATGATTTTGAATTTTTTTTTTTTTTTGGATTTTTCTTAATTTTTTTATTTTTATCAAATATTTACTTTAACTTGAATTGTAGACAATTAAATTACTACATCAAGATCAATGTAAAAAGATCTATGACAAAGGAACTTAATCCATTGAAATTACTACATCAAGATCAAATTTGTGAGTATAACATAGGGAACAAATTCTCTCCCATCCAAAATTTGGACTGAACGTGTTGTCCGGATTTGTGGGGGTTATGATAAATTTTGTTTTAATAATTTAAACTGTTTATTTTATAATATCATCTATATATATGATTCATAAAAAAAAATCAAGTTAATTCGATAATCATAATCTCTTTATTATTGAGTTTTTGTGTTTAAAAAAAAAAAAAAAAAAAAAAAGATAAATGTATCTTTAAAAATAAATTATACTTTCACAAAACAAATGCAATGAGATAAAAAAGTTATAATTATCGAATTAATCTAATTTTTTATAAATAATTTATACAAAAAATTCTATAAAATAAACGATTTAAATCATTCAAAGACTTGTGATGAAACCTACGAATTCAGACAATATTCATCAATTCAAATTTTAAACCGAAGAGAATCTCTTTCCTATAACATATCTTTGATTTTACAGCCATCACATAATATCCACAAGAAGATTTTGACATATCAAATCCAAAATACAAGTTGTAAGAGATAACACCTACTTTTCTTAAAAGAGCTATCACGCTTTATGCCCTATTCAAGTCACCAATTCTAACCTTTCGTTTTGTATTCAGAAATGTAATTAATCATCAAAAGAAACTACCCAAAAATTTAATGTTTGAACAACCTATAACGGAATGGACAATTTATGAAAATATTGGAGACTTCTAGAGAAAGAACCCTAGAGAAAACTCTAATGGCGGGTCTTACCATGTGATGTGATATTTTGATTTTTTTATTTTTTTTTTGCTTTGTCACGTTACTAGAGCTCATATTAGAGTTCTGCATCATTGCTCGGCAATTTAATGTTACAAATGAATTGCAAGAGAGAAATGTGTTGCTATTATTGAAAATGAAAATGTATCCCAAACATGTGGTATCACTGCTCATATTTTCCTTTTAATATTATTATTCCGCATGATTCAAGCACTTTAGATCTTAGCCAAGGCCTTTAAGACCCTCACTTACAAAATTAAAATAAAAACAAAGAAAATAATGGTTGCTATTGGATGAAATGAGAAAGCATATCAATCAAAGATATGCAATTAAAAATAAATAAAAAATAAAAGTAATTAACATGTCGGATCGCCGCGTCTAAGTGCTTATCCTACTATTAATTTCTAATACATGCATGGAACATAAAGAAGATGGAATGTTAGCAGAAGCACCAAATCACTTTACCTTTTTTTAAAGTTAAGCAAACACTAACAACATTCCTAACACTATTTTACAATGTGATCATTAAGAAATAAGCAATGTAATCAGTAACTTTAAAAGATGCCATGTAGATCAAACAGAGTAGTCATTGACTTAACTATTGCAATACATAGGGTCTTTTAGGAAGCAAGTAAAAAGTCAGCTTTTAATTTTTTTACTCATTTTAGGTCGCATTACCTCTCATATTTTTTACCCACAAAAAGACAAAATAGACTAAAAAAAAATAAAAATTCAATTTTTTACCAACTTCCCAAAACACCACATCGTAAAAAGATTTCTCGAATTTTAAGTATTGACTAATAAATGAGCCTACTAGTTGTATATTTTGATTCTATCCATTACAAATATGTAATAGGAATGCAAATTTACAATTATTTTAAATTAAGGAAAGATTATTACACTTCTGGTAAGTTTTTTGCGAAATTTATAAATATGCAATAGAGAGAATCATAATCTGTTAGCGTCATATTTAAACTTACTAATTAAAGGGTGATATGTGGCAAGTAAGGGGCAACACACAAATATAACAAATTATTGAAGAGTCCCTATCTTTGAAACTGCTTACGTGTGCTGAGTGCAAGATTTCAATCGGTGGAGCTCTTAAATCACAAGTGGAATGCACATGAGAAACAAATTGTTCAAGGAGTAGTTACAAGTGGTTATACACACTCGAGCAAAAAAGTGGCCCTAAGAAATCTGCCCAATTGTTTCGAAGTCATCAAAGGAAGACTATAAATAGATTAAAGCAAATATGAAGAGAACCTTGACTAAAATCTAGACTCTACATCTTTGTCAATTTCATTTATCTTTAAATTTCAACATTTTACTTTTTAGCACTTTACTTTCATACACTGCACTTACATTCTGTGGGAGTAGATTAACTCTGTAATTCCAAAACTCAGTCGATTTAATGTTTCAAAATTGCCCTTACTAAAGGTAACATCATGTAATTGTTTATTAAATTAATCAATTATATTTTCTACATACTCTCTCTCTCTCTCTCTTTCTCTCTCTCTCTCATTCTGCTACGAATTCAAATTGAAAGTATTGATTTATCTTTCAACATAACACAGGAAAAATCCTCTTTATTGAGGTTAAGAAAACTTTAATGCAATTGTCTGATAAATTTTGGCTCATTTATTATCTATGAGGACTTTTTAGATTTTTGCTAACACGCTCTAATTATATTTCTAACATTAAAAGTGTCAAAAAAAAGCCAACCCAATCCACTTTTTGTGAACTTTTTTTAATTAAATCTATTTTTATTTTCTATATTAACTAATTTGTACTTCTTTGTAGTTGAGTTACTTTTCTAGATGAAAGGGAAGAAATGAAGGTAACAAATCCCCCTACTAGTTCAAATGGAGCAACTAGAGGAGAGAGAGAAAAAGAAGAATAGGAAATTTATTCCTTGGCATTTTAGGAAAACTTATACATACCAACTAATGGGTCTAATGTTTTTGTCTTCTAATTTCATCTATGTTACTTCGCAAAGGAATGAATGGACACAACACAATGAAAATCTTCTTCTGTTTTTTTTTTTTTTTTTGTCCTTTTCTTTTTCTTTTTTTTTTGGGAAAATTCTTCCTCTTCTTTAGTTTCCAACTTTTGAGATCAATTGATAGACCTAAAGGGGGTGACTTTTTTTTTTTCTTCTTCCTAGAATGCTATATCAATTCAAGCCTATCAAACAATCAAGAGGCTACATGTTATTCTGTCTATAAATATGGTTATAAAATAATGGGTAAAATACAACCACACCAACTAAGATTTACTTAAAATAAAGAGTATGATTTTAAAATTACAAATGCTTTTTTGCCATACAATTTTTACTACAAAAAATTAAGATTTTAAAAATTAAAATTTAGGGACAAAAAAAATTATTTTTTAGTAACCAAATATTTTTGTTGCGAAAAGTGTTGTCATTATATTTTTAGTAACAAATATTGGATATTAGTAATGAATTATTATCTTTTTGGGACCAAATTTTTTGTGTCAAAAAATAAACCATTTTGAGACCAGATTATTTTGTCCCTAAAAGTCTATTTATTAGAGACACATTCAAAATTTTGTCGCTAAAAGTCTTATTTTTTACTTTTCGGAAAGACTTTTTAGCGACTATCCGCACGACCATAGAAATTAGTCCCTAATTGTTTTTTGTAACAAAATTTTCACTTTTAGATACCAAAAGATTTGGTCTCTAAAACTCTTATATGTTGTAGTGTTTATTTAACAAAATTAATAAAAAATAAATGAAATTTCTAACTTCTCTCCTATATAACGATGAAATTAGTTGAATTGTTAATTGAAATTTGTGATATCATTAAAACTGTTAATTGATTTCATGATTTATTAATAAAATGAGTCATTTGTTATGTGATTAGAAATTTGAAAAGACGAGTTGTAATTTTCAAAACCACATATTTTAAATAAATCTCAGCAATTATATTTGTAATTTACCCTAAAATAAATTAAGTTATTTCAATTTGATTAGAATTTTACTCATTAAGAATATAATCAAAATCAATTTGTCATGTAAATAATAAGTTGAATTTAAATATATTTTAAAACTTGTTAATTTTTTAAATTGTCTCAATAAATTTATACTCATTATAAAAATTATATTAAAAATATCAAATTACTTGAGCTTAATTTATAATTAACTAAATTAAAATTCATTTGACATCACTACATTATGGGTGCTCACAGATCGGGTTATCAAGTTGAGTCAGGTGGCATCCCATCTTCCATCTGTCCGAACTTTTAGGTAGATTGAAAAAATTTAATCCAGAAGCGTCCGCTTAGTTAGCAAATGAAGTGGATGATAATCAATTTGCGGTATGAGTTTTATTATTTTGGATCTTTTTTTGAACCATTTTCTAGTAGTTCTTCATTGTTTTAGGGCCTTATTTGGGCAACAGAGAAAAAAAAAAAAAAATCTTCATTTAAAAATAAATAAATAAATAAAGCCCCAACTTTCATATTTCATAAATAGTTACAATTATTAGTTATGAAAATTCTTGAAAATCCCAATATTGTGATTTGCGATTATGATTCAATCTTAAACAATAAAAAGCAATTCCCAATCAAACACAAGTAGATTTAATCCAATTAAATGAGAATTGAATTATATCTACAAAACAAACAACGAGAAATCGGCACAACGATATAACATTGAAAAAATCACAATTGGAGTACCTTCAATTGTGATAAAAAATCACGGGCCAAAATTATAAAATAATTGACTAAGAAGACAAATAAATTATATACGAGAATTTTCAATTACCTAGCGAATCTATACCCGAATTTAATTGAACCCGATGTGCCTCTTCTATCACCGTCTTCACCTCGGAATTGCTTTGCCAACATTGAATCAACAACACTGATGTCAAGTCCTTGACAATGAGCCACTCTGAAATCTATCAAAACTTCAGGCCCAAATTTTCTGAAATTCACCGAAAAACACCTCTCTCTTTGTGAATGAAAGTATAATCTAAAAATTCCTTGATGGTTGTCAATATGTAGTCCATTGATTCATCGATCACCCTCTATTCATCAATGAAATCAATGTAGAAACAACCTCCAATATAGAATACTTTGGTTGCTTTTTTCTTTGAGAATCTAGACGGATTAAATCCTAAAATGAGCAAACAATATACTTTATAACAAATAGAGCTGCGAAGACCGCTCAACCGGTGTGACTAAAGGCGATGCTTGTATATAAGCCAACCGCTTGAGCGCAACATCTACAGCTCGAGTGGTAAAACATGTTTTTTCAAAAATTCAGAATACATGCTAAGATACTAGATGAACTACTTCACTGCTCGAGTGCACAACAAGACCGCTTGAGTGGTTCATTAACATTGACATCTTGGTTTCAGGGGTGTTGCCCATCGACCTTGTTTGGGTGCTGCCCTTTGGATCCTTATGAGCTGACCAGGCAGCTCAATCACCATGCTCAGTCAACGAAGAGGAAAACAATGACTGCTCAAGTCAAGATACAAAACGTCATCATAAACTCCTTTACCTAGGCACAACACGAGTTGGATTTACATCTAAAGTCTCATAATCTCACAGATACCAAAAAAAAAAAAATTGAAACGAAACAAAACAAAACGAAAGTAATTACACTTGAATGGTGTTTTTGTCCAACTTGATTGCCAATTACAAAAAAACCTATCAAGTTAATAAAAGATTTTTTTTTTAACACACAAAGCATAAAACATAGCATCATTTTCTAGAATGCTTAAAAAGAAAAAAAAAAAATCAAACAAACAAATTATAATAAATGAAAAGACACAATTATCAGTGTATTACCATTTATTTTCTTGACTAAAAGTCTACCAAACAATATTTGCTCATATATCCGGTTGGGTAACGTTTCATTCACCACCTATTTAAATTTAGACGAATTAAAAAAAAAATTAAAAAAAATCCGCATTTATTCATTGAAACTATCAAAATAGCCTATTATATGACGAATCGATCCAGACAATTCAATTTTGACAAGTCAAATAGATTTTTGCCCATCCATACATAGTAAAGCAAAACTTGTATACATTTTCAAATTTGTTGTCTTTAAACAAAATCTTAAAATTCACTATTTAATCATAGCTCTGTCTACCATCTTACTCATAAAATAATTAATCGGTTATTTTGGAGAAATTTTTTAAACTGTGGATAAGGTATATCACGTGACAATATTATGTTTACTAATCAGAAGCTAATACGTTCTCAAATATAGATATAAAAATGATAAATTTTACTATTTAAATCCATTACAACGAAATTAAAAAAATAATAAAAACTAAGGTTCCGTTTGATTTAGTTTTGTAATTATGATTTGAGTGTGGAATTGTGATTTAAGTGTAAAATTGTGAATTGATCAATAATTGTGAGTTGATTATGAGTTTTGAAAAGTGTTTTAAAAAGAGTTTTGAGTTGTACTTTGAGTTTTGAGTTTTTGAATTTTGAATTATATTTTGAAATTTTTTGAATTTATTTTTTTTAAATATTAAAAAATGTTTAAGAAAATTTTATTTTTTTTTATTTTAAACATATAATTTTTATTTAAATATTTTTAATTTTTTTAATTTTAATTTTTTAGTTTATTTTGTAAATATTTTAATTTTAATATTTTAAACTCAAAACACAACTCTACACTAAAATCGTAACCAAACACATAACTCAAAACTCAATTCAAAAATTAATTAAAAAAATCATAACCAAACACATAACTCGAACCTCCACACTACTTTCAAAACTCTACACTTAAATTGTAATCAAACAAATAACAAAAAAATTAAAATAAAAATTATATATTTAAAATACAAAAATAATTTTTTTAAATATTTTAATATTTAAAATATTAAAAAAAATACAGCATAAAAATATATGAAATATAGTGCAAATTAACAAATAAATAAATATTTAAAATGTAAAATATTTACCCTAAAAAAATAAAATTAAGAAAATTTTTAAATATTTAAATAATATAAATTCAAAAAATTATAAAATACAACTCAAAACTAAATTCAAAACTCATAACTCAAAACACGACTCTAGACTCAAATCCTAATTTTAAAAAACAAAATAAAAAAATATATTTTTGAATTTTTTTTTTTAAATAGGATTTTGAAAAAAATTTAGTTTTGAGTTTTGAAAAGAGTTTTGAGTTGTGTGTTTTGGTTTTGAGTTTTGAAAATAATTTTTGAATTGAGTTTTAAATAGTTTTAAGTTTTATGTTTAGTTTTAAATTTTGAAAAGAATTTTAAATTTTTTTAATTGGAATCATAATTCTAAAAGAGAGGCAAAGGCAGGCTAAAGAAAAAATTACAAAGACCTGGTATCTATTAATGAAAAACTTTAACACTTTAATTATTAAGGGCTCTTTTGGGTACACGGTTATAATCTGATTTTTGGATTATAACCAACCTCTTCTTTTACAAAAAAAACTGATTATAACCATCTTCCCAAAATAGGCCTAGGTTTTGTGAATTTTATTATTGATTTAAAATATTTTATTCAAAGTTTACATTGAACTGTTATTTTTTAAAAAATAAAAGATGACAAGACAACAATTCCATCAGAGAGGTAAGTGATGACACTTTGGCCAATTAAATGCAAGTGCTGCTTTCATTCAAAGTTATGGTCAATTCTTTTATAGAAATAATGTTTTAATATTTTACCAAATTAGGCCTAATCTTTGGTTGGCCTAAATTTTTCATAAAATAATACAGTAATGATACATATCTTTAATTTGAGAACTCTAAATGAAACACTAGTAAAGTGAAAAAAAGAGAGAGTAGAGAGAGATAGAGAGAGAAGTGTGGGCTTACCTTTACACAGGTACACTCCACATCATTAGGGTTATATTAGAGCTCTCAAGCATTATTGATATAAATATATCTTTTGTAAACTGATCAAACATCATACATTTTGCCACGTATTTAATGTAAAAATTTATCAGTGAGGCAGTTGGAGAGGATACAAACCCACAACATGACTTGCTTTGCGGTGTGGTCAAGTATTCTACTATGCTATACACGTGACATGGATATAACTTTGACACTGAATATCAGGGCGGTGCCCCAATTTGAACGGTTCAGGATTTTCTGTTTTTAATTTTTATTTTATTTTATTTTTGTTTTTTTATTTTAATTTACTCATAAATTGCAATCAATTATATTCCGGGAGTGTTTTATAGTCAAAAAGTTATATTTATTTTGTGGGCATATTTCATTTTGCTTATATTTTACTTTGTCTCTTAATTTTTTTAATTATCTTAGCGATTCTTAAATTTTGAGTGAAGTTATAATTAGAGCTAATCTTATTATGTTGATTTAAAAACTGAGAAAAAATGGCCCTGTTTGGTAGGGCTTATTTCCAGTTTATTTCAGCTTTTAGCTTATTTTAAATTATTTTGATGTGTTTAGTTTAACTTAATAATACAGCTTATAACTTTTTGTAAGTCAAAAATCAACTTATTCTTTGAGTGGCGGAGGAGAAACTTAATTTATAAGTCAAAAATCAGCTTATATTCACAGTTTTAAGTTATAAACTGCTAAGTTATAATCACTTTCCCACAGCTCTACCAAACGGGCCAATATGTAAAGTGGTATTGAAAACTAAAATAAGATTTTTACAAAAAGTTATATTTATTTTGTGGGCATATTTCATTTTGCTTGTATTTTACTTTGTCTCTTAATTTTTTTTAATTATCTTAGCGATTCTTAAATTTTGAGTGAGGTTATAATTATAATTAATCTTATTATGTTGATTTAAAAACTGAGAAAGAATATGTAAAGTGGTATTGAGAATTAAAATAAGATTTTGATAAAAGTGTAAGGATAGTTAAGTTGTGTTTGGAGTATAGATTACATAGTGATTTGAAAAAGAAAAGACAAAATGTATGTAAAATGTAAATGAAATATAATTATATTTCTCAGAATTTTTTTATTTTTTTATTTCAAATTCTTACACAAATTCATAACTCGGAACATAATCTTAGTTTATTTAATAATATCATGTAATTATTCTCTGTTACTTTTCTAAATAACATTATAAAAATGGATCCAATCTAGCAACTTGATTCGAAATCTACAGAGTTGATTAGGACAATCAAAAAATTAAATGATAAAGTGAAATAGGATGTAAAGTTTAGAGCTGCAAAGTGAAATTTACTCTTATTTTGTTGAATTAAATTAAAAATGTCCCTAGTTTACTTTGATTGGTTATTTAGCTTTCAAAATCAGATTTTCAATTTTCAATTCATATATATATATATTTAATTTTTAGTAATTTTTTTAATATTTTGGTCACTTTTTTTATTTATTTATTTTTAGATGTATATAATCTGGATGTAGTCAAAAAGTAAAATATTTTTTAATAATCTTTAAAAAAATTCAATAAATATAAAAAATACAAAAATGTGTTAAATTTATATATATATATATTTATATTTTGTAGTATTTATTAATTTTTTAAAGATTTTTTTACAAATAAAAAAATATGAATTAAAAACTCAAAATCTGATTTTAAAAACTAAATAACCAAATATATTCACGTTTAGAATCGTTTAATATATATGACCAATTGATAGTATTTTTTTTTTTTAAAAAACAACTTTCTAATGTGAGCCCCTTCACCTCATTTCATCCTCAGTAGTTTTTCCTATGAAGATTGGTTTTTTAATTTTTTAATTTGAACACTTTAAATCTTACTTTGTATCCCATTCTCAATAGTTCTTTATATGACAATTACGGTCCAAGGATTGTGAATCCAGAGACCTATTTTAAAACATAGAAATCAAAATTAATTAGGCTGCATAGTCCAATCTTGTGCCCTAATCTCTAAATAACTAAGATAGAATTTTTCATATTATAAATAAATGTGAGTGATTTGAAATATTCAACAATTACCAATAATTTTTTTTCCATATATAATATTACAATAAAACTCAATAATTATAATTATATTAATGAAAATTAAATAGAAAACATATCTAATATAAAAAACTCTCAAAAGTGGAAAAGAGAAACTCCAATAAATTAAGATGGAGTTCCTCTTTGTTTGTACTCACCTCCGCTTATCTCTATTGATGTAAGTTTGTTGGCTTATATCAACAAAAATTTTCTTTTTTCACTGATAAAAAGAAAAAGAAAAAAATATCTAGAGGAAGGGATTCCAACCACAAGTCTCTTATTAAGATAGATGGGATCTAACCAAATGAGTTAGGCTAAGTTTGGCATCCTTTAAAAAAGTTAAAAAGTCACTATCCTATTTAAGTCAGATCATCTTATTTAAGTCATATTACTTCTCTAACACATCATTTCAAACCCAACCCAAATCCAACCCATATTTCATAAAAAGTCAAAAAGTACACATATTTATATCATCCCAAACAACCCTCGTCTATTAATTGACACTTATGATTATTTGATGGTTCAATAAAAAAAATATTCAGTAATTAGAACCAAATAGGTGATGGCTCAATTTAATAATTATTAATCTAAGTAATATATATACTATTACTTTTGTGTTTATATATATTTTTAAATAAAAATAAAATTGTTAAGTGATAAATAAAATGGAACATTGGTTAGAAGTCTCTAATAATGATTTTCCCCTCTTGCCCTTGCTAGTGTATAAAAACCTACCAAGTGTGATCAAAAGCTTCTTATTAACCCACCAAGGATTACCACAAAACCTACAAATACAAAAGTCTATCTCTATGCCCATTTGCAATAAACTTCAAATTGGAATCATAATCAGCACATCCATAATCAACCACCATCATCTTCTGAGCTTTGACCCATTATCACCATCATCATCAAATCAATCTACTGATCTTAATAAAAACCCTAACCCTAGATTTGTTTTTTGAACCATTGCAATGGACCTAACCATCACCTCCATCACCACCAACACCCATACCCCAGATTCAGAAAATGAAACCCCATCTGCACCAACTGCTCCACCCAATAATAAGACCATATCCTTCACCAACGGCGCTATAAAGAAGCATTCACAAAACAACCACCACAAACGCCGCCGCTCTCCGCCACCAGCTGTGGTGGTGAAATATAAAGAATGCCTCAAGAACCACGCCGCCAGCTTGGGTGGCCATGCGGTGGATGGTTGCGGAGAGTTCATGCCCTCTCCCACCACTACCACCACCGACAACAACCCCACCGACCCCCCCACCTCTCTAAAATGCGCCGCCTGCGGTTGCCACCGCAACTTCCACCGCCGCGAAGACGACTACCCCACCACCACCACCCACTTTCTTGACTTCTACCGCCCCCACCACCACCCTCTCCTGCCACCACCACCAACCCCTTGCCGGAGCTCACCACCCTCATCCACCACCTCCCCACCACCACCACCACCTCCGCTGCCGCAGCCATCCTACTTCTCTTCAGCTCCCCACATGTTGCTGGCCCTCAGCTCCGCCGCCCCCGAAGACCAATTCATGGTGACTCCGGCGACTCCCACGGCGGCGAAGGCAGAGAACCCAAATGGGAGAAAACGATTTCGGACCAAATTCAGCCAGCAGCAGAAGGAGAAGATGTTCTCATTCTCTGACAAGTTGGGTTGGAAGATGCAGAAATGTGATGAAAGTTTGGTGGAAGAGTTTTGCAATGAAGTTGGGGTTGGTAAAGGTGTTCTCAAGGTGTGGATGCACAATAACAAGCACTCTTTTGCCAAAAGAGACTTCAATTCCACCACCATCAACAACAAAAACAACAACAACAACAACAATCATCATCATCATAATGAGAGCAATAATGGTGTTCATCTTCATGTTTCCACTAATGGGTCTTCTTCTTCAGCTTGATCCACCCATAAGAAACAAAAGCTTTCAGAGATTGAAGAAAGAGACACAGTAATTCCTTCTTCTTCTTCTTCTTCCCATTTTCTTGTTTTTGTATCAATGTCAATGATGAAGAAAGAAGAGATCACAGGATAATAATTATTTAACTCATCAAAGTTTATCACTTTTTGTTTGAATCTTATATGTATCTGTTGCTAGTTAATATTTCTTCTGCTTTTCAATTAGGTAGCTTGAGTATTAATTATTGGCGTACCTCCTCCACACCTTCTTGTTCAAGTGTTTTCTTTTCTTTTCTTTTGTGATGGATTTCTGTTTTTTCTTGGAAATTTCATAGTTGTTTGAATGGGCATTTGGTCATTGTAAATTGTAATTATATGTAGGAGGGGGACACTGTTGTTTCTGCATAGACTTGGTTGTCCAAAACTGGAATTTTGTCAGCTTTGGGTACAGCTGGTTAATAATGTCATCTGCAACTCTGTCTTCCTGCATATTTATCGCACTCATCTCCAACTTTTGCAGTATTGTATGCACATTTGCCCCCCAAAAGTCTATCGCAATTTATCCACAATAACACAGTAAATTACATATATTAATTTTTTTTATTTGTTACTAATTGAATCACAGGAAGCGCACAGAGAATTTGAAACTTTAAATTGTAGATATCTAATATTCTTCATTTATATATGTTAGATAGAAATTTTTTTAGTGTTGTTGGAATATATTATTTATTTATTGACACCTTTTATATTATAAATTTTATTATTTGGTTCAATAACTATTAAATTAAAACAGCATATAAATTTAGTCCAAAAATACTGTTTGGTTTGTTTTTCAAAAAAAAATTTGAGAAAAATTCTCTACAAACAAATTTTCAAGAGTAATCAAACCAAATAAATTTTTCTAAAAAAAATCTCAAAATTTTGTTTAGTTATCTACTTTCCAAAATCACTCTCTCTCTCATACACATCAAATCAATCATTTTTTTTAAAATTTTCTCCCCAAAACCATTTTTAAAAAAAGACAAACCAAATAAGTTTTCATACTTTTTATTTCAAAAACTACTCTACAAACACAAACACAAACCAAACACACCCTAAATAAACTCTCATGTTATGGCACTTATGGTGTGAGAATGAGAGTTGGGGGTGGGGAAAGAAATTTGTTCACTAGTTTACTGTTTTAAGTAAGAACTAACTTAAAAAAAAAAAAAAATTACCTATGAAATAGGTGAATAAAATGGGTCTCGGTTGGTTACTTTGGCGGCCCTTTGAATTTGATTCAAGCAAACTTCAGAACCCTAATCTCTTTTACATTGTAATCATTGTTTAAAACTATTTTAATACAAAGTAATGTAAGGAACCCCTCATTCCAAGTGTCCACACATGAAAGGACAGTTCTATCCCTGTCATGATCTTTGTTTTGTTCAGTTCTCGGTCAGGCTATCAGGGACTGTCTTGGTCTTTGAAATTTTTATTGATTTAGTTGGTGCTTCATGTAATAATCAAAAATAGAATTAGAATCAATCAAACATTGCAGCCAAAGTCAATTTTTATATGTTATCCTGTAATCTGAACTTTTAAGGCAAGCAGGGATTTGTTGTCTACTAAATATATTTTAAAAAACAATGAGGTAGAGTATACTTGCTACCTTCCCTTATTCGATTGGTCGATTAAGGCGGCAAAAGCTTTGTTCATTATTTGTTAATAATGATATAGATTAGTTTAACCAATAAATTAATAATGACGATAAGTAGAGGGTTGCAAGTGATAGGGATAAGTTGATAGGCCGCATTAATTTAATTGAATGGGGGATGCTCTAATTGCTGCATCAACAATTTGGGAATTTTTTTATTTTTTATTTTGTTAACTTGGCATTTGACTCACTGGACCGATTAATCTGGGAACTAATGGGTGCATCATAACCTATTTTGAATTTGATTTAGGATATGTTTAAATTTGCATTTGTAAATGAAAAAGATTATGAAAACAAAAAGAAAAATGAAGTAGGAGCAATTTTTTATTTTTATTATTTTCTTCCTCTATTTCTTTTCTTTTTATTTATCAAGATCAAGATCTAAACAAATTTTACCAGATTTCTATATATATGTTGACAAAAAGCAAAGTAGTAATTGTTGCATGAAATGAATGCCTCACTTTTGAATTTGAATTTGAATTCTTGTATGTTACAATAGCAAAACAAATACACAAATCCTTCACATAAAAGTACACAAAATGCACTCATCTAGTGGAGTGTTGGCTTTATTGAGGATAATTGTAGCTGAGCGAAAATTATTTGATAGTTTTGAAGTATTATGCTGTATTATTTATGTGATATTCTTAATTAATGAGAAATCGCAATACACAGTAGTAGTCATCCTTCACTTTCTAATTACAAAATGATTTTTGAAAAAAATTTAAATCTTATATTTGGTAACATCCCTAAAATTAACGTACTGATGAATCGACGCCGCTACGTAGCTCGAAATTCTTTGGCACGAATTTGGCTCGACACCAAAACGACGTCGTTTTGGTGTCGTTTTTTTTTTTTTTTTTTTTTTTTTTTTCTTTTTTCCTGTGTTGTTGTAGATCGGTAGAAGGAGAACAGAGAAGAAGAAGAAAAGGAAGAAGAAAAAGAAGGGAGAAGAAGAAGAAGGGTGGAGAAGAAGATCGGGAGGAGGAGGAAGGAGCGAGGGGAGGGGGCCATAAAAATCGGGATGGAAGAGGAGACGGGGCTGCGCGGGGCGAGCTGCTGCGACGAACTGGACAGGAGGGGGCTATGACTGCGACTGCGACGATCGGCGAGGCAGTGGCGGTGGTGCGACGATCGGCGAGGAGGTGGTGCTGCGACGACGACGGTGGCGAGGCGACGGCGACGGCGGTGGTGCTGCCTCCTTCTCTTTCTCTTCTCCTCTCTTCTTCCTCTCTTCTCTCCCTCTTTCTCCTCTCCTCTTCCCTCTGTTTGTGCAGAGCTCCTTTGCTTGAAAAGGGAAAAAAAATTTCGAGCCGTTTCGAGCCGTAGAGTTTCGAGCTCTGGATATTAGTTGTGGTGATGGAATCAATAATTGTGGTGGTGGAGGTGATGCTGCCAATGGTAGCATTATCATTAATAAGATTTTAGTCTGAAAAATACTTTTTATCTTTTAAAGTGAAAATATTTTAAAACTTATTACAAACCAGTGATGGTAATTTTCTCAAATATTTTCCATCCACGAACTTGTTTTCTATTAATCACGAGAAAAAAAAATTTCGTTGACTTTTATTTTTTATTATAACAAAATATTTTTCACTCGACCAAATGGAGGGCACATTTTGTGCATCAGTATTGCGCACAATTTTGTGCGGGGAAATTCTATTTCCACACCAAATTTACTCACTTCACACGCTTAATGAATATTTTTTATATTACATTTTTGTTCTAAAATAAAAATACCAAAATACTCTCATTTTTTCAACCGAAACCCTAAGTCGTTGGCCTCCTCCTTGACCACCCTAATCATGCTCTCCACCTCCGGCAAACCTCCCCCATCACTACTACCATTGCCACCATCATTCCTATCGCCTATTTACACCGCAACCACCGTCATCGAGTTATAATTTTTACCACATTTTATGCGTCACATTGCCGCCGCTATCTCATCTCTCATTTCAACTCCGACGACACTTCTTGCCACCTCTATAGCCTCCTCTGTGATTCCCTCACTCCACTACCATTCCTCAACCCATCTCCACCCATGATCTCTCTCTCCCTCTTGATCTTCTCTCTTTTGGAGATGTTGAGTTGTAGGGTGGTAGAGTGCAAAGTTGTAGGGTTGCAAAGGAATGGTGATGGGTTTGAATGGTCAGGGGTGGGCGATAAGAGTATGTACTAAGAAGGGGATGGGTTGGAATGATGTGTGATGGGATGGTATTGGCAGCTAGTGATGGTGGAGGAATGGGAATGAGGTATCGGTTTAAATTTCTGGCAATGGAGGCAGTGGTTGGTTAGCTGACGGTGAATAAACAATGGTGAGAGTTAATCTTAGGATTAGAGTTTGTGGAAGGAAGGATATGAAGGCATTTTTGATATAATAAGGCCTCGTTTGGGAAATGACCGGTTTAGCCAAAAAGTTATTAAAAAAGTTAAAAAGCCAACAACTTATACAAAAAAGTCAAATATTTTATTTTCTCTTTACTTTTTGCACATCTTTTCGTAAAAAGCCAAAAAGTCATTCCAAACATACTAGTGTTTTTTAGCTCATATTTTAGCCAAATAGTCAAAAAGTTACTAAATTAGCATGTTCTCAAACGAGGCCTAAGTTGTGTATTGAGTAAAAATAATATTTGAAATTTGTTAAATGTGTAATTTGATAAATAATGTGCACAAAAAAAGTTTAGTGTATGAAAATAGAAGTTTCCTGTGAATTTAGGATTACTATTAAGTTAGGGGTGTTACAGTTGTTTGATTAATGCAAAATGGTCAACTGTTGACATTTTTGGGCAAAGTTTGGGAAGTCCAGGAAAGTGGCCCTGATCTGCTGAAAGAGAGAAGAAAACAAAAAAACAAATGAAGAAAGTTTTGAAAAATCTTGTGGACACTACCTAATTAAATTAAGGAAAATATTTGAGATTTACAATTTTTTTCAATAATTTGACCTAAAATGATGTGGTATATAATAGGTATTAATTTTATATTTATTTATTACACATTTAATAATAAAAGGTCTAACTTTCTTATTTTAAACGAATTTATGATCTAAAAATATAGATCTTTAACATTACTATTAAATTAACTAATATTAAAATTAATAATGTATGTGTAATGTTTGGGGTAAATGGCTGTCCATTTAGGGCAAGTCCAAAAGGGATGACCCATTGACTCCTGTTTTACATTTCCCAGACAGCTCTTTGTGGTGTTGGCACAATGGCAGTGAGTGAGTTATTGACACCTCTCTCTCTCTCTCTCTCTCTCTCTCTCGCCAACTTCAGACAAGAGAAAAAAAAGGCCTCTCCAACTGGGCTCCCTCCTATTTCCAATTCTATAGTCTTATTATTTCAAATGTCAACACGTCGGCTTGATTAATTGTCCTAATTATAATTGAACAAATTATATTGGTAGGTAGTTACAATAAAATATTGTTTGTGTCATTTTTAACTTTATATTTTTAAATAATAAATTTTAAATTTAAATTTTATATCAATTTAATCTAATTAATAAAGTTGTTAGGATTTTTGAATGAAAATTATCAATGTGTTGATTGATATTTACTTACAGAGTTCATCAATTTTATAATTCTATCCTTAGAAACATAATACATGTTATTCATATGCCTATTTTTCTTTAAAAAATGTTAATTGATGAGTGAATTAGATCAAATTGAGACAAAGAAAAATTCAATGTCAAAATCGAGCCAATTAAAATTTTATGGACTAAAATGACATAAGAGTCAAAATATAGGAACTACTGATATAATTTGCACTACAACAAAAACACATTTTAGTGACACTATACTAGTGGCATGTTCATAAAAAATGTCACAAAAAGAATATTTGGTGGCATTTTTTAGAAAAATGTCATAGGGCCACAAACATACAAGGTTTTAGTGGCATTTCAATTAAAAAAAGTGTCACTTTACTACAACAAAAATGTCACTAAACTAAAAAAATGTTGTAATGTTGCCCTTATTTTTAATTGAACGGATGAGAAATTTTCTACATATTGTACCATGCTGTAATACACATCTTCAAAATGATGCATGTTATATGTAAGTTATGACAATTGACTAAATCATTTTTAGTTATAAAAAAATATCATAATCAAACATCATATAAGGTATAATTAATTTTTTTTTTCCATTCTAACCAAAATAATAATCACGATAGGTCATAACTAACATTATAATGAGTCACACTACAATGAGTTATAACCAAGTCATAATTAACACAACAATAAGTCATAACTAAAGATCACAAATGTCATTACCACGGCATATGATACACACTCGAAAATGAGGTGTGTATTATAATTTCCCTTATATATATATATATATATATTAAAAAAGATAAATTACAAATACACCTCCTGAGATTTGCTTAAAACATGAATTGTCCCATGTGGTTTGAAAAATTATAAATACTTCAATGTCAGAATTTTTTATTTAACAGAATTAATTAAAAAAGTGAAATTTCTAACTGTTCACCTATACAATAATAAAATTATCTAAATTATTAATTGAAACAAAATTTTAACATTATTAAAAACTGTTAATTAACTTGATGATTTATTAATAAAAAGACATATTTGTTATGAAATTAGAAACTTTAGAGGGTATAATGTAATTTCTAAAATCACAGGAATAATTTGTAATTTAAATAAATCTCAGGGGATGTGTTTGTAATTTACCTTATTAAAAATGATGACACATGCAATAAGTGTCCATATAACCATTATATTTCAAAAAAAAATAAAATTGTAAAATATATGATTAAATTCAAAGTCTTAAATAAGAAGTTGAGAGATTTTTTTTAAAAAAAACCTCTAAATTTTGTACATAACTACCTACCTGAAAGGGAGACAAAGGCTGTGTTTGGAGAAACTCTTCAAACACATTTTCACCCTTTGTTTTGGGTATGTTGTTTGTTTAGAGTTTTTAAAAATTAATTCCACACGTACTTTTGAAAACTCTTTCCAAGACGGAAAATTTTGGGTTAACTGGTCGTCCTCCCAGACGTCCGACCGGAACAGTGCTATTTTTTTTTTCTTACAATTGGCATATGTTATTTTTTATATTTTAAATAAAAAAAATTTCGGAATTAATTTTTTTTTTTTATGAGTTTTGAATAAAATTTTGAATTGTGTGTTTGGTTATGAGTTGTAAGTTTTTGTATCAAATATCATATGTCACATCAAAAATTCTCCACTCAATTCAAAACTCTTTTCAAGCAGAAATCTGACTTAATATAGGCTAGCTCTCTGGTTTGGGTTGTTTGGTCTGTATTAGGTTTGGATAGCTTTTATTGGGTGAGGTTGTTTTTGGTGTTTGTAGTTGATTTCTCACCAACTCGTGATGGTGTGCTAACATATGATTGGGCAGTCTTATTGGTGTCAATTTAATTGGGCTTGATTAGGTTCGCTATGGTATTTTTTGCACTCATCATTCTCTTTCTTTCATGAATGTAATAGTTTTTTGTTTCATCAATAAAATTTCTTTTTTTTACTGATAAAAAAAAAAAAATTTCACCAAACAAATTTTTTCAACTCAAATCATAATTTAAAAATTCATAAACTTGAGATATAATTTATTTTCAAATCATATTTAAAAAACTAAGTCATGCACAATAGACAAGACTCATCTAGCTTAGTAGAATAAAGTGGAAGAGAATGAAGGGAGGGGAAGAGAATGAATGGAGTGACACCATCTACGAGCACGGGCAGAGCTATGGATGAGGGATACTTGCGGACTTGGGAGTAGGTGCTCTGGTTATGGCACAACACGAATATCGTGAGGTTTGTCGGGAAGAATTTATTTTTATGATTTAAATTGTTGATATAATAAATTATAAATAAAAAAATTATATCAATTATTGAATATTTGTAATCTCAAAATAAAATTACATTTATTTTAAATAAAAATAAACGATTAATATAATTTTAATAATTTTTTAAAAATAATTAAGGCTAATAATAGGTTACATATGTGGTTAATCTAATTTTTTTTTTTATATAAATAATATAATTAACAAATCCTACCTTATGAACTATTTAAATTATTAAAAAAAAAAAAAAGAAGTTCAAAATACACCCACATAAGGGGTCATAGCATATGCGTTCTGTTACGAGACACACAACCACCCCAATTTCGAAGAGTTACACGTTGTGGGTATCTATATAAGAGAGCAGGATGGATTTTGAATTTGTCCTATTAGGTCATTTAGACGGCTTAGATCTATTCAAATTATAAAATAACGGCTGGGATATATTTTTCAAAAAATATCTTACATGTACATTTTCTATTTTCTCGCTTCTCTCTCTTACTTTTTCCTTTTCTCACCCATCCTTCTATGATCCCATGATCCCACTTTCCTCTCTCTTTTCTTTTTATTTTTTTATTTTCTCCCATTTTTATTTTTTCTCTCTGTTTGTTTATTTATTTTTATTTTCTACTTTTTGTTCACTTATTTTTGTTCATATTATATGGAAAAATCTACAATCCCAGAATTAGGAGCCAGATTTTACTGTGTGTGGTGGAGATTATATTAATGAATTTTTTAGTCCACAAATTAAATGAATTTGAACAATTAATTATTATTTTTAAATATATTGAATACCTAATAAACTTCATAAATTTAGACTTTATATGAATCTTCAACATTTATAAAATAAAGCAAGATGATTTTTGAATTTATTATATACACATTTGTCCTACTAGGACATTTGAACGGTTCCGATCTATTCAAATTATAAAACAATGGCTGAGATATATTTTTCAAAAAATATCTTACATGTATATTTTCTATTTTCCCGCTTCTCTCTCTTACTTTTTCTTTTTCTCACCCATCTTTCTATGATCTCATGATCCCACCTTTCTCTCTCTTTTCTTTTTATTTTTTTGTTTTCTCCCATTTTTATTTTTCTCTCTATTTGTTTATTTTTTTTATTTTTGCCTTTTTGTTCATATATTTTTATTCATATTATATGGAAAAGTCTGCGATCCCAGAATTAGGAGCCAGATATTACTGTGTGTAGTGGAGATTATATTAATGAATTTTTTAGTCCACAAATTAAATGAATTTGAACAATTAATTATTATTTTTAAATATATTGAATATCTGATAGATTTCGTAAATTTAGACCTTATATGAATCTTCAACATATTTTAACAAAGTAGGATGGTTTTTGAATCTTCAACATATTTTTGTCCTATTAAGACATTTGGATGGCTCAGATTTGTTCAAATTATAAAACAATTGTTGAGATATATTTTCCAAAAAATGTTTTACATATACATTTTCTACTTTCTTACTTCTCTCTCTCTTACTTTTTCCTTTTCTCACAGTCCTCCTTTCATGATCTTATGATCCCATCTTCCTCTTTGTTTTCTTTTTATTTTTGTATTTTCTCCCGTTTTTATTTTTCTCTCTATTTGTTTGTTTGTTTGTTTTATTTTCTCCTTTTTGTTCAATATATTTTACACACATTTCCATACAATGTATGTATGCCCGTAATACACTAGGACATTACGGGCATACATACAATTTCCACATAATTATATAAGCAAAAGCAGTATTGTATGTATGCCCGTGGAAATTATATGTTAGGCACATCTATTTATCTAGTTATTTATTATATAAGCAAAAGCGAGTTTTCATGAGGAGTTTTGTGAGAATTTTAAAATTTTATAATAAATTTGTGATTTTATCAAATTAAAAAATAAATTTAAATGGTGTTGAGATTACAATTATATTCTAATCTTAATATTATTTATACCGTGCCTTCAGGCACGAGCATACACTAGTATATTACTATTGCAAAATGTAAAAAAAGCATGATATGAATAGTGGCGACTTCGTGAATTTATAAGAATATAGTCACTCAAAAAACTTAGCCTGCGTTTGGTTGTGTTTTGTAAATGTGATTTGAGAGTATGAGTTGTATTTTGAATTTGTGAATTGTAGAATTATGATTTGAGTGTAGAAAATTTGTTTGGTTATGGTTTTTAAATAGAGTGTTGAATTGTGTTTCGAAAATGTATTTTGAATTAAGTTTTGAAAGTTTGATGTGACATGTGAAAGGTGAAAATTTGTTTGGTGATGTGTTTTAAAAATAGTTTTCAAAACTTAATTCAACCAATAATTTATCATCAAACACACAATTCATATATCGATATCCATATTTTTTATCAACAATAATAACCAAACTATTTTTAAAATACTGAAATTAAAAATTGATTTTTTTTGTCAATTATTTTTTTTTTAGTAATTTTTTTGAATAATTGTTTTTTCCAAATAATTTTTTCATTTTAAAATAAACCTATGTCAATTATTTTCTGTCAATTAATCTTTCTATCAATTCATTTGTAAAATAAGTTTTTAATTTTTTTCTAACATTTTGTTAAAGTCAGCAACTTTTGAAAATACATATTAATAAAGAAGGAATAAATACACTAAATTTAATATTTTAAAATACAAATCATAACGTAAATCTTACAAATATTATCAATTTTTTTTTCCATTTATTACATGTTATGAATTTAGTACATATGTGGTAACAGAAATGCAATGCATTATTGTACCCGTTGAGCTCGTATAATTGTGGGAATTGGCATACGAAATGACTATTATGCCCCTCTTGACTTAAATGGGAAGTGGTTACATAGAACAAAATACAAAGGGTAAGATAGTAATTTCACTTACTTAGTACCTACCCCTTATTGTATCATAGCTGTGTGTTCAACACTGAGGTAAAGAAAAAGGAGAGGATGCAGCTGTGTGCCAAGTACACGGATGTGATATTATTAAAAAAGTAATAATATTAACAACAAATAAAAAGTAAATAAAAAAAAATACAACATGAACCTTCTGAACCTCATATTTTCGATTAAATCTGAATCTCATTTCGTTTACCACACCAACTTGACCATCTCAGAAACACCTTCTCCAGTTACATTAGAGAACAAAAATAAGAGAAATAGAGCATATCCACCATCTCATTAGGTCCTCCTTCTCCACTTCCATAATTTATAGGTTAGTTTTGATGACAGTTCATCTTGATATTAGCTTCAGATATTAGCTTCAGAGGGAGTGAGGGAGGGTTAGAGGAGGACAACCGGCCGGTCATCCCCCCGGTCTACCGGCCGGTCATCCCACGGGACATCCGGTCGGTCATCCCGGCCCAGTCACCATTCCACCTTCGTATCTGTTGGCTTTGTTTCATATCTGTTCCATTTTCATCTGTTATATTTTCTGATATCTGTTCTAATTTTTTCACACTATCATTTATTTTTCTGATTATCAGTTTCTAAGTTATAATAAACTGTATGAAACAAACCCAATATAAATGAGAAATATTATTCCCTATGATTTTTTTTTGGTATAAAAATCTATTTCTATGGCATCTGCCTAATTAAATTTTGTCACCAAATTTTTTTATATTTATTTTTTACATAAAAATAAGTTTGTATGCACAAAAAGGTACTAATGTTTGATATATTTTTCATACATTTTTCTTACCTCTCATATGTTTTAATATACATTTTTCTTTCACTTTTACAGTCATCATGCCAAGAACAATCATGCAAAGAACAAAACGAACCAGACCCGAACTTGGTGAATCTTCAAACCCTGTACCACCACCACAGCAACAACATGATGGCTATCCAACTAATGATTTTGCAACATATCATCATGAACAAGCCTATGAACATTTCATTACTCGACTAATTGTTATGGGGAGAAACGTAAAACTACCTTCTCAATATGATTCACTCTTACTTGGAAATTAGATACAATGGGATGGTTACCATTAAATAATTTACCAAATAAGATATATCCCCGTCTTCTACGATTATTTTATGTTCACTTGACACCGGGTGACCAACAAAATGAACCGTTCAGTTTTACCTCTTATGTTAAGGGGAAAAGAATCACACTCTCTCTCCGTCGTTTTGCACAAATTATTGGAGTCGAAACAGGAGATTTACAATGTTATTTTCAAAATGAGTCTGCCTTAGAAAAAATTGTTGATGATGTCACTCAGATTTATACCACAATTTGTGACAACCGATTTAGCGGCACTAATATACAAGTCAGCTATTTAAAACCTCACATTCGTATTCTTCATCGATAGATAGTTGAAAATGTCACTCCCAAAAAAGGACATTATAATAGTGTTTCATGTTTTCAAGTTTACTTGTTATATTGTTTTGAAATTGGATAAAAATTAGATTTATGCTTTATATTACTAAAAGAAATGATGATTGCAAAATTGGATACTCTGAGTGGCCGGTCACTACCTTTTGGAGCTTTGTTAACCATAATTTTCAAAGCCCATGATGTGAACCTTGAAGGTGAAGGATGGATCAGAATCACTTCACCAATTTCTGAGTATACACTGACCCGAGCTGGGGGTGCTGACACCTTGATAGGCTCTATTAATCTTGAAAATGAACCAATACCTGATGATGGCCAACCCCATGACAATGCCATGCCGCCAAATGAACAACCTCATTACTGGACTGATTATTTAGCGTTGGAACAAGAACAGTACAATCAGCGCCTACAATGGGAACAACAAATGGCTAATCAGCTCAATACATTGGGTACTCGGTTCGATGAATTTGGTACTTGGTTCGATGAAATTGCCACTGCTCAGAACTTACTAATTCATCAATTTGGTGAGTTTCGTGTACACTCAGAGAGACGTGCTGAACTGACAAGGAACCGCATTGATCAGATTGACCATCGAGTCACTCAGCTGTACCATCAGCATTTCCCTCCACCTCCAACACCACCCGACAATGATGCTTAACTTGTTCAAAAATCAAGTAAAATGGTTCACAGATATGGTAATTATATTTTTTTCCCTTTTTTTGTTTTGGTTATTTGTTTCCTTATTTTGTTGTGATTGTTTTACTTTTGTTATTTTGTTATAAACTTTTCTACGAACGTAATAAATAACAACGAAGGGTTTTTTTTTGAAGTATTTAATTACATAGTTACAATGTTATAACAATCTGTACAAAAAGATTATGCATTGAAAAATTATTTGTACAAAAATTAATAAATAGTACTTCATAAATTAAAAAGAATACCCCAGCGTTTACACAAATTAGACACCCTTACTTGAAGATGTACCCTCAGCGAATTTTTACACATTCTTCATATAAAATAATATTTTGCTATAAAATCGGGTGATATAAAACAATAAAATATAATTTAATTTAATTTTTTATTTTATTTTATTTATTATTATTATTATTGTTATTATTATTATGCTTTAGTTTTTATTTGTTTTATTTTTTATTTATAAAATACTTTTTATTTTGTATTTGTTACACTTTTAAATGGTGCACTTATTACCACCACCACCCACCACCACCCACCACCCACCTGCCACCACCACCCATCTGCCACTACCACCTACCTGCCACCACCACCCATCACCACCCACCACTCATCTGCCACCACCACCCACCTGCCACCGCCACCCATCACCACCCACCACCCACCACCCACCCATCACCCATCTGCCACCACCACATTTAATTTAATAACAACATATTTATTTCTGAAAGTTACTAAGAAACACATTGCATATTAATAACAACATATTTAATTGTCTTTGCTAGACTATACATGAAATTGCATATTACACATTTTTTTAACAACATATTTAAGTACACATGTACTAAGAAAACCATTATCTTCATTGCCCATGCGATGATGTTTGTGTTTTATTTCATTTCATTGCCATTTAGCCCAATTGTTGTCCTCAGTATTAGTTATCCTACAAGAAGATAAAAGAAGTCAGTAAATCACAGAAATGATGGTTGGGCGAAGTTATGTAGTAACGATGTCATAATGACTGAAATTAGTAAAATAATTACACATTTACAACCAGTAGTCAGTACGATATTCACTTGCCTTGTTCACATCCCTTTTCTATTCATGGCAAACATGATTTTGCCACATAGCAGTAGCAATTGCATCCCTAACGTTCAATTGGGACGTTAACCCATGTTGTGACATGTCAACATAGTCAACTTGGTCTCCAACAAGCCCGTCTGCTTCTGCGGCCATTTCATTATCAGCTTCCATAAAGAATGGATCCATAGCTGCATGTAAACGGATCCAATTGTGCACTACACAACATGCAATCACAAAAGGCCCTTGTCGTGTAGATTTGTAATTTGGCATGGACCGCAATATTGGGAAGCGCTTCTTCAAAACACCAAATGTTCTTTCTATGACATTGCGTAATGACGAATGTCGATGGTTAAACAATTCCTTAGGTCCTGTATAACGATGGCCACGAAACTCTTGCAAGTGATACCGTTGAGACCGAAATAGGGCAAGAAGTCCAGGCATGTTCGTGAAACCAACATTAACTAAATAGTACTGGTCTACATGTAAATAATGAATACACAGTTCTGTCAATTGATAAGTACAAAAATAGACAAGGAAAAAAGTGTACCGTATGTTATTCAGGGATAGTCACCCTTGGGTGGATGTGGGAACTGTAGATCAGCTCGTGTAATAGAGTCAACCAGAATAGCGTTGTTGTGAGCGCTACCTTCCCATCTAGAATTAATAAATGTGAACAACATATAGAAGTCGCAAGCTGCGAGTACATTTTGCGATACCGTTGCTTTCCGACTGCGGAATGTATTCTGTCTTGAAGCAGGGACCCATGCATCCACCAATGTGCCATCAATAGCACCGACACAATCCTAATTGACAGATATTTGTTTGATATTAAAAACGAAACAAACTTCGATATTACTTTCATAATTAAAAAAAATAATATTTATTAACCCTTATTGATATGAACAAACTTACAGGACAGTCATACTGTTCGTACCTTGAACCAGGAAAAAAACCTCCTGTCATTTAAAATTTTTCCCGGTATGTCCTCTAGGTTACGTGGTTTGATAACCGATGATGAAAGCTTGCACAATGCCCGCATAACAATTTTTATGTGCCGACAAATTGTTTTTGTGGAGTGTTGAAATCTATCTGCCATTATTCGATGGCAATCATTTTGTGCAAAAGTGTATAAAAAAATTCCAAGCGATTCCTCCACACTAATATGCATATGTTCAGTATCGATAAAGCCATTATGGAGTAAAGTGTCTTTTAATAAAATGAATGTTTGTGCATCCATTCGCATAACGTTCATCATTGTTTCTGGATGGCCATTTAATAGGCCGAAGATGTAATCATCACCTCTGAATGGACACGTTCGTTGCGGTCGGCGACTACTTGACGCGTTGATATGGTCATGCATTAAAGCAATCATCAAAATATCCATAAAATCATCAACAACCTCATCCTCCTTTGAAGAGAGCTCCATTGTATTGTTTTCTCTGTCGGATGACATATGGTTTTGTCTACATCACAGTAAAAGCATAATTATGAAATATGTTATTCATGCTGTAACAGTTAGCATTATTGGTGAAACAGTAATATTATAATAACAGAACATAGTTTTAATATAACAGAAAACACTTAAAAGTTCAAAAAAAAAAAAAAAACATACGAACATAGAAAATGAAAGAGGATATGATGGAATGAAAAAAATAAAATAAAAACCAAATCAGGAATAATGAAATCATCAAACAGTTCAGCCAAGAAGATTTGCTAACACAAGTAAAACAGAACTTCTCAGTTCACTGCAAAGCGAGGATCATGGCTAGGCGCAAATAGGTAGGAGTGCGCATAAAAAACCTTCACCATTCCTTATCCTTGAACAGTGTCAGTGCCCTAACGTACTACAACGGCGGTATGTCCCCAAGCTCTAGCAATGCATCTTGACATGCATCAAGGGAGTAATCATCACCACCTGCACTTACAGCCTCAGTCTCATTTGCTCGTGCACGTGAATGTCCTGTTTTGGCTTGTATATAGGATGTGAAAGCTGCGCACACATCATCAAACCCACTTAACCGTGACTTTTTGGAACGATCACTGTCAGTCTGGCTGGTTGCAGGGCCCCTCTTGTGACTTTTGCCCTTTGCTGGATCCATATACTCATCCCCGAATAAGTCAACAGGAATGGCCTCAGCAGCAGTACTCCCACCAGCATCAGGGCTCCAAAATTTATTTAACATGTCATCTTCTTCTTCTGAGTCAAGGGGTCCTTGTGTGGATGCGCGAGACAAGGCCCCTGTTGCACAACAATTTTCAACAATTTTTGCCATTTCTTGAAAATATTCAAACCCTTTTGTCCTAAACTTTTTCACATTTCTGCTAGCCTACAACAATTACAAAACAAGAATTAAGCACTGTATATATCATGAAATGTTTAAAATAAAATTAGAAAATATTACAGATTAATGAAAAACCTTATCCCAAAATTCATCGGGTGCAACAACAATGCCTATAATAGGATCCCATCCCAGACCAGTCTGTGCCTAGAGTCACTTAAATGTCTGGTAATCAGCTTTCAATCGCTTATATTTTTGGCGCACCTGCTTTCCTGTATACCGAAATCCATACATGTTGTGCAACTGATTTGCATAATGATTCCAATGCCTAATTGTCCACGAAATAGTACGGCCCGTTGTTTGATTGTTTCTAACCTCATCTCTCAACATATTTATTAATTTCGTTTCAATTCTGGACGTCCACATTTTGGTGTTCTCATTATCATCGGAATTATTTCTATCCATCTATAAACATACAAATTATATTTAAACTAGTTTGGGATGGATATACAAGCATAACAGAGTATTTTAAAGTAGTCTGGGATGGATATAAAAGAATAACAGCGCAAAATGGTTTGAAGGAGAACACAGATAAAGGAAAAAGAACAGATGATTTTATTTCGAGGAAAAAAGTATGTAGCAGATTAATTGAATTTAAATAGCAGAAATATAACCACCAAAAAAAAAAATTAAGATAGCAGAAATATAACCACAAATAATAATAAAAAAATCAGTTAACATTGTGTTTAAATAGTAGAAAAAAAATCAGTAAAAGAAGAATTAAGGAAAAAAAATCAGTAAAAGAAGTCCGGTAGGTTCAAACAGTTGAGGGGAGGACCGGTAGGTTCAAACCATTAAGGAAGAAATGGAAAACCGGAAGAGGTGGGAG
This sequence comes from Camellia granthamiana, assembly GCA_036172215.1. NCBI lineage: Eukaryota > Viridiplantae > Streptophyta > Magnoliopsida > Ericales > Theaceae > Camellia > Camellia granthamiana. Next base: position 59,889,611 of record CM069913.1, on the reverse strand, counting down.
GACCAGGTGGTTGACCAGCTGGTCGACCGGCTGGATGACCCGGGGGACGACCGGCCGGGTGTCCCAGGCACTGCCGGCTTCAGGTTCTGATTGATGAAAGGTTCAAACAGTTCATAATTTCAAATAACAACCGATCTGAAATGAAAAATACGCCTCTACAAATTCTCATAAACCATTTAGGAACTGATTTTAATTTCTCCGAAATCATTTATACATAACAGATGAAGATTGATTTACTGACTATTCTTGAAGAACAAAAAAGTTGAAACAGTTCAGGATGAAGGATGAAGAATGAAATCATTTATCGACTCGTCTGAAATCATTTGTACATAACAGCTGAAGGATGAATGATTTATTTACCAGATTAGTGGGAGTTGAATAGTTATCGCCAGTGATTGAATGTGTATACTGATTGAATGTGCCACTGTTTGCTCGTTGGATTCGACAATAAATTTGATAAATTTGACCTGAAAAAAAAATAAAAATAAATTAGGATGAATTTTTCAAATCATTTCCCTATAACAAAATATGTAAATAAATTTGTAAGTAATTTCACCTTGCAGTCGTCGTTGTTTGGTTGCCCGTAATAAGAATCGTCCGCAACGCACAAATCGTAAGCCAGTCGATTTCTGAAATATGATATCAGTACAGAGCGGGTTGAGTGGATTCATTATTTATAAAATGAGTCTGACTTCTGAAGCCCGCCCGTGATGAATCTGAAGTACGGATGTTTGATACAGAGAAGCCACCCGTGATGAATCTGAAGTACTGATGTAGATGAGGTTCACGTGAAAGTTGCAGAGACGATGAAGAAGCCAGAAACGTTAAAAGTGAAGATACAAGCTGCCAAACAGATTTTCAAAATGTAATTTGAATTAACACGTGGAATCAACTTTTGAACGTCGTATCTGAACGTCATGCGCAAGTTCACGTGTTGAAAATTGATTTGAATTCACAACCAAACAGAGCCTAAGTTTCTCGAATTTTAAAAGAAAAAAAAAAACTAATTAAAATTTAAACTTATCAAACTTTAAGTAAAACAAATTTTTAATAAAACACGATTGTCTTGGCAAAATAAAAAAATACATAAACTTTTACAATTACATTTGATGAGGTGTCATTTTTTAGAATCGCATTGCATGATAATCTCATTGTCAATAATATGAAACACTCCATTTTCATATATGTTATCAAGCAACCATTCAACTATTGAACCAGGCCTCGTTTGGGAACAAGTTTTTTTAGTAATTTTTTGACTTTTTGACTAAAATATGATGTAAAAAAAATTAATATGTTTGGGATGACTTTTTAATTTTTTACGAAAATATATGCAAAAAGTAAAAAGAAAAAGGAATCTTTAATTTTTTAGTATAAGTTATTGATTTTTTTGATTTTTTTAGTGACTTTTGACTTTTAAACTAAAAAGTGATGTTGCCAAACGAGGCTTGAATCCTTATTCTAGTGGGTGAGTTTTTACTTTTAATTTGTTGGGATCAATTGGTTATTAACTAAAACTTTTATTATAAATAAAGAAATAAAATAAAATAAAATAAAAAATAGGGTAGTATTTGGTTTAATTTTGGAATCATGATTTTGATAAAAAAAATTTCAAAACTCATAACCAAACACTCAATTCAAAATTCTTTTCAAAAACACTTTTCAAAACTCAAAACTCAAAACTCAAATTTTTTTTCAAAATTCTATTTTTAAAACCAAAAAAAAAAAATTCAAAAAAATTATTTTTTTATTTTGTTCTTTAAAATATTTTTTTATTTTTTTGAAAAAAATATTTTTTCCAAAAAGTATTTTTTTATTTTTATTTTTGAAGAAAAATATTTTTTTATTTTTTTATTACTTTTTTAAGTATTGGCCAAATAGTTTATTATGATTTAGATATATATGGACGATCAAAATTTTTTAAAAATTTATTTTAAAAAAGTAATAAAGTATTTTTTCCAAAAAGTATTTTTTTATTTTTATTTTTATTTTTGAAGAAAAATAATTTTATTTTTTTATTACTTTTTTAAGTATTGGCCAAATAATTTATGATGACTTAGATATATATGGACAATCAAAATTTTTTAAAAATTTAAAATTTTATTTTAAAAAATAAAAAATATTTTTTTAAAAACAACTAGTTAAAGAATTTAAAAAATTAAAATATTTGAAAAATAAAATAAAATATATAAAATAAGAAAAATAGTTTTTTAAAATTTTTTAAATATTTAAAAAAATATTTATAATATTTAAAAAAAATGCAGCAGATAAATGTAGTAAATACAATACACATTAAAAAAATAAATAAATATTTATAATAAAAAATATTTATCCTAAAAAAATAAACCCAAAATAATTTCAAAATACAATTCAAAATTCAAAACTCTTTTCAAAACCCATAACTGAATAAATTTTTTTTTTCAAAACTCATTTTAAAATTTTTATTTTCAAACAGAACCACACACTTAAATTATAATTCTAAAATTAAATCAAACGAAATCTACGAATGGGACCCCATCAGCTACAAGGTACCTCAACACTGGATATGAGTACTTTTTGACATGTCTATACAAGAAAATAGGGTTAAGTTCCTCTTTTTCAGTTGGTGAGGTAGTGTTAGGATTAATGGATTCATTTTTTAGGTCAACTTTAATTATTTGAATTATTCATTTGTTAGGATCGATTAAGAAGAGCATTCAGACAAAAATTATGTTGATCGGATATATTGATCGAATATCGATTATTAGATGATTGAATTATATTTGTCTTTTAAAAAAAAAAAAAAAGAGATTTATTCTCAAAATCGTATTTGTCGTTTAATTTTACAAGATAAATATAATTTGATCATACAATTACCAATATCTGTTAGTCTTATAAAATGAACGATTAATATCACCTAAATAAGGCCAATAATGGGTCCTCCAAGGTCAACATCCCCTTCTCTAGTTGGGTTACAGACTAGAGAAAAGTCATCCCTAAAAAAATATATTTTTATAATTTTTAATAGTACATGATTTATAATAATTAAAAAATTCATTCAAAAAAATATTAATGTATTTTTTGTAATGGTCAAAAAATAAAACCCTAAGTATTTTTTTATAATATATTTTTGTTAATTGAAAAAATATCTTAAATTTTTAGAATTGCCACATTATAACTATTACAATACCTTTATATTTTTTAAAAAACTTATATTAATATCCCAACATACTTGCAAAAGTACCTGAAATGTATTGAGTCATGCCTAAAATATTTCACTTATGTGATACATATTTCCATACCTCGTATGTGCTGTACCATGTGAATACTCGTACAATAAAATTTTCAAAGTATCCATGTTTCGTAGCACACCACGATTGGTCAAGAAATTTGTAAGATTGCATCTTTAAGGAATATTGGATTTTGACTATTGACTATATCCTCATTTATTACTGTTTTTCATAGGTTTTTCAGCAAACTAAATCATTATAAAAACATAATTTTTCTGCACAGTAACTGAATCTCTTTTTGTTCCTCTAAATATATGCATGCTTTACATTTGTTATGTTTTGTCCTAATTACTTGTGACATGTTTGGTTTGTTTTTTAAAAACTTGTTTCAGAAAAAATTTTAAAAAAATTTAAAATTAATTTCATGAAAAAAATTATAAAACAAATCAAAAGCACTTATTATTTTTATATAATTTTATCTTTTTTGGTCCGAATTTTAATCAAGATAGATTGAGTGAAACAAATTGCATAGTTATTCTATGTGGTGAACAATTGAACGGTTGAAATTTCAGAAGTGTAAACGATTACAGATTCAAACCCAAACAAAATTGTAATTTTATTCTTTTATTTATTTATTTATTTATTATTTTACATAATTTCATGTTCTGTTAAGATCATGTGTGATAGATCTTGTCAAGTAAATTTTAAAAATATAAATTTTATTTATATAAAAAAAATGCATATAATGCGGGTTATAGAATTTTAAAATTTAAAGCATGCAGGCTTCATCAAATTTGTGTTGGTATTGATTTTCAAACTTTTGGGCCAAGGTTCATGCTTCAAGGCTCAAAGAACCAAAGTAATGAACCCAATTTATTTTGTGGCCCATCTCACTCGGACATTCTATCGGGCCTAGTCCAGTCTAGCTGTAACCGAAAGTTCATAAATCTACTATATATTATACTAGCATAAAACCCGTGTTATGCACGACAACTAACAAAATGTAATAAATAATATTAAATATGTTAAAAATTAACTGAATACTATGATATTAATTTAGACGGGTATTTAAAAAATACATTTGTGTAATTCACTATGTTTATATAGATATGTAAAACTAATTATTTTTTTTCAAATGCATTCAATTGACTAGACTCAATTGAAAAGGAAGAGTAAAAATGAAATTTTATAGATATAAGATAAAGATTAAAAAAAAAAGTTTAAATTTGAAGATGAATATAAAAAGAGAAAATTAGATAAATTTTCAAAAAAGAATAAACTCAATTGAAAATCAAAAGCGAGAATGGATTTTGTAAATATAAGATAATATTAAAAAAATAAAGTTTAAATTTGAGGATGAACTATAAAAATATAAAAAGTATAAATTAAATAAATTCTAAAAAAATGAGATAGAGAGAAATTCAGTATACATCAAATGAAGATTGAAAAAAAGAAATCAAGTTGAATTTTTAAAATTCAAAAATAAATATGATAAACTTGAAAAGAGAAAAAAAAAAAGAAAAAAAAAGCCAATATATAACTTTAATAATAGAAGAACAGAAGAGGGAAGTAGTTAAAAAATTGGACAAGAGTATAATGTCACCAGGGACAGGGACGGAGGCAATTAAGGACTAAGGGGTACGTTTCCCCTCAACTTTTAAAAAATTGCACTTTTGCCTCTAGTTAATAAAAAAAATTTAAAAAAAAAGTTTCAATTTAATCTATTCAAATATGAAATTTTTGAATCATTATTTTCTTTACATTTTCTCTTCAAAAAAACTTGTTTAATACATTACTATGTGTCATCAATTTTTATATTGGAAAAATATTACATGTCACTGAGTTTTTTGTTATACCACATTTTATATTAATACTTATAATTAGTCCCTTTGTTTAGATACTTATTACGCAATTAACAACAATTAATAATATATTACTATGTAATTCAATGATTCAAAACTGTGAAAAAAATAAGTGATATATAGCACTGTCTTTGTATTATTTATTCACATTCTCTCATTTTCTTTTTTATTCCTATCTAAATCTCTTTGGTGTGTGAACTTAATATAATTTCATTTTCATATTTTATAAGGCATGTAATTATTTTTCAAATCATGTGATCATTATACATAAGATCAAATTAAAAACAAAAAATGATTAAGACCGTTTAACTCAAGGTTATATATAAATATAACATTTGCATTACAGTGCTTTTTGTTCCTACCATCAAATAAAAATTATGTTAAGTTTGATTGTGATTTTTGTTAAGATTTCAACTCAATAATGTCCCCTTTGAGCCAATATTCTGGCTCCGCCACTGAATGTCATCTATAATTTTTAAAAATTTGTTAAAAAAAAAAAAAATTCTCAAAAATAAGAACTGAGGCGTAGTAAATTAAAAATTAGATGAGAATTAAATTGCAACTATAATTTTTTAGAATTTAAATTTTGTGTAGTTACAAAAGGGGGTAGCAAAAGGGGAATTTTAGTGAGAAAGTTTCTAAGGCCTCCACATGCCTAATCTCAATTTCTTATTTTTCTAATTTAGAAAATAAAAAAAACCTATTCATATCACAAAATTTTTGAATTAAAAAAAATAAAATAAAAGATCTTCAAGTCCATCTCTTAAGATCATCGCTTAAAAGATGATCATTTCCTAAAATTAAACATAGAAACACAGTCTGTTAATCTTCCAATTTCTTTGTACATTTTTTAAAATCTCTATTAAAATCCTTCATGCCTTAATATAAATTAAACCAAAATCAATTCAAATTTGTTTAAATTATTTTGTTTGATTGATTTTGTTCCCTTATAATTAATTTGAAAAACTAATTTGGTTGTTTCTCTATAATTAAATTGTTTTCCTATAAATAAATTAAATAAACAGATTTCGCTGTTTCCATACTAAATTTGTGAATTTTTAAGTTTAAAAAATAATTTAAAATAAAAAATTGCATAATTTAAGATTTAGAAAAAGAAAAATAAAGAAGATCCTTCTTGTGCACTATTTCTCTAACCAATTCTTTCTTCTATCCCAAGATCCTAGCTGTCATATATTACACATTCTCCAAGTCATTCATGTTCTTTTCATCCTATAAATATTACATTCATGCAATAATGTTACTCATTATTTTTTCTCCATCTTTATGAAACAATTGGAGGTTAGTTAATATTTAATCTCCTGCATTCTTTCTCCGATTTCACACGGGTTATTTTATTTTATTACTTCTGACCATTTTTCATTTTTACATTTCATATTTTGCATTTGTCCCTCTACTTTCTACTAACAATTATTTATTATTTTGCTTATAACCATTTTTTTTCTTGTTGAAAAATATTATTTTCACTAGAATTTTTATGCAAAATTTTATCCTAAAATGATGTGATAGTAATTGTATAATAAAAAAGCATGTCAGTAGACTCTTTATTGTAAAGTGATAGATCGATATCCAACCAAATCATTATTAATAATTTTTTTGTATTGATTTTATGTTTGTATATTGCTACTCTCTTTTTTTATTTATTATTTATTTATTTTTTTTTTATTTTATGACATCATGATATGTGTTAATTGACAATTAGTATAGATCATTACTTCAAAAGTACCTAATAATTTTTTCCTTAATATTTTTATAACTTTAATATTTTTTTTTTGCATTTAATTTTGTTTAAAAATATTAATTCAAAAAATATTTTCATAAACAAATATCTATTTAATTTTGTTTGAATTGAAGTGATATTTTGTTTGAATTGATTCTTATTTAATTTTGTTTAAAAATGTTATAAAAATATCTAAAATTATCTAAATTAAAGTGAAGTTACGGCCATAATTACAACACTGTAAATTTTTTTTACATTTAATCTATTTTTTCAAAGCTATTAAATATGCATAAATATGTACATTTTATTATGAGAAAAAAAAATACTAATGATGTATGTTTACCAATTAAAAAAATATTTATATAAACAAATTGATTAAGTGACTTTTCAATTTGTGTTGATTGAGATAAATCTAATATGACTTAGGTACCTCGATCATCTCATAAAATTTTAAAAATTTAAAAAATACTCTTAGATTTTACGGTCAACTTAAATTTATTATACTGTATCAATTGATAAACCAAATTTTACTAATACGATAATATTTTTTTCTAATGTACTTATTGAATGAATATAAAAATTTAAATATTTCATTGCAATTTTTTTGGAACATCGCCTTAAAAATAAAGAGAGATAGAAGATGAGTGGGAGAGAGGAAGAGGGGGGAGGAGGGGGGGGGGGGGGGGGGGAGGGGGAAGAAGAAGATAAGATTGTTATATTACTTGACAAATTGTGGTAGGATGAATTATAATTACGAATTTCGTTGATAATGTAATTATATTTGACCGAAAGTATAATTTTTGTTATTTTAGAAAATTCATTTGTTTTAATTTTACTAATTGAATTATTATATATCTATTTGTTATATAATACTTAGGACAAAGCATTAATAGCAACAAAAAATAAAATAAAATAACAATTATGTAATTCATGCCATCTTTGGGATGTTATCTGCTTTATTAAAAATTCAAAAAACTAAAGAGTGTTAAAATGTGTTTTGGCATGTATAAAAAAAAAGAGGTTAATTACAAAAATAATCCCAAGGTTTCACTCGTTTTTTACTTTAAATCCCAGTATTTCAATTTCGACAAATTAAACCCTGGAGTTCCATCTATATTTCGATTTGCACCCTCCGTCCCTCTCCGTCTGTGTAAGGTAATGGAAAGGGTTTAAAGTGAAAAACATTGGGGTTCAAAGTGAAAAACATGTAAATCTTGGGGTTTATTTTGTAATTAACCATTTTTTGTTTTTAGTGTTTTAATTTTTAAAAAATGGTTAATTACACAAAAAAACCAAAGGTTTCATGTATTTTTCACTTTAAACTCCAGTTTTTTCACTTTAAACCCCATCTGTTACCTTACGCAGACGAAGATGAACATAAGGGGTAAATTGAAATATAGATAGAACTCCAGAGTTTAATTTGTCAAAATTGAAAGACTAGGGATTGAAGTGAAAAATACGTGAAACCTTGGGGTCTTTTTTTTTTTTTTTTTTTTTTTTGTAATTAATCCAAAAAAAAGTTCAAAAATCATGGTACTAGTTTGAAAAAACAAAACAATTCTTGTGAGTACATGCATTGGTATTTACACATTTGGAAGGGTAAAATGGAAAATTTAAGTAACAAACAGAAATATTTGCATTTTTCCATACAATTTAAAAATTCATTCCTAAATATGTTATTTTTTTTTTATCTCTTAAAAATCCAGAAAACCACTTAAAAAGCTAATTTGAAACACTTTTTTTTTTTTGTTAAAAAAAAAAGTGTTACCTTACTTAATATTATTTATATTTTATTTTTAAAATTATTTTTAATTAATTTATCAATCATTGTTTAATCCGATGCATAGCACGGACAATATATTAATGATTTTTATACAAAAATTATATAGCTCAATATAAACTTTTTGTTTAAAATAAAATATCTCTGAAATCTAGTTTATTTATAAGAATGGACTACTCTTCATCCACCAATAGCATGCCAATGTTTTGAAACTCAAATTGTTGAAAATAAAAAGGATAAATTACACTAACCTTCTATAACATTTGGAGAAAATACAATTTCTCAAGTTTAATATATTACACTAGACTTGTTTAAGATTTTAATTCATTTAATACTTGCCTCTTTTTTCATTAAAAAATTGCTAATCGTATGAAAGAAAAAATAATGTTGTTATCTCATTTATATTAAAATATATATTTTATCTTATATATTTTTGTATCTTCATATCATTTATATTAGTTTTTTACCTTTTTAATCTTACTAAAAAGAATATCAGTATAATTATGTCAAAATTGTGGGATTTATTATTTTTTCTCCAAATCTCAAAGGAGGTCAATGTAATTTACCCAAATAAAAAAAAAAAAAAATCAATTCAAGAGTTAGTAGTTCAATGTAATCAGATTGAATCATAACATCATAATTACATAAATATATTAAAAATTATATTAAAAAAATATAGGTATAAAATCCAACAAAATTACCTAAAAGCCTATTTTTTCATAAATATTTGTTCTAATATATATTTTTTAATTTCTAGAATTAATATATATATATATATAGTCAAAAGAGAAAATTGGTGAAAAGTCCAATTTAAAGAAGATATAAGACATTATTAGATCAAAGGTAAAATCTTATTTGATGATAAAGATATGCCACAAAAGATGTTGGCGTCGGAAAAAGTCGTCGAAAAAGTCGGCGGTGACTGGTGGCAGCAAATGATGGTGGTGAGGTAGAGAAATATGCGATATTCAATAGATAAGGTGTTTAATGAGTGACACATGTCAAATTTCAACAGATAGGTAGTTTAGTGAATTTCAATAGATAAATAAGTTGGATGATTTCAAGAGATAGATAGATAGATAGATTGATTTCAATAGATAATGGTCTTTTTGGACAAATTGTGTTCTTTTGGCTTAAAGATATTAAAATTTGGCACTAATGGTCCAAAAAAATTAAGAAATTGACTTATGCCCTAAGTATCCTAGTTAAAAAGGTCAGTAATTTGATTTTCAAGGGATTTCAACATTCACTCCTAATAATTTGTTTCAAACAATTTCATTGAATACACTAGCTTTGATTTGATTTTGGAGGAAATCAAGATTTATATACTCCTTCAATCAATAGTAAGCAAATAATTTGATTGAATCTTTTATGGGATTTTTGAATACTTTTTATCTTTTTCAATAAATAGTTGTTTATTTCTTTTTTAGTTTGGGCTTTGTAGTTATTGTTTAAACTTTAATTGTCCAATTTGATAAATGTTTCTCATATTAATAATTTACTCTTCTATCTATTGACATATATAGAGGGAGAGTTTAACTATTTCTTCAAACTTACTACTGTTTGGTTTGATGTTTTTAATTTGTATTTTTTTACTAAAATTTTTAAATATTTTGTTCTTTTTTTCCTTTTCCATTTAATTTAAATAGATTTAAAAAATAAAAAATTTGTACAAAAAAAAAAAATCTTTGAAAATTTTACTATATGCAAAACAATATAAAAATCTAATACAATTTATATTTGTTTATATTTATTATTTTTTTTTTTAAAAGATTTTTCCACAAATATTTTACTTTTAGTTAGATTAAGGAAATCGAAAACAAATAATATCTATTTTATTCGTAGATTCAATTATTAAATTTTTTTTCTCTCCTTCGTCATTCATTTCCCATTGAAATTATAAAAGCTTAAGGTTGTCTTTATTTTGTTGTTTTATTGTTTTTCCGGCAACTACACAACCATTATAATAATCTGAGGTGGTTTTTTTTTTTTTTTTTTGGATGAGAATCTGAGGGTGGTCCTGCTACTACTCTTTATGTTCTTTTCATGAGGCCTGCCATTATTGTTTTTTTTTTTAACCCTTTGTCAAAACTTGAGAAAAAGTATTATTGGAATATATATAACAAGTTTTACAAGAATAGAAATTTTATAATACATAAAATGTGTGTATCATATATTTTTTAATTACAGCTTTTATGATATTTAGTTTTGTTTCATTGAAGCCTTAGTTATGACTCGTTAAAATATTAATTATGACTTAATTATAACCTATTGTGATTGTTATTTGATTATGATCAAAAATAATTTTGGTTGTCTGAAATAGTGTTTGGTTGTATCACATATTGTCATATTAGTTATGACTCAATTATGATATATTGTAATTATAATTTTAGTTATTACTGAAAAAGTGTTTGGTATACCTCAAAGGTGTTTAATTATATATATATATTTTAAATTTTTTTGTTGACTGGGAACCCCGAAGTCTGGGTTCATTTATGACCCGATCCTATAAGCCAATCCAAGGAGGATGTCGAGGAACCCACCCCTCACCCCCAATTTCAGCCAAAGGCTATAAGGAGGTTGGTATAGGTTTCGAATCCGGTATCTTTGGTTACGCAGGCTGTTATCTTACTAACTCATCCAACTTTTGGAGTTATAATATGTTAAATTATGACAAAAAATAATTTAATTATAATATTTTGTTCACAAAGTATCTTAATTTACATATGATGCACTTTTTTTTTTTTTTTAGGTGTGTCTATGTAACATTACCCTTGCAAGAAATTTTCAAGTTCCATCTTCAGCATCCATCACGTTCTATGGCCATACCATGAAAGCTATATTTGACGTGATAGACTTGTTCATTTTGGAGACTACTACTTCACGGCCACGCTCCAATTGTTCTTCAAAAAACAAAATGTGGGGAAGTATTTTGTGAATGGTGTCATGTGGATAAGATAGACCAAGATGTTGGCTAAAAGACTACGTGGATGAGTCATGTTGCCAAGGTGATCATGGCGCTGCCGAGATGTCTTGTGATAATGCTGAAATTCCGAGGTATCCGGATAAGGGACAAGAGTCTTAGAACAGAGAAAGATCTCAGTCTAGATAAGGATAAAGTTTGTGAAGAGTTTATTCCTATCTAATCGAGAGTTCAGGATGATCATTGAACCTAAGTCCAATTGTTCTTCAATCATAGCATTGTCTGTTACAACTATTGTCACCGTCTACCACCACTACCATCTTCTACCGTCATCATGAATTATAGTCACCATCTAGCCACTGTTTGTCACCGCCACCATCCGTAAACTATCATTCTATTCATATATCCATCAAGTTTATTTGTTACAACAAAGTTCCTTGCACAATCTGCTTTGATTTGTGTATGTGTATCTCTTTCTCTATCTCTTTTTTTCCGTCATTCTCATTCTCTCTTTGTTATCTCTCTTCCTTTTTCCATATTCTTTCTATATTGCACAATAAAAGTTCACCGTCTTGGTGAAATTTCACTCAAAGAAATTTCACTAAGAAGGTAAGTAAAATTGTACTTAAAATTCATCATTTTAAAACACTTAATTTGAATTTTTTATATATAAATTTGAAGTAAGGGACTTAATTTTTGTAATAGATTCTCAAAATTTTAATTTTTAAGTTTTTAATAGAATTCTCTCTTTAGTTTGGTAGTGAAACTTTCATTGTGCCAAAGTAAGTAAAATTTAATGAATTTTCATTAACTTTTCCAGTGAAATTTCATGATTTTTTTAATTAATTAATTAATTTTTTGAAATTTAACATTGTTCATGGATATTATTTGATAGTTTTTGATGAGATGATTACAAAAATATAAATTTAGCAAAAACTAGAAATATCAATAAAAAAATTATAAAATTTTAAAAGTTTCAAATCACTTAAAAAGTGAAAAACATTTGTTTGAGGTATTTTTGTCCAGCTTATTTTTGGAGGATCTAAACGAACATTGAAAAGTTTGTTGTCCTTATTCTTCTACAAACTTAAAACAAGGAAGCTAGAAAAAAAAAAAAAAAAAAAAAAAAAAATTCCTTTTTTTTTTTTTATATTTTTTTTAACTCACTTATTTGGGAAATTCTATTTCCACACACTAATTTACCTTTGTATACACCTAATGAAATATTATTTTAATGATAATTTCATCTTGAAACAAAATGACTATAATGAATATTAAAACACACCCTTAATATTAAATCGAAATTTTGTTTATACACATCTTTTTAAAACAAAAAAAATCTTACTACATGTCTTTTGAGTAAAAAAATAAAATAAAATAAAACCCTAATTTCTCCATTGTTTCTTACTTTTTTCATTGTTTCTCATTTACTTTGTTGTCCATTATTTGCTACACACTCTATAGTCTTCTATTACTTGCAAAGCAATACTCTCATAGCAATACTCTCATACTGCTTTACTTTCTAGGTTTATATTCCATTATTTATATCATTTTCTCATTAGACAGAGCACTTCAAAAACAACAACAAGAGGAGAACAGAAGAGAAGAACAAAAGGAGAGCAACAACAACCACCCCAACCACACCTAAGCTTAATCACATCAATTCATAACCAGAAATAGATACTAAGAGAGAGAATATATATATATATACACAAAAGAACAATTTCACGTGGGGGCTGAAAGTGAATTTTCTTGTTTCTGCATTAGAACCTTCCATTGATGACCAATGCCTACAACACATCTACAATCTTGTAACGCCCCACTTTTAAATTCACGGATACCATTACCAAATCCTTTGTTATATTACCATTTCAAAGATAATGTTCGAAGCTTCAATACATTAATAACGACAATTAGGTAAAGGTTCTCTCATTCAAATATATAATGAATGCAACATGAATTACAATTGAATAAGTTGTTTGAAGGCTTACATCATTACATATAAAAGGAAGGGTCCAACCCTTTTACAACAATGGCATTCCGCCAACAAATAAAAGACCCCGTGGCCAACAGTAAAGAAGATCCTTGATCTTGAACCACTTCTCGATATTCACTTGAAAAAGGATTAGTAACGTGGGATAAACATAAAGTCCAGTAGGGATCCCAACATGATCCTAAATAATAACAACTTACAGATAGTTATGATCATGAATACTTAGTCTCATACTACATAAATAATGTGACGGTTTATAACCAAGGAATATTTACATAAGTACTTTTCCCAACATTATTCAATTCCTTCAATAATACAGACAGTTCACGTTTCCTTTTCATTTCCTATTTCAAACAAATATCTCATAACACTACAAGAAAAAACAATTTTGGCGACCACCTATTTTGAGTTGGTCGCAAATAGTCCATTTTCTGCGACTAAATTTTTTTTGGTCGTTGATGGGTATGTTTTCGCGACTCACAATTTTTTGGTGGCTAATAGTTAATTTTTGGCGACCAAATACAAATTTGGTAGCAAAAGGTCGTCTTTTGGCAACCAAAAAATAAGTTGGTCGCGAATGACTTAACTATTGGTGACCAACTACAAATTTGGTCGCGGAAGATCACCTTTTGGCGACTAAAAAATAAGTTGGTCGCAGAAAGTTATGGTGGGATAAATTAAAAAAAAAATCGGGTACTACTTTTATTACGTTCTATTTTTCTGTTTAGGCATTGAAGGTTTTATGAAATAATATATAGCCCAATTTTTATGGGTTATATATTTTCTCTGCCAAATGTGAACAACAAGCATGTTATTGGCAAAGTGGATTGGGCTCATGGAGAGTGACTCCTTAGTCAGGAGTTTAACTCCCAGGCAGTGCAAAAGAATATTTTTCTTTGGGTGAAGGCGCTGACTTTTGGCGACCAACTATAACTTTGGTCACTAAAAGTTAAAGGCTAATATGGATTGGACTTTCCGCGACCAATTATTTGGTCGCCAATGGTCCTTTTTAGCGACCAACTATAACTTTGGTCGCAGAAAACTATCTGTGACCAACTCGCGACCAACACATTTTGGTCGTGAAAAGATTTTAGCAACCAACTATGGTACTTTTCGCGACCAAAACATTGGTCGCGGAAAGTGTAATTTCTTGTAACAACTATTTTGTTTTGGAGTTTGAAACATATTCATAAATCTTTGATTTCCTCCGCATTATTTACAAACTAAATACATAGTCTACATCCTTTTCTAACACGTTCAAATATACATATATACATCTAACACGAAAAACGAAAACAATAAACACCCAACAACTATCTACTCAACATATGAGACAACTCGGCCTTCCTGAACCATAACTATCATAACGCATGATATACACAGGTACACTGAGATAATAATGATAAATAAGCTCTACTCTACTTGCCTCAAGTACGGTAAGCCAAGGATGCACCTTTTCATAATGAAATGCCAATTTACTAGACACCAGCTGGCAGGTAATGGTACCGCTGCCAAGTTCACTAGACGCTAGTTGGAAGGTACTGGTACCTCTCATTTTAAGGCCAGCCAATTCTCCAAGTGCTAGTTAGAAGATAATGGTACCTTTCATTCTCAGCGCAGTATACGCTACCAATCATCACAACATGACAAAGTACAACTAACACAAGTGTAATGCATATACAAAAACTATTCAACACAATAATGTCATCCTTCGCCGATGATCAAGGACAAAACTTCTAAATGTATGTACTCAACACATGTATTATAATAATCCAACTTCCATGAGATTTTAAATCCAACAACACTAATAGTAAAATAAAATATTCATAATCCAACCTCAAGTTCATTTCTGAAATTCACATAGTGTTATGATTTCCTTCTTTCTTTTCAAAAATCAATTCTCTTATTTTTCAAGTTAACATACTCCACTCTTTATCCCCAATCCATTCTTTTCATTTCACAAAACTAAATCCATGGATATCAAAGCCATAACCCAACTCAACTTAATATAATCAATCCAAATTAATTCCAATGCCATAGTTAATTCTCCCTTTTAGCTATTAACACATTTACACAAACCATAATAACAATTTACAAACATTATTCAACTTTATCCCTTTTTAATTCACCAAGTCAAAACATTAAATTAGGGCTTTTTCTCCCTTTTAACATGTTTGTACTCCCTTTTAACATAAACATGTTAGACTACTCTCCAATTAACCCAAACAATAATCAATTTAACAATCTCATTCACAAATAACAAACCCTAGATCCCCTTTCACGACTTTCAAAGAAATTTATAATGGATATGATTTTTATGCAATAAAATCTACCACTTACCTATCTATAGATAAGGTATTGAAAAGGAGCAAATAAATCCCTACCTCAAGATTCAAAGCTAATGATGAAGACCCAACTTGAAACTCCAATGAAATCGCAAAACAAACGGTAGAAGTCTTGATCTATGCTTGCTCTTCAACCTTCTTGAAAGATTTGGGGTGAATCTTGGGTAAAAGAAGAGAAATTAAGAGTGTGGAAGGTTAGGGTTTCAAGTTTGGAGGATAGGAGGAGGAGAGAGAGGGAAAAATAAAGTTTTTGGGCCAAAAAGTCACTTTATAATGTTTGTTAGCGACCTATTTGCTCAAGCGAAGGAAGCTTGGCTCGAGCGTAGAAAAGAGGCTCTAAGAATCTCTGAAAATCGTGCAGTTCGCTTGAGCGAAGAAAAGCTTGCATGAGCGAGCATACTTCCAGCATAGAAACTCAAAAGTCAAATAGGTATAACTCTCTTGTGCGGACTCCGTTTAGGGTCGTTATTGTGCTCAAATTGAAGCCCCAGAAGTAAGCTTTCTAATAGTTCTAGCTTCACATCAAGATTCAAAGTATGGAGAGAGAAAACGATAAAAGAGTGAAAAATACTCAATAACAATTATTTGAATTTGGAGTTTCTGATTTAATCTCACCCAACCACTATGGTAACACCTCAACCAAGGCTCAAATATCGACTAAGAAGGTTCTCAATCAAGATAATCAAAGAGTCAAATATAGTTCCATTATAATAGAAAGCACAGAGTGCTACAAATCTCCTTTGATATTTTCAAAAGTAGCATTACTTTTGGAGAGCTAAAAACATTGGCTGAAAGCCCAAGCCTAGCCAAGCATGACGAATCAAAAGTAAAGCCCCGGTCATTGATAGGTCTATCAGACATAGTGACATTGCCATGTGACCAAAGCTTGAGTAAAATCGTCTTCTAGAAGGAGATTTGCAGAATGCAGGGATGCCTTTAGATCCATGCATAATCAACAGTGAGGACCACAATTGTCAGAGATAGGGTTATAGGTCCAGCCTA
Source organism: Camellia granthamiana (assembly GCA_036172215.1). Taxonomy (NCBI): domain Eukaryota; kingdom Viridiplantae; phylum Streptophyta; class Magnoliopsida; order Ericales; family Theaceae; genus Camellia; species Camellia granthamiana. The sequence continues at coordinate 59,872,762 of CM069913.1, read as the reverse complement.
CCCGAACGACACAACCATACAGTGAACTTAATTGGACGGAAGGAGCAATTGGCAAGTTGGCCACTAACACCTAACATAATTAAAGTTGCACACAGCAAGATGATCCAACGGTAAAGGATCAAAATGACCCGGCCACTTGCCCAACCAAAGTCTGGTAGCAAGCAGAGCCCTTAGATTAAGATGCTAATCTAACGCCAAGGTCGAAGACAATCACACTATAAAAAGAGGAATAAGGAAAAGCAATAGAGGTAACAAAAAAATAAGTCTTTCTTCTTAAAAAACAAAACCATATGACAGATCATCATTCGAAGTTGACCGTTGAAGGGTTCTCTCGACCATATCTGGTCGGGAGTGATCATTGACAAATTGGTTTCTCTTTGCAGAGTAAAGGAATAAGTATTTCATCTCGCTTTCCCTATGAAGAAAATTTCTACCTTCCATAATTAGCGTCGTCTATGGGAAAGACAAAGAAGATGAGTACCCATCATTCTCTAGAAGAGATACCCAGCGATCATTAAAACGCACCGATCGGGAATATGGCCAATCTAAACTTCGACCATGATTCCGATGTGGCACTTGAAGACTCAGAAAAAATAATCCCCCCGTTAGATGATGAATATCAATGAGCTCAACTCATAGATCAGTTGGTGGCACAAGTCGAAGCCCTCAAAGAAGAACTACGCTTGGCCCGAAGTAAACCTAATATCTCAGTAAAGACTATTGACATTCACAAGAAGACCAGTCCTTAGGGAACTGCCAGCCAAATAGCCAGCAGCCACCCTAATCGGACACAGAGAAAGTGCCAGGTCACTAGAAGAAAGGACTCCCAGGATTACTAGAAGAATGACTTGAGGAGCTGGCTTGATAGATGAACGTGGGGCAATCTTAAGCCCGTTCGAAGAAAGTTCTTCATGAAAGAACTCACTTCGCTATTCTCCCAAGAAATAGATAGTGCTGACCCACCGAAGAGGTTTACCCCACCAAAGTTTAACCTATACGATGGCAAAGGAGATCTGACTAGCCACATTCAACATTATACTCAAGCTATGACATTATGTAGTCCAATTATGTGCTGAATGTTCTCCTCAAAGCTGAGGTGAGATGGCACTTCGATGGAACTATAAACTAGAAGCCTAATCAATTAATGATTGGAAGTAGTGGCAGTAAGCGCTCGTCTCACGCTTTATCACCAACAACTGACCACCAAAAGAAGTGGACGTACTCCTTACAATGAAAAAAGACGTCATGGAGAGCTTACGAGAGTATGCAAGTAAGTATTGAGCGGTATATAACGAATTGATAATTGCAACTAGCAGTTGCCTCATTCGAGTTAGGATTGCAGCCTACAAGCAAGCTTCGACAATCCTTAATGAAAAAGCCACCTACGGATGTAGGTAGTTTAATGAGGCGAATGGAACAACATTGCAAGATTGAAGACAACCTATGAAGGATCGAAAAGCCAAAACTTGCCCCGTTCCCGCCAAAGGTTCCAAGAAAGGATGATAAGAAGCCTCCCAACATCAAAAGAAAGGAATCAAACGCCATCACTGAACAACCTAAACCAAGGAAAGAGGTTCTTCGAGCAATCGTCACCACTTTTACCTAACCAATATACCGTCTGATGACAAAAATCCAAAATAAACCTTACTTCTCTTGGCCTCCAAAGATGATCGGGGATTCATTCCTTTGAAATTGTAGGTTATAATGTTCCTATCATAAGGATTACGGACATCTTACATAAGATTGCAATGCATTGAAGCAGTTTTTGGAAGAATTAGCACAAAACGGGCATCTACGATCTTATATCGACCACTCCCCTGATCGAAAAGAGCAATGAAGGGACAAAGGTGGCGACGCGTAACCGATGACAACTATCAACATGATATATTTAGTACCCTTGAAAAGGCAGACAAACCAAGTGAGAGAAGAAATAAGGAGGTCGACACATCGGAAGGAAGTAATGGCTTTATCAGAAGTCCCCACCAAGAGAATGTACTGTTCCAAATTAAGGATTGCATTATTCGACGAAGATCTGACATGGGTTCATCATCCCCACAAATGATGCTCTGGTAGTAACCTTGCAGATCGGGGAATTAACTATTAAAAGGATATTGATAGACCAAGGAAGTTCTTCGAAAATCATGTACTATGAGCTCTTCAAAAAATTAGGACTATCACCTGGAGCCCTACTTCTAGTTGATTCACCACTCTATGGTTTCAATTCCAACCTAGTTTTTTCCTTGGGAAAAATCTTCTTACTAGTAAAAGCCGGAGCAACAATTCAACAAATTGAATGTCAAGTGGTAAATGTGTTGTCTCCATATAAAGCCATAATGAGAAGGACATGGCTCTATCAAATGGAGGCTGTCCCTTCCATATTCCACTAGGTTGTACACTTTCCAAAAGCGGACAACATAGGGAAAATAAGGGAAGATCAAATAATGACACAATAGTGCATGGTTGTGTCTACCACAAAATAAATAATTCAAGAAGTCCGAACACATGAGTCAAAAGAAGAGAAGGTCGGCGCATAGCCTAGTGATAAAAGAGCGGAAGAGCTTAAAAAAACACTAATCAACCCCGCAAATGAGGCAAGATTCTTTCTCGTAGGAAAGGGTCTTGCCCTAGAAGCAAAGAGGCAATTGATCTACTTTTTACTTCGCTACAAGGACATTTTTGTATGAACCCCATATAAAATAGAGGGAATCAACCCAAGGGTGATGAGCCACAAGCTCAACGTAAATCCAAGCTCAAGAACGGTGGTATAGAGGAGTAGAAGATCGGCACCACAACATGCGGAAGCCGTAACAGAAAAAATCACGAAGTTGCTCGAAGCTAATGCCGTTCGCAAAGTACAATACCCAGAACGGCTGTCTAACATCGTTAGTCGTTAAGAAAAAGAACGAGAAGTGGAGAGTTTTTATGGATTTCACCGATCTAAATAAGGCATTCCCCAAAGACAATTTTCCCTTATCGAAAATTGACTAGCTGGTAGGTAGAACGTCCGACCACAAGAGGGATGTTTTTTCTAGACGCATATAGAGGCTACCACCAGATAGCTATACATCCGGACAATCAGAGAGAACGCCTTCATCATCCCCATAAGACTGTTCTATTATAAGGTAATGCCATTCAGATTAAAAAATGCAGGGGCTACATATTAATGACTGGTTATAAAGATGTTCAATAAACAGATCGGTCGAAACCTCAAAGTCTGCATTGATGATATGGTGATCAAATCACAGGAAGCCAAGAACCATCCAGCCAATCTGAAGGAAGTTTTTAGGATATTTCAAAAATACAAAATGAAGCTCAATGCGGCAAAGTGTGCCTTTGGGGTTGGATCTAGGAAGTTACTCGGATACATCGTTATTCAACAGGGAATAGAACCAAACATCAACCAGATCTAAGCGCTGCTCAATTTGACTCCTTCCAAATCAATAAAAGGAATCCAAACACTTACTGGAATGGTAGCTGCACTCAATAGATTCATCAGCTGATCCTCAGACAGATACCAATCGTTCTTCTAGTTAACAAAGAAGAAATCTCGATTTGAGTGGACTCCGGAGTGCATTATTGCATTACAAGAGTTGAAAGCCTACTTGGCCATACCACCCCTGCTCACAAGCTCTAATCATGATGTAAGTTTGGCACTCATCAAGTAATCTTCGAATGGGCAATCACCGATCTTCTACATAAGCAAAACATTGCTTGATGTAGAAACTAGGTATTTGCCTTTGGAAAAAAATCCTTTTGGCACTTGTTGTAACATCCAGGAAATTGCGGCATTACTTCTTGGCCTATCCCTTCATTGTTTATTCCGAGCATTTGCTTAAACGGGTCCTTCACAAACCAGATTCATCAGGAAGAATTTCCAAATGGTTATTGAGCTCAGGCAATACGACATCCAATTCAAACCGCGAACTGCGATCAACGGGCAAGTCCTAACAGAATTTGTGACAAAACTTTCCCGAAAAGAAAAAAATAGAATATGGGATGTGTGGGAGCCGAATAAATAGAAGGGTCGGAAGGGATGTATCCCAGAAGTCAGAGACTATTCGGCTCCGTACTGATCAACTAAGATACCGAATACATTGAGATCGCCGAATAGACGGGGAGATGTATGTAGGAATAAACAAAAGGATAATAAGTAAAAAGTGGGCTCTGGACCCGAGGTCCAGAGAATGAGTATAAATACAATAGCTTCAGATTTAGAAAGGTATGTAAGAATCACTTCACTAAACTTAGTAAACAAGCTTTCTTGAGTATAAGAACTGACTTGCCCGTCGGAGTGCTAACCCCGGCACCCTCGACCGGAGTGTTTGTCTTTGCAGGTGACTAGCTGAGGATCAAGAGCGTCTTCCAGGATCGGAAGAGTATTTCCAGAACCATATCCCCACAATTGGCGCCGTCTGTGGGAATACTCAAGTACATCCATGGAAGGCGTGACTCAAGATTCTCCGATAGCCACCGACGCGATCACACAGAGAGTCGACCTCACTCCGGCAAATATGCTCGAGAAGGAAATCATCGCTGCAAGACGTGCCTTGAATGTCGATTCACAAACGACTTCAGCGCAAGAGACGATGCTAGCCATCATGGAACGAGCCAAAAAGACCAAACACAGTTTAGACAACACCATCGCTGAGAACGAGCACCTTCGCCGCGATCTGGCCTTGGAAATAGCAAAGTCCAAACAAACAGTGCGCCAGGTTTCTGAGCGACCCCCAAGGGCAGGCGATCTACGGTCTCGGGCCCGACAGCAAAACACCGACGCTCGTTGTGCTTCAGCCGATTACTTTGAGGAGTTGACAAAAGACGAACGTCTCCAGCGAAGTGTTCCGCATGATAACATCCATATGATATACAGCCTGCCGAAAGCCCCGGCCGTACATGCAATCCAGTCCCTCCCAGGCCCTCAGCAGCAACTCACGCCAGCAAAGCGACCCTGAGAATCGCCAAGCATTACCTTCGACGACTTTGATTTGATTGGCGTAACACTCCCTCACATCGATCCATTGGTTGTCGCGCTACGCGTAAACCGGTTCACCATCGAGCGCGTTCTTATAGACCAGGGAAGCACTTCGGAGGTCATGCATTATAAAACCTTCATCAAACTCGGGTTCACCGAATCGGACCTGATTCCGGCCCCTTATCCACTATTCGGCTTCAATAACAACCCCGAATACCCACTGGGAAAGATCAACCTACCCGTTCAAGCGGGTTCTAGAACGGTGGATGTAGAATTCCTGGTCGTCCGGCTGCCATTGCCGTACAATCTCATCATGGGGTGATCGTGGTTGCATACCTTACAGGCCGTCCCGAGCACCTACCATCAATTGTTACGTTTCCCAACAGAACACGGCATTGAGCAGATCCGCGGCTCCCAAAAATCGGCACAAACATGTTACCTCCTGGCCGCCAAAATGCCAAAGGAATTGCAGGTAAACTCCATTGAGGTACCCAATCGGGAAATCCTGGATGACGTCGGGCGGCAGCCAAGCGAAAAGGCCACAGAAGGTTTAGACCGAGTTGACATCGATGGAAGCCCGGAAAAGTTCTTCATAATCGGCACCTCTTTAAACCAAGCCGATAGACAGCAGCTGATCTCCTTTCTACTCGCCAACCTCGACGTCTTTGCGTGGACTCCGTACGAGATGCCGGGTATAGACCCATCAGTTTCACAACACCACCTGAACGTCGACCCCACATGCAAGCCCATCATTCAGAAAGGCCGTCGGTCTGCCGCAGAGCACACTGCTGCCGTCATAGAAGAAGTCGACAGACTGCTTGATGCCAGGGCAATTAGAGAAGTCACCTACCCCACGTGGCTCTCCAACACAGTGGTGGTGAAGAAGAAAAATGGAACTTGGCGAGTGTGCGTCGAATTCATGGATCTGAACAAAGCTTGCCCCAAGGACTGCTTTTCCTTACCTAGAATCGACCAACTCGTCGATGCAACGGCGCGCCACCAACGCATGAGTTTCCTCGATGCTTACAGAGGCTACCATCAGATCGCCATGCATCCGGATGACCAGGACAAAACTGCATTCCTCATCCCAAGAGGAACCTACTGCTACAAAGTTATGCCTTTTGGGCTGAAGAATGCAGGGGCAACTTACCAAAGACTGGTCACCGCTATGTTCAAAGAACAACTCGGCCACACTATGGAAGTCTACATCGACGATATGGTGGTCAAGTCCAAAGAACAGGATCACATAGCCGATCTAGAGAAGACATTCGGCATCTTGCGCAAATACAGAATGAAACTGAACGCCTCCAAGTGCGCGTTTGGAATCGGCTCCGGCAAATTCTTAGGTTATATCGTCAACCACCGTGGAATCGAAGCCAACCCGAGGCAAGTCACAGCAATCTTGGAACTCGGTTCCCCCCGATCAGTGAAAGAAGTCCAAAAGTTGATGGGGATGGCCGCTGCACTCAATAGATTCATCAGTCGGTCAATAGACCGCTGCAGACAATTCTTCCAAACGCTACGTCAAGGCAAAGCTTTCGAATGGTCCGCCGAGTGCGAAGTAGCTTTCACCGGGCTCAAGACTTACCTCCGGTCAGTACCTCTCTTGACAACACTAGCTGCCGGTGACCCCCTCATTCTGTATCTGGCAATCTCCGATAGGGCCGTCAGCGCCGTACTATTAAAAGAAGAGGAAGGACAGCAACGGCCAGTGTATTATGTGAGCAAGGCAATAGTCGATGCCGAGACACGTTATCTTCCGCTGGAAAAACTCATCCTAGCCTTGGTCATGGCAGCAAGAAAACTGATGCATTACTTCCAGGGGCATAGAATTGGGGTGATGACAGATTATCCCCTCCGATCAGTACTACGGAGTGCAGAAGCATCAGGACGTGTTTCAAAATGGGCTCTTGAACTCAGCCAATATGACATTCAGTTTTTACCCAAAACCGCAATCAAGGGACAGGTGCTGGCCGACTTTGTTGCCGAATTCATAGGCGGGCTTTCCGACCTTAAACCTGCCGACATTCTTCCAAAGGCTGAAGTTCGATCAAAGCCGAACTGGAGAATTTATGTCGGGGATATTTGGCAGCTATACTGTGATGGATCGTCTAACCAACGGGGCTGCGGCGCCGGCGTAGTAATCATGTCTCCTGACGGCGCAGTAATAGAGCAGGCCGTCAAACTTGGCTTCGAAGCATCAAATAACGAGGCCGAGTATGAAGCCCTCTTAGCCGGTCTACGAAATGCACATATTCTCGGCGCTCGGCGTTTACTAGTGTTTTGTGACTCAAAATTGGTCATCAACCAGCTAAAGGGGGAGTATGCTGCAAAAAACGACCGTATGGCGGCCTATATGAAAACGGCCAACTCTTTGCTAACGAAGTTTGACCATCACGAACTGAACCAAATAACACGTGATCAGAACACACACGCAGATGCCCTGGCGTGCCTAGCCTCCGCCATCAATTCTGAGCTCAAACGGACCATTGAAGTAGGTTTCATCTCGGAGTCGAGTATTGGCCCTTCGGAGGAAACCCACGTCAACGTTATAGAATCCGCATCAAGCTGGATGGACCCCATTGCCGGATTCCTCTCTTCTGAACAACTCCCAGAGGACAAAAAAGAAGCACACAAGCTACGCAATAAGGCCCTGCGATACTATCTGGATCTACAAGGAGGGCTTTATAAAAAGTCCCTCTCCGGTTCCTATTTGGAATGCGTACACCCGGATAAAGTGGAGGAGCTTCTAACTGAGATACATGAGGGCAGTTGTGGTGCCCACTCTGGCGGACGCTCCCTGGCCCATCGAGCTATAACACAGGGGTATTATTGGCCGACAATGAGAGCCGACGCAGAAGATTATGTTAAAAGATGCGAACAATGCCAAAAGTTCTCCCCACTAACCCATTTGCCCGCCGAAGGGTTGAACTTTATCACCAGTCCCTGGCCATTTGCTCAATGGGGGCTTGATATCGTAGGACCGTTGCCAAGGGCCCCAGGAAACAAGCGATTCTTAATCGTAGCAACAGATTACTTTACAAAATGGGTCGAAGCGGAGGCTCTAACACATATACGAGATGCCGACATAAAGCGATTTGTATGGAGAAACATCATCATGCGATTCGACATTCCAAGAGCTCTCATCTCAGACAATGGCACCTAGTTCGATTGTGGCGTATACCGAGAACTGTGCAGCAAATACGGTATCGTGCCTTACTTCTCTACGCCCGCGTACCCCCAGAGTAACGGTCAAGCCGAAGCCTCTAACAAAACCATCTTGGACGGCATCAAAAAGAGGCTGGAAAGAGCTAAAGGCAAATGGGTCGAAGAATTGCCGAGTGTATTGTGGGCGCATCGCACAACGCCGAGGAGGTCCACCGGAGAAACGCCGTTCGCTCTATGCTTCGGAACCCAAGCAATCTTACCCCTGGAAATCGGCCTCCCGACTTTGAAATCGCAAGCCTTTGATACGGGCCGAAATGACATGATGCTCGCCCTGGACCTGGATCTAATCGAGGAACGAAGAGACCGCGCCCTGGCCTCCATGGCACGGTATCAGCAGCAGCTCGCTAAGTCATACAATCAACGAGTTCAGTTTCGCCGTTATACCCCAGGAGAGTTGGTCCTGAAGAAAGTACTTCCAGCCGACCGGAGACCGGCTGACGGAAAGCTGGGTCCGAACTGGGACGGCCCCTATCAAGTAGACTCCATTGCAGGAACAGGGGCATATTGGCTCTCGGACATGTCAGGAAGAAGCCTGCCACGGCCTTGGAATTCAACGCATCTACAAAAATTTTACCAATGACCCGATTTGTGGGCTTGGTATTTGTACATACTCTCCTGTGATGCAAAAGTTTCTCGTTTTTAAGCCCTTCGTGGATACCATGATTGGCCGAATAAGTCTCCGGATTCGGAGCGCCCTTCGTGGATACCACGATTGGCCGAACAAGTCTCCGGATTCGGAGCGCCCTTCGTGGATACCACGATTGGCTGAACAAGTCTCCGGATTCGGAGTGCCCTTCGTGGATACCACGATGGATTCGGAGCGCCCTTCGTGGATACCACGATTGGCCGAACAAGTCTCCGGATTCGGAGCGCCCTTCGTGGATACCACGATTGGCCGAACAAGTCTCCGGATTCGGAGCGCCCTTCATGGATACCACGATTGGCCGAATAAGTCTCCGGATTCGGAGCGCCCTTCGTGAATACCACGATTGGCCGAACAAGTCTCCGGATTCGGAGCGCCCTTCGTGGATACCACGATTGGCCGAATAACTCTCCGGATTCGGAGCGCCCTTCGTGGACTCCACGATTGGCCGAATAAGTCTTCGGATTTGGAGCACCCTTCATGGGGATCACGATTTAACTGACCAACTACATGGTTCCTAATTGGAGCCGATCGATGCATGATCAAACGTTTACATCACGCAATACAAAAGCTGACAATAAATTGAGATAGGGCGTTTAATTACGCGCAAAACATTTCAAAAGCTGCTAATAAAGAAATTCGATTTATTCAAAAGCCGCCAAACATTTTAAGCATTTGATAAAGTAATTCTATTTATTCAACATTATGGCCCACTAAGTCGGCGTCTTCGTCGTCGCTTTTTTCAATTTCGAACTCGGGATACGGAAGGTAATACCGATGATATAGGGGCAAAGCCGAATTTTTGCCCACGGACCCAAGAGCTTCCACGGTTTGAAGGGCCCTGATCCAGCCATGCTTGAAACCACGATTTTCGCATTGGCAGACTTCCTCAGCTAGGTCTGTTTTGGTCTTCTTGATCCCAGCCTTCAAGCCGTCCCGATATCCTCTCTCATAACCCGAGGCCTCTCGGTTCGCCCTCTCCCCCATGCTTTTCACTTGACTGTCCACCACCGACTCGGCCGCTCGAACACTCTTCAGCTCTCGAAGCTCACTCTTTTTCGCGCGAGCCTCCAGACTACGATTCCTTTCGTTGTTTTTCTCACTCTCGCATCGGGCTTCGCGCAGATGCATCCCGACTTCATAAGCGCTATACAGTCCCTTGAAAGCCCCATGTATGCCATCCTGAAATACTTCGAAATCTCGACGTCCGACCATCGACTGTTGGACCTTCGGCGAAAAAATCTGCCGAGTGAACTCGACTGCTACATTTGGGTCTTTAATTATAGAATCCGCCTCCGTCATTGGTCTATTCTTCACGAGAACCGCAAAACTCAATGGTCGCGGCGCCGCGTCAGGCTCAACTTGCGGTCGTGGGCGTGGGGAATCTCCCCGTTGTCCGTCCTTTCGGGGTGATCTGCTTCGATGACTAGGGGGCCGCTCTTTTTCCTGATCCACGGATACCCTTCTTCCCGTGTGAATAGGCTCGCTTCTGCGATTCATTTTGACCGCTAAACCCAGCCAGTGTTGGCCTCTGCCAGGTCTGCATCAAGCCTGAATAGAAATGAGTCAAGTTGGCATGAACTCGCCCATTTATTCTGGGGTACATGCAGCTCCCCCGAGAAAACGTTAGAAAGACTGAGCGCCAAACGTCGTATGCCCCTCAGCCAGCCCACGATTCAGAGCCATCGGCTCATTCGGTTCCTCAGGCTCGCGCCCTGGCTAAGGAAAGGGCAGATTCATTAATCTATTCAGCTATATTTCAAGCGTTATCGCCAGTTAACCTAAGATCGCTAGGGCAAGGGCAGATTCATTGATCTAGCCGGCTATATTTTCAAACGATAACGCCGAGTAATTTACGCCTCAGCCAGCCCACGATTCAGAGCCATCGACTTATTCGGTTCCTCAGGCTTGCGCCCTGGCCAAGGCAAGGGCAGATTCATTAATCTAGTCGGCTATATTTCAAGCGCTATCGCCGGTTAACCTAAGATCGCTGGGGCAAGGGCGGATTCATTGATCTAGCCAGCTATATTTTCAAATGATAACGCCGAGTAATTTATGCCTCAGCCAGCCCATGATTCAGAGCCATCGGCTCATTCGGTTCCTCAGGCTCGCCCCCTGGCTAAGGCAAGGGTAGATTCATTAATCTAGCTGGCTATCTTTTCAAGAGATCACCGAGTAACTTATGCCTGAGCCAGCCCACGATTCAAAGCCATCGGCTCATTCGGCTTTGCGAGCCCGCGCCCTGGCTAAGGCAAGGGCAGATTCCTTAGTCCGATCGTCCGAGCTCAAAATTAAGTAATATCATTCTTCATCAGCAAAATCGAGCACAACTCATGACATTTTATATATGCAAAATAAATAAGCTATAAGCCCGCACAAAAATGTCTGACAAAACAATTGTAACAATACATTTGTGAAATCCTAAGTCAAATTGCCCAACTCAGCCTTCGGAATCAGTCTCCAACGGCTCGACATCCACTTGCTCATACGGCACTGGCATAGTCAGTGAAACTCCAGCTGCAGCAAGGGCTTTGTGCCAGCCATGTTTGAACCCCCTGTTTTCGAATCGCGGGACCTGGTCCACATATTTGGCGAGCCCAGTATCTTTCCCAGCTTCGAATACTTTGGAAGCAGCCGCCTTCATGTCAGCCAACTCAGCCTCCAGGCTGGCAACCGCCGTCTGGGACAATCTCAGCGCCGTTTCGCTCGCGTCCGTTTTCTTCTTGGCGTCCGCTCGGGATGGATCTACAATGCGTGCCTTTTCTACTTCGGCCTCGGCCCGAGAAGCTTCCTTGTTCGCTCTCAAAACTGCATCCTTGGCCCTCTTCCTCTGGCCCTCTACTTGCTTTCGTAAGCGGTCAATCTATTTGACGGCGTCGAGATGCCGACGTCCCATGTCGGCTATCCTTCCGATGGTCTGCAAAGGAAGAACCCAAAAACATAACCTCAACAGTACTTGGATAAAGTGAAGAAAAGTCAGAATACCTACCAGAAGTGCCGATTGCGCGGTTAGTGCTGTCGCATTCAGATCTGGTTCCACCCGGAAAGCCTCCATATCAGACGGCAACGACACGGACGTAGCCACACCGAATGCGACTTCTGGATCTTTAAGCGCCGAAGCGTTAGAGGGAACCGGCATGTCCTTTACCATTAGACGAATGACAAAGGGAACAACCTCATTAGATCCCTCCAATCGAGGACGCTTACCACCTTGTTGGTCTGAACCGGCCTTGAGGTCAGCAGAGCATTTCTCTGCCTTTTCCTCAACTTTTTGGCCGACTTCCCCGACCAACGGAGATTCGACATTCTGACCTTTTTCCTTCTCCTCTACAACCCCCAAGGACTCTGACTCGGCAACAGGGAGGGGGAGTCGAGATTCGATGGCGGGCGGTATTTCAGACGAAATGCCCTCCGCTCTTCGCCGCGCGGCTAACCTCTCCGCATTCGCCTTTTTGGCAAGCTTTGTTAGACTCAATCCGGCCATATCCGCGGAGTCTATGACGGGAAGATCCTCTAAGCGTTGAAAAACGTCAGCAGAAGGAAGATCCCCTGGTCTCGATTTAAATGGAGGATCGGCGGGATCCAATACCTCCTCAGACTCGGTCTCGGATTGATCTGATTCGGCGATATCAGCTACCTCATTTCGCTCCGAATCGGACCCTTCAAAGCCTATCTGCCTCAAGTTTTTGAAGTCAGACAGAATAAGAGTAGTAAGGGAATCTTAACCCTTCGGAATCGGTATGTTTTCCGCCGCCGGGAAGGTTGTGTATGTCGGCTCGTAACAAAGCAGAATGTGAGCCGCCCTCCCCTGTTTCTGAAGACTTCGACGGCTGAAATACCTGAGAGCAACCCTAGTATCTGAAAGAACGGCGTCGTGGGTTGAAGATAGTACCTTTTTCAAACCCCTCCCTGCACGAGACGAAGCCGTAAGATTTCAATGGAATAGGTTTTACAATAAAATTGAACACATGACAAAAACAAGGAGATACTCGGCAACCTGGCTCGCCCCTCCGTCTAGGAATAGGGTCAACACGATCCTCCCCTTCGCCAAATTCCTAGTTACCCTGGACAACGACCATAACATCATCAACTCGTTTCCCAGAGCTGGAAAGCATAGTGATTAGTTGATGGTCGGTGTCCTTAGCTCTAAGGAAATAACGCCCTTGCCGACCGGAGGACTTAGCCAAGGCATAACAGTGCCGGATAGCCGGAATGCCAAGGTTAATTCCAAGGCGACGATTCAACGCTACAATCCCCATTATAATTCTAAAGAAATTCATGTTAGGTTGAGAAGGGATTAAATCCCAATGGCGAAGCACAGCCCTTAGAAATGGGTGTAGAGGGAAGCGGACTCCACCCTCTGCGATTGACAAGAGAGGAAAGACGATTGTGGTTTCATCCTCCCTCTCCATGTCAAGGGTGCCGTCTGCCAAAAGTGACAGACGGACGTCATCAGGAATAGAGAAATGGCGTCTAAAGCCAGCAATTCGATCTGATGAGAGGAGGTCTTTCAAATGTTTCGCCATACTCAATAGTTGACACAGATATGCCAAAGAATAAAATGGGAACAGTTCTCGAAGCAAAGAAGTGGAAAACTTACAGAGGGTGAAGAAGATATTGAAGGAGACAAAATTGCAAGAACGATCCAAAAGGCAACCCAGCGACCAGTATCATGGAATGCGAATCCGAAGGGACGCCAATCTTTGAAAACGAAATGAATAGGTATGTACGAAGAGGCGGGAAGTCGGTACGACAACCAAAAGGCAAAATTTTGGTTGGGTATTCAAAATTCGGAACCAAGCACTCCAGCCAACAGACGTTGGAAGAATGCTTGGGGGGCAATTGTGGGAGCCGAATAAATAGAAGGGTTGGAAGGGATGTATCCCAGAAGTCAGAGACTGTTCGGCTCCGTACTAATCAACTAAGATACCGAATACATTGAGATCGCCGAATAGACGGGGAGATGTATGTAGGAATAAACAAAAGGATAATAAGTAAAAAGTGGGATCTGGACCCGAGGTCCAGAGAATGAGTATAAATACAATAGCTTCAGATTTAGAAAGGTATGTAAGAATCACTTCACTAAACGTAGTAAACAAGCTTTCTTGAGTATAAGAACTGACTTGCCCGTCGGAGTGCTAACCCCGGCACCCCCGACCGGAGTGTTTGTCTTTGCAGGTGACTAGCTGAGGATCAAGAGCGTCTTCCAGGATCGGAAGAGTATTTCCAGAACCATATCCCCACAGGATGGGCTCTCATCGGGAGTATCAAGGGCCATTAGCTACAATGGGGCCTCTAACAACAAAGGTGCGGGAATAGGGTTCATACTAACCACACCCGACAAAGAGGTAATAGAATTTTCTGCTCAGCTAGATTTCTTGGCCGGCAACAATGAGTGTGAATACGAGACTCTCATTAATAGGATCACAATCGTAAAATTGCTAGGGGAAGACTCCATAAGCGTTCAATGTGACTCACAGTTGGTCGCCAAGCAGATGAATAGAGAATATGTAGTTTGCGATGAAAGAATGATGAAATATTTGGTTGTAGCCAAGAAAGTAGCATAGTAGTTTTCTTCATTCGAGATTCAACAAATATGACGAAATCAAAATAGTCATGTGGACGCATTGGTTAGCCTAGCCACAACGATTGATCAAACATAAAGTGAACGATTGAGGTCGGAACCATCGTTCTCTCCAGCATTGTGGTAGGGGACGTGTGACACGTCTAGTAAGGTGAAACTTGTACGACCCTTCTCATCCGCTATCTGTTGAAGGGATACTGCCAGCCGATAAAAAGGAAGTACATCATATTTGGCTCCAGGCTATGCATTTTTGGATTAATAGCTCAAACTAGTTGTTTATGAGGTCATATTCTGGTCCCTACCTTAACTGCATCCACCTAAATAAGGTAGCAAGCATATTAGAAGAAATTCATAAAGAATCATGCGGGGCACATGCTGGAGGCAGATTGTTGGCACATCGGGCCCTTACCTACGGATATTGGTGATCCTATATGCAGAAAGATGCCCAACAATTTGTACAACGATGCTCGGTATGCTAGAGATATATGCCAATCGTAAGGCAACCATCCGAGAAACTCAACCTAGTTATGAGTCCTTGGCCATTTGCATAATAGAGATTGGATCTAGTTGGACCAATGCCTAGAGCACTGGGCAATAAGAAGTGGTTGATCGTAGCCACAGATTATTTCACGAAATGGATAGAGGCCAAACCACTGGCCAATATGAGGGATGTGGATATTAGGCGATTTCTATGGTGCAACATAATCACTAGGTTCGGCATTCCAAGAGTGCTCGTGTTTGACAACGGCACACAATTTGACTGTAGGTTATATAGGAAATTATGTGACCAGTATGGAATCAAAGCCTACTACTCTACATTGACATATCCTCAGAGTAATGGGCAAGCAGAAGCTTCAAATAAAATTATCTTGAATGAGATTAAGAAGCGATGGAAGCCTCTAAAGGGAGGTGGGCCGAAGAACTCCTAATGGTCCTTTGGTCTTACCGAACTACTCCTTGACACGCAACTAGAGAAATACGTTCTCCCTTGCATTTGGAATGGAAGCTATCATTCTATTAGAAATTGACTTTCCGACAGGAAAAGCTTTCCTAGTGGAAAATGGCATAAACGAAAGCCTGATTTTGAAAGAGCTTGATCTAACTAAGGAGAAGTGCAAGAGGGCATCATTTCGGTTAGCGAGATACAGTAAGAAAATAGCTCAAGCTTACAACAAGTGCGTGAAACATTGGCGGAATATGATCGGCAAACTAGTCCTAAAGAAAGTCCTCCTGAGTGACCACAAGGTGGCGATGGGAAACTAGGGCCAAATTGGGATGGACTATATCAAGTCATAGATCTGGCAGGGAAATGTGCGTATGAAATCGTCGACTAGTGGGGAAACGTGCTTCCGAATGTGATGCATTTGAGGAAGTTTTACCATTAACCTTGTAGCTATTATGTAATACCACTTGAACACAAAGCATAATGAATAAACACAAGGTTCTGTTATTTGTTTTCAAAAGATATTCCTTTTTCATTAACTGTCAAAAACTTTACAACTAGTGTGAACGACACTTTACAATAGCCAAGTAGCCGATCAACCAAAAAAAAAAAAAAAAAAAAAAAAAAAAAACACAAACAAATAAGAGAGGAGACCTAAGACTAACTAGGACCTTACAGATTGTCCAGTTTGGCTGGAATAGGGACATTAGGGTTTGGTAGGGGAACTTGGGAGTACAAGGCAGATGATTCTGCTACTTCGATCTTCTTCATCACTGCCCTCTATCCCTCTCTAAAGAAAAAGTTCTCCAGCTTGTTCATTTGTTCAAGATAAGCAGTGTTTGCTTCATTCCATGTGGCCTCAGTATTTGCCTCAAACTCTATGTCTTGTTGGCTCTTCATTACTTCCATAGAAGCTTTCAGAGCCTCATGGTACAACCTCAACTTATCAAGTTGCCGGGTCATAGCCTCAAAGTTCACTCTAGCCGATATTTGACCCGACTCTGCTTCCGCGACCCTGCTATTGACCCACGCCAAGTCTTTTTGGAAACGATTCTTTTTGATTGCCAACTATTTTATTTCATCGACAATCAATCTTCTCTCATCTTTGATTTTTTGCCTCTTCTCGTCCTAACGATCTCTCTCTTTGGTCAACCTGACTCATGCTTCCATGAATTGATTTACTGCCTATATCATCAAATGTGCTTATACCCTTCAATCATGTCACAATTACAACTATGCTCAAAATCAAAAGAAGGAAATATGTTATCTTACTATAACTAAGTTCTGCATCCCATGGCCAAGAATTTGCTGATTGGATTGTCCCTCCAAACAGTAAATGTCCTCCGAAATTCGCATACCTCGCACCATGGCTAAGGTAACTCCCGCGTTCAAAAACACAAAGTCCCTCGTGTTTAGCGACCGATCTCCTATCATCAGCTGAAATACATACTCGATAAGACCCTCTCTGGCATTCTCCATCTGCTCTTCACTTACTTAGATACGTGGGTGACTTGATGATGGCGGTGCTCCCCCTGGTAGATGGTCTGTTGATTTGCATAGGCCATACGCTTCGGTCTCCTAATTGGCTCTCTACGCAGCGTCCGATTGCCTCATCAAACGATGTCTCTCTGTCATCTCTGTGCCGAAGATTCTGAAGATTCCTTCTGCACGAGGATCGCTTCTGGTTGATGACTGCCTCTGTTGATTCACCACTTCTAATAACAGGGGTAACAACGGCCCTTCCTCCTAAGGCTCTTCGAGCACCTCCGCAGCAAGGTTGGGGGAAGGAGAAAGTAACGGAATAACAACTACTCGGGGAAGGAACTGATCTATTAGTACTTCAACCGATCTGGAAGTAACGACGGTGCACCTCCAAACTGTCTACAGAACTTGCAAGTTTACCCCTTATGACTCGTTATGTCGATCCGTATTTATGGAGCGATCATCTACTAGCACAAAAAAAACTTGTGATTAATACGACAAACACAACTACAAAAGATTAAACCATAAGACTCTTTGGGATAATGCTCACCTGCACCCAACACTCAGGGCACAGTAGCAGCATCCTCGACAAAAAGAGGAGACGAAAATTCCCAACCCCCTGAAACTATAACTACATCTTCCGTTTCTACGGCATAGGTTCCAAGAAGTAGCCAAACAAGCGATCTATTCCGATCTCGGTGTTTGGATACAAGAAAAAAAATGCTCCCGAAGGGGATTGATAGAGGCTGTAATAGTATTACAGCTCCTTCAAGCCTAAATCTAAGTTTAGCATTGTTTAGGGCAAGAATTGCATTCATAATTTTGAAAAAATTCGTATTGAGCAGAAATGGAGGAACTCCATAGTGCGACAAGATCTCGTGGAGACAGGGATGAAGAGGAAACCTAACCCCGCTATGTACTACAGTCGAAACTAACCAAGGGACCCTATCGTCACTAGGAAACAAAAAATTATTAGTAGGGCAAGGAGGTTCTATATTCACACTAGCAAGAATGTCATAAGTCATTCGAAAGTGAGCTATACCCTCTGAGCTACTAAACAAAAAGACATGTTTCCCCATCTCTACACGAATTTATGGAAGCTAAAACAAAAAGAGGAGAAATGAAAGAACTTACGATAGAAGGAAGAGGATACCTAGGGGAGATGTTTGGAATGATGGTATGAGAACATGTGTCAGTGCTAGACAATGTTTTGGTCGAAAATGATGGTGAAGCAAATATCCGAAATATCAATGCAATGATTTGCACCTCTATCTGTGTAGAGAAAGGAGAAACTGCCCCTTCCGATGCGCATGCTACTTTGTTTGAATAACGTGCCTTGCATTTAATATCGAGTACTGATGGACGTTTCGAATCACTGACATGTGCCCAAGTGATGTAAGCGCATTAAAACCGGATCCCCCAAAACCCTAAAAAACCTATCCCAGTGATAATAATTCGGCAAATGTCATGCCGATCTCTTGCATGGAGCAAGGAGTAGACCTATAAGGGTTTTCTTAAAAAACCTATCCTAGGGATAATACATCGGCCAAAAATGATGTCGATCTCCTGTTTGGAGTAAGGAATAGACCTATGAGGGTTCTCAGGGATAGTACATCGGTAAATGCCATGTCGATCTCTTGCTTGTAGCAAGGAATAGACCTATAAAGGTTCTCCTAAAAAACGTATCCCACGGATAGTACATCGATAAATGCCATGTTGATCTCTTGCTTGGAGCAAGGAATAGACCCATGAGGGTGCTCCTAAAAAACCTATCACAGGGATAGTACATCGGCCAAAAATGATGCCGATCCCTTACTTAGAGCAAGGAACTGGCCTTTGATGGTTCTTCCAAAACAGCCTACCCCAGGGGTAATACATCGGCCAAAATGATGTCGGTCTCTTGCTTAGAGCAAGGAATAGGCCTATAATGATTCTCCTAATATAGCCAACCCCAAGGGTAATACATCGGCCAAAATAATGCCGCTCTTTTGCTTGGAGCAAAGAATATGCCTCTAAATGATTCTCCTAAAAATCCCAGAAATGTTCCAAATTGGCAACAACCAAGAATAAGGGCTCCAATTAAACAAATAATCTAGGACAATGCTAACAAAGAAACAATTTAAAACTACATTTATATAATCACAAACCATTCATAGAATAAACTAGAATTAATCTATGAAATCTTAGAAGAACTCCAACAAGCGTAAAAAAAGAATAATAATAATAATAAAAAAATAACACTTGGCAAACTTTTCATCACTCTGATGCAGAAAGGTTTTTAGCTCCAATTCCTTCAGCAATCTCTCCACTTGGCTTTTCTATAGCATCTGGGCATGGATAAGGGATGTTCTTCCTCAGTTCAGACTCCACTAAGACATTAGCAGCTTGAAGTGCAGACGTCCATTCGTCTTCAAACAGTATATTCTCCAACTTGGCGAACTACACTTCATAGATGACAGTGTCTTCATTACATCCCTCCTCCTTGGCAACCTTGACTGCATCCAAAATACTTGCCTTTGTTGCTCTTTCTTCTCATTCAGAGCAGTAATCTCCTGTGACGAAGACTCTAGGACAGAATCCATCATCTAAAGCTTCTTCTCGTCCTTAGCTGCCTTTCCTTCAAATGCTGTTAGCCGAAGCTTTAACTCCTTTACTCTTTCATTTTGCTTATCCCTAGAGGTCTTAAGCTTATCGGCTATCTTAATCATTTTATCATGGCGAGCCATATCCTCAGATTGTAAGGCTTGTGAGATACAAGGAAAGAGGAAATCCACAAATACCAAAGAACAAAAAGAATGATGACAAAACTATTTACCACTAGGGAGAAGTGTAAGGCCTGTGAGAAGACAGCCACATCACATTGTTCGGCTAGCCGAGTAGCATCCACAAGAAGGATAGAGTTGCGCATAATGGTCGATGCAACTTCAGCACTGCCCATAGTTGTATTAGCGTTTGTTATCGGGCGATTCTTTAGGGCATGCATGAAGATAATAGGCAAACCTATGGCCGCCGTTTTCAAAGCGGAGGCTGGAGAATAGGTAGCAACAACGACAACAACAAAAGGATTTAATCGGATCTACTTATGAGCCTTCATCGCTTAGTTAGAAGGATGCTTGCCCGACCTCTGACTGGACGGATAAGGAGAAGCATTTTTAGTAAAGGCTGTGGCAGGAGAGGGCGAGGAATCATCTACTACCACGATCGGTGATCGTGGAGGCTGATCAAAGGTAGTAGAATAAAAAATAGCCTGGAGGCTAAGGCTGACTCACTAGCTCTTTGACGCTTTCTGGCAACAACAATCTCTAAAAAATTCTTTTGAGTCATGATATCTGAAATGGTAGCCTCAAAACTAGATCACTCTTCGTAAGGTTGTTCTTCTTTAGGTGTTACTTTCTTGATGTTCTCCTGAAGATGAGGAAGAATGTAAAAATCAAAGTCATCATCAGCAATAGGGTCTATACCGTCAGTCACAATCACGGTACCGCAGTAGGAAATGTAAGAAAGCAGCACGTGGGTTGCTCGACCTTGGCCTTGTTGTTCTGGTGGCCCTTTGTACGACCATGCTTGTTGTAGAAGGGGGGGGGGGGGTTTCTTTGATCTTCGCACTCGCTAGGATGAGAAAAGACCTCAAAAGTTGTAAAAAATGACAAGAAAGCATTAACAGATAGAAATCACAAAAGACGACATCACACACAACTAGAAAGACAGAGGATAACCTGGTCGGCTAGTGACCTTAGGAATAGGTCGAATCCGATTGGCACCAGGAGGGAATTCCCAATTCCTTTCTATTATGATAAACACATCGTTGACACCTTTGCCAGAGTCAGGAAGCATCTGAACAAGTTGAAGCTTCGCCGATTTGGGCTTGAAGTAAAATTTTGACCTTGCTTTGGTGGTAGGGACAAAATTATAGCAATATCTAATTTCAAAAAGGCCTATATGGATCCCTAAGATATTGTTCAAAGCAACTATGCCCATAATTATTCTAAAAAATTTAGGCGAAAGCTAGGAAGGAGGTATCTCATCGAAATGAAGACCTCCCTGAGGAGAGGATGTAAGGGGAATCGAACTCCCCCCTCGACTATGTTTATCAGAGGGAGAGGAATTCGTTCCTTTGATCCCTCTATGATGCTATCATTAGAAGTAGGAAGACGGACGCCAACATCACTAGGAATTCTATACAGAGTTCTAAACTCCGTAATAGTTTCCTCGGACTCAAAGAAACATCTCAAGTGATTCGTGGTGAAAATAAAGAAAAACAGGAGAAGAAGAAGCAAAAAGAAATTCAAAATCGCAAGAAGTAAACGAGAGGAACAACTGACAAAGATTACAGATTGGAACTTTAGGCGAATGATGGAGAGGAAGGCGTATAGGGTTCTGAGAAGACGATAAGCAAAGTGGCGAAGCGCAATGGACAACCCCTCAATTAATGTGTCAAAAGCGAAGCGATGCATTCAAAGATGAAATGAAAGGCGTCATCATTAAATTTAAAACTATAGACAAGACGCGTGTCACTGGTAGAGGCAACGACCTAGATTCAGATTAGATTGGCCATAATATCTTTGTCAATCCACCATAAAAGATCGCCGAAGTGGGGCAATTGCGGAGAGGTAAAAGCATTGGCCGAAAGCTCAAGCCCAGCCAAGCAAGACAAATCAAGAAAAAAGCCCAAGTCATCGATAGGTCCATCAGATGAAAAGGCAGTGTCACATGACCAAAGCCTGAGTAAAATCACCTTCTAGAATGAGATTTACAGAATGCAGGGCTGCCCTTAGATCCATTCATAATCAACGGTGAGCACCATAATTGTTAGCCATAGGGGCATAGGTCTAGCCTACCCAAATAACATAACCATCTAATGAACTTAATCCAACGGAGGGAGAAATTGGCAAGTTAGCCACTAACGCCTAACATATTTTAAGCCGCACAAAGCAAGATGATCCAATAGTACAGGATCAAAATGACCTAGCCACTTGCCTGACCAAAGTTTGATAGCAAGCAGAGCCCTTAGATTAAGATGTTGATCCAACGACCGAGGCCCGAGAAAATCACATTATAAAAGGAGGAGTAAGGAAAAACAATAGAGGTAACAAAGAAACAAGTGTTTCTTCTTGAAAAACAAAACCATATGATAGATCATCATTTTGACTTGACCATCAGAGGGTCCTCCCAACCATATACTGACGAATTGGTTTCTCTTTGTAGAGTAAAGGAAGGAGCATTTCATCTCGCTTTCCTTATGAAGAAAATTTCTACCTTCCGCAACTTCATTTTTTTTTCCATAGTTTTTATGTAAAACAACTTATAGGTTTTTTTTTTTTTTTTTTTTTTGAAAATAAAAATTCTGGATTTTGAAAACTGGGTTGAGAGAGAGAGAGAGAGAGAGAGAGAGAGAGAGAGAGATTGTGGGTTTGTGGGTCTTTATTAGATGAATGAATGCCCTTACCCTTTGATTTTGAGAGGAAGAGGGTGTTAGAGTTTGTTGCAGACTCATCTTCTTCGTTTTCTCCATTTTCAAATACATTGTTGAATTAGTGAAAGGGCAAAGAAGGTGTGTAGAAGGAGGGTTGAGATGGTGTGTGTACAAAGATATGAGTTAAGGATATAATTGAAACATTTGGTATGTGGAATGAAGGTTGATGTGGTGTGTGTACAAGTATATAAGTTAAGGGTATGATTAGAATATTTGGTGTGTAGAATGAGAACAATAACTAATAATCAAGTTAATAAATGTGTGCAATGAGAAATGATATTCATAGAGATAAATAGGTGTATGGAGACAGAATTTCCCTACTTATTTGTCACTTATCTATCAAAGTGTTATATATCTGTCCATTTGTCTGTCAATATGTTATCGCCTATTTGTTCATGTGTCACCTATCTGTCTACATATCTCTCCATGTGTCATCTTTTATTTGTTCATGCGTCAAACGTAATCTACTTATCTATCCATTCACCACCACCATCACTGTCAGGGATGGTGACTTTTACTTCAAAGTTTTCAACAGTGGTCTGATAGTGATCTGGCGGTGGGATAAAATAAATATAAAAAAATTAAAAAATTAATTTATTTTTCTCCTCAAATAATTTCATTAAACATATTCTTATCACTAAAAGAGACTAAGCTTGAGGGCAAATAACATAACCACATAGGTAGAGGTCACTCCCGTGTGAGTTTTTGGGTCCCATGAGCCCATCAAACAATCAAAATTCCTTTAAAAAAGTTTATTTATATTGTTAATATATTTTTTTTATTTAATATAGTTTAGTCTCACTAAAAAAACATAAGAGACCCCATCAAATAAGAATCTACACCGATTAGAGACCTTCTGGTTCAAAAGTTTAAATCACTTGGTTTGGTTAACAATTTTTAAAAATAATTTTTAATTTTTTTTATCTTTAATGAACTTTTTAAATATTCTAAGTATTTTTTTATTTTTTAAAATCTACTTAATAATATATTTAAAAGTAAAATATTTGTAAAAAATTATTTTAAAAATTCACTAAATACTAATATATATATATATATATATATAAATTACTACATTTAAAAAAAATGTATTTATTATTGATTTTTTGAAAAGATTTTTCATAAATATGTTACTTTTGAAATACATCTAGGTTATGTGCATTTAAAAAAAAAAAATCAAAATATGAAGGAGAAAAAAAAAGTTCTAGACACAACAAATTTAATTTTTTTTTTAAAAAACTCAAAAACATAATGAATATTGTTTAGGTTATTTTATTTCCTTATAGAATTTGCAAAACTTATTGTGGAGTAATCCCATCTATAAAAATTTCTGAAGTCGTCACTCCCCATAAATGTGGATTTTTTTACTAATTATTCTTATTTCAAATATCATCTTGTGATCACAACCATTAGATAGTAATGGGGCTCATGTAGGAATCATTACATTTATGATTGAAGGGTTTGGCCTATCTCAGGTTGTCATCTCACTTTGAGAGAGCGTTTGAATTTGGTATATACATTTTGGATCGATTACTAATCAAAACCATTCATTTTTTAGAACTCGTTGGATAGAATATTTATACAATAAAATCAAAATGATTGGACATTGATAACTATATGTTTGAATGATATTTGATTTTAAAAAAAGACGACTAATATAATTTGAAAAATAATCATTCATTTTTTGTAATACAAATATGATTTAAATATATAATTACCGACGCTCGATTATTTTTATTTTTTGCATAAATATTTTATTCAACAAATCTTAGAAATGAACAGTTTGGATCACTAAAATCGGTCCCAAAATGAATCTACCAAGCAGTGATGGATGCATAAATTGTGCAAAGAGAGGGCTAAAGCAAAATTATTTAAATTTTAGAAGAATTGAAGTAAGATTATATAGGTTTTTAAAACCAAAATATTAATTTATTTTGCAAAAACTAAAAATGACATGAAAATAATGATATTTTTCGAAGCTTGGGGGTTGTTACCTAGAAAGAAACTCAAGAGGGGGTTGAATTGGGTTTCTACGTAAATTGCTAAATTAAAAAATTAACCCAAATAATAAACAATTAACAATATGAAACAATAAAGATGAGTAATAAATTAAAATTTAATCCAAATGAGAAATAAATATGAAGAATGTAAATGAGGCTAATAAAAATAAATTAAGCAAAGAAGGAAAGAGAGAGCAAACATAGAATTTATAGTGGTTCGGCTCAAATGAAGCCTACATCCACTCCTCAAGATCCTCCTTAAGATTTCTTCACTATTCGTCAAATAGAAATTACACTCTTAGAATTATAGATGCTAGTAAACCTTAATAATTGATCAATTCCGATCACTCCAACCAACTAGTTATGAATCATGTGTTAGTCACACCTAACTCAAGTGATTTTATCTAAAAAAATCACTCACAAAAATATAACTCTCTTTTATAAGAAAAATTATAAGGGATTGAAAACCCTTTTTACAATAAAAACTCAAACACTCAACAAATTTCTCTCAAAAAAATTATATAACTCAATGAAAATGCACAACACAGTGTTTTAAGAATTCTTGAATATCACCCACAATTTTTCACCACTTCTATGTCTTTTATTTTCTCCACAATGCTTCTTTTATAGCCATAGAAAAAATTAGCCGTTGCAAAGAGATTCTAGGTAGGCTCCTCTTTCCTTCTATTTTTCTTCAATTTGAATTCATTAGCCTTTTGGACTTGCGCCATTCTTGCCAAGAAATACTTCAAATCTGTCACGACGCGCTCCCCGTACCCAAGGGTTAAGTATCGTGATGGCCGGTAACTGAAGTTACCTCCGACCAATTCTTGAACAAATAAATAAACGCGAGCGGAAATCATATTTAAGTGAGGGTACCAAAATAATTATCGGAATTTATTTTTATTACAAAATTTATTGACAAAAAAGGCTGATATTTACATGTAAAAATATCATAAAGTGTTGTGTGTGTCTATTCCGCAGCCCCGCGTCTAAGATTTTCCAAAAGCTATTTCTGAATTGTATTATTTATTGAAAATTGATAAACAACTATAAGCATATGACAGAGTGAGAAATATTGTGCCAAGAGTATAAATGACACAAAATAACCATGAATAGTTATGTAACTAAAATATTTTAAATAACTTAGTTTGAACAAATAAACATTTAAGTAGCAAAACTGAGATTATGTAAATAAATAACCATAATCACGGTACCGAACAAAACAGAACAGAGGTCACAGAAGTGACAGTCAAAACAGAGACACGGATTCAATAGGTGGCTCGTACAGATTATAGAGGTGGCTCCTACAATAGTGTAGCACTTATCTCCGCACAGTACCGAATAGAACAGATATATGGACTCAAGAGGTGGCTCATACGAACTCTAGAGGTAACTCCCACAATAGTGTAGCACTTATCTCTGCACAGTACCGAACATAACAGATGTATGGACTTAAGAGGTGGCTCGTACGAACTCTAGAGGTGGCTCCCACAATAGTATAGCACTTAGCTTCGTACAACACTTTGCTCCACACCAGAAATCAGAGTGTCAGTGGATCCATGACAATAGAGGGCCACAAAGTGGTCAAACAAAAGCCGATGGTTATTTAAGTCCCTCAAGGCATGGGACTCCCGTGGTGATACTTACAAAACATAATTGTTTATAAGGTTATAGCCAAATATTCTTTAAAATATAAACAAACATATCCATGGGTTTCATTTTAATAAAATAGGGTTCAAAAAATAATCCAAGTAATTGGAATATTAATATAACTTATAATAATTTATAAGACATAACTTGTATAAAATAAATTATTGAAAGTCAAAACATACGTAAAATATATTATGGTGACTCAAGGTATAATATAACTCAGCTTAATATCAACCTGTACTATTTTCTTCTTATTTTTACTACCTTCTCACGGATGTTTCATCGCTTTCCTTCCTTTTCCCCTTCTCCTTATCCTCTTTTCCTTCCTTTCTCTCTTTTTTCCTTTCTTTCCATCCAGTTGATCACCTCCTCCTATAGGGAGCACTACAAGAAAAGTGGGCATAAAAGATGGAACTTTTTGTGACGGCACAACTTGCCGTCGCAAAAAATGTGACTTTTGAGACGGCACAACTTGCCGTCGCAAAAAAATGTGATTTTTTGAGACGGCACAACTTGCCGTCTCAAAAAGTAATGTGACTTTTTGAGACGGTACAACTTGTCGTCACAAAAAAATGTGACTTTTTGAGATGGTAATTTCTACCGTCTCAAATAATACTTTTGGCAACGGTAAAAAGTGCCGTCACAAAAAGGTCTGTATTTTTGCACATTATTTGCAACAGTAAAATGCCGTCGCAAATAGTAACATATGTCGTCGCAAAAAAAAGGTATGCCGTCGCTAAAAAGTTTTTGCAACGCCCTCTATTGTGACCCCCCGTTTGTCGTCGCTAAAAGTTTTTTGAGACGGCATAATGAGTATTTGCGACGGCATTTTGCCGTCACAAAAAATCAATTTTTTTGTAGTGGAGGTAAGAACGTGGCCTTCGTATTCCTCTCCAGATTTGATAATAAATTACATAGATTCATACTTATCTTTAATAAATATTTAAGATAATTATACTTTGACCCAGTTTTCTAATATAACTATATAAATAAATTAATCCCTAATTAAATTACACTCTATCGTATACCAACAGTAAATTAATTATTTATTTTACTACCACACCCATTATTATTATTATTATTATTATTATTATTATTATTATTATTATTATTATTTATTTGCTCTTACTTTTATATTTATTTATTTACTATCTTTAACTTTAATTTGGCCCCAAATAATAATTCCTAATTAATCCTATATTTAATAATCCAATGGCAAATTAGATTATGTATCTATTATTATTTATTTAATAATATATTATCACATACAACTATAATACTAGTATAAAATTTAAGGGACAACTTAAATTTTGGAGTTGTTACAAAATCAATCAAAGAAAGAAAATTAATAAGAAAGATATGGAAATAATTTGAATTGTTATTTTATATTAAATTAAAGTATTCAAAAGAGGTACAATAAATTTAGTTATTTTTAAATCGGTGCAATCTATATCAAAATGACAAATTTTATTTTCATATTTTATGTCAAATGATTGTAAAAAATGTATATTAAAAATCACAATTTATCTCATAATATTTTAGACATCATCAAAATCAAACCATCGGATTAACAATCTTCCCTTTTTTGATAATGGCAATACATGTATGGTTTTGACACAAAATTAAAATTAAATAACAGTTTCATTTATGAATTTTAGTAACAAAAAATTTGACAATTGAAGTATAAGCGCAATTCAAGTTCACAATTCTTCTCTCTCTTTGACATCATCAAAATAAATGGTTAATGCGGGTGAGGAGTCAGAAAAAAATATTTACAATAATGTGAAAATATAATTTTTTTTGAAACAACTCCCCCTTAGTTCATGAATATTTTAAAAAACTCTCCCTCAAATCATGGATATATTGAAAATACAAAATTAAAATAATTCACAATAGAAATGTTAGAGTCTATTTTTGCATTAAAATCATCACTACTCCATATCAAACTTAATAATCCAAAATTTATAAATATGACTTAGAATCCAGAATCTCAGAAATTGGATTAGACATTCTAAGTTCTTTTCTAATAAAACAAAATTAATTTTCGTTTAGGGACTTTGTAAAAATGTTCACCAATTGCTTGTCCGTATTTATAAATTCAACCTCAATATCCCCTTTTTGAGTATGATCTCGTATAAAATGATGTCTAATCTCAATGTGTTTAGCTCGAGAGTGTTGAATTGGATTCTTAGTCAAATTTATTGCACTTGTGTTGTCACATTTAATAGGAATATAATCATAATGCAAATTAAAATCCTCCAATTGTTGTTCCTTCTATAATATTTGAACACAACAACTTCCAACTACTATATATTCAGCTTCAGCAATGGAATACTAATTTATTTCACAATTAGTAAAAATTGCATGAAAATAATGATAAAAATCAAAATTTATGATACCAAAAGTAACTTTATTTAGATTTTGGAGGGGTTAGAGTAAAATTATATATATTTTGGAGGGGCCAAAATGTAAACTTCATTTATAAATATTCAAAATTATATGGTAAAAGTATAGGGCTTGTTTGGTTTGTGTTTTAGAAATAATTTTTGAGAGAAAAAAGTACCAAAACGCGTTTGGCAAACAAATTTCTGAAATATTCTCTGAAGACTCATCTCAGAGAAATGGTTCCCAACACAATACGCATCTTCTGTCATTAACTTCTCTCTCTCAAAAGAACCTTTCTGACCTCATCTCTCTAATACAAAGAAAGTCCTTCAGAGGAAGTCCAACGGCTCTCTCTCGGTTGTGTCAAGGAAGACGATTCACACCTGTAGGCCAAGATCTGCACTCGCCCAAGTGCCTTCGAAGAGACCCACTTGTCTTTCCTCCATCAGTACGCTGTTGAAGATTTGAGAAATCTTCCGCCATAGATGCATCGACACTGTCTATCACCTCCTTCATCTCTGTGTCGCACAGGCTTGAGGCAATAGGGGGCATCTACTCGTACGGGTCCTCTTTGAACAGCCACAACTTATCTGCCTCACAGATTTTCCCAAATCGTGCCCTAGCTTTGGTCTTAGTCAAACTGAATTAAATCTTTACACAATCGGGACTTGTAACATCAATGTCCATCATGTTTTTCTTCTGGGCTCTATAAAATGCAAACCAACCACCTTCGAACCCCACCAAGATGAAGCATAACTTCATTTTTCGCTGCAAAAACGGAGAGGCTGTGCTTAAAACTTCGCTGTGGACAGTGGGATTTGAGGGCCACCAAAAGCAGGCAAGCAAGAGGTATTTATGATGAACGAATACTTTTTTTTTTTTAAATTTCATTTGGTACATGAGTTTTGAACAATGTATTGACTGATTTTGGTTTACAAAGTTCGCATGGCTTATATTTTCGTCATTGCCTTTGGGTTTGTCAATTTGTGGTGAAATTTCTCAATCGGTAAATTTTCAAAAATTTGTAGCAGCACTGTCTGCCTTGAGGAAATATATGGAAATTTCAATTTATTGATAAAAAATGCAGCAAAAAGGAAATTTTGATATGAGTTCTTATATGCAAACGAAATTTGTACACAAATTCTACAAATATGCAGAAGTGTAGAATACAACTACTGGAATAGATTAAAAAACCATTTTAGCTGATCATGTAATTTAAAGCTGTCTAGTTTTTGCAATACCTCAAAACAATGCTGCAAACCTGACCTTTTGAGTAATGCATGCTTGTTTATTGTATTGTAGTCCATATATTTGTTATCAAAATCGTTCTTACTGATCATCTGCGAGTGCAACTTAAGTTTACTCAGTAGTGCTGAGTAAACTTATTTTACCCATCACACTTGTCATCATTAGTGTTTAAGGACATCTTTGTAGTGATAAATAGCTTAGCAGATTGAAAAACTTTTAGCAAAGAGTTTTTTATTTTGGTGTGCGTGTGTGGAAATCCTCTCTCTCTCTCTCTGTCTCATTCATTTTGTGGTTAAACACTGATTAATCCTGTGGTTAAAAACTCCACAAAGTCCAGGTTAGCAATGTTTGATTTTATGTAACATTCCTAGTGTACCAAGACACACTGTCCATGTGCATGTGTGATTGACCAACACACCAGAGTCACTTAAGTCTGATTTACAGAGGTTTACTATGATGTTTGTGAATGCTCAGCTGCATCTTTTGAGTTAATAGACAGTTTTCCTCTTCACAAACTTTCTTGTTTGCAAACTAAGAACCATATCCTTATGTTACCTTCTTATTTTGTTGAAAAATGATTTCTGGAATAATTAGAAGTTCATTTTTTGGTTTTCATTTGTATTTGTATCTGACATATCATTATCTATAGCATCCAAACACCGTATACCATCCTAAATTTATTATCCCCAATTTGTTTCTGTTGTCTTTGTTCAACAAGTAGTTGTAATTATCTCATAATCAAAATTTGCATACACCATTTGAGATGTGTGGTCTCTAATGCACTTGAAGATTGGAAGCTTTCCACTTACACCCAACCAATTACAATAGTTCCACCAATAGTATAGAACTTTATACTATTAAACCAGAAGCACATTGCAAAGTCATCAACAATAGAGTAGAGCCACAATTTACCTGCAAAATATCCACAACAATGCTAAACATCATCATAGTCATCATCATCATCATCAGTTCATCACAGACATCCAATAATTATTCTAACAATGTTACCATTCATGTTTTCATCACAACAAAAATTTAAAAAAAAAAAAAATAGTGACACTATCATTACCTTAGTTTATTCACATTAAACCCCCTGCTTCGGTTAAAGGCTCTGTTGCGGATAGGAGCAACTACAGCCTTTCGTGTAGCCTCAGTTGCCAAAGGAAATTGGTTTCCCTGGAAATTAGACCTTCTTTGTGCAACAACTGCCTACACGCAAAAGAGAAATTAACATACTAAAGCAAAATGATACCAAAGGCCAATTAGCTGATTGCCCAAGGCCCACCAAAAAAATAACTAGTTGTTGCCAAAAGCCCTAATTGTGTAAATATACCTAGTAAAATAGGCCCTGTTTTGATGTTAATGCATTGACTTTACCGCTTTGGGCAAATAATTTAAAACATAACTTCTGCTTTGATTCTCTACACTATCTTAATCACTGGGTATATTTCTTGTAAAATAGCAAAGCTTGTCTCTTTTAAGCACTTAAATTAAACTATTTTTTGGTAATTGTTATTATTATAATTGTTGACTTTAATCTACCAGTGTGGGTCTAGCTTGTGTTGGAAGAAGTCGAGTGATTGCATAGACATGTACATCGGTATACGAAAAGTAGTGCACATGATTTATATGATTATGAGTAGAGAAGGCTAAAATACAATAATGATGTTTGGTTGCTCTTGTGCTTGGGATTTATAATAGATGTGTAAAATATAGGTATTATGCAAGAGCATTATAGTGCACAAAATTGTTCATAAGTGAATTTTTCATTTTGATTTTAAACCAGGCCAACTATGTACTCCTCGGTCATTGTTCAACACACCAAGGGCCAAAAGGAAGAGATCACCTCAACCATCAGTCAATTCCTCCACTGTTGAAAATGATTGTCCTTATCCGGTAAACTTTTGCACGCGGAATCTCATATTAAATATTCGTAATATTCGTAATGGCTATTATTAAGCATATGCTTAATTTCACTTACTGCCAAACTATTTTTGGAACTTAAGTTGTTCACATAACTATAAACGGTAATTTGTTTTTGTTTTTGTTTTTTTTGATCGGCAAAGTAAAAATTTCAGTAACAACATGAAATTAAAGGTACAGGAAGAAGGCATGCATCGAGAGAGATTCGGAAAGTACAAATTACCCCTACTACTGCTACTCGCATCCATACAACCAACCCCTCGGCCTCATGAATTTTTTTTTTTTTTATACAAAAAACAAAAAAAGTTAAGAAGGACTTAACTAAAAATAAAATACAAGAAACCCACAAAATCTGGCCACAAAGACCAAGCCAAATCAAAACCCAACACCAAACACCAAAGCTTTCCCGCCCACTGCTATTTTTCAAATTAAAGCTGACCACCTGTGCAGCCTCAACTCCCAACGCCTACCTACTGCACACCCACGCCTGACAACACCCAGCACCCACCTGTGCTTTCCACCTATGCTGCACGCTCCTCTGAGGATATTCACCTGTGCTACACTCCCACACCTGAGCTTTACACCTATCGAAAATATTCACCGGCCGAAAAGCTCCATAGCCAGCAACTCTGTACCACTGTACCAACACTTTCCACAGAGCCAATGCCCACACCTCCCAAATATTTTATACACCAAAGCCAAGACCCACGCCCGGCAACACTACCTAAGGGCCAACTTCTAATCAAACACCACCTGGAACCCACGCCACCCGCATTCAACCAACTTCTAAGTAACACCACCTGGAACCCACGCCCAGCAACACCACCTAAGGGCTAACTTCTAAGCAAACACATGCATCGGAACCTCCCTGCTCAAAACACAACCGCTGAGATCAAAACCACGAACAAGGCCCACTGCTATCTCCACTACCACAACAGTGGGTGTGATCGGGACCGAGCACTGCCATAGCCGAACACAGCACACAACCATCACCACAGCCGGACAAGGCCCACTGCCATCTCCACTGCCACCCAAAACATCGAACAACCGCCGAGACACCACCAAACATCTGGATGAATTTCACCCCTCAAACTCCCACTCGAAAAGGAGCGCTCGAATGAAATCTGGGACAGATCTAGATCAACTTCAACACCCATGTTACCCCTCAAACAACACACCGAAACAACTCCATAGATCCGAACCCGAGCTCATCCCTCCAACTCCTACTCGCAAAAGAGCGCCCGAATGAAGATCCAACCAGAACTGAACATCCTCTATTCCAGTCCAACACCGACCTCCTTCTACTCTGTTTTGACCCTTAACCCAAGCACCCCTATTGAAACAAAGCAAGCAGCCCCAATGTTGAAACAAAACAGGCAGCAAAACAAGCAACCCCTTGTTGATACAAAACAAAACAACCCCAAGCACCCCCTAATGAAACAAAAAAGGCAACAAAGTGAAAAGAAATTGTGGGAATCAAGTTTATTAAAAGCAAAAATCAGCACACAAACACAAAAGAGAACTGGGCCAGCCGACCGCCATAGGAAAAGGCGGCGGTCGGCAGGCCAAAAGTGAGGCTCGGAGGTGGATAAACGGTCATTTGTTGCACTTGTATTAGGCTAGAATGGCTAACTATAATGACGACTTTAAGATGTGGGGGTCCAAAAATGTGAATATATTTTTAGAAATATTGGTGGACGAAATTAAGAAAGAGGGTCCTTGCATGTCAAAGAAAGATAGGAGTTTTTACCCAAAGTAGTGGCAAACAATTGATGACGGGATGACTAAAAAGGTTGGAAAAAATTTTGGGCTAAAAAAATTGAAGGGTAAGTTCATGCGTTTGAAGGCGAACTACAAAGAGTTTGTTGCTCTAAAAAACCACATGGGTTTGGGTTGAGATCCAATAACTCAAACAGTGACAGCCCCAGATGATGTTTGGGAAAATTATGTTCAGGTAATTATTTTGGCGCATGCATTTACCAGAACCATGTGTATAGACAAATATTTTTTTGAAATGATTAATTAATGTTTACAACTTGTAGGCACACCCAAATGCAAAACAATTCCAAACCAAAGGCCTTGAACATTATGAGCTCATGTCAGAAATATTTGCTAAGTCATTTGCCACTGGCGCTTTTGCCCGTTCTTCTCGTCAGGGTGCACTCACATCTGATGACGAGTGAGAAATGGATAAACGCTTTCATGCATATACGTCAGGGAAAGGCGTAGTAGATGAATCTTGCACTTTCGGAAGTAAGCGTAAGTCTAGTGGCAAGGGTCAGTCCAGCAAGAACCCAAAAATGGATGATGTATTGTAATCATAGCAACGTTCATGTGACGCACGTGAACGGTTTTACCTTCGAGCAGAGGCAAACGCTGGGGCAGTTGATGCGTACTCTGTTGCAGCATGTATGGACATCCTAAAATCAATGGCCCTGGATCCGAGCTTGTTTTTGAAAGCCATGAACATGTTCACATCACTAGAATGGCGAACCATGTTTATGACCATGGAACCGGAAATGAGGTACCTTTGGATCCTTAGTTTATGAGAAGCTTGGTCATCCCACTGTTCGGTTTGAGGTGAAGGAAATGAAGATGCTCGCAGAATTGTTTGGGTTTATTTATTTATTTTTTTTGTTAAACTTGAAGTTAATTTTTTTTTTTTTAAATTTTTTTGTTTTGCCCTTTCGGTTTGGACTATGTTCGGTGTTCAGCTAATTTGTTATTTCATGCTTTCTATGTGGTTTCGGTTTAGACTTAGCACTATGTTGTCGTCATTTATTTCCGCCATTCTTCTTTGGTGCAATGTCCTCATTAATTGCGCATGCCAATCTTTCTTATTTTGTACTATTCCGACCATGCTCTTTTACCTGTGTTTGTTAAATTTTTAGTGCTATACTCATATCATTACTATTAATACCTTGATTGTTTTACACTTTCTGATTTAGATGTCGTTGTCACGACCCAATGGAGGGCAACCAAACAATATGTACGACCCGTATAGTGACGATGACGATGATGTGATGGACTTACACATGGTTTGTCAACTAACAAGTGACATTCCTACGAGACAACTGCAACATAATTGTCCATACACCGATGATCAGTACATAAAATTCTTACTAAGTGGAAATCCTAAATCAATCCGTTAACAATTGCGTATGGAAGTCCCCACATTTATGGAATTGGTTAAATAGATTGTCCATAGAAATGTTGTAGACTGGTTGAACATGAGATTGTCACTGGAAGAGTCGTTGGCTATGTTTTTATTTATCTGTGGTCAAAGTTTAGGCACAAGAAATGCTGGAGATCGATTTCAACACTCAAATGAGACAATTCATCGACATTTTGTACTTATGATGCGGGCGTTGGGAAATCTTGCGCCATTTGTAATCCAACCACCGAACATGGCTGTAACCCATTGTGACAACCCTCACTACTGCTTATTGATAACACCACTGATTAGTGCTAATCTATGAGCATGTTAACTGACTGATTGACTGAAATTCTGAACTGATTGATTGAGTGTATTAGTTTAATTTTGTGTCTATCTGTTTGACTGCTAAATTATCTGTTCATGTTTTGTGTTTGAAACTGCAAATTGAAAGCCTTATCAGCGACCGAACCAGAAATTGATTAGTGTTTTGTGCTAATTAGAATTTATGTGATTTTATGGTATACTTAATTGAAAATTGATTTGGTATGATTAAATTAGATTGAATAATGTTAAATTACATAAGTTGGGCTTATTTACCCTTTTACCACTTAGTGGCCTATCTCTACAACACCTTGAGACTTGATTTCATTGCATTTCATCAACCCATTTCTTGAGCCATAGCCGACTAGAGAGAGAGAGAGTGAGAGGAAAACTTGATTTCAACAATTTTAGCTTGGAGACTTGAAGGAATTGAAGGTTGATTGCATAATTGAACTCTCATTCTTGTAATTGAGGAACCTAGGTATGGAATTTATCCTCTTAATTGTGAATTAAGTTAGTCTTTGCATGGTTCTTGGAAGATTAGAGTTTTTAAGTCAAGAATTGATTTAAGATTGTTGAATTGGAGCTTAGATCATGCATGCATGTGCATATCTTGAAGTTTAATGTCGTTTTCATGGAAACTCTTGCATGGATGTCCATATTATTGTTCTAGTCCATGAACTCATCATGATTTTGAAGGAATTGGCTCTTTGGAACAAATATTTGAAGCTTTGAACTAAGTTGAATGCATGCATGTTATGTTTGATCATGTTCTTGGAGTTTTAGATGAAATTGTGTTTAATTGAACTACCTTTGGTCTTCGATTTCTCAAATTGATCTTTGAAACATGTTATATTATGAGTTTGAAAGTGTTTTCCAGAAATTGGCCCAAAAGGATCGAATTTGATGCATTAAAAGTTGATTTTGAGCTTGAGGTTCAAATATGGAATTTCCAGATTTTGGACCCACGCTCGAGCGAGGAACTCCACGCTCGAGCGTACAATCTGAGATCATGCCGTCCGCTTGAGTGAGAAAAGTGATACTCGAGCGTGAAATGCGTGTATCCAGTACTTTGCATGAGTTTACAGTCCGCTCGAGCGAGAGAGTTCACGCTCGAGCGAGGACTTGTGTCTCACGCTCGAGCGGGGGTCGAGCGCCCGTCGAGCGTGAATTTTGAGCATCCAGTATTTTTACTGTAGCTTGCAGTCTGCTCGAGCGACGGAAGTCACACTCGAGCGGATCTCCTTTGTCTGCATGCCTGCATGTCTGCTCGAGCGTAGAACGCCACGCTCGAGCGAGACCCCTGTTTTCTGAAAATTTTGAAAAGTGTTTATAAGTACATCTTTGCATCCTCTTTCCATCCTAGGCATTCCTAGGGCATGTTTAAGGCATCTTAAGGAGGATATTGATGTAGAACCACACCGAGGCAAATTAGGGATTAAGTTATATTTTCCTAACTGTGTAGCTTAGTGTGTGTTCGTTCTGTAACTGTGTAGGGTTGGCATCCGAGGACGCTCTAGCTGCTTATAGCCTAGTGCTCTGTGAGTAACAATGGTGTAAAGATATGTTCAATTGAGATTACTTTCTGAACGAATGACTGAACTGTTTTATGAAATAACACTGTTTACTGAATGAATGCTTGTCCTATTTGCGAACTATATTCGTGGCATCCATAGCAATTGACTGTTACTGTACTGTACTGCTACTGTCACAGAGATCTCTGTCAGTTCCTATGTTGGAACCACTATTGTTTACTGATATGATGGCCATCAATTGACTGTTCGGTCTGTTAAGACCTACTGTACTGTTTTGCTATTGGATGTACCACATATGACTATTATAGTTTCTGAATGACTGTTATGGCATGAAATATGAGCCACAAACTGAATGACTGATATACTGATAATTGACTGTTTTCAATACTGAAAGGACATTCATTCTTAACCCCTTTACGCATACGTTATTCACTGGGCTTTAGCTCACTGCTCATATATATATGTAGGTGTACAGGCACCAGACTGTTGCTAGGAGCGTCAGGCTAAGCTCCCGTTTTGTCAAGCCAACCACCGTGCCTCACTGCGAGGTTCCAAGTCCCTCAGGCTAGGGCTTTTTGGGGGTGTTTTAGATTTTCTCTTTTTATATCTGGTTTTGTAATACTGTATAGACTAAATGATAATTGTACTGTAGTGTCCTAATAGGGATTAGGTCCCTGTCCTGGATGATTGTATATGAATGTATATGTACTGTTTATGTGAACGTGTATGAAAATTCTTTTTACATACAGACTGTCACAGCTCATTGGACATCTTTTAATTACTGTTTTGGCTTCCGCCAGCCCTTGTACTCTGTATTACTGTTAAGCAGGCCTTTGGTAATCTCAGATTACTGGCCGGTTACGGTGCTAAACCCATAGGGGTGGGTTTGGGTCATGACACTATGATGGTGGGATACAACATCTTACACCTACGCAAGTGCCTTGTACTGGCGGGAAGTGGTTGTTTTGGGTTTGTTGTGGATGCAACGCTTTTCTCTGTTTTACTATTATGATCCTTTTATTGGTACTTTTGTTTGTCATTGTACTTAAGTAGGATGTCAGTAATCGTGGTTGAAACAATGTTTGAACTTGTTGTTTTTTTATGGTAGCTCAACCATCGGTAGTAATTATGTTGTTCTATTTTGTTTTTTATTATTTTCAAAAAGATTGTGGTAGTTTTTTTATGTTTGTTAGTTGATGTACCGTTTTTTTAATGTTTGTTTTGCATGTATGGTTCATGTATCGGTACTATAGTTGCATGTTTTTTTAATGTTCGTTTGTTTATGTATGGTTTTTTTAAACCATGGGGTACCTTTTTTTTTTTTTAAACCATGGGGTAGTTGTTTTTGAAACCATGGGATAGTCTTTTTGCTTGCATTTGCAATAACGGGTGTTTCATGCCAAAACTTTAGCTGATCATTTAATCATTGTCATTGAGCCATGCCATTAAATTGACCTTCTTTAGTAGCCAGACCAATGTATTAATTGTTCTTGTAGAAATTCTTTTTTCCTTGAGTAGGTAGACTAATGCAGTAGTTAGTGAGAACATAAAAATGTGTAGTGCACCAACTTTTTTCCTCTCCCTGTCTGTCCCACAACACCAACTTCCTTCTTTCCCGGAAATGGGCCATGTGTTTCAATACTGATGGGAGATAGTCCTTTTTATGAATCTGAAAATGCAGGCATTATCAGCAAAATTTTCACAAGTGAATAGGCTTTTCAAAAACTACGAACTGTAATATAGTGGAACTTATCATCATTTAAATGAAATTTTAAATGAGATTCCCAAATTTTCTTTTACACACTTTTTTTTTAATTGGGGGTGTTTGTATTTTTTTTTCTCAAAAAAACCAACCAAACAGATTTCTGAGAATTTTTTTTGAAAAGTGATCTTGGAAAAAGACAACCAAACACATTTCTGAGAATTTTTTTTGAAAAGTGATCCTGAAAAAAGACAACCAAACACATTTCTGAGAATTTTTTTAAAAAAATCTGTTTGGTTTGATTACTCCCAGAAATGTATTTGTAGAGCATATTTCAGAAAAAATTTTCTCAAACACAAACCAAACAAGCCCATAATTTTTCAAAAGTTTGGGGGGGAGATGGTGGCCCCTGCTCGCCACCCCTGTGTCTGCCACTACTACAAAGTCCAAATACTCTCTTAAATTAAGATGATCAACGTAAAAGAAACTTAATCCTATGATGAAATTAGATAGTCATTATACAATTACTAATTAAACACCATGAGTTGTGGATAAGTGTCCGAAGTCGTCCACCATTGCTAGAAGCGGCCTTGAAATTTAGTCACTCCAATGACAATCGGCATGAAAGCTCCAAGCTTGAGAAGTTTAGCAGTACGTAATCATGAATTTCATAAAAGAAAATGATATCAAAGTTTACTGTTTAAATTCATTTTCTAAATTTAGTAATGTATAAAATAGATGATTGGTTAGTAATTAGAAAAGAGATGAGAGAAGCAATTGTCTTAACTATTCTAATAAATTACTATATCATTAAATTTGAAAAATAATTCTAATTTTGAAGTTAGAATAATACTGCTCTTTAATAAATCTATCTTGCACAAGAACCTTATTTTATGTGACACCATACTATTTGAGTACGAGTGACACATACACATTATTTTGTCAACCAAAATATTATGGCTTGGAATATGGGAGAATTATATGTTGGGGAAAAAAATTACCAATACATGAAGGAGTGTAAGTAACACTTATACTCTCATAATTTTTCATTTGCACCTCACCACATACACACTTGCACTCTTATATATTTGTAATTTTTTTCCCTAACTCCCACCTGTATGTAATTGCCCCTTGAATTTTATGCCATTGAATCTTTCTTTAATGATTTTGTTCTGGTAATTCAACAATAAAATTTTAAATTTGACATTATTTTAAAATTTGACATTATTTCTGTTTTAAATTTGACATTATTTCAAAAACATAATTAACATATAAATTTTATTACGTTGCCTATTATTATTATTTCGTACTTTTCGTTTTGATTTTTTTTTTTTCCCTCTCATAAGACTCATGGTGTTAATTATATCAGAGTGCTAATTTATGATATTCACGTATTCTTAAGAATTATCATTATCATTATATTATTTTATTTTATTTTATTGTTTTTAAAAAGTCCTAATTATAATTGATATTAATGGAATATTTAATGGTGCTAGACTACTATAACATAAAGTAATGTTTGTTATGAAATCCTTATGATTCCTCTGGGAGTGTAAAAATGGACTGAGACTTGTGGGTGGCTCGAAATCCGCCTGCAGCCCATAATGGGCTCGACCTGGTTAAGTCTAGGCCCGAGCCCAGTCTGAGACATTGGGCTTGGGCCTAGGCCGTTATTTTCAAGCCCAGCCCGGCCCGACCGGACCCGAAAAAATTTTGAGCCCTGCGGGCAGCCCAGTTCAGCCCAGCAGCCCTTCCATCTCCCTCTCTCTCTACCAAACTACCAATAGTCAAAATTAAAAAAAAAAAAAATTATATATATATGCTGCAACTTGCAACGATAAAAATAAAAATAAATTAATTAAATAGTCATTTTATTGCGTAAACTGATGCACTGCACTGCACTATCCCATGCCAACAGAAAAAAATAATTATAATAATTTAAATGTCTGCAGCTGCAAACTAACAATAAAAAAATAAAAAAATTCAAACGGTCACATGACCGTTTAACACAACGGCCCATTTTTTTTTTATATTTACAAATTGACCCCATATCCCAAACTCCTATAGATATCCCCATCTTCCAAAATAAATCTCACAAACAATTCTCTCTCTCAAACTCTCAATTTCTCAATTAATTTTGAAATCTCATCCCTAAGTGGTAATTGTAATTATGCAAGTAGAATCTTTTATTTGAAGAAACTAATTTTTGTATCACATTCACCAGTCGGTAACATTAATTAGTTTAATTAAATTTATTAGTTACTATTTTTTTATATTAATAATTTCTTAACATATATTAGTTATTATTGTTACTTATTTTTAAATTAATTGTTAGTTCTTATATATAATTTTACTTACATTACTATGGATTCAAATATTTTTAATGTTTATGTCGATATTGATGCATATACTATATAACATGAATCTGTTGATTCTCCTTCTAATATACCTAGTATCCCTCTTCTAACAACTGGATCATCATCTAAGAGCACAACTAGTGGTGTTTGAGAACATTTCAAAAAAATATCTATAAATAATTTTGATGGTACAATTACATTTAAGCAAAATATAAATATTGTACGCATTTACTTAGTGCTGCATCTACAGGAGGCATTAGTTATCTAAAAAGGCATACTAACAAACATTTATAAAGTCAACAACATGATATTCGAAGTCAAATGCAATTAGGGGGCTTTATCAACAGGTCGTCTGCAAGCATTTTCATATGATCCTATACGTGCACAAAATTCTGTAGTTGGTTATATTATTAAAAAAGAACAACATTTTACTACTAGTGAATGTCCTGATTTTGTCCAAATGATTCATGAAAATTTATCACTGCAATATCAAAGTTTTTCAAGAAATATTACTAAAAATAGGATTTTTAAGAAATTTGAGGATATTGAAAATGAATTATTTGACATCTTTAAAAAATGAATGGAAGAGTTTGTTTAACATCTGATCTGTGGTCAAATAATAGTTTAGAATATCAATGTATCACTGCACATTTTATTGATTATTATTGAAAATTAAATAAAAGAATTACTTGTTAGTGGTGATTTATTTCATGGTCGTTATTGTGCCTATATTTTAAACTTGATTGTTAAAAAAGCTATGTATGTATACATATAGCGATTCTGGTTTAAACCCGGCCCGTTGATGTTTTGAATCCGGGTTTCATTGTCTTATATGGTTGTTCAAGTTTGGTTTCTCCTTATTTCTCATTGAGTTTGGTTATTGGAGCGTCTTGGTTACATTTGGAGCATGTTGGTAGCTTGTTTTTCAAAACCGTTGTTGTCCAATTTTGCGTCTTCGCTCGAGCGGCATTTCCTACGCTCGAGCGGTATTTGTGAACTTCTAGTACTTTTGCAAGTTTACAGAGATACTAGGAATCGACATTCTTCGCTCGAGCGGTCTTTCTTGCGCAGCGGTGCTCACTAGAGCGGTGATCTTCTTTTTGCAAAACTTCTGAGAGTTTGTATTTTACGCTCAAGCGGTCACTTCCTGCGCTCGAGCAATCACACTTTTTGTGTCTGGACGCTCGGGTGACACTTTTTGCGCTCGAGCGGTCTGCGCATATATCAAATCGTAGTCATCTTTTTGAGTCACTTTTTCATTTCTCTCTCTCTAAACATTCTAAAAACCCTAGATTTAGAGCTTCTCTCTCTAAAACTTACATTCTCTCCACAAATACACTTAGATCCATTGATTTATTCACCCTAGTCTCTTTGACAAAATGGTAGAGCACATCGAGTGCTTTCTTTTGATCGAAACAAAGTTGGTTTTCAACGTCCTTAAGGTTTCTCCATTCTCTCTCTCTCTCTCTCTCTCTCTCTCTCTCTCTTGTCTCCTCTTCACTTTAAGAGGTAAGGCCTATTTCCTAAACTCAATATGAGTTCGGTAGCATTTTTGTGACGTATCTTGTTATTTTTGTGACGTATCTTGGTAGTCATTTTGTTGATCTTGAAATGTTATTGTGGGTTGAGGGTTGTACAAATTGAGGGTTATTTCGTTATGATTTTGCTATTAAATTTATTTTTGGTAAACAGACTTGCATTTAATTTTCTAAAAGAGAAAAACCCCAATCTGTAGAAAAAACCCTAAATGATATTGTTTTGGGAGTTGGAGTTGGATTGATTTTGGTAAATGATTTGGTTGGAAAGAGATAGGAAGGAAATGGTTGTGGGATTTTAAAAATGGGTGTTGTTACACTTTTGGAAAATACATCTATATTGATATATTTGAATTATTGCATTAGAGATAACTGTTTTGGCTACCGGTAGAGGATAGTATTGCCGTGCGTTAGAAATTGCATGTGGATTAGGCAAATTGAAATCATTTATATCATGGAGTATGTAATGGATTTTGGAAATTGAAACTATATGTTTTGGAAAGAGGTTTTGAAAATTCTCATATTATGTTTTGGAACATTTGCATTGTTTTGGAAAAACAATATTTAGAGTTACATGTACTGTACTATTGAAAAGATTAAATAAAATGGTGAATCTAGGAAGTCAATATTGTCTCGTTGAAATAAGTCGGCTTGAGTGTCCATGGTGAAAGTTCTAAAAATCACGCGTATATATAGGTGTTGATCCCGCAGATGAAATATCCATAAAATGGCAATAGTAGCGCTTGTATAACCTACGTTTACATGGGTGCTGGCTTACGGTTTCTCGCGGACGAAATTTCTGTGAAAAGTTGTATTTGTTTTGAAGATTTACCCATTTTCTTTACTATTATGTTGGTTTGGTACAGGATGTTTGGAAAATGGTTTCAATAATGTTTTTGTTGTTGTCTAGCAATGTATTCGCATTTGATTTAGCAATGTATTTGTTGGTTGGTATTGAGGTACCGGGATTGGTTTTTGGAAATGAATTTTATTTCAAACTAATGATTTGAACTTGGAAAACATTTTGATTAAACGTAAGGTTTTGGTAATTGGAAAGAAAGGATTTCGTTGAGAAATCAAATGGTTTGAAAATGCATTTAGGCATATTATATATATGTATTGCATCATGATCATTTATGCTAGCAGAGTATATTTAGTTTTTGAAATATTCTCTACTAGATTTTATGCTCACCTCACGTGGCTGAAATGTTTTTCAGGGTACATATGTGGATATGGACCATGATGTGAAGTTGTGTTCGAAACCGTGCAGGGTGGTTCAATTATTGTAGGCCATGGCCATTTATGTTATTTACTGGTCGTGTGTCATTCTTGTAAGGGTTACACCTTTGTGTATGATGTAAGCCTCAGAGCGTTCAATTTAATTTATAACATCTGTGTATGTTTTTAGTTACAAAACATCCATTCGACTTAGATGTTGTATCTAGGAATATATAAAATTGGATAAACACATGTATTGTGTGACTATATTATATTTATCTGCATGAGATTTGTTATCTATTGTTCATCGTTGGATAGTTTATTCACGTGAGTTAGATCGTATAAATTTGGGGTATGACAATACAAGACTTTTGTATTGGTAATAAAAAATGCACTTGTTACTATTATGTCTTCTGCTAATCAAATTTCGGAATACAAGAAAATTTATCAACGAGAATGTATGTCATTTAAAAAATTAATTTTAGATATAGTCAGTATGTGGAATTTAACGTATAATATATTAAAACGAGCTTGTAAACAAAGAAAAGTAATAGATTTATTTTTTGCAACAACATCAATGGGAGGAGTATTGACTCTCACATAACTTAATTAATGCCA
Organism: Camellia granthamiana; assembly: GCA_036172215.1. Lineage (NCBI taxonomy): Eukaryota > Viridiplantae > Streptophyta > Magnoliopsida > Ericales > Theaceae > Camellia > Camellia granthamiana. Next base: position 59,828,788 of record CM069913.1, on the reverse strand, counting down.
AGTAGCCTTGTATAAAGATTTTTTTTAAAAGTTTTTTATACTGCAACAAAATTATTTTCTTATATATATATATTCTTATTTCGCCATTTGTTTTACATATTTTAGCAGAAATAATTAAAATTTTTGTAAAATATATAGGTAATTAATATTATATAACCATTATTACTTCAATGGAAAAAAAATGATAAATATTTTGATTCATAGCCTTATCTTTTAGGTTTAGCCATAATAATTAATCCTAGGTGTAAAGAAATTGATTTACAAGAATTTTTAGAATGTATTTTTGATGATAAAAAGTAATTTGCCCCTATTATGCAAACATGCAAAACATTACTTGAAGAATACAGGTCAATTGCATCTGTAAATACACCTACACGCACTACACCAGCAACCTCACCTCGAGGCGAGAGATTAAGAGTTTTTTCAGTAATAAAAAGTAGAAGAATATCTTAACATACAAGTATAAGTAGTTCTGAACTACAACATTATTTAGAAAGCCCATTAGTGGATGATTACAATGATTTTGACATTTTGAATTAGTGGAAACAAAATGAGACTATGTGGCTTGTGGTTTCACAAATGACCCGTGATATATTAATCATTTCTATTTCTATAGTTTCTTCGGAAACAACTTTTAGTGTAGGTGGATGGGTGCTGAACGATTATCGCAGCAGGCTTTTGCCCCAAATGATTGAGGCGTTGATAATATCCAGAGAATTCAAAAACGATTTAGATGACATATTCTTGGGCAACGCGAGTGAATTGTCTGCCTCCTCCGATAATTGATCAATAATTTATTTTTCACTATTTCATTTTGTGCAATTGTTCTACAATCATCTATAATTTACATCTATTTTGTTTAATGATATAAATTTTTGTAATATTTTATTTCATTTTGAAATAAAAATTATTCATTCAATAAATATTATATATTTAATTTAATGATTGTAATATTGAAAGTTCTGTTTTAATATATATATATATATAATTATTCATTTCAAAAGAAGAAAATTAGATAATTTCATACTTTTTTAGTCTTAAGTTCATAACCAAAAAAAATAAGTCATGCATAATTAAATTCAAATGCCACCACACATGAAACGTAACCAAACATCTCATTACTCTTAACTAAAATGCTCCAGTACAATTTTTCTTTTATTTTTTTTTATCCCTCATAAATAATTTATACACATAATATATTTATCGTTCATTTTTCGGGAAAAAAAGGCCCTCAAAGCCCGGCTGGCACCCTAGGCCCGAGCTCAGGCCCTAGGCCTTATTTTGAGTAGGCCTGGACCCTATTTTTGGCCTACGGGCCAACCCAACCTGCCAAAGAGGTGGGAGCCGCAACAATTGCTACGAGTCGGGACATAATTACACCCCTATATTGCTCTCATTTAAGAAGTTCGGGTTTACTTTGTAAATATTTTTCTTAATTTCTTAAAAATGGATATAAATATATATTTTGTATATTAGTCACATACAGAGTACAAGTAAAAAGTATAAAAACAATTGAATAAAAAGAATGATATAATATTAGGTTATATCCAATTATGAACAATTGAAAATATTGAGATAATTAATTAATTAGAAGAATTTTAAAGAAGAGAAAATTGGTGATAAATCCATATTTCTACCCCTATAAGTCAATAAGAACAATGGTGGAACTATTAGGGACATAAGGACATTTGTTAGAAATTTGTTGGTCAAAATGACATTTGTTGGTCAAAAAAAAAAAAAAAATCACCTGTGTGTTGAAAATTTTATTTTAACCTCCCTGTTCAATTTTTTTTTATCTGTTTAATTTTTTGAACCTATCTGTTCATATTTGTATTAATCTATTGAATCCACAAGCCAATTTTTTCCCTATCTGTTGAGTTCACCAAACTTATTTTCCCTATTTGTTAAAATTCAACAAATTTGTTTCTCCAATCTGTTCAATTTTTTAGCTATACAAATTGATTTCACAAACTTATTTTCTCTTTGTCTCTCTATTTATCTTTCCTCATCTCATTCATTCTCATTTTCTTCTCTCTCTATTTGTTGGTTTTAGAGCCTGGTACACAGTTACCACCCCTATCAAATCATTAGTCTATCTCCATAGCTAAGTTTTCCTCATTGATTTGAGTCCTAAAATTCTTCATATAGGTTCTAAAATTCTTTGTTTCTTTGCAAAGGACATCTATCGCAATGCTCATGTACTCATGATTAGCCCCATTGCTATCCCCGTCATAAGTGTTTGCTTCATTGGCTTCGTCACTATGATTTTCCAAGTTCTTTTTAAAACAAATTAAGTGTTTCAATCTAGAATTTCCACTTCTTTTGATCATCCTTACTACTTTAGAACTTTATGATTCTCATATTGTTGTTTGTTCTTTCTTTGGAGTTATTCAAGTATATCCTAGTGTGTTCCGGGGTGTTATTTTGCATTTGTGGATGTTGGAGTGAGTTTGGGATTGATGAGAGTGCGTTAAGGTAGTTATTGTCTCTGTTCTAAGTTGGGACTACATTTTGATGGGAGTGCATTAAGGGTTTCTAGAGAGAGATGAGCGGTACTTTTATCGCTTAAGCGGTGATGTCATCTTTTCAGTATATTATTTTGCAATCTAAATTACTAGAAGTGTGTATTCTTCGCTTGAGTGAAGGTTTCATCGCTCGAGCGGTCTTTTCTAGGGAGGAGTGAGTTTCTAGGAGCTGGTATTCTTCACTCGAGCATTCTAAAATTTGAATTCACCGCTCGAGCACAAAATTGTTTGCTCGAGCAGTCTGTCTGCAGTTTGCTCTGAAAAATATGTCCTATCATTTAAAAGTTGAGTCCTTTACACACTTCTCCTCCACTTTTCGTTTCACTCTCCCTGTCTGCATTTTACTTTCTCTCTTTTCTCTCACCTCTCTCTAGAAACCCTCCACCCATCTCATTTATTTCCTTGATCTCTCTCTACAAACTTTGTGTTGAGAAATTTATATGATAACATGATTTTGTATATGCTTGGACTACGAAATGAAAGTGAACACTGATTGTGAATATAAGATGGTATCACATATCACATAGAAATGGATTTTGTTATGATTTGAGCAAATGTGGAGAATTGTAGAATGTTACGATGAAACTTTATAGTTAAATTCTATTTCATTCATTTTGCACAAGTTTTGAATATAATATATTATGGCTATGTCTTGGAATTTGATTTATTATTTTGAGAAAACAATTGAAAATCTTGAAATATTTTGGGGTAAATATGTTTGGTAAGTCCGGATAGGGGGTGTAGATGGTAATGTTTAAGTTGGCTTGAGTGTACGGGGTGAAAAACTGAAAACATGCGCGGATGAGGTACCATGTGCCTTCCGGTTACCTCTTGGTTAAGAGTCGATAAAATGGGGAAATGATAGTGCTTATTATGCCTACTTGTAGATACCAGCCTAGGTATTACCTTAGTCGTATTTACCACCCCGTATTTAAATTTTGGAATTTATCTAGATAATGAATTATCTTAAAAGATTATCACATATGATTTGCAAAGGAATAAAACTTGTGACTTTTGGAGCATGGCATGGCATTGCATTCTATTCAAGTACATAAGACTATTTAAATATGTATACTTTGTGAAGATATCTTTATTGGGCTTCGTGCTCACCTCTAGAGGATTTGTGCAGGAAAAGTGTTGGTGATTCCACCAAGTTAAGGCGGTGAACATGTTTCGAGAGCATGAGGCTCTTTTATATTTTGTTGTATATTTTGACAAGCCAAAGGTGTTACGACCCAAACCCGCCCCTGTAGGTTTAGCGTCGTAATCGGCCAGTAATCCTTGGATTACTAAAGGCTTTTGAACAAAATAACATGCTATTAAGGGGCTAGCGGAAGCAGATATAGAATATACATAGTCCAATGAGATATGTAGACATACATGAGACAGAAATTTCAAAACTTATATACATACACGTGACATCGTACGTGTGACAACCCTCACCACTGTTTACTGATAATACCACCGATTACTGCTAAACTGTGACTGAACATGATTAAGTAACTGATTTGACTGACATTCTGAACTGATTGATTTAGTGTATTAGTTTAAACGCATTTCTATCTGTTTGACTGTTAATTGATCTGTTCATACTTTATGTTTTGAACTGCAAATTGAAGGTCTTATCGACGGCCGAATCAGAAATTGATTAGTGTTTCATGCTAATTAGAATTTATGTGATTTTATGGTATGCTTAAGTAAAATGTGGTTTGGAACGATTAAATTGGATTAAATAATGTTAAATTACATTAGTTTGAGTTATTTACCTAATTGCCACTTAGTGGCTTGACACTAGACCATCCCTTTTTTACCTCATTCATGTTGGATACATCATTTGCTCATCTTTGGAAGGCAAAACCGACTAGAGAGAGAGAGAGAGAGTTAGGAGAAAACTTGATTTCAACAAATTTGGCTTGGAGACTTGAAGAAATTGAAGGTAGATTGCATAACTGAACTCCTAGACTTGAAATTGAAGACCTAAGGTAGGAGAATCATCTTCTTGAACTTGAATTCTAGTTGTATCTTGCATGGTCCATGATTCATTAGTGATCTAAGTCTAGAATTGGTTCAAAATGTTGAATTGAAGCTTAAATCATGCATGCATGTACATGTTCTAACATTTTGAGGTTGTTTTCATGGAAATTGCTACATGCATGTCCATATCTTGATTATAGTCCATGAATTCATCATGTTTTTGGAAGTTTTGACTCATTTGTTCTTGTATTAGAAGCTTTGAAGTTGACTCAATTCATGCATGTTGCATGTACATCATGTTCTTGAAGTTTATTTGAAATTGTGTTTAATTGAACTACCTTTGGGCTTTGATTTTGCAAATTGATCTTTGAAACATGTCATATTATGAGTTTTAAAGTGTTTTCCAGAAAATTAGCCCAAAAGGATCGAATTTGATGCTTTAAATGTTGAGTTTCATGCTTGGAGACAAATTTGAAAATTCCAGATTTTGGATCCACGCTCGAGCGGGAAACTCCACGCTCGAGTGTACACTCTGAGTTCATGCAGTCTGCTCGAGCGGGGAAGGTAACGCTCGAGCATGAAATGCATGTATCCAGTACTTTGCATGTGTTTACAGTCCGCTCGAGCGGGGGAATGCACGCTCGAGCGAGTACTTGTGTCTCACGTTCGAGCGGGGGTCAAGCGCCCGTCGAGCGTGAATTTCATGCATCCAGTACTTTTGCAGTCCGCTCGAATGATGAAAGTCACGCTCGAGCGTAGCTCTTTTGTCTGCATGTCCGCTCAAGCGGAGAAAGCCACGCTTGAGCAGAACCCTCTGTTTCAGCAAAAATTTGAAAAGTGTTTTAAAGTGCATCTTTGCATCCTCATTCCATCTCAGGCATTCCTAGGCCTAGTTTAAGGCATCTTAATGAGGTTAATGCTATAGAACCACACCGAGTCAAGATAGGGACTAAGTTATTGTTTCCCAAACGTGCAACTTAGTGTGTGTTCATCTTGTAACTGTGTAGGGTTGGCATCCGAGGAAGCTCACTAGCCTATCTGTAGCCCAGAACTCTGTGAGTAATAATGTTGTAAAGATATATTCAACCATGAATATTTTCTGAATGACCAACTGTACCGCTTTCTGAAATGATATTTCTTACTGAATGAATGTTTGTCCTATTTGCGAACTGTATTCGTGGCATCCATAGCAATCTACTGTTACTGTACTGTTACTGCTACTGTTACAGAGATCTCTGTCGGTTCCCATGTTGGAACCACTACTGTTTACTGATATGATGGCCATCAACTGACTGTTCGGTCTGTTAAGACCTACTGTACTGTTTTGCTATGGGGTGTACCACATATGACTGCTATGACTGAATGACTAATATACTGTTATACCTGACTGTTTTAAATACTGAAAGGACATTCATTCTTAACCTCTTTACGCGTATGTTATTCACTGGGCTTTAGCTCACTGTTTATATATATATATATATGTAGGTGTCTAGGCACCGGATCAGAGCTAGGAGCATTGGGTGAAACTCCTTTTTTGTCAAGCCAACCATTGTGCCTCACTGCGAGGTTCCAAGTGCTGCCAAGCCAAGGCTGCTTTGGGGTGTTCTAGATTCCCCATTTCTGTTTCTGTTTTATATAGACTGTTTGAGATTGGCACTGTACTATTATGGTAGGGATTTGGTCCCTAACCTGAATGTCTGTATAAGTTGTATGTATATACTGTTCTGGTTATGATGTGAATATGTTATGAAAAGTCTTTTTGCATACAGACTGTCACAGCTCATTGGACATCTTTTATTACTGTTTTGGCTTCTGCCAGCCCCTGTACTCTGTATTACTGTTATTACTGTTAAGCAGGCCTTCGGTAATCACGGATTACTGGCCGGTTACGGTGCTAAACCCATAGGGGTGGGTTTAGGTCGTGACAGTACGTCACATTCATTACAGATATAACCAGAAGGGGACTTAGCCCAAAATACAAATAAACAGAAAACTTGTTCATATTCCACAAAGAAACAAAGTCTTATACGTTCACAAAACACGACCACATGACTTTCCGAACCTCCTCGGGAGGCACAAGGGTTGGTCAACACAAACAAATCTTCAGGCTGCCACTATTGGGCTTGGTCACGTACCGGATCACCTACATACATAAAATAATAGAGTGAGCGGAAGCCCAGTAAATAATAACGGAGTAAAGGGTTTAATCGACTGATGTCGCACATCAGATTCAGAAAACAAATTCCATAGCAGAAACAGATTCATATGCTATATAGAAATCAGAGTTCATGCTTAATCATATGTGGTACATTCATTAGCGTTAACTAAACAAATACAAAACAGACATAGACAAATGCAGAGCAGTTGCAGATCAGATAATGGTTATGTAACCAGTTCCACAAAAGAACCTCCGAATCCGGGTAATAGAGAATAGATATGCTGAGCCCCATGATAGGGCCTCCAGTATGGGTAACAGATTGCAGACATATTAAGTTCCATGATGGAACCCCCGATACCAGGTAATAGCTAACAGATATTACATGATGCTAAGGATGCCATGAATACATTGTCAGAAATTAGACAATCATTCATTATATAGAACATATTATTTCAGAAAACAGATCTTATTTCATCATACAAAAAATAAATAAAATTGAACATAGGTTTACTAAGTTATTACTCACAGATGCTCCAAAGCAGACAGACAAAGCAGACAAATCAGATAACTTGTAGCGCATGACCTACATAGACATAATAGATACACACATATTGAAACACACACTCGGATAGCACTTAACTTAGTTTTTTTTTTATCTTGGTGTGATCATGTCCTAGGAATGCCTAAGATACAATGAAGATGCCAAAACATGCTGTTCAACACTTAGTCAAAATTGTTTAAAATAGTGTCCTCGCTAGAGCGCAACTTCATTCGCTCAAGCGGAGGTTCAAAAATAAGCATGGTCGCTCAAGCGCAACTTCCATCACACAAGCGGTTTGTAAACTCTGCAAAAGTACTGGTTGCTTGATTTTTCTACTCGACGCACGCTTGATGATCACTCGAGCGTAAGATTAAGGTCTTCGCTAGAGCGCAACTCTGGTTGCTCGAGTGGTCTGCAAAATGTGTAAACTTCTAGGTGCATGCAATTTACGCTTGAGCCAACATTTGGTCGCTTAAGTGGAAGTGCAAATCAGAGAGTGATCGCTCGAGCGTAGATTCTGTCGCTCGAGCGGAGATGCAGAATTCTGGAATTTCCAGATTGCTTTTCATGCTGCAAAACTTGAATTCAAAGCCTCAAAACACATCCTTTGGGCCCAAAACTTAAGAAATCTCTTGTAAACTTATAAAACATCATGAATTCAAAGTCATTTCGCAAAATCAAAGCCCAAAGGTAAGCTAATTGAACCAAATCAACTTAGAGTTTAAAGAACGTAACATATATGCATTAACATGAACTCAACCTTTCCAAAACTTGATTAATTAAGGCCAACTGGTAGGAAATGTGATGAATTCTTAAAATCAAACTAGACTTGATACATGCATGAGAGAATCCTTTCGAAAACAACATCAAAACTCCATGAAATGCACATGCATGTATGAAATGTTCATCTTCTCTACTTTATTAGCTCAATTCTTGCATGTTTCAACTTAATCCTCTAGAATTCATGTCCTAGATATCATAAGTATATTGTCTAAGTGTTGAATCCTTACCTTAACTTCTCAATTAAGCTCTAGATGATGAATTCACTAAGCTTCCAAGCCAAATCCTTGAATTCCCAAGCTAACTCCTTCCAAATTCTAACAATTCCCTTGATTGATTTCAATTCTCTCTCTCTCTCTCTCCCCCTCACAGTTTTTAGGCTAAAAAAGCTTGAAATGAGAGTGTTAAAATGATCTAAGGCTTAACATTAGCCTTACATAGGCTCCACTAATTAATCTAGCTCAGCCTAATCAATTTATAATTAATTAATCTAATTATTTGGTTCCGAATCGAATTTCAATTAAACCTATCACAAAATTCTAAAAATTCCAAATAACGCATAAATCAAGTCAATTTTGTGATCAGATGCCGATAAGGCCTTCAATTCACAGACAGAATGGAAACATAACAGATATTTCTACGACAGACATATACAAATGCAAATAACATATAATTCATGCAATTAACTCATGATTTCCTCTTAATTACTTATTAGGCATCCGTAATCATGGTTTAATAGTTAATCACAGGTCGGGGTTGTTACAGTCTTCCCCCCTTAAAGAGTTTGGTCCCCAAACTCAAATTACCTTCGTTTTGAAAGAATATCGAATCCAGAGAGAGCAAGTCAGGGTATCTTTTCATCATATCCTCTTCCGTCTCCCATGTTGCATATGTCCCTTCGTGGTTTTGCTAATCCACTTTCACCAATGGAATTTCTTTGTTCCTCAATCTTTTGATTCGACGGTTAACAATCAGTATTAGCTGCTCTTCATAAGTAAAATCATCTTTTAGAAGCACATGAGTAAGTTTAATCACACGGAATGGATCTCTCAAATACTCTTGAAGCATGGATATGTGAAAAACATTATGCATGTGCTCCATGACCAATGATAGGGCTACCCAATACGTCACCAGATTGATTTTCTCAAGGATCTCATATGGCCTAACGTGTCTTGGTACGAGCTTGCCTTTCACTCCAAACTGCGTTTGGCCTTTCATTAGGGTTACTTTAATAAACACATGATCCCCGACTTCATATTATCTATCTCTTCTCTGGACATTCGTATAACTCTTTTGGCGGCTCTGTGCAGTTTTTAATCGTTGTTGAATTAGTTTCACATTTTCATTTGTTTCTTGCACAAGTTCCGGTCCTAGCAATGGTCTATCACCTACTACGGTCCAACAAATTGGAGAACATCACTTCCTACTATACAATACTTCATAAGGAGCCATTTCGATGCTTGGATGATAACTATTGTTATACACAAATTCAACCAAGGAAAGATAAGTCTTCCAATTTCCTTGGAAGTCTAACACACACATCTATAACATGTCTTCCAATATTTGAATGGTCCCGTTCAGATTGACCGTCTGTCTATGGGTGATAAGCACTGCTTAGTCTTAGTTCAGTCCCCAAAGCCTGTTGTAGACACTGCTAGAATCTCAAAGTAAACTTGGGATCATTGTCAGATACTATGGAAACTGGGACTCCATGCAATTTCACAATCTCATTTACATACAAATTAGCCAACTTATCTGCATTATACAAAGATTTAACAGGCAAAAAGTGGGAAGATTTAGTTAAACAATCAACAATGACCCAAGTAGAATCCATACGTCGAGAGGAGCAAGGCAGTCCAATAATGAAGTCTATCGTGATATGCTCCCATTTCCATTTCAGTATTGGAAGCGACTGAAGTAGTCCAATGGGTCATTGATGTTCAGCTTTAACTTGTTAGCAATGCAAACATTTTGCTACAAAATCGGCAATACTTTTCTTCATTCCAGGCCACCAGAAATTCAGTCTTAAATTATGGTACATCTTTGTATTCCCCGGATGCATAGCAAATTTTGAATTGTGAGCTTCAGCCATAATTTGTTTCCTCATGTCACAACAATCTGGTACATAAAGTCTATTCTGAAACTTCAACACATTGTTCTCAAACACAAATCTTGGCCTTGGTTTTGAGTCAATCTCATCAACAATTCTCTTAAAAAATTCATCTTGTAACTGCTTCTCTCTAATTTTCTCAATGATTGCAGGCTGAGTGGAAATGGCGGCCAAAATTCTGCCCTATTCACGCAACACAATTTCAATCTCATTCTTCTCCAAGTCACATAATAACTCGCTTTGACCGGTGAGCAAACAAGACAAATTCCCAATTGACTTTATACTCAATGTATCTGCAACAGTATTTGCCTTCCCTGGATGATACAGAATTTGCAAGTCATAATCTTTGATCAATTCCAGCCAACTTCTCTGTCTCATATTCAATTCTTTTTTAGTAAAGAAATATTTCAAACTTTTATGGTCAGTGTACACTTCACAAGTTACTCCATACAAATAATGGCGCCAAATAACCACAGTTGCCAATTCAAGGTCATGAGTTGGGTAATTCTTTTCATGTGGTCGAAGTTGCCAAGAAGCATACGCAATTACCTTTCCATTCTGCATCAACACACACCTTAAACCTTTATAGAAAGCATCACTGTAAATTTGAAACCCATCGGTTTTGTTAGGCAATGTCAGAATTGGTGCAGTTACCAGTCTAGTTTTTAGTTCTTGAAAGGCTGACTCCCATTGATCATTCCAATCAAATGGTACATTTTTCTGTGTCAACTGTGTCAATGGCATAGCAAGTTTTGAGAAATATTTCACAAATCTTCTGTAGTAGCTAGCAAACCCTAGAAAGCTTCTAACTTCTTACACGTTTGTTGGTCTTGGCCAATCTATGATAGCTTCAATTTTTTGTGGGTCCACTAATATACCATCCTTATTGATCACATGTCCCAGAAATGCTACGTTGTCAAGCCATAATTCACATTTGGAAAAATTTTCATATAACTTCTTTTCTCTCAAAACCTGTAAAGCAGTTTTCAGATGATTTTTATGTTCTTCCTTGCTTTCAGAATATATCAGAATATCATCAATAAACACAACTATAAATTCAGCAAGAAATTGTTTGAAAGCCCTATTCATCAGGTCTATAAAAGATGTAGGTACATTAGTTACCCCGAATGGCATTACTAAAAAATCATAGTGCCCGTACCTAGTTCTGAATGCAGTTTTCTCTACATATTCTACCTTGACCTTTAACTAGTGATACCCGGATCTAAGGTCTATCTTATAGAACACTTGTGCTCCCTGGAGTTGGTCAAATAGATCATCTATTCGGGGCAGTGGGTATCTGTTCTTCACGGTTACTTTGTTCAGTTCTCTATAATCTATACACAATCTCAAAGACCCATCTTTCTTTTTAACAAACAAAACTGGAGCACCCCAAGGTGAAGTGCTTGGTCGGATAAACTTCCTGTCTAACAATTCTTGAAGTTGGACTTTCAATTCTTTCAGTTCAGAGATTGACATTCGGTAAGGGGTTTTAGAAATCGGTTATGTTCCGGGTACAACATCAATAATAAACTCAATTTCCATATCAATTAAGTCTCCAGGCAAATCATTTGGAAATACATTGGAAAATTCATTTACTACCGGGATGTTCTCTATAGTAGGACTATCAGAAGTCATATTCAAAACGCAACACAAGTAACCCCGGCACCCCGGCACCCTTTTCTTAACAATTTTCTAGCTTTCACAAAAGAAATCAAATACGGTGGAGGAATAACCCTATTCCCAACGAATACAAATTCAGGCATACTAGGTGGTCGAAACACAACAGTTTTATTCACACAATCAAGAGTCGCATAATACTTCACAAACCAATCCATACCAAGTATATAGTCAAAATGATTAATACCTGTAGACACCCCATTTTTGACCGTCCTCAAGACTTGGACGTCACCGCTTGAACACTCGATGATCATCCATGTTTGTGTTCGTCTTGAGTTCCCGGAGGTCTCGGATACGCGCCTTGCCTCAGGATCTCTTGGCTCGACTGTTTTGTGTTAGGTTTTGCACTAAACACTTGTGCTTTGCCTTGGAGGGGTAGGGAATGGCTTGTGGGCCATCCCCACACTCCACCGGCCATGGCTTGAGGCCACCGGCTGTGTCTTGTTGCCACCGGCCAAATGTTTGGCCGGCCGGCACTATAGATGGCCGGCCGGCTATCTTTTTTTGGTCAATTGCATTTTGGCCGGCCGACTACTGTGCATCTACTTTTGCAGATATTTTCATGCAACTGGCATGCACTTGGCTCCCCTCCATACACGTGTATGGAGGGATTTCCCTCTTAGCTAGCTTGTCTTGTAAAGTTACAAGATTGAAGCTCTATAAGAGGAGGCCTCCTCTCCCTCTTTTAGGGTTAGACAACATTTTCAGAGGGGCTCTGGTTTTAGGGTTAGGATTTGTATCTATCCTATATCTATACCTTCCTATCTTTTGTGTTTTGTGTGTGTTTTGCCTCACTTTTGTGCACAAACACCCACCATCACACCTTCTCTTGGAGCTGAGGCACTAGAGGGCTATTCTTGGACTTCTTGGGTGGTTTTGAGCTCAAAGAACCAGCTGGTCTACCATTTTTGAAGAGGGTCAACAAGGGTAAGGACTTTACCTTTAAATACCCCATTTTTACAAAGCTTTTTTGACTATCTTGCATCTGTTTTTGAGCTTAGCATATAACACATAAAAATCTTGTTTTTGCCTACTCTAAATAGTTGTTTAGGGTGTTTTAAGCTTTAGGGTTGTTTGACCCCTCTTAAGGCTTGTTTGGCCTTTGTTTTGTGCCATTTTGGTTGAGCTCCGGGACCATTGTGTTTGGGCCTCCTCACCACTGAAAACTTGAGGGATTTCAGAGGTGAGGATGGTGCCTTGAGGTCCTAAGAAGGAGAGGGCCACCCCCTCTCCTTGTTGTCCTTGAAAAGGGCCATTTTTGCCTCTTGAGGGAGCATCTAATTTAAGTGTATGTTGGCCATGCCTTAACTGATTTTTGTGCTTATCATGTCATAATGTAGCTCTGTTTTCAATTGGTTTTGGTACACCATGCTTGCTTAGCATACATGCCTTGTAATGCCATGTTTAGGCCTTAACATGCTTTAAGCTTTGACCTTTGTTTTAGCATGATTTTGGCTCAGCTTTGTGAAGCTTTTGTGCATGATTTAGCGTGCTTGAGGACTATTTTTGGTTGTTTGGGTCATCCATGCTTTGCTTTGTATAGCCATCATGTAATCCCTCTTGTATGCCTTAAGCATAGGCCCCTCTAGCATGCCATCCTTGCTTTGTTTCAGTGGTTTGGAACCACTTGGCATGTTATTTCAGACCTCATTATGTGCTTGTATGCTTGCATTTGATGTCCCTTTAATGCTTTATAAGGTTGCCATCTCATGCTTCATGTTTAGGCCTTCATGCATGCCATCATGTTTAGGCCCCCTAGGATGCCATGTCACTGTGTTTTCAGCTTTGTTTTAACATACTAAACCTCTTATTGTGGTCATTCAATTCATGCCATGTTTGGTTTTGTTAAGGGTAGTTCAATACCTCCTTGGCTTGCCTTAGACTTTGGACCTTGCATGCATGTCTATTGGTAAGTGTTTTAGCCTCCATTATTGAGCATGTTGGCCACTATTTTAGGCTTGTTTAAAAGCTGCCTAATTTAGTTTAAGTCCATCCCTTGGCATGTTTGTTGCATGCTTAGCTTATGACATGTTGTTGCATGTTGAAATGGTGTTGCATTTGGCATGCATTCTCCTCATTGTTTTGGTTGCTTAACATGCCATATGTTTTGCATGTTTGTATGTTGGCATTATACCTTGCATGCTCATTTAACTTGCATGCTTGTTATATGCCTTGCATGCTTCCCATATGCTCATGTTGCATGCCTAGTTAACATACTTAGGTTGCATTGCATTTGCATGCATCTTTCACCTCTTGATCAAGCCATGATAGAGGTTGAAAGCCCATTGGTTTGTTTATGTGCATTGCATTGCATTTGAAATTAAAATGCACACTTGATTCTTTGGGCCATCACGCATTGAAGTGCGCGATTGGTGGTCCGAGAATCGAGACCTATACTCCTTTGAGTCATAAACATGATAAGGAGTACGATTGGTGCATACATTGCTTGAAATGCATTGCCATGCTTTGTTTTGCCCTCTGTTGCTGTCAAACCAGTTTCTGCAGAAAGCTTGGCCGGCCGGCCATCTTTAGTGCCGACCGGCCATCTATAAGTGGCCGATGGATTCATTTGTGGCCGGTGACCATTCTCCATGGCCGGTGACTAATCCCCTCAGCCGGTGGTGTTCCACAGCATTCAGAGAAGCAATCCTAGGACTTGTGAAGTCTTCAGAGGAGCAGAAAAGTCAAAGTAGAGGCATCTTATGCATGGCAGTGACTTTCCGAGCGGAACCAAGCGCACATGCATTGGACCCTCTTCCCGAGGCTGTTGTTTATTGCTCAAATAGATTAGTTAATTTGCTTAGCTGATTTAATTGGTCTGTAATATTTAATTAGCTTGTAGGTTAATTAAATTGTATTATTCTTTCGGTCCCTCCGAGCGAGGGTAAATTTGTAATAAGTGTGGGTGCGTGTGTGCATGTCTTCCAACCCCCGCTTCTTTCTCCCTTTTACTTACCTGCTTTGATGGTTAGTATTAGGACATGTTTACTTTAGCATCCTTATGCTATGCATGCGTGCATCATTCATCAGTATTGCATGCACCAGGCTCGGTGCATCATGCTAACTGCATAAGTATTTCAAATCTAACTTGAATACATGCTACTTGCGCATTTTCACATGTCATTCTTAGATTAGCCGAGCCTATTCTAGTGACATTCCGTATGCGTTACATTAGGCATTTAAACATGGACTTGGATCATGCATGATTGCTAACACGTTCTTGTTTTGGCTCGGAGTACATTGTGAGTATTTTATGTTTTAGCATCTCGCATGAATGTGAATGCTAACATGACAGCATGCTTACTATGTGGCTAAATGCTTATGTGATATAAACTGCTTGAATGCTTGTGGGTGAAGGTTGGATTGTTTGAGTTGGAACAACTCATCGAAATCCGTATTTTAGCCTACTTGCGAGTAGCAAATTCTAAAGCATTTTCCAAACAAACGGACATGCAATGTTTTGTTCCAATTTAGGCAATCTGGTCTATACTTGTTTGTTGTACGTATAACATAGTAATTCTAGGCTAATAACTGGAATAAGAACACATAATGCTTTCATAACAAGATATCACGGTTAGTAGAGGCCGATCTTCGGATCAGGTAAGAGGGGTTGCTCATAGCTGACATTCCCCAATCGTACCCAAGTTCCCGAGTCGAGGTAACTTTGGTGATGACGGACACGTGGCCTTTGGCACCGAGTCAGGGTTTCCTAAATTCCCCCATTAAAAAATATTTAGGTGGCGACTCTGTATCTGGCAAAGCAGTCCATGTTTGGCACTTCTTTCAAAAAACCTGTTTTCTCAAAACGATTTGCCGGATTTGGACTCCTTGGTTCAAGATTAAGAACCGTGACAAAATGAGTCCGAACTGTGGCAGCATAAGTCCCTCCCCCGGGGCGCGTCCACAATACCCAATGGCAACAAATCAACATATAATGTCATACCACCAATCACAATGTCACTTACCGAATAAACATACGCGCATACCATAGAACCTCTAGATGGTGAAGATATAGATAACAAATAATTCATAGGTTCTAATGGGCTAGTTAATTTTCTAGAGAAAACGTGCGATGCAAAGGAATATGTAGAACTAGAATCTATCAGCACATATGCATTTTAAGCACAAATAGGGAGTATACCTGACACCACAGCTTCGGTGTTCTACACATCACCAGGCACTAGTGAGAAAACTCAGCCTTGTCTCAAAGTTTCTTTCTCAGTATTAGCTCTCGTAATTGTTCTAGCTGCAGAAGCAAATCCGGCTGAACTTGCTGCAGGACGGTTGGCATTATTAGATCTAAAGGGCAATCTTTCACTACATGGCCTGTCTTGCCGCATCAGAAACAAGCACTAGATGCACGGTAACATACACCTCTATGTTTCCTTCCACAATCAAAACAAACTAGTATAGACCCACTACTCTGATTGGAGCTACTAGAAGTCCCCGTGTTTTGTTTTTTGTTCACAAAAGAACAGCCCTTTTTGAAACTGTACCCATTCCATTTACCTCTTCATTCTGTTGTTGGTGCTTTAACTTGTTTCTTTGCTACCAAATTGGCCTCTGCCATCAATGCTCTATCAAGTACATCCATATATGTAGGTAGCTTTAGGACCCCTACCCAATCAAATACATCTAGATCCAATCCATCTTCAAATTTTTGAGCTTTCTTATAGTTCGTATCCACCATATGAGGAGCAAATCTAGCTAATTCAGTGAATTTAGCCTCATACTCGGCGACATACATGTTGCCTTGTTTGAGTTCTTGAAATTTAGAAACTTTTCAATCCCAAAAGCACTGAGGAAAGTACTTGTCATAGAAGATCTCATTGAATTGAGCCCATGTCATGTTCCCATTGCAATTTCGGATTAGCAACCACCATCTTCAAGTTTTATCTTTTAGAGTATAGGTGGCTAATAGAACCTTCTAAGTCTCAGAGCAAGGAAATACTTCAAATAATTTTTCCATTTCCAATAACCATGTCTCTCTGCCTTTAATGGTTCAATACCACCCAATAAATTTGGCGGTTTCATCTTCATGAATTTTTGAGTGAGATTTATGATGTCATTGTTATCCGATTCAACTGGGACCGGAGGAGGTAGAGGTTGTTGTCTTTGTTGCTATCTCATTCACTCAGTTAAGGCTCCGAGCATTTGTTCCATTTGGCTCATGCGAGCCTCTGAAGATTCAGCTGTACCGTCACTTCTTGTATTTTCCATTTGCAATAGGTAAACAAAGCACTTATAAACATAGGTAAATAGTTATTTTCACAATGTTCAGAGTATTCAATTCCAGTTCATTCTTTTCAATTTCATACATTCATGTTCCGATTAAGCTTTCACATTTACAAACATTAACACACACTCACACATGTAGATGAAATGTCCTTAATTCTTTTCTAGGACATCCTATAGCTCATATGGACTCGTGTGTGTGGTATAACTCGTGCTTTGATACCACTCTATCACAAACTAAACCTGCCCCCATAGGTTTAGTGTCATAACTGGCCAGTAATCCTTGGATTACCAAAGGTCTCTAAACAAAATAAAATGCTATTAAGGGTCTAGCAGAAGCAGATATAGAACATACATAATCCAATGAGCTGTGCAGACATACATGAAACATTAATTTCAAAACTTATATACATACATATAACATCATAATTACAGTAGTCTTACGTTACATTCATTACAAATATAACCAGAAGGGAACTTAGCCCAAAATACAAATAAACAGATAACCTGTTCATATTTCAAAAAGAAACAAAGTCTTATATGTTCACAAAACACGACCACATGACTTTCGAAACCTCTTTGGGAGGCACAATGGTGGGCTGACACAAAAAAATCTTCAGGCTACCATTATTGAGCCTAGTTACGCACCGGATCACCTACATGCATAAAATAATAGAGTGAGCGAGAGCCTACTGAATAATAACAAAGTAAAGGGTTAATTGAATGATGTCCCATATCATATTCAAAAAATAGATTCCATATCAGAAACAGATTCATATGCTTATATAGAAATTAGAGTTCATGCTAAATCATGCGTAGTACATCCATTAGTGTTAACAGAACAGATACAAAACAGACAGATAGATACAAAATAGTTGTAAATCAGATAATGGTTATGTAACCAGTTCCACAAAGGAACCTCTGGATTTGGATGATAGAGAATAGATATGCTGAGCCCCATAATAGGGCCTCTGATACGGGTAACAGATTGTAGACATATTAAGTTCCATAATGGAACCTCTAATACAAGGTAACAGCTAACAAATATTACATGATGCTATGGATGCCACAAATACATTGTCATAAATTGAACAATCATTCATTATATAGAACATATTATTTCAGAAAATAGATCTTATTTCATCATACAGAAAATAAATAAAATTGATCCTAGCTTTACTAAGTTATTACTCACAGATGCTTCAAAGCAGATAAACAGAGTAGACAAATCAGATAACTTGCGGCGCATGACCTACACAGACATAATAGATACACACATAATGAAACACACACTCGGATAACACTTAACTTAGTTCTTTCTTATCTTAACGTGTTTCTAGTCCTTATTCTCATTATTATGTCTTAATCATGGCCTAGGAATACTTAGGATGCAATGAGGATGTCGAAACATGCTGTTTAACACTTAGTCAAAATTGTTGAAAACAGGGTCCTCACTCGAGCGTAACTTCATTCACTTGAGCAAAGGTTAAAAAATAAGCGTGGTTGCTCGAGCATAATTTCTATCACTCGAGCTGTCTGTAAACTCTGCAAAAGTACTGGTTGCTTGATTTTTTCACTTGAAGCACACTCAACGGTCGCTCGAGCGTAAGACTGAGGTCTTTGCTTGAGTGGTTTGCAAAATGTGTAAACTTCTAAGAGCATGCAATTTACACTCGAGCCAACTTTTAGTCGCTCGAGCGGAAGTGCAAATCAGATAGTGGTCACTCGAACGCAGATTCTGTCGCTCGAGTGGGGATGTAGAATTCTGAAAGTTACAGATTGCTCTTCATGCTGCAAAACTTGAATTCAAAGCCTTAAAACACATCATTTGGGCCCAAAACTTAAGAAATCTCTTGTAAACTTGTAAAACATCATGAATTCAAAGCCATTTCGCAAAATCAAAGACCAAAGGTAAGCTAATTGAACCAAATCAACTTAGAGTTTAAAGAATGTAACATGTATGCATTAATATGAACTTAACATTTTCAAAACATGGTCAATTAAGGCCAATTGGTAGGAAATGTGATGAATTCTTAAAATCAAACTAGACTTGATACGTGCATAAGAGAATCCTTTCGAAAACATCAAAAGTCCATGAAATGCACATGCATATATGAAATGTTCATCTTTTCTACATTATTAGCTCAATTCTCGCATATTTCAACTTAATCCTCTAGAATTCATGTCCTAGATATCATAAGTATATTGTCTAAGTGTTGAATCCTTACCTCAACTTCTCAATTAAGCTCTAGATGATGAATTCACTAAACTTCCAAGCCAAATCCTTGAATTCCCAAGCTAACTCTTTCCAAATTCTAGCAATTCCCTTGATTGATCTCAATTCTCTCTTCCTCTCTCTCTCACACATTTTTTAGGCTCAAAAAGCTTGAAATGAGAGTGTGTAAAATGATCTAAGGCTTAACATTAGCCTTATATAGGCTCCACTAATTAATTTAGCTTAGTCTAACCAATTTATAATTAATTAATCTAATTATTTGATTCCAAATCAAATTTCAATTAAATCTACCACAAAATTCTAAAAATTTCAAATAACACATAAATCAAGTCAATTTCGTGATCGGATGCCGATAAGGCCTTTAATTCACAGACATAATAGAAACACAACACATATTTCTACGACAGACAGATACAAATGCAAATAACATATAATTCATGCAATTAACGCATGATTTCCTCTTAATAATTTATTAGGCATCCTTAATCATGGTTTAACAGTTAATCACAGGTCGGAGTTGTTACAAAAGGCCTCAATTGTATGGGTTTTTAGATAACTATCTTTTGCATAGTCGGACTTAAGTCATGGAATTTGTAGCCTTTGGACATTTATTTTATTTTTATTTTCTTTTACTTTTATATTGTCACACATATCATGGATTCATCCTTTTAGAAGAGTTGAATATATATTACATGTGAATACTTTTGTATACATCTCTCATTAATGAAATGCTAATTGTGAGAATTGATTAATCAAATTAAGATTGTTTACTGGATGGATGAATCCAGCCTTTTATACCAATTATTTGAGGGCGTTACAACTTTGTATCAGTGCTACCAGGTTCGAATACTTGGAGCTTACAGGAAGTGATTTTATCACAATGGGTTCATTTCGCCAATTAGGGGATGTGCCATGTTTTAACTGTTACATAATAACATGTTATTGTGACTAGATGGGTATGAGATTGAACTTTTAGGATGTTGTTTACTTCCATTAAATTCCTTGAAGTCTTATTAGAAGGGCATCTGATTAATATTCATTCTAATAGAAACTCTTGGTATTTCGTGGGGAAAACCATTATCTTGAATGACTAATCCGTATGTGTTTATGTGAATTACGTGTTTACGTGGAATGAAAACAAAGTGTTTATTTGAGTTGAAAACTTGTTAATTATTGTAATGAGATATTAGAGGTTCAGTTGCGAACACATACGTAATAATAAGGTAAATTGTTCGTTATTGTTCTTAAATTAGGATATAAGGACGAGGTCCAGTGCACAATGGTAGAGGCGATAGGCAGACAGGCCTCGCTGAAGTGTTCGTGCAGTTCCGGTTCACCAAATTCTGGTGCAAGAAGTGGGGTTCGATCAAGCTAATATGGCCGACCAAGCGGCCCAAGCAAACGTGGCCGGAGCAAGGGGATCAAGCCGTTATGCGTCTCTTAGCTAGAGAGATGGTGGGGCTTTGAGGAAGTCTATGAATATCTTGAGAGTGGTGAACTAAGCCCGAGAGCATGCCGTATAGACAAGGGTAGTTTTTCTTACCTGAGAGTTTCTGTGGGCCAAACCGAATGAGTTCCACAGTGGCCCAGAGCCCAAGAAAGCGAATGAGTGGCACGAACAGACCATGAAGACATTTGAGATGCTTCACATTGATAATAGCGAGCTTATAGTGACTTTAGCGAGTTACTACTTAAAGGTTGATGCTGGCTAATAGTGGAAATACGACAAATGCAGGGTTGGGCCGATGTGGGAAGCGTTTGTTATAGCTTTCCAAGACAAGTACCTACCTCCCACTACTAGGGAGAGATTGAGGCAGGAGTTTCTAAACCTCAAACAACTGAACATGACGATGGCCAAATTTGAAACGGCCTTTACTAGTTTGTCTCGATTTGCACCGGAGTTGGTGGCGACGGAGGAATGCCGTTGCATTAAATTTGAGAAGAGACTTAGAACCAAATTTTTTTTAAAGGTTATTGGGAATATGATCCAGAACTACGATAGACTTGTGGAGGTGGCATCACATATAGAGATTACAGTGCAGGTTGAGGAAGAGAGGACATGAGTCATAGAGGGATATTAGGCCCAGTAAGAAGCACAGGGGCTCCGCTTCATCTCAGTTCTAGTCATAGTAGACCAGATCTACTTTTTTGTTGCCTAGTGTTGGCACGAGGAAGAATGCTTAGGATAGGTTCACCAATTTCAAATGTGGCCAGTTGGGTTACAAGGCCAATGCTTGTCCACAAAAGGGAGGAGAACAGCAGATGCCACCACCACCACCGTCTAACTAATCCCAGAATAAGGAACAAGGACCTACTTATTTTCAGTGTGGTTAATCAGGGCACATGAGGAGAGCATACCCACAGTTGGGAGGCGTATCTAGCCTATCAGGGTCAAAGCAAACATAGAGCCACCAACAAGTTCATCTAGTTCAGACCTCATGAGCTATCTAGAAAGCCACTTCAGCTCAGTCAGTATTGTAAGCCTATGCTCTGAGCGATGAGCAGGTAGATCAAAGGCCACATAGGTGCGTGTATGCTGTTACAACGCCAGATTAGTTGCTAGGATCCTCTATTGTGAGAGATAATTTTGTTGTGTTCAATTCTATAGCTAAAGTGCTGATTAATACAGGTGCATCACATTCATTTATATTTACTGCTTTCACTTTTGCTTTGGGGTTAAAGATTGATCAACTAGAGTCTCCATCATGGGTTGAGTCACCGGTTGGGAGTAGAGTGGCATTGGGACGAATATGCCGCTCTCGCGAGATTAAGGTCGTGGATCACCAACTCTCTTGCGATTTCATTATCTTAGACATGCACACTTTTAACGTTATATTAGATATGGATTGGCTGTCATATTTCCAAGCCACGATAGATTGCCAACGCCACCAAGTGTCTGTATGCACACCTACCGGGGATTGTTTTTATTTTCTTCGTGATTGGGGTGATAGTTTAATTCCACCGTTGTATGACCTTAAGGGTCGGCGAGGGCTTAGCTTTATTTTTACCATTTCCTTGGCCAAAGAGGGTAATATGGTTCGAGATGACCTGTCGAGGGTAGTTTGTGAATACCTAGATGTTTTTCCCGAAGATCTTACCAGATTGCCACCCCACCGAAAAATTGAATTCTCCATTGACCTAGTGCCCAGTACGGCACCAATTTCCATGGCACCATACAGATTTACACCCACCGAGTTGCACTAGTTGAAGATCCAACTCCAAGAACTTTTAGATAAGGGCTTTATTTGCCCCAGTACATCACCTTAGGGAGCACCGGTTCTCTTTGCGAAGAAGAATGATGGATCATTACGGTTGTGTATTGATTACCACAAGTTGAATCGAGTTACCATTACGAACAAGTATTATCTACCCAGAATAGATGACTTATTTGACCAACTTAAAAGGTCCCGTTGCTTTTCAAAAATAGACTTGAGATCGGGATACCATCAGTGGAGGGTTAAGGAAGAGGACATCCAGAAAATGGCTTTTCGTACGCATTATGGCCATTATGAGTTACTAATTATGCCATTCGGGTAAATCAATGCACCAACTTCATTTATAGACTTGATGAATCGAGTCTTTCAGGAGTTCTTAGATCGATTCGTAGTCATTCTTATGGAGGAGATTTTGATATATTCACCATTTGAGGAGGAACACGAGAAACACTTGCGGGTAATACTTGAATTGTTTAGATTGCACAAATTATATGCCAAGTTTGAGAAGTGTGAATTTTGGCTTTCAGAGGTGAAATTTTTTGGCCATGCGATGTTGGAGAAAGGAGTGACTGTTGATTCCTCTAAGGTAAATGTCGTGCAAGCTTGGGAACGACCTAAAAAATCTTTTTGAGATTCGGAGTTTCTTGGGGTTAGCTAGGTATTACCGCCGTTTTGTAAAGGACTTCTCTAGACTAGCCACACCATTGCCCAAGTTGACTAGAAAGGGTGTCAAGATTGTATGGAATGAGACTTGTGAGAAATCATTTCAAGAACTGAAGACTAGGTTGACCATCGCACTAGTTTTGATAATTTCAGAATGGGACTTGGGTTATACTTAGTATTGTGATACGTCCCAGGATGGGCTGGGTTATGTATTGATGCAAAATGGAAAGGTTGTAGCTTATGGCTCACGTCAATTAAAAACCCACGAGAAAAACTATCCCACTAATGACTTAAAGCTGGCAGTGATAATTTTTGCCCTGAAAACTTGGAAACATTATTTGTACGGTGAGAAGTTTGATGTTTATTCTGACTACAAAAGCCTAAAATACCTATTCTCCCATAAAGATTTGAATGTGCCAACGTAGGTGGATGTAGTTTATAGAAGTCTATGATTTTGAGTTACACTATCATTCGGGGAAGGCCAATGTTGTGGTTGATGCCCTTAGTCGAAGGTCCGTAAGTATTGTGGCAAGTGTGTCCATTTGGGAATGGGTTATGTTGAGTGATATCAACGAGTCTAGCAACGGTGCTACCTTTTTTACTTTGATTGCACAACCCACCATGATTAGCAAATTCATAAAAGCACAACAGGGTAACCTTGAAGTGAAGACAATTTGTCAAAGGATCTCCAATTGGAAGGAAGAGAAGGGTTTGAGCATCCACTCAGATATGAGTGTAAGGTATTTAGACTGTTTGTTTGTGCCAGAATGTTGTAGAGAGGAGGTACTTTGGGAGTTTCATCATTTACGCCTTGCAATACATCTGAGAGGCACAAAAATGTACCATGACCTTAGTCGCCAGTTTTGATGGAGGTGAGCAGGATGTTGCTTCTTTTGTTTCGAAATGCCTTGAAGATCGAGCACCAAAAACTAGCAGGTTTGTTATAACCTTACCTATAGCCGAGTGGAAATGGGAGCATGACACCATGGATTTCATGGTTGGACTTCTGAGAACACAATAGGGTAAGGATGATGTCTGGGTGGTTGTTGATAGGTTGACTAAGTCTACACACTTCATTCTTATCCGCATAGGCGACTTAGTTGATTATTTGGCAGAGTTGTACATTATAGAGACAGTTTGACTTCATGGGGTCCCAGTGACCATTGTTTCAGATAGAGACCATTATTTTAGATAGAGACCCTCGTTTCACTGTCCAATTGTGGTAAAGCCTTCAAGAGGAGTTGGGAACCAATTTAACTTTTAGCACTGCCTACCATCCTCAGACCGATGGACAATCTGAGCGTACTATTCAGATTTTAGAGGATATGCTTAGAGCTTGTGTCGTAAATTTCAAAGGGTCTTGGGAGAGACATTTACCATTGATTAAGTTTGACTACAATAATAGTTATCAGGTGAATGTTGGGATGACACTATTTAAGGCCCTGTATGGCCAACCTTGTAGATCACCGGGCCGTTAGGCTGAGGTAGGCGATGCACTGATGTTGGGCTTATAGCTAGTCCAAGACATGACCGAGAAAATTGTTCTTTGCTGAAAGAGATTGCTTACAGCTCAAAGCCGACAGATGAATTATGCCAACAAGAGGATACGACCTTTATCCTTTGAGATTGGTGACCATATGTTTCTTAAAATCTCATTAAGAAGGGGTTTGATAAGGTTTAGAAAGAGTGGGAAGCTATATCCAAGGTTTATTGGACCTTTTGAGATCTTAGAACAGATTGGAGAGATGGCACACCGTTTGGCCTTATCAACATAACTTTCCGGGATTCATGATGTGTTTCATGTTTCAATGCATAGGAAATATGAACCCAACTCTTCACACATGCTTGACTAGTTTAGCTTAGAGGTAAATGAGGATGCCTCATACGAAGCGTGACCGGTTCAAAATTTTAGATGCCCGAGACCAAGTGTTGAGGGACAAGACCATACCCTTGGTGAAGGTGTTGTGAAGGCACCATGAAGTTGAGGAGACAACTTGGGAATGAGAGGCGGAAGTTCGCTCTAAATACCTAGATTTGTTTAGTAGTATTTACCTAATTTGAGAAGTATGATATCTTTTGATGTTGATTTGAGAAAATGGGGCAAAGTTATGCAAATTACTTGTTATGGAAATTGTTGTGATTTTAAACATGAAGATTGCCTTGAATCATCAAAAATTTTGATTTGACTTCATGATTATGAATATTGTATCGGTTGTTATGAGGCCACGTTTTTTACCCGATTGATAAATGATGATCATTTCGGGATATTATTGATGTTGTGATCTTAGAGTTAAAAAAATTAAAATTGTTGTTATTGTGGGTGTTGTGAAAGTTTCGGTCTTATTATTGTCATTTGGAAGTTAGTTCTGTGATTGGAAGTGGTTATGGTTGTTAGACTTGAGCATTGTTTCTTGTTGTGAGTAATGGCTTAATTTCGGAAACAAAATTTCCTAAGGTGGGGAGGTTGTGTTGTCATGACCTGAACCCACCCCTAGAGGTTTGGATCATAACCAGCCAGTAATCATGAGATTACTTATGGCCTCAGATGGAAGAATTAAGCCTCCAGATTTGGAGGATTAAACTCAAGATTTTGCTACAGATTGGGAGAATTAAGCCTCTAGGTGAGTAATTTATGGACCCTAGTTGTAATCTTGTGAATCCAAGGTTGGTTGATGACCAAGAGTAAGGATTGGAATGAAATTGAGTTGATCATGTTGAATTGAAGGTTAATGTATGCTTGCATGTATGTAATTGCTTGGGATTTGCATGTTTGAGTTTGAAATACATGATCCATGTAAGTTTCTAGTTGAAGCTCATGTTTGTAATCACCATTGGCACCATGTAAGTTGAAATGAGGGTAATATATCACATGCATGTACAATTTATAAGAGTAGGAGCTTTGAATGCATGAATTTGATGAGTTGGTGATGAGTTTGGGTTAATTTGGGACATGCAAGTGTTTGATTCATGAAATTAAGCTTCATAATGATATAATTTGGTGTTTGTATCATGTTAGCAAAAGTATATTTGAAGTTTGAGCTATTATATGCATGAAATGTTGATTGGAAGGTCGAATTGAGCTCAAAGAACAATTCTGGGTTTTCCAGAATTTTGATGTCCGCTCGAGCGGGGAAATCGCCGCTCGAGCGTGAAATACGTGCTCCCATAACTTTTTGCAGACATGGTATCCGCTCGAGCGTGGAGCCATGTAGAAAGGCCTTCCGCTCGAGCGCCAGAGTGCACGATCGAGCGTAAATTCGACATAACCAGTACTTTTGCAGGCCTCAAGGGTCCGCTCAAGCGGGGAAGTCCACGTTCGAACGAGGACCCTGTTTTCTGAAATTTTGAAAAGGCATTCTGTGTTTCGTTTTCTGTTCCCCTTCACTTCTAAGTACTCTTAGGCATGCATTGAGCATTGTAATTGAGTTAAAGAGATAAGAATGAAGCCTAAAGAGGAAAATGTGAATTTAGAACGGATTGAATTGTTTGTGACTCTTTTGTGTTCATGGAATGTGTAGGGTCGAGCTCCAGGGCAAACCAACCAACCGATCACTGTGAGTAATATCTTAACAAAGGTATCTGAAATA
Organism: Camellia granthamiana; assembly: GCA_036172215.1. Taxonomy (NCBI): domain Eukaryota; kingdom Viridiplantae; phylum Streptophyta; class Magnoliopsida; order Ericales; family Theaceae; genus Camellia; species Camellia granthamiana. The sequence continues at coordinate 59,802,087 of CM069913.1, read as the reverse complement.
TGTTGTTGTCCAAATTACTTACTTCTATGTAAGATCTATAAGTTCGTTGATTCGATTGGTGGACAATGTTGCTATGCCAAATGAATGGGCCAGAGGCCAGTCTGATCTGAATGATAGAGTGAATGGGCCAGAGGCCGTTTTGACAAGAATGACTGAATGGGCCGGAGGCCGTTTTGACATGAATAAATGGGCCAGAGGCCGTTTTGACACGAATGAATGAATGGGCCAGAGGCCAGTTTGATACGAATAAATGAACGGGCCAAAGGCCAGTTTGACATAAATGAAAATATGAATTGGGCCCAAGGCCGTTTGAAGCATATTGTTCCACATACCGTCTGTATAACTCCTTTCTTGATATTATTCACTGGCTTTCGCTCACGCTCATTCATGTGTTTGTAGGTGAGCCAAGAGAAGTCCAAACCCAGCCCCAGTGAAGTCTGTGAGGAACAACAAAGGTTTTGAAGAGTCAGCCCTTGCGTCTCACGCACGAGACCCGTCTTCGCCTTTTTGTTATTTCGTTTTATTTTGTTATGTAGGCGAAGTCTTGGAATGTGTTGTATATAGTTTTCTTGGGTTGACTTAGACTTATATGATCTTGTATGTACAGAACCTTATGTAGTACATATTTTGTTGTGAGTTATTAATATGCATATGTATGGTTTGTCATGATATGCCATGTAAGCACAGTTCTATGGACAAAGTTTTTGAATTGCTTCCGTTTGGCCCCCATTAACTCTGTTAAAATAAATTTGGTTTGGTTTGAGGCCGTAGGTAATCTCATGATAACTGGCCGGTTATGTCCTTAACCCACGGGGGCGAGTTCGGGTCGTGACAGAGTGGTATCAGAGCACGAGTTAATAACTCATACTTTTCCAAAAAGAGCAGTAAGCGTCTAGAAAAGATCTAGGATGCATTCATGTGATAAGTATGAATTTGGAAGCATCAAGAATATGCCTAACTGTTTTGATATGAACGATTATGTACTATAAGTTTGTGAATTGCTTGCATTGCAATTGTTTGAATATGTGTGCTTTCTAGTATATGCATACTTGTGTATCTTTTGTATAAAGTATAATGTAAGTTTAATCAGATGGTGAGAACAAGAGGTGATGAGATAGAGGAATCCTCTACTGCCAGAATAGACAGAATGGAAAGACTGATACAGGAAATGGCAGAAACTTTGAGACAGCAACAGGAGTGGCAACAACAGTGGTAGCAACCACACCCTCCACCTCCACCTCCAGCACCACATGTGCCAGATAATCAGAATGATGATCGGATAATAGCTCTCACCAAAAAATTCAAGAAAATGAAACCACCACAGTTCCTTAGTGGATTAGACCCGTTAAAAGCCGAAACATGGGTTCTCGGCATTGAGAAACTATTTGAAGTGTTCCCTTGCTCGGAGACACAGAAGGTGTTTCTAGCCACTTTTATGCTAGAAGACAAGGCAAGAAGATGGTGGATGTTAATGCGTGAGAATCATAAGGACGTTGACTGGGTGAAATTTCTAGAAATTTTCTATGACAAGTACTTCCCGCAGTGCGTTCGGGACAAGAAAGTAGCAAAGTTCATGGAACTTAGGCAAGACAGTATGACTGTAGCTGAGTATGAGGCCAAATTCACTAAATTGGCCAGGTTTGCACCACACGTGATTGATACGGACTATAAGAAGGCGAGGCATTTTGAAGGTGGGCTTCGAAGCAACATTTTAGAAAGAGTGAATGTTTTGAAGCTAGAAACCTACATTGGGGTGCTAGACAGGGCCATCATATCAGAGGCTAACATAGCTAGATAGGCTAAGCCAACGACAGAATGGAAAGGCAACAAAAGGCAAGGCTTTTTTTCAAAGAAGAAATTTCTGAAAAAGCAAAACACAGGCTCCTCAAATACTTTGAATTCTTCCCGAGACACAGCTCACATGTGCAATATTTGTAGCAAAAGGCACCGTGTAGTTTGTTACCGTGCATCAAGAGCCTGTTTCAAATGTGGGAAACAAGGGCATATGGCCCGAGATTGTAATCAGAATGGTGGAAAGATAGCTGCTAGTTCCACTGCATCGATCCCAAAGCCGGGAAATACTTTGAGATCTGCTACCACCGGGGATACTGTGAGACAGGGGAGAGTTTTTGCGCTTGTTCCGGGTGATACACGGAATGCCAATGCAGTTGTCTCAGGTACTATTTCTATATGTAATCAGAATGCTTTTGTGTTAATTGACTCCGGATCTACACACTCTTTTGTGACATGTGCATTTGCATCTAGACTTAATAGACCTCTAGAATTACTTCCATATCTGCTATGTGTGTCTGCTCCATCTGGGGAATCTGTATTGTGTGAATCCATATACCGGTTTTGTGACATGCGTATTGAGGATGCTATCCAATATGTAGATTTGTTGCCCTTGAACTTTAGGCATTTTGATGTAATTTTGGGCATGGATTGGTTGACCAAATATTGTGCCACCATTGATTGTGTGACAAAACGGGTTGTGTTTAAACCACCAGAACATAAGGAAATTGTGTTTGTGGGTAATGGGGTAGTGCCTCCACCTTATTTGATATCTGCAATGAAAGCATGTAAACTGATTAGGAAAGGGTGCTAGGGTTATTTGTGCTATGTGTTGTTTGAACAATCTGTAAATGTTGAATTGAACAGCATCCCTATTGTTAGAGAATTTCCAGATGCGTTTCCAAATGAATTACCAGGGGAATTGGTAGACCGGGAGATAGAGTTCACTATTGAAACCGTGCCAGGCACCCAACCTATTTCCAAGACTCCCTACAGAATGGCTACTGCCGAAATGAAAGAATTGAAAGAACAGTTGCAAGACCTGCTTGACAAGGGTTATTCGACCTAGCACTTCGCCTTGGGGTACAACAGTATTGTTTGTGAAAAAGAAGGACGGAACTTTGCGTTTGTGCATCGATTATCAAGAATTGAACAAGGTAACAATAAAGAACAAATATCCCCTGCCCCATATTGATGACTTATTTGACCAGTTGCAGGGATCACGGGTGTTTTCTAAGATTGATTTGAGATCCGGGTATCATCAGCTGAAAGTTAAGGCAGAGGATGTTGAGAAAACCGCATTCAGAACGAGGTATGGACATTTTGAGTTTCTTGTTCTGCCATTTGGAGTGACTAATGTTCCTGCAGCATTTATGGACTTAATGAACTGAATTTTTAAAACCTACCTTGACGAATTCGTTGTGGTTTTTATCGATGACATTTTGATATATTCTAAAGATAGACTTGAACATGAACATCATTTGAGAACTGTCTTACAAATACTTCGGGAAAGAAATTATTTGCTAAACTAAAGAAATGTGAGTTTTGGTTGGATGAAGTTGTTTTCTTAAGGCATGTGATCAACAAGAAAGGAATTTCAGTGAACCCACAGAAAATAGAGGCAATTGTGAGTTGGCCTACACCGACCAATGTGACAGAAGTCTGTAGTTTCATGGGCTTAGCTGGGTACTACAGGAGGTTTGTGAAGAACTTTTCGAAATTAGCTGTGCCTCTTACCCAATTGACACGTAAAGGGCAACCGTTTGAATGGAACGAAGAAAGAGAATCTGCCTTCTATGAACTGAAAACAAGATTGACCACTGCACCAATTTTGACACTACCTTCAGGTACGGAAAATTTTGTAATTTTCAGTGATGCGTCTTATAAAGGTTTGGGTTGTGTGTTAATGCAGAACGGAAAAGTTATTGCTTACGCCTCTCGATAGTTGAGTCCACACAAGAAGAATTATCCAACGCATGACCTAGAATTGGCCGCAGTTGTTTTTGCTTTGAAAATCTGGCGGCATTTTCTGTATGGAGCAAAGTGTGAAGTCTACACGGATCACAAAAGTTTGAAATACTTTTTCACACAGAAAGAGTTGAATATGCGACAGAGGAGATAGCTGGAACTGATAAAAGACTATGATCTTGAGATTCAGTATCACCCCAGGAAAGCTAATACAGTTGCTGATGCCTTGAGTAGAAAGTCAACGGGGAGTATAGCATGTTTGCTTACTGAACAGAAAGAGATCTTGCAAGATTTTGAGAAGTCTAAAATTGAAGTGGTAATATGTGAACAGGGCGGATTGATAGCCGCTATTACAGTCGAGCCGGCAATCATTGAGGAAATTAAATAGAAACAAAAAGATGATGAATTCCTCAAGAAGGTAGTTGATGAATTTGAGACAAGTCCAAAAGCAGAGTTTAGTATTGAAAATGAAGTGTTGAGGTTTCGAAGCCGAATATGCGTCTTGGATATTCCAGAACTAAAGAGAAGGATTTTAGATGAAGCCCACAAATCAGCGTTTGCTATGCATCCAGGTAACAATAAAATGTATCGGGATTTGAAACAAACCTATTGGTGGCCTAAAATGAAGAAAGAGATTGCAGAGTATGTGTCTAAGTGTCTTCAATGTCAGCAAGTTAAGGCTGAACATCAAAAACCAGGCGGTCTACTTCAACCTCTCCCTATTCCTGAATGGAAGTGGGAGCATGTAACTATGGATTTTATTATTGGCCTACCTCGGACTTCTCGAGGTATGGATTCTATTTGGGTTGTAGTTGATAGATTGACTAAATCTGCACATTTTCTACCAGTTAGAACTACATTTAATGCTTATAGATTGGCTACTATTTATGTTGATGAAATCGTCCGTTTACACGGAGTTCCGGTATCTATTGTGTCGGATAGAGATCTGAAATTTGTATCTAGATTGTGGAAGAGTTTGTAGGAAGCTATGGGGACGGAACTAAGGTTCAGTACTGTATTCCACCCACAGACAGATGGGCAATCAGAACGAACAATACGGACTTTGGAAGATATGCTTCGGATGTGTGCTTTGAATTTTCAGGGGAGTTGGGAAGACTATTTGCCACTTGCGGAATTTGCTTATAATAATAGCTTCCACTCCAGCATTGGTATGGCACCATACGAGGCTTTGTATGGTAGAAGGTGTAGATCACCAAATTGTTGGACAGAGGTCGGGGATAGAGCTTTACTTGGGCTGAAATTGTGCAAGACACTTCTGAGAACATCAAAACTATTTGGCAAAGGCTCAAAACAGCTCAGGACCAACAAAAGAACTATGCAGACGTTCGAAGAAGACCTCTCGAGTATGAGGTCGGTGACCACGTGTTTATCCGTGTGTCCCTAATGAAAGACCAAGTCAGATTTGGAAAGAATGGCAAGTTGTCGCCCCGTTACATTGGGCCGTTTCAGATTCTAGAAAGGCTTGGTCCAGTTGCTTATAGAGTTGCTTTGCCACCAGGATTCGAACAAATCCATAATGTGTTTCACGTGTCGATGTTGAGAGGTTACCTCCGAGACCCATTTCATGTCATTGATTATCACCGGGTAGCTATTGATGAAAATATGGAATACGCCGAATGGCCGGAACAAATTGTTGATCGGCAAGTGAAACAATTGAGAAGCAAGTCCATCCCAATGGTGAAAGTGAAATGGAAAGAACATTATGGGACGGATGCTATGTGGGAAAAAGAGGAGGAAATGCGACTACGCTATCCACATTTGTTTCCCGACGAAGGTAAAATAAGTTTGGAGGACCAAACTTCCTAAAGGGGGGAAGACTGTGATATCCCTATTCCGTAATATGTTAATTGGTCCTTAATAAGAGTATAACTATGTGTTTAATATGATTTTGTGCGCCATTATGTGAAAATATGTGGTTTTGAATTTCCATCTGTTCACTGTAGGAATATCTATTTGATTATTTGCTTTGGAAATTAAATTGAAGGCCCTATCGGCCACAGAAACCGAAATTGACTACGCCATTGCGATAGTCATAATTTTTAGAGCCTGCAGTGAAATTTAATGGAAAATTGAATCGGATCAGATTAAATTGATTAAATTAGTAAATTGGTGCTCAATTATTTTAATATTCAGAATTTTGATTAAAAGAGCTTTTAGTGGGCCACTTTCACTCAAATTCCCTCTTTAGTTTATTTTGGCTGATTTTTGACTCTAAGAGTAGAGAGAGGGTTGGCTAGGGAGGGTAAGAGAAGAAGAATTGTGTTTGGCTCAAGTTTGTGAAGAATTGGAGGATTAAACTCCAGATTTTGCTACAGATTGGGAGAATTAAGCCTCTAGGTGAGTAATTTATGGACCCTAGTTGTAATCTTGTGAATCCAAGGTTGGTTGATGACCAAGAGTAAGGATTGGAATGAAATTGAGTTGATCATGTTGAATTGAAGGTTAATGTATGCTTGCATGTATGTAATTGCTTGGGATTTGCATGTTTGAGTTTGAAATACATGATCCATGTAAGTTTCTAGTTGAAGCTCATGTTTATAATCACCATTTGCACCATGTAAGTTGAAATGAGGGTAATATATCACATGCATGTACAATTTATAAGAGTAGGAGCTTTGAATGCATGAATTTGATGAGTTAGTGATGAGTTTGGGTTAATTTGGGACATGTAAGTGTTTGATTCATGAAATTGAGCTTCATAATGATATAATTTGGTGTTTGTATCATGTTAGCACAAGTATATTTGAAGTTTGAGCTATTATATGCATGAAATGTTGATTGGAAGGTCGAATTGAGCTCAAAGAACAATTCTGGGTTTTCCAGAATTTTGATGTCCGCTCGAGTGGGGAAACCGCCGCTCGAGCATGAAATACGTGCTCCCAGAACTTTTTGCAGACATGGTATCCGCTCGAGCGGGGTAGTTCACGCTCGAGCGGGGAGCCATGTAGAGAGGCCTTCCGTTCGAGCGCCAGAGTGCACGATCGAGCGTAAATTCGACATAACCAGTACTTTTGCAGGTCTCAAGGGTCCGTTTGAGCGGGGAAGTCCACGCTTGAGCGGGGACTCTGTTTTCTGAAATTTTGAAAAGGCATTCTGTGTTTCGTTTTCTGTTGCCCTTCACTTCTAAGTACTCTTAGGCATGCATTGAGCATTGTAATTGAGTTAAAGAGATAAGAATGAAGCCTAAAAAGGAAAATGTGAATTTAGAACGGATTGAATTATTTGTGACCCTTTTGTGTTCATGGAATGTGTAGGGTCGAGCTCCAAGGCAAACCAACCAACCGATCACAGTGAGTAATATCTTAACAAAGATATCCGAAATATGTTGTTGTCCAAATTACTTACTTCTATGTAAGATCTATAAGTTCGTTGATTCGATTAGTGGATAATGTTGCTATGCCAAATGAATGGGCCAGAGGCTAGTCTGATCTGAATGATAGAGTGAATGGGCCAGAGGCCGTTTTGACAAGAATGACTGAATGAGCCAGAGGCCGTTTTGACATGAATGAATGGGCCAGAGGCCGTTTTGACATGAATGAATGGGTCAAAGGCCGTTTTGACACGAATGAATAAATGGGCCAGAGGTCGTTTCGACATGAATACATGAATGGGCCAAAGGCCAGTTTGATACGAATAAATGAACAGGCCAAAGGCCAGTTTGACATAAATGAAAATATGAATTGGGCCCAAGGCCGTTTGAAGCATATTGTTCCACATACCGTCTGTATAACTCCTTTATTGATATTATTCACTAGGCTTTCGCTCACGCTCATTCATGTGTTTGTAGGTGAGCCAAGAGAAGTCCAAATCCAGCCCCAGTGAAGTCTGTGAGGAACAACAAAGGTTTTGAAGAGTCAGCCCTTGCGTCTCATGCACGAGACCCGTCTTCGCCTTTTTGTTATTTCGTTTTATTTTGTCATGTGGGCGAAGTCTTGGAATGTGTTGTATATAGTTTTCTTGGGTTGACTTAGACTTATATGATCTTGTATGTACAGAACCTTATGTAGTACATATTTTGTTGTGAGTTATTAATATGCATATGTATGGTTTGTCATGATGTGCCATGTAAGCACAGCTCTATGGACAAAGTTTTTGAATTGCTTCCGTTTGGCCCCCATTAACTCTGTTAAAATAAATTTGGTTTGGTTTGAGGCCGTAGGTAATCTCATGATTACTGGCCGATTATGTCCTTAACCCACGGGGGCGGGTTCGGGTCGTGACATTATAAGTTTATAACCCACATCCAAAATACATTCGTACATACATACATTCATGCTTGCATATACAAATACTTATGTGTAGGAGTACAATTCATCAACTTACAAAAACTCAAACTCTTATAAGCAAAACATGGTCTAACATGACCAACAGAAAAAAAGAAAGATAAAAGCCTCATCCAAGAGGCACTCCTCAACTGACATCACGAAACTTCGGTAATCTTCTTCACTATCACTACGGATGGACATCCTGTTGCTCACCTACATATATGTATATATATATATAAAGGAGTGAGCTAAAACCCAGTGAATAACATCAAAGTAAAGGGTTTCATGAATGAGTTCCAATACTAAAACATAATCATTCTTATATCAAATTCATTACATAATAGAATGACCTCTAGTCCAATACATGGCAGGACGACCTTTGGTCCTATACTTAATAGAATGACCTCTGGTCCAACTTATAACAGATACGACAGATGTGTAGAACGTAGCTTATCAGAACGACCTTGGGTCCAATTGATTACAACTGCATTAGATCAATATAATTACCATTTGGTCTAACACCTTATCAGATGTGCAGAACGACCTTGGGTCCATCATACACATTTATACTTCCAAATAGCATTTCATTCAAAAGGATGGAAAACTCATTCCTATTCAAGAAATCACAAATTCAGAAAAAATATATCACAATAGAACATTCAGAAAATAGATTATACTAAAATATCTTTACTAAAATATTACTCAATCCCATTAGATTGTTGTCACGTTTCAGTAAATCAACCTACACAACACATAAACATATACACACATTGAATCACATAGCCAAATCAAATTGTTCTTTTCGCATTCAATTCTTTTAAGTCCATTTCTAACTTATTAAATCCTTTATGAAGCTTAATTCATGACTAAGAATACTAGGAAAGAAATGAGAATGAAAATATGTACAGACTGCAACTTTTCAAAATAAGCTGAAATAGGGCAGTTCGCTCGAACACACAATAGGTCACACGAGCGAACTACATGGTCTGCAAAAGTACTGGATGGTTGAATTCTAGGCTTGATGATCGCTCAAGCCATGCAATGAAAACTGAGGTTGCTTGAGCGGTCTACAAAACTCTTCAAAACTACTAGATGCTTGCATTGTGCGCTCGACCGAAGACTTCATCGCTCGAGCAATGAGGTCGAATTCTGGGTTTTCAAAACAAAATTTTGAGCTTCAAAACATGAGTCCAAAGTGTAAAACCTAGCCTGACACACGCAATAAACCATGAATACACTTCAAAAACATGAATATAAGACTAACTTCAAACCTTTAGCTCAAAACTCCATGAATTTATCGATGTTAAAGCTTGAAACTTCATGCATGTAGTAATTATTTTCAAATTCTTCTTCCACAACTCTCAAAACATGAAATTGAACTTCAGAACTCTATGAATAATGGATACATGTATGATTAAATTTAAAATCCAACAAGGATGACGAAATTCAAGTTCAACATGATGAATCAGTTCATAATTATGTATGCATGTATGCCTAGCTCCATTCTCATCATCTTTTAGCTCATTTCTTGTGTTTAATCTCAACTCTCTATGAATTCATTAACTAAATGGAGTAATGACATGAATTAAGGATCAACGCTTACTTAAAGTCTTGAATTTGTTGAGTACTTGCAAAATTCATGGTCTTCTTCTTCCAATCCTTCAATTCTGTAGCCAAAACTCCAAATTCTCTGGCTCTCTCTCTCTAAAAGTTGAACTCTCACTCTCACTCTAAATAGCTCTCCAACAAAATGATGAAAGAACTCATCTCCTCCTTTTCTTATCATATATATACATTAGATTAGTTTGAAATACTAATTAGAGATTAAACACTAATTAAGGCTTAAGGCTAATTGATTAAAACTTAATTTTATTAAACTGAATTAATTTTTAATTAAACAATCAATTTTGTTTCTGAAGTTATCTAGGCTTTCAATTTCAAATTCAAAACATAATTCCTAACTGATAATTCACAAATCAGACAGATACTTAAAAATTAAACATAAAGCACATATTTAAAATTCAAATCTCACACAAATTAAATAAATGTAATTATGTTACATGGTGGGGTTATCACATGTGATGTCCCAAGTTCTTTTTAAAAACAAATTAAGTGTTTCAATCTAGAATTTCCACTTCTTTTGGTCATCCTTGCTACTTTGGAACTTTATGAGTCTTATATTGTTGTATGTTCTTTCTTTGGAGTTATTTGAGTACATCCTAGTGTGTTCTGAGGTGTTGTTTTGTATTTGTGCTTGTCAAAGTGAATCCAAGATTAATAGGAGTGCATTAAGGTAGCTATTGTCTCTATTCTGAGTTAGAACAACTCAAGCGGTATTTTCATCGCTTGAGCAGTGACATTGTCCTTCCAGTATCTTGTTATGCAATCTGAATTATTGGGAGCGTGTATTCTTCGCTTGAGCAAAAGTTTCATCGCTCGAGCAATCTTTTGTAGGGAGAAGTGAATTTTTTGGAGTTGATATTCTTCAATCAAGTGCAAGATTATTTGCTCAAGCATTCCAAAATTTGAATTCACCGCTTTAGCAAAATTGTTCTCTTGAGCGGTCTGTTTGTAGTCTGCTTCAAAAAATGTGTCCAATCACTTAAGAGTTAAGTCCTTTACACACTTCTCCTTCACTTTTCACTTCACACACACACACACACACACACACTCTCTCTCTCTCTCTCTACATATTATTTTCTCTATTTTCTTTCATCTCTCTCTAGAAACCCTTCACCTACCTTATTTATTTCCTTGATCTTTCCAAATCCATTGGGTTTTTAACCCTAGTAGCTTCATTAATATTGGAGAGCTCATCAAGGGCTACATTGTGTGCGGTGGAGATCGGATTCCGACACCATCTATTTTGAAGTTCATCTCATTTTCTCTTTCCAAGACTTGAGTTAGGGAGTTTCTTTGAGTTATAAATATGGTTTGAGCATGTCTCCTTTGTTTTGCCTAGATTTTGCGAAGAGGTTGGGATTTAAATGTGGGATTTTGGAAATGTTAAAAATAGACTTTTATTGTAATGAAGTTCAAATAAAAATGGTTTTATGGACTTGTGAACCTCTTGAGAGCTTATGGAGGAAAGTGTTTTGGAAATAAAGGAAAAATCCTCTTTTATTCAAACCCTAGACTTGGAAGAAAACATGGGAAATTTCATTTTTGTGAAATAATTATGAAGATGCTGGAAATTTCTTAGAAAGAAGTGATAAAATTTCATTGTCGTTATTTTGATTGAAATATTCATGGGATGGACAAACTTTGTGTTGAGAAATTTATATGATAGCATGATTTTGTATATGCGTGGACTACGAAATGAAAGTGAACATTGATTGTGAATATGAGATGGTATCACATATCCAATGGAAATAGATTTTGTTATGATTTGAGCAAATGTGGAGAATTATAGAATGTTATGATGAAATTTTATATTTACATTTTATTTCATTCATTTTACACAAGTTTTGAATATCATTTGTTGTGGCTATGCCTTGGAATTTGATTTATTATTTTGAGAAAACAATTGGAAATCTTGAAATGTTTTGGGGTAAATATGTTTGGTAAGTCCAGATAGGGGTGTAGATGGTAATGTTTATGTTGACTTGAGCGTTTGGGGTGAAAGATGAAAAACAAGCGCGGAGGAGGTACCACGTGCCTTCTGGTTAGGAACCGGTAAAGTGAAGAAATGGTAATGCTTGTTATGTCTATTTGCAGACACCAGCCTAAGAATTACTTTAGTCGTATTTACCTCATATTTAAAATTTTGGAATTTATCGAGATAATGAATTATCTTAAAAGATCATTGTATATGATTTTCAAAGAAATAAAACTCATGACTTTTGGAGCATGGCATGGCATTCAAGTAAATAAGACTATTTAAACATATATACTTTGTGAAGATATCTCTATTGGGTTTCATGCTCATCCTTAGTGGATTTGTGCAAAAGAGAATGTGGTGATTTCATCAAGTTAAGGCGGGGAACATGTTTTGAGAGCACAAGGCTCTTTTATATTTTATTGTATATTCTGACAAGACAAGGGCTTTAATTGTATAGGTTTTTCGATAACCATTTTTTGTGTAATAGGGCTTAAGCGTTGGAATTTGTAGCCTTTGAACATTTATTTTGTTGTCATTTTCTTTTACTCTTATATTGTCACACATGCTATGGTTTCATCCTTTTGGAATAATTGAATACATATTGCATGTGGACACTTTTGTATACCTCTCTCATGAATGAAATGCTAATTGTGAGAATCGATTAATCAAATTAAGATCGTTTACTGGATGGATGAATCCGGCCTTTTTATACCAATTCTTTGGGGGCGTTACAGTCACCGCTCTCCACGTCTTTGGCAAGATCTATTACTACTGATCTGGAGGTCCAAATCTGACGAGTATTGATTTTGAGTTCTTCGAGTAGTGGTGGTTCATCTTCAAACCTAAAGCCGATTCCGATCAAGAACGAAGTCGATGGTGCGACGGAGTTGACGTCGAAGGACATGAAAGGTATGCTAGGGTTTGCGGATTGTGGTGGCTAGAACGTCGCTATGAGAAGCTGCTATTGTTAGGTGATGGTACTAGGGTTTGTGCCAGAGAGGAATTATTAGCAGGATGTTGAATTCCTTCAACATGATCGAGGATCGACCGAGATAAATCAAGGGTTCGAATCTCAAAACCCATAATTAGGGTTTCAATATAGAAATTAAGAGAGAGAGAGAGAGAGAGAGAGAGAGAGGGGAAATTAGGGTTTTGAGGTTGCAATGTGAGAGAGTGAGTGAGAAACAAAGGCTCCGTTTGGTGGAGCTTTGAAATTATAATTCTATACCCACTTTGAGTGTGGTGTTTGTTTAGAGTTTTTAAATTATAATTCCACACCCACTTTTGAAAAAATTATTTCAGGCCAGTTGACCGAAACAGCATTCGTTTTCTTTTTTTTCTTTCTTTTTTTTTTATTGTAAATAAAAATTATTTTTGAAAATTTTAAAATTTTTATATGAGCGTTGAATAGAATTTTGGGTTGTGTTTAGTTATAAATTGTAAGTTTTTGAATCAAATAACTTTTTTAATTTCAAAAACTCAAAACTCCCTCTAAAACTCTTTTCAAAACTCATAACTAAACAAATTTTTCACACTCAAATCATAATTCCAAAACTCACAAACTCAAAATACAACTCTATTCTCAAATCATATTTAAAAAACCCTACTAAATGCAACTAAAGTGTCCATGTGGACTTAAAAAAGTCTTTAGCACTTGAAATTTTAGACATAAGAAAATTAAAATTGGACTTTTCAACGGAACGCTCTTTAAAGATTAAGATGACATTATTCGGTTAGGAGGCACTCAATCCAAATCCAATTAGACTTGAGGAGTGATTACATTGAGTATATCATCAATAGTTATATCGCGTGTAAACATTTTTTTTTTTTTCCTTTTTTTTTTATATAGGAAATTTACTATTAAGTGGTTATTTCAAAAAAATATTACAGATTAGTAATACAGTTTATAATTTTAATTATTAATATTTATAAAATTTATTATTTATTTAAAATTATCTTTTACAATCTACACAGCACTGGAAATTTTCATTCCTTTAGCATTTTCTTTTGGAGGGCGGTTGTGGCCCCGGTCAGTCCCCGCGGGTCCGCCATTGAATATTGAGTCATTATTGTATTGTGTGTTTTTCTTAACAGCAAAGCAAGGTTATTTTATAAAAACTAGGGCCTTACACGTAGATCTTAATAAATGAATTTATTAATAAATGAATTTATTATTTAATAGATTTTATAAAAAGAATTTATTATAAAAAAGTCACTAATTATAAATTTTAGCGATAATTTATAAAAATTATGATAAAAAAAGTCACTAATTGTCAATTTTTAGCGACGTATGTAAAAAATTATCACAAAAAAATTATTTTTAGATACAATTTTACCAATACTTATTTTCAATAGGACTTTATGAAAATTAAATTTAATTATTAGAACCTATTAATAGTTTACCCTTAAAAAAAAAAAAAAAAACCACGACAATAGATCTTTATACCAAAATTATTCAGCTTGTGAAAGTAAGTCCCCTTATTCATTTGTCATCAAACATTCTTGTATGTTAAGAAATAATGGTATACAAATTAACAAGTTTTACAAATTTTTCGACCTTACATAAGTTCTTATTGTTATTATTTCAGTTGTGTAATTGTAACAAAAAAATTTATAGAATAAATTACAAAAGAAAGATAAAGAATGAGCCTGAGATGTGTAAGGCCCAGATATAACCCCACCCCTTGCCTCTCTTATGTGATATGTAAAAATAAAATAAAAAAATAAAAAATTGCAACTAAATTTTTGCATATTATTTTAAGGATAAATTACACTTACACCCTTAAATTTTGGCTTTGATACAAATACCTCATTGATGTTCTAGAAATTACAATGACCCATTGTCAAAGTTTTTTGGTTGACTTCCATAAGTATATATATATATATATGTATATATTTAATTGCTTTATTGCCCTTGTTATCTGCTTGTAATGAACTGGGCATTCTTTTCCACCTTACCTTCCCTTCACAACATATTGGATTATTTTGGGAAGTTGGTAAAAAATTAGTTTTTTAAGCTTTTTTAGCTCATTTTGTCTTTTTATAGGTCAGTTATGTGAGAGATAATATGACCCAAAATAGATAAAAAACTGAAAGCTGACTGTTTACTAACTTCCCAAAAACTCCATTGTCACCGAAAATTTGAGTTGACACTCTCTTAAGCATTTTATCAAATATAAGAGAGACAAAATATCCGACTCCACCATTACTACTAAAAAATCAATTTAAAAAACAAGCGGCTATGGCAATCAAATTGGCGAAAGTGAATGATGCAATATTAAAAAATCAATTTAAAAAACAAGCGGCTATGATAATCAAATTGGCGAAGGTGAATGATGCAATATCATTAATTTTGAAGGGGTGCAAGTTGTCGGTGCCAGCTTCCTAATCAATCAAATAAATTAATCGACTATGTCAGCAAATGGTGTAATATATCCAGAGGGATAAATTATAATGAGATTACAAATTTTAAGAAAAAAATTCAAAACAGCATGGAAATATATGTATTAAAATCAAACTTCAGGGGTAGAGGTGTAATTTATCCATATTTTAATAAATTTTGTTTAAAGAGTGTGTACTATATTTAAGTTATGATATTTATGGTGTTGATTATCATTAGGATATAATCGGTTCGATACAGTCGGTATTTAGATAAAATTTTTTACTAAATCAATAATATCGATTTATTATTTTGAGCAATGATACAGGCTTTTTCCCATCAAATCAAATCGAACCAAATCAATTGAAATGGTTTGATTCGGTGCAGTTTGATCGGTCTAGGACCATTCAAACTTGAGCTACTTTTTAATATAATTACCAATCTATGTAAAATTATTAAGTTAGTTATTTATAAACCACTTCAAACATATTTAATCTATCCATTTAATAAATACTTTCAAATTCCTAGATTAACAAAAATATAAACAAATTAAAAAAAAATACTAAGGTGTCGTTTGGTAACACTTACGTTTTCAGTTTTCTGTTTATATTTACAAAAATTTTTAAAACTCAAATAAAAACTTGTTTAGTAAAATTTTTGATTTATAAATCAATGGTCTCAGTTTATAAATTTGGCCAAAAAATGAAAACACAAAAAATGTGTTTCCGTTTTGAGTTTTGAGTTTTTTTTTTTTTACCACCCAACACTAGCCACCACCCGCCACCATTTTCCACCACCGTCTTCCGCCACCACCACCACCACCCACCCCCCACCACCACTACTCACCACCCACCAGCCATCACCAGCCACCACCCTCCTGCCACCTACTCGCCACCACCACCCATTCCTCGCCGCCACCACCACCACCACCCACTACCCGCCTACCATCCACCCACCACTCGCCACTACCATCCACGCCCGCCACCTACTTGCCACCACCACTCACCACCCACCTGCCACCACCACCTGCCACCACCAACCACCTACCACCCACCCGCTACCACAACTCACCACCACCACCACCACCACCATCACCCACCAGCCACCTGCCATCACCACCCACCACCCCCCACTCGCTACTACCTACAACCCGCCACCGTCACCCACCCACCCACCACCCACTACCACCACCCGCTACCTACCCGCCACCACCCACCACCACCCGCCATCTGCCACCCACCTACCACCACCACCCACCACCTACCACATCACCACCACCACCCACCACCCGCCACCGTCACCCACCCACCCACCATCACTACCCACCACTCACCCGCCAGCACCCACCACCACCGGCCATCCACCACCACCACCACCACCACCACCACCACCACCCACTCACTACCACCCGTCACCCGCCACCGTCACCCACCCACTTACCCACCCACCCGCCCGCCACCATCCACCACCACCCGCCATCCACCACCCACCTGCCACCACCACCCACTCGCTACCACCCACCACCCGTTACCGCCACCCACCCACCGCTCGCCACCAGCTACCCATCACCCACCGTCACCACTATCTACCACCATCTTCCGCCGCCACTTGCCACCACTTGCCATTTCTTACTCTTTTTTATATTTTTAAAATTTTTAAAACATTTTGTCAATTACCAAACACGTTTGTAGTTTATGTTTTTCTAAAAATAAACAAAAAATAAACAAAAATCAGTTTATAAAATTTTTGTAAATATAAACTGAAAACGTAAACGTTACCAAACACACCCTAAGACTTCAAGAATAATAAGTTTGAGTTAAAATTATATACTAACTTATATTATAGAGATCATAAAGTTAATTAATTGAGGTTAATAATTTATTATACTTATTAATATCATTATATATATATATATATATTATAAATATAATATATATTGAAGCGGTTGGTTTCGATTTAGTTCGGTCCACAAGGGGCTTGAACCAATACCGAACCGAAAATTGAAAAAATCAAATTAAAAAACCGCAAAGACCGATTCTTATTAAAAAATCGACCAAATATAACTGTTTTGGTCCAGTTCAATTGGTTTGGTTAGTTGTTTTTATTTTTCTTACATCCTTAATTATCACAAATGTCATTGCTAAATCACTTTCAGTTATAACTATAAAAAAAAAAAAACATAATCAGTTATAACTAAACACCACATAAGATATAATCAAAGACATTTTTTATCATAACTAAAATAATAATCACAATGAATTAAAACTAATACCATAATAAATTATAATCAAATCATAACTAATATACCATAATATATTATAACTAAAAATCACAAACATCATAACTAAGCATATAGATTTTAGAGCATGTATTATAAGATTTCTCTTTATTACTATACATTACATTTGTGAGTATAAATTTGTTAATTTATATAACATAACATTTGTTTGAATTAGTATTCACGTAACAACCAATTTCTTTGGTTGGTGCCTCTTTCTTAACCCTAAAATTCTCTTGCTTTTCTCCTTCACTTTTTTTGTAAGAGAAGGGAGACTGTAGTTGCTCCTCCACCTTTCTGATTACCCTATCCTCTCTCTTCTCTTCCCTTCGATTCTTCTCCTAATTTGGTCCTTATTTCATATATGATATTCGTCTTACCAGTCCAACCATCACCATCTTACCTTCTCCATTCTCGATCCCAAAATTTTAAGAATTGATTTTAGATTTTTTTACAGTCTGAAGGCTGACACTGAATAACACATTTGTTTCACGCTAGGCGACCACCTCAACCTTAATATTCTATCTTGACCAACGGAGGTAAAGGTCTTCGTATTTCAAATTGAAGGCTATAATGGAGTTTTGAATGAGTTTGGTGGCAACTTGGATTTAATTTTTTTCTGTTTGGTGTTTTAATTTTTAATTTGTTGATGTAATAATTCTTCTTGTGTAGAGGTCTATTTCCCTCACTTGTGGGGGGCCTTTTCTCTTCCTCTATGTAGGCTTGGATCCTTCCATCTATGAAGGTTGTTCATCTCTTTTTGAGATCTTATGATACCGTTGTACCAGTTTAATTTGATCTTTTATCGATTTTGCAATGAATATTTTCTTTTTGATCTAAACAAATATAATATCATTTTCTTATAACAAAATATCGAGATAATAAGGGAAGATGTCAATACAATAGATTGGATAAGAGGAATGCGATGGATTGTTAATCCTGGGATAAACAGTACCTGGACTATTTGACTAGAAATGATGTAATCCTATATTTGTTTTGTCATGAGATTAAATGTTTAAAAATGACTATTTTAGTGAATCTCATTTTTTATTATGAAATTATGAAAAAAGATGATTTCTCAAAAGACCATTTTGTTCTTTTTAATTGTTTATAATGGCAATGCTAAATATAAAGTATATTTTATTTAAATAAGACATTTGAATTATATTTCCATCTATGATTTTGCTAATTCACAAAAGAAAAGAAAATAAAGACAAAACTATTATATATCATAAGATTAATTTACACATGTTTAAAAAAATTCAATATGTTTTAAAAAAGTGATGAAGAGATATATGTATATATATATATATATTATTTTTCTTTTGAACATTAGAAGTATATTTACTTTTAGGGGAAATTACCACCAAAAAAAAAAAAAAAAAATCCCAAAGTTTGACCCTGGTAACAAAATTGTTGGAACAATCTTTTGTGTAAACAAAATAAATTGAAACAATTCAAACAAAATAAAATAAAACTTACAGTATTTATTTTGTAGAACCGAATAAATAATTCAAAGACCAAGTCGAGTGTGTGACACTCTGTCCTTAAGATAGATTCGCCCCGCTACGGTGCTTATGGTTGAGTGGCGTCTATCTCCCAGGATACAATGATCTTAACCAATTTGTAGTAGCACTCCAAAACAAATTATTCGGCGAACCAAACCTGTGTTCTAACTCTCTGAATATTTATTCTAAAACTAAAATGAAGAATAATGCACAAAATAAAATCTGGACAACAAAGATGGGATTTTGCAGACTGATTTTCGGATCTATAGACTGCTGGAAATGTCAAGTATTTATAGGCACAAAATGCTAACCCGAACAGGTACCATTTTGAATTGAACAGGTGTGTTTTGAATTGAACAGATATAAGTTTAAATTCAAACAGATTTGCAAACTGTTTCAACAGATTAACTGCTGGACAGTTTTACCCAGAACTGCTGGGCAGTTTCTGGACGTTAACTAACTGAAAAAACAATTTTAATCTGTTGAGGAATTTCGGACAGCAGTTAGACAAAAATTGGAATTCAAATTTAAATTAAATTCCCGCAATATTTTTTGAAAAAAATTCAAATAAATTTTGTCCAAAAAATTAATACAAGAACCGACCCACAACCCACACCCGCGCCCGGTTGGATAGACGGCGCGACAGCGGCGCGCGCGCGTATGTGGTGGTTTGGGCTAAGATTCACTTTGTCCATAACTCCTCCCTTCTACAAACTTGGGGTGCCCCTTGAGGCCCAATCCAAGTATTGTAGGCTTGAGCTTATAAACTTAACAAAACTCTCTTAAAATTTTAATGTGGGACAAGCCTCACAAGGAAACCCACATTTATAACTTAAATATTCAATTCCACGAACCCGAAAACGACGTCATGTTCCCATTCACTCATAAATGGTTTTGACGAACCGTCTTCACCGTGTGACTTGCCACTCGGCAAGGAACACTTCACCTCTTCGGACCCGCCCCAAAAGACGTTCGGGGCCCACTCAATTTTGGGCTCAAAGTCGGCCCAAAATATGCCTATATTATCCATTTTTCCTACAATCCCCCACATGAATGGAATTTGACGGAGAGAAAATGCAACAACATGATCTAAATACAGAGAGTACAGAAATTGGTAATATTCTGCAAAGGATAGGTAGCTTTTGGCTTTAAACCTTCCCTTGTGAGACACTATCGAATTTACTAGCTAACCAGTGAACATGATGTCTTTAACTGTTCAGCCATTTGTGTAAACCAAGACAATAGAACTCACACAGTATATTCCCAGACATAGTTTAGTTCTCACTATTGTGTTCATTTTGGCCCTGAACAACCTGGTCTTTCATGAGTGCTCTAGAGAATTGTAGCCCTTCACAAATCTCATAAAACCGGCCTAGTTCACACTCACATAGGTGATTCTTATGAAGAGTATCATGCTATACTCCACTAGGTTAACCTAGATATAAGAATCATTAAAAGTTTTATTTAACCTAAAACGCTGCAGACATCACTATTTCATTATAGAAATGGGTAGGAGTTAGACTCCCTAGTGATCCTTCTGAGTCATTCACAACTCGGTTGTCCCTTTGAACCTAGATTTTCAGATCTCCAGTCAACTAGGTTGGGTTGTCGTTGTGGTAACTCTTATTAAATAGGCTTAAGTCCCATTTCCCTCGATGAATTCTCAACTAGCTCTCTTGCTAACCCTTTGGTTAGTGGATCCGCTATGTTGTCTTTAGACTTCACATATTCAATGGAAATAATCTCATTAGAGAGTAGTTGTCTCACGGTGTTATGTCGACGACGAATGTGTCTAGACTTACCGTTATACATATGACTCTGTGCTCTACCTATTGCTGATTGACTATCGCAATGTATGCATATAGCAGGCACCGATTTTGGCCATATTGGAATATCTTCAAGGAAGTGGCGAAGCCATTCTGCTTCTTCCCCTACTTTGTCTAAAGCTATGAATTCTGATTCTATAGTAGACCTAGCAATACAAGTCTGTTTGGAAGATTTCCAAGATACAGCCGCCCCACCAAGAGTAAAGACATACCCACTAGTGGACTTTAAGTCTCTTGTATTCGATATCCAATTTGCATCACAGTATCCTTCAAGTACTGCTGGATATCTAGTATAATTCAGCCCAATATTACAAGTAAATCGGAGATACTTTAGAACTCTTATAATAGCTTTCTAGTGTTCTACTCCCGGATTACTCGTATATCTACTTAATTTACTTACTGCATAAGCTATATCCGGGCGAGTGCAGTTCAGCGAGTGCAGTTCATCAAGTACATTAAGCTTCCAATAATTTGGGCATACTCTAATTGAGAAATACTTTCCTGTACATTCTTAGAAAGATACAAATTAACATCTATAGGTGTTCTAGCAAGATGATTATCATCTTTGCTGAATTTGTCAAGTATTTTCTCAATGTAATGAGTTTGTGACAAAGTATATCCTTCTGATGTTTTGGTAATTTTCATACCAAGAATTACATTAGCAATACCCATGTCTTTCATGTCAAAATATTTATTCAACATTTTCTTGGTAGTTTTAATCATATCATTAGTACTACCTATGATGAGCATATCATCTACATAAAGACATACAATGACATAACATTTTTCTGTATTTTTAATATAAACACATTTGTCACACTCATTAATTTTAAATCCATTTGACATCATTGCTTTGTCAAATTTCTCATACCATTGCTTTGGCGCTTGTTTTAAACCATAGAAAGATTTAACCAATTTACACACTTTCTTTTCTTTTCCTGGAACAAAATATCCTTCTAGTTGTTCCATGTAAATTTCTTCATCTAACTCACCATTTCAGAAAGCAGTTTTCACATCCATTTGATGAATTTCTAGATTGTATAGAGATGCAATGACAATTAGCATTCTAATGGATGTTATTCTAGTAACCGGTGAGTATGTGTCAAAGTAATCAAGACTTTCTTTCTGTCTAAACCCTTTGACTATAAGTCTAGCCTTGTATTTGTCTATTGATCCATCCGTTTTCAATTTTCTTTTGAAAATCCACTTGTACCCAAGAGGTTTACAACCTGGTGGCAAATCCACCAATTCCCAAGTGTGATTTTGCAAGATGGATTCAACTTCACTATTGATAGCTTCTTTCCATAAAAGAGTTTCAGGACTGAACATAGCCTCTTTAAAAGTTAAAGGCTCATTTTCTAACAAAAAAGTTAGGAAATCTGGACCAAAAGATTTTGTGGTTCTAGCACGTTTACTATGCCTAGGTTCTTCTTCCTCATTTTGATCTAACTCTTGTTCTTGATCCTGACTAGTAATAGCATCATGAGATCTCTTATTGTTACTAGTCTCTTGTCTAGTCTTATTTGGAAATACATGTTCAAAGAATGATGCATTCCGAGACTCAATAATAGTATTTACATGCATTTCGGTATGTTCTGATTTATAAATCAAAAAACGATATGCACTACTATTCTTAGCATAACCAATGAAAATGCAATCAATGGTCTTAGGACATATCTTAGTCTTTTTAGGATTAGGAATAACCACTTTAGCCAAACACCCCCACACTTTTAAGTATTTGTAGGATGGTACTCTACCATGCTACATTTCATAAGGTGTTTGATTCACTTTCTTTCGGGGTACTTTATTTAAAATATAATTAGCAGAAAGTATTGCTTTCCCCCACAAGTTCTGAAGTAATCCAGAACTTATTAACATGGCATTCATCATTTCTTTTAAAGTCCTATTTTTCCTTTCAGCAATTCCATTTTGCTGAGGTGAGTAAGGAGCGGTGGTTTGATGAATTATTCCATGTTCTTTACAAAACTCACCAAAAGGTGATTCATATTCACCACCTCTATCACTTCTAAGTTCCTTGATTTTCTTACCAAGTTGATTTTCAACTTCATTCTTATATTGAATGAAAGTTTCCAAAGCTTCATCCTTGGTTCGAATTAAATAAACATAACTATATCTAGTATAATCATCTATAAAAGTGATAAAATACTTTTTCCCATCTCTAGTTTGAATTGATTTAAAATCACAAATGTCACTATGAATTAACTCAAGTGGTTCCATACTTCTTTCAATTGAATGAAAAGGAGTTTTAGATAATTTTACCTCAACGCAAATTTCACATTTATGATTTGAATCAATGTCAAATTTAGGTAAACATTCTATATTAATTAATCTACGCAAAGATCCATAGTTAACATGTCCTAGTCTACCATGCCATAAATTTGAAGACTCAAGCAAGTAAGAAGAAGATGTATTATTATTAATAACTGAGGGTACAACAGTCATTACATTTAACTTGAAAAGGCCATCAGACATGTAACATTTTCCTATATACATCTCATTCTTAGTAAGTACAAATTTATCACTCTCAAATACTAGCCTAAACCCATTCTTACTCAATAAAGATCCGGAAACAAGATTCTTGTGAATGTCCGGTACATGCAGCACATTGTTGAGAGTGAGTTCCTTTCCAGATGTCATCTTGAGTACAATCTTTCCTTGTCCTTCAACTTTGGAAGTTAAGGAGTTGCCCATAAAAAATTATTCACCATTGTCCACTGTAGAATAAGATGTGAACATCTTTTTATCGGCACAGATATGGCGAGTAGCACCAGTGTCCACCTACCATTCTTTAAGATTTTCGACAAGATTTTCCTCGGAAACAACTGCAGAAAGATTGATGTCATCTACACCATTGGAAATCTTGTCCACTTCGGTCATATGGGCTTGAGCAGGCTTCTTGCTTGTTCTTCTTTTGCTTTTGCCTTTGCTACGGCAATCTTTGGCCCGATATCCCTCTTTGTCACAGATGTAACATTTGCCATTAAACTTGTACTTTTTATTCCCCCCCCCCCCTTCTTTTAGAGCCTTGTGATGAACTTTCTCCAGAAGACTTTCGTTTCTTGGTTTTTGAAGCATGTTCCACCACATTTGCCTTAGACTCCATAGGATGCTTACCAGCCCGCTTTTTAGAATTATGGTTGTCCTCCTTAATCCTCAAACGCACAATTAATTCTTCCATAGAAATTTCTTTGCGCTTGTGTTTGAGGTAGTTCTTGAATTCCTTCCAGCCTTTTGGTAATTTTTCAATTAAGGCTGCAACTTGGAAGGATTCACTGAGAGACATGCATTCTGCGCGAATGTCATGCAGAATGAGTTGGAAATCTTGAACTTGGCTGATCACAGTTTTTGAATCAACCATTACAAAATCCAGGAATCTGCCAACCACAAATTTCTTTGAGCCGGCATCTTCCGTTTTGTATTTTTTCTCCAAAGACTCCCAAAGTTCCTTTGCTGTCTTGATAGGACTGTAGACGTTGTATAATGTGTTGTCAAGTCCGTTCAAGATGTAGTTCCGGCAAAGGAAATCGGCATGTTTCCAAGCATCAACCGCAGCAACCACTTGCCGATCGGTTTCATCATCTTTCAAGATAGGAGCATCTTTACAGACGAAACGAGCCAGGTTCAGAGTTGTAAGATAGAACAACAGTTTCTGTTGCCATCTTTTAAAGTCAGTTCCTGAGAACTTCTCTGACTTTTCACCGTGATTTACCAGTACTGTTACAACAGGAGAGGGGGTTGGCGTCATTGCAGCCACCACAATAGTACTTGTTTGGGCATTAGTTTCAGTAGCCATCAATTCTAATTTATAAAACAAAATTATAATTTAGAATTTACACTATACGGAAAATTAAATCAAATTCACAGAATTAAATTCTGTAAAAAATAAAAGAAACAAGAATGTAACTTTTATTTTTTCAATTAATTTGGAAATAAAATAAAATTTTATTCAACCAAATTAATTCCACACAGGAAATTAAATTCTATAAAATAAAAGAAATAAGAAAATAACTTTCATTTTTTCAATTAATTTGGAAATAAAATAAAATTTTATTTAACCAAATTAATTCCACACAGCAAATTAATTTGGTAATAAAATAAAATTTTATTTAACCAAATTAATTCCACACAGAAAATTAATTTTTGTAACACTTCAATAATTAAAATACTAAAATAGAATTTTAAGTAATAAAAACTCAGAAAATAATTTCTAAAACCCAAAATTAATTTCTGAAAAAATTTCACAAAAATATATTCTGAATTGTTAATGACATCAGTATCATACTACTAGTTGTCAAAGAAAATAGACAGTATATTACTACTATCTGTCAAATAGCATATAATTACTATTTGTTTTTCCAACCAGAATATTATTTTGTAAATCCACAGAAAATAATTTTCTTTAAGAGAAGAAAGAGAAAAGTTAACAAACGAAAAATTCTGTAAACAGAATAATTCGAATCTGTCTTAAGATTGTTGGAACAATCTTCTGTGTAAGCAAAATAAATTGAAACAATTCAAACAAAATAAAATAAAACTTACAGTATTTATTTTGTAGAACCGAATAAATAATTCAAAGACCAAGTCGAGTGTGTGACACTCTGTCCTTAAGACAAATTTGCCCCGCTACGGTGCTTACGGTTGAGTGGCGTTTATCTCCCAAGATACAATGATCTTAACCAATTTGTAGTAGCACTCCAAAAAAAATTGTTTGGCGAACCAAATCTGTATTCTAACTCTCTGAATATTTATTCTAAAACTAAAATGAAAAATAATGCACAAAATAAAATCTGAACAGCAAAGATGGGATTTTGCAGACTGATTTTCGGATCTATAGACTGCTGGAAATGCCAAGTATTTATAGGCACAAAATGCTAATCCGAACAGGTACCATTTTGAATTGAACATGTGTGTTTTGAATTGAACAGATATAAGTTTAAATTCAAACAGATTTGCAAACTGTTTCAACAGATTAACTACTGGACAGTTATACCCAGAACTGCTGGGCAGTTTCTGGATGTTAACTAATTGAAAAAACAGTTTTAATTTGTTGAGGAATTTCGGAAAGAAGTTAGACAAAAATTGGAATTCAAATTTGAATTAAATTCCGGCAATATTTTTTGAAAAAATTCAAATGAATTTTGTCCAAAAAATTAATACAAGAACCGACCCGACCCATAACCCACACCTGCACCCGGACAGACGGCGGCGTGCGTGCGTGGTGGTTTGGGCTAAGGTTCACTTTGTCCATAACTCCTCATTTCTACAAATTTGAGGTGCCCCTTGGGGCCCAACCCAAGTATTGTAGGCTAGAGCTTATAAACTTAACAAAACTTTCTTAAAGTTTCAATGTGGGAATTGAACACGAATCCGAAAACGACGTCATGTTCCCATTCACTTATAAATGGTTTTGACGAACCGTCTTCACCGTGTGACTTGCCACGCGGCAAGGAACACTTCACCTCTTCGGACTCGCCCCAAAAGACGTTCGGGTCTCACTCAATTTTGGGTTCAAAGTCGGCCCAAAATATGCCTATATTAACCATTTTTCCTACATAAACCATGAGTTTTTAATTTTGTCACATTAAACCTTATTCTTTTGATTTATTTTCAATCTAAACCATTTGTCTATTTGCATTCTAGAATTTTTTTGTAACAATCCCTTTTTTTATTATTAAAAAGAAAAGAAGGGGGGGGGGGGGAAGATGAGTATTATATATCACGAGATTAATTTATATATGTTTAGAAAAAAATTCCATATGTTTAAAAAAATGAAAGAAATAAATATTATATATTTGAGAGTCAATTTCGCTATTTAACTATTTAATTCGGAGATTGACTCAATCCGCTCATTTCTATCCCACACCCTTCCATGTGATTGAGTTATCCGACATTATAAATTACTATTAATCTGACTAGATTATTAGTTTGACCTTCACTTTTATAACTAAATATTAGACTATACACTTTTACAATATAGCTCCCTGATGTGTTTTTAAAGGATTTTTATACAATGGCTTATTTTGAGGAATATGTTAAAAGTTAATTTTTTGATTTTTTTTACTTTGTAAAAAAAATATGTAAAAAAATAAATATATGATATGACCCAAAAAAATTTAAAAATCAAAAAATTAACTTTTAACTAAGTTGTCAAAATAGGCAAATGTTGTTATTGGTGTCTTGGTTAGCTTCTTGCTTCCTATCCTTGTGCTCATCATAGGGTTGCATTGCATATAATTTTGTTGATTTTTCAGCTAGTTGGGATTTTTTGTTCCAATCATGATGCAATTTCCTTTAACAGTTTTATTGATTTAACTTTCTTTTAAAATCAATAAATTTCTTCTACCTATCAAAAATAAATAAATAAATAAATAAAAATTCAATCCCACGAAAAAAACTTTGACGATACGACGGTAGCAAAAGGCAAACCGGCATCTATTATAGACCATTCACTTACCTCCAATGTGAGGCTGTACTTTGGACATCATTTTTGCGGATCTCTCGCTCTCATAGTTATTGCGAGTTTCTTTAGTCTTCATCATTATTAAGCCACTATGTATGATCTTCTTACTAGCATGAAAGCCAATTTGACTAGTACCACTAAAACAATAGTATGGTTCATGTAACTTGCATATGAGTTTATTTTATTTTTTTATAATTACCAAAAAAAAGAAAAAAGAAAAGAAAAATCTCATCTTTGAAGGATAAATAGGTCTTTATAATGTGTCTATGCCGTATTACAATAGTTCTTTACAATAATTGTCATTTGCTCTTTTTTGTCAAGGATAAATCTCATCTTTTGCAGTACAGTAATGATTCATAATGAAAAATTTAGAAATTCCCTACATGTTGATTTGTGATTATGTATCAATTTTAAGCAGTAAACAATAATCCCAATCAAACAATCAAGACAAGTCGACACAACGATTTTACGTGGAAAAATCACAATTGGACACCTCCAATTGTGATAAAAAACCACGGACAATAGCCACAAAACAATTCACTAAGAAGATATAAAGGAATTACACATGTATACTCTCAATTACCTAGCAAATCCACGTCCAAATTGAACCAATCCCTATGTGCCTCTTCCAACTCCATCTTCACCTCGAAATTGTCTTGACGATGAGCCACTCCAGAATCCACCAAAGTTTCAGGCTCGAATTCTTCGGAATCTACCGAAGAACAACTCTCTCTTTTGTGTAGAACAAACAAATAATCCTTTGATGTATACTCTTTGAACCATGAGTTGAATACTCAATCAAAACATTAAAGAAAACTAGCAAAAAATTCCCAGATATAAACCTTAATATCCAAGAAGAAGATCTGGAGGAGTAATCCTAAATTCTGACAGAAACTTGTACTTATAGAAATCTGGAACTACGAGGCTCGCTCGAGCGAAGCTTCTCTCGCTCGAGCGAAGCGAGGAACCAAAAACGCGTGTTTTCCATAAGTGACTTCGCTCGAGCCACGCATCTTTCGCTCGAGCGAACAAACACCTCTTTCAGGTCTTTATGCAGACGCAGTCCTTCGCTCGAGCGAGAACTCCTTCGCTCGAGCGAGCAAGGGTGGACAGGCAACTTTGAATGCAATTTTACATTTTGCTTCGGGGGCGCTGCCCCTCGACCCCGCCATGGCGCTGCCCCGGATCCGCCAAGGGGCGCTGCCCTGTGAAGCCCCGCAAGCTGACCGGGCAGCTCGATCTCCGTCATAATCAGCGAAGTGGCAACTTTGAAAGTATTAACATCACAAACTTCTCTGCAAGGCACAATTCGGGTTGGATTCGCATTTAAATATTCATAACCTCACTAAAATAAAAAGTGTGAAAATAAGTACAACCGAAAGGAGTTTTGTTAACCGAGATTGCCAAGAATAAAAACCTAACACATAATATTAATTTTGATGTTTTAATGAACTACTAATGATACGGTAAGAAAATAAATAAATAAATAAACAAATCAAGACCACAACATCACATTACAATGAATAAAACTCACTGCTAATTCATTAAAACTGATTTTAAAATTCGAGAATTAAAATTCTAAAACATTTTTTTTTTGCAATAACCTTCATCATGTGCCTGTGCCGGATTTGACTACTAGGTATATAGGCCCCTCGTACTGTTACATATTTTCTAACACAGTGGTGCTATTAACCTAACAATTTTTTTACAAAATGAAATACGAGTATAAGATAAATGATGAGTTCTACATATAGAGTCTACTGTATGTAAAACGCACCTTTAAGTTACATCTGTGGTTAATTTTGTAAAAACGTTTTGTGCACTAATTTACTTTTTCAATATTTATTTACTGTACTTATGTCATGTGCCTATAAATTATGTCACCACAGAAAAAGACCAACTTCACCATATGTTGTG
Source organism: Camellia granthamiana (assembly GCA_036172215.1). Classification (NCBI taxonomy): domain Eukaryota; kingdom Viridiplantae; phylum Streptophyta; class Magnoliopsida; order Ericales; family Theaceae; genus Camellia; species Camellia granthamiana. The sequence goes on along the minus strand of CM069913.1, from coordinate 59,773,052 downwards.
TACTTCCTTAAAAATAAGATTACAGACGAGTCGAGTCAAGCATAATCAAACTTTAGTATATTTAAATTTATTTATTAAGATTTTAATAAGCTCGAGTTTAAACTCAATAAAAATTTAAAGAACCGATCTCGAACCGAATAGGTTTAGGCTTGACTCAAGCTCGAACCTATTCACAAATCTTAACGAGCCAAATAAATTATAAATTCATACTTGCGTATGAGACTAAAGTTACAATTAAAACTTTAATTATACAATTATATATATAATATATAAACATACTAAAAAAAATAAAAATAAAAAAGTCAATATCTTACCAAAATAGTAATATCTACCACTACTATTATATAAATGTATTGTCTATAATTAGCTATAATTTACATATAAATAAATTTAATTATTTAAATATATAAATAACATATTTATCTAAATCTTTATACTATTTTTACATTATTTAATATACAAATAATATATTTATTCTATTATTTAAATAATGTTAAACGAGCCAGCTAACTAACCGAACTAAAAAGTCTAGTATGTTTGAATTTGTTTATTAAGATTTTAACGAATTCGAACTCAAACGCAATAAAAATTTAAGGAACTGAATTCGAACAGCCCTTACTAGACCGAGTTCGAACTTATTCACGAACGATCCTATTGATTTGCAACCTTACTTACAAAAAACAACCGTAACTGGGTCCAAATTCATTTTCTTAAAAAAAAAAAAAAAAAAAAAAAAAAAAAACCCCTAGCTGGGTCCAAATTCATTGCATAGAACAATTGTTTTGGCTGTATATATAGCCACTTGTTTTAATAAGAAACGTTCATACACATTTTTCTTTAGAGCTACATAAATGTCGGTCAGTCAGCCTATACAAATATTCAAAGCCGCAAGAATTAGAGAAAATGATAACTTTCTTTAATAATGAATGTTCAAAGAGAAATGTAATTAAATTGTCATCCTGCACAACTTTGTAAATGTTTAGTCCCTAAAAGAAAATTTTATTTTTATTTGAGAATTTTCGGCGATTACACTTTTCGTCGCCAAAAAATATTAATTAGGGACTAAGTTCGTTTTAGTAATCGAAGAGAAGAGAATTAGCAACTAACAAATTTTTAGTAGCCAATACTATTGCCTACAAGCCTTCGGTGACAAACTGAGCGACTAAAATCTTTAGTAGCCATTGACTCTTGGCGACTAAAAAATAAGCTTTGGCGACTAATTTTTTATATTTTTTAGTCGCTAAAGGTGTATTTTCCTGTAGTGTATGTATACATCCATTCTGGTTCAAATTCTACCTGGTCCTTTTTAAGAACTTTATTTGAATAAGATCAAAAGGTTGACCTAATTGTTGAAATGCTTCTCTATTTTCTTTTTCTTTTTTATGGGTGAAAGTCAGTTACTAGATGTTAGCACTTATGAAAGTTAGCCTCTCCATCCTTACAAAATACTAAATACTTGCCTCCTAATTCAATTTTCCCTAGCGAGAGTTGAACTTATGACCTTTCCCTTGAAACTAAACCCTTAGAGAGTCATGCTGGTCCTTAGTAGGAGAGTTGAAATGCTTTCTTACCAACCGTGACATGGTGACATTTGAATTCAAGTTTTATCACTGTGAATTAAGCTTTCATTTTCCTTGAAAAAAAAAAAAAAAAAAAAAAAAAAAAAAAAAAAGAAGAAGATTATATTTCAACTTTGGATTTATAATTCTTTATCTTTCTAAATTTAAAATTAAAACACAACTTAAAAGAATGTATTATATACTCTAATTATAATTTTAAAATGGTTATAACTTTAAATCCAACAACAACTCTCTTTATGTCTCTGAAGCATGGACTGCCTCATTGGGTGATGCTACATTGATTATGTTTCGGGTGGTTTTCTGTTGCCTCTTGTGTTTGTTTTTTTGTTTTGGTTCTTTGGTTCTTTCTTTTGTCCTCTGTTGGAATCTCTCCAACTCAGGAGTGTTTTAAAAAATTGATAAAAAGTTGACTTTTTAGCTTTTTGACTTTTTTGATGACTTTTTTGATCAAAAAAAGTTGGCTTTTTTGTGTAAAAAAATTAAAAAGTCAAAAAATTTGCTTTTTTAGCTTGTTGCCAAAAGACCCCTCAGATGTGCAAGGGCGTTAGCACGTGATTGGGCCAATCTCTCTCTGCCAATCTAATTGTGATGGTGAGCACCATGCTATGATGTTGTTTTGTTCCATGTGTTTGTGGTTCGATGTCCTATTCCATTGTTTTCATCAATACAAGTTTGTTTTGCTGATACTTAAAAAATGAATCCAAGTAGTGATGACAAGTTTTATAGGAAAATCAAAGTTGGAATCATGTGTATTCTCCATCAGCTTTGATTATTGAGTAAAAGGAAGAGGGGAAAAATTAAATAAGATCAACTTGGTTTTGATTATGAGAGGAAATGTAGTGTCACAAGTGTAATTTGAAGCAAGCTTTTTTTTTTTTTTTTTTTGGGAGGGGGCGTCAATTGATCTGAGATTATTTACATGTATCAAAAAATATACATATCAATTTAGATAATTTAATTATGAAGGAAAATCCAATAATACAAATTTATAAATCAACACCAACAAGTACAATAAAAATTAATATAATTGAGAGGGTAATTTATGTCTAAATTGGGCCGAGCTAAGTAGGAGACTTCTTTGATAAATTGGGCCGCAAGAAAGACCGAGGTAAAAGCAAATTTACTTCGGTCCAAGAGACTAAGCAGTTATGGGCTGAGCTAGCTAGGCACTGAGCTTGTGAGAGCCGAGCTAGCTTGGCACTATGCGCTGGAACGCCGAGCTAACTTCTACCCCGTACTTGGTTAGCTCGGTATTAAGTAAACAGCCCAGTTGGAGTATGTCAAACCGAGGTACACACAGTGAAAGGAAGAACCGAGCTAATTGGAGCTCGGTCTAGTCTGCGGCTTTAGCATGGTCATGTTTGCTCGGTCGTATTGACATCCAACCGTGGTAAAACCATCTCACTTGGTTTAAGCAGTGAGGGGGATGTTGAAAGATAAGCATTATCTTTCAGGAATGTGACTCCTAGGAGGACTCTACATGGAGGAATAAGAGTCCTACAAGGATTGTGCCATGCGGAATCTATAAAAGCTCATAGCATCACCTATGGAGAGGTAACACAACTTTGATTCTCGAATACACAGAGCTTTTGTCTATTTGTCCATTTTGTTGGCTTAGGCATTGGAGAGGTATCCGGCACATACCCGCCGGCTAGCTCACGTTTGTGTTTTCAGGGAGTAAAGCGACGATGTTTGGAGGAGCGTAGACTTGATTAACAGGATTATACGAGAACATTATTTCTTGCTCGTACAATTGGCGCTATCTGTGGGAAAATCAGAAAGAACAAAACCTCTTGATCAAGTTTTTCCTCTCTAATTGGAAGTAATGGTGCACAATGAAGATTTGCCGCAGTCCGCCATTGACGGACAAACCCCTGAGGGGGGTGGGAGGAGCGAAGGTTTGCCTTCTATCCCTCCCATGGCAGATTTAGAGCCCTAGCGACAGAACCCCCGGAGGGATGCAAGGGGGAGGCGGACTAACAGCCCCCATCGCTCTCAAAGTCCGGAAAGACAGAGGTGGAGGATCGATTCTCAAGTTCTGGAGGATCGCGTAAAGGAACAAGACGAGTTAATAAGGAAGATGACGGCGGACATGGAGTCTATGAAACGCCAGATCAAAGGAAAATGGGTGGCGATAGGAGAGGGGCGCAAAAGCAACACGCCCCCTCACCACTCAGAAGATCGTGGTAGGCATACCACGCCATCGCAAGCAGAGAGTAGGAGCCTGAGAACAGGCAACACTCAATCAAGAACTCCCAAGACTCGTTACTCCAGGTCTGAGAAAACGAGAACTGAAAGGTCACATACTGAGGGAAGCACCTATCGGCCATCACGCACACACCAAACGTCATCCAGGCAGATGGAGTTGCCTAGATCATCCGATTTGCGAACTGTGCTAGAAGAAAGGCCACGATAGAAGGAAGATACCAGGGCACGCGACCCACACAGAGTTTCAGCCCTTCAGCGGTTGGCTCCTCGGACGCATGGGAGCGTCGAGGTAGGAATACCAATACCGCGCCTCGCTTACGAACCAACAGACAAGGCATTAGCAAGGCTGCAGACCTCGCCATTCGTTCCAGCGATAGAGAACGCGCCCCTACCTTCAGGCTTCCTTCAGCCCAAATTCACCACGTATGAGGGGAAGACGAACCCCTATATGCACCTAAGCCACTTCCGTCAGGTTATGGCAGTATACCGGCGGAACGAAGCCTTAATGTGTATCCTATTCCCATCCAGCCTTGGCAACCTAGGTTTAACTTGGTTCGAAAGGCTACTAGAAGGCAGCATCACCTCTTGGGCACAATTGGCAGAGGCGTTCGTGACAAGGTTTAGAACGAACACCAAGACACCGGTGGAGATCGATCAACTACTCTCCATTGACATGGGCGATAAAGAGACGTTGAGATCCTACAACAGTCGTTATTGGGAGACCTTCAACCAGATAGGAGATTGCCCTACAAATCTTGCCATCGCGCAATACAAAAGAGGTCTTCCAGTCGGAAATAGGTTGAGAGACTCAATTACTATGACGCCACCCCTCACGATGGAGGCCTTGATGAAGAGAGTGCACCAATATATACGGGTGGAGGAGGATGGCACATGTGCTAAAGCAAAATCTGGCACAATAGCAATGCCAGATAAAATGACTACGGCAAAAGTCAACACGGTAGAACGATCAAGCAGGAATGGGCGAGGCAGGCGGACCAACAAAGAGGACTCAGACAAAAGGTGGCTAAGAGTCTGCACTGCCATTACCACGGTGTTCAAAAAACCAATCTACATAATTCTTAGTGAGATACGCGATGAACCTTTCGTCCGATGGCCAGCTAAGCTGGGAGAAGCACAAAAAGACTATGACGAAGGATCTCGGTGTACCTTCTATAATGAAAAGGGGCACCGTACAGAGAATTGCACGCCGTTGAGACAGCACCTGGAGGAGTTAGTGGCAGTTGGGCACTTGGACAAGTACATAGAAGGAGGGACACAGCCAGCCCCCCAGAACCACGACAACCCAGACGGAATGCCAATCAACACCCCACCTCAAGGCGTGATTAACGTAATACATGGGGTATTCGAGCCTGAGTGAGTATGTGAGCTCAGGGGAATGATCAAGAAGGCTGAGCACTTAAGGGAGGTATTAAGTGCACAACCTACTATTAAAAAGGGGAGAACAGAGGCTATGAACGTCATGTCTTTTTCAGACAGAGACTTAGCAAGGATATATTGCCCTCACAATGATGCACTGGTCATCACTCTCTGCGTCAAGGATTACGACATCAAGTGAATTTTGATTGACCAAGGGAGCTAATGTGAGATAATGTATTACGAAACCTTCAAAAAATTGAAACTGGAGGACAAAGACTTGGCACCTGCCGTATCTCTCCTGATCGGATTCAACTCAATGCCAGAATGGCTAGTTGGCAAGATAATCCTCCCAATCAGAGCAGGAAGCATGATAAAACAAGTGGAATTTTGGGTATTGAAAGTCCCTTCCACTTACAACATAATCTTGGGAAGGACATGGCTGCATGCTATGCGATCGGTAGCGTCAACCTACTATCAAGTAAGGCGGTTCCCCAACGAAGCCGGAGTAATTAAGGAGGTCTTTGGAGACCAGATCATGTCCAAACAATGCTTCATCACAGTAAATGGCAGCCGAGCTGCCAAAGGGTATGTTCAGATGGTGGAAGAACCTGAGAGCAATGAGCTGTTCGCAGATGTTGGCAAAGCAGCCAAACAGAAGGCAGTGGAAGACTTGGTACATGTAAGGATAGATGAAAAAAATCCAGAAAATTTCTTTTTGCTCGGCTCGTCATTGTCCAGCACTGAGAGAATAGAGGCCATGGAATTCTTAACCTCTAACATCGAAGTGTTCGCCTGGATGTCATATGACATGCCTGGCATTGACCCAAACTTCATCTGTCACCAATTGAATGTCCACCCAACTACAAGACCAATCATACAGCGCACTCATAGATCAGCACTCCACCACACCGAGATAGTGGCGGAAGAAGTGGGAAACCTTCTAGAGGCAGGAGCTATCAGAGAAGTGCACTATCCCAAGTGGATATCCAATACTGTGGTGGTGCCAAAGAAAAATGGAAAATAGTGTGTCTGCGTGGACTACAAAACAGTCAACAAGGCATGCCCAAAGGATAGCTTTCCCTTACCGCGGATTGACCAATTGGTAGACCTAACAGCAGGACACAATCGACTTAGTTTTCTTGATGCGTATAGAGGTTACCATCAGATCGCTATGTATGAACCAGACCAGGAGGTCACACCATTTACCACGCCAAGAGGACTTTATTGCTACAAGGTCATGCCCTTTGGCCTAAAAAACACAGGGGCAACATTCCAGCGGATGGTCACCAAGATGTTTGAGCCACTGTTAGGCAGAACAATTGAGGCACACATAGATGATATGGTGGTCAAAAGCAAGGATGAGAATGACCATCTCAAGGACCTAGGTGAGATGTTTCAGATCCTGAAAAAGAACAAGTTGCGCCTTAATGCATCCAAGTGTGCGTTCGGCGTAGGATCTGGCAAATTTCTAGGCTTTCTGGTGACCAACCGAGGTATAGAGGCAGACCCTTCTCAGATCAAGGCAATTCAAGATCTAGAGAGGCCCAACTCAGTAAAAGAAGTACAGCATCTCACTGGAATGGCAGCGGCACTCAACCGGTTCATAAGTCGGTCGTTAGACAGATGTCGACCATTCTTCCAAGCTCTAAAGGCCAATTTTGAGTGGGATGAAGAATTCGACTGCGCCCTAGAAAGCCTGAAAGAATACATGTCTTCTCCGCCATTGCTAGTAACCCCAATACCTGGAGAAGAACTCTTTTTGTACCTAGCAATTTCACAGCACGCCGTTAGCGCGGTGTTGGTCAGAGCGGAATGAATCCAACACCTGCCCATCTTCTATGTCAGCAAGACCTTGCTGGGCGCAGAAACCAGATACTTGCCACTGGAAAAACTGGCCTTAGCCCTGATGATGGCCTCTAGGAAATTGTCGTATTACTTCCACGCCCACGACATAATCGTCCTCACAGTTTTTCCATTAAAAACTTTGTTTGAGAAGGCGAACTTTTCTGGGCGAATCTTGAAGTGGGCAGTGGAGTTGGGACAGTTTGACATCAAATTTCAACCCGGAACCGCAATAAAAGCCCAAGCTTTGGCGGACTTTGTGGCAGAGTTCACACCAGGAAGTCATCACATCTGCCCAGTTGACTTAACCGGCACAACTGATATGGGGATGGAAAACGCCGCAAGAAGTGCGCAACCCCTGATACAGGATGCCCGGCCACATCCCAAAACAGACCGGAGTGAAGACCAGCAGGAAGAAGCAAACCATGCTACACCAAGCAAAGACTCATCAATGAGTAAAATCTTGGTACAATCAGATAGTGAGGGACAAACAGTCAACATGGACTTTGAAGAAACCACCAACAACACTGGGAACCCCAAGGCATCATCCGATCCCTCCACTTGCTGGAAACTATTCATTGGAGAGATGTGGAAGCTCTTCGTAGATAGAGCGTCCAACAAGCACGGTGCAGGACTTGGCATAGTCCTTATCTCACCAGATGGCCTAACAGTGGAACAAGCAGTCAACCTTGGCTTTCCAGCATCAAACAACGAAGCGGAGTATGAAGCGCTTCTGGCAGAACTAAAATCAGCACACTACATGAAGGCCACCGAGCTCATGGTCTACAGTGACTCACAGCTGGTGGTAAACCAAATTTCAGGCGACTACGAGGCAAAGGATGAAAGGATGGCTAAGTACCAAGAGTTGGTCAGAAAAGAGATCATGAAATTTGAAGTAGTACTGATAGAGCAGATCGGCAAAGAAGAAAATAGCAGAGCAGACGAGCTAGCAGGCTTTGCTTCGATGGCAGATACATCCATCCCACATCCGTTACTGATTGATTACTTACCAAGACCAAGCATTGAAGAACCCGAAGTAGAAGAGGTATGTTGTGCCGAATTAGGCCCTTCATGGATGGATCTCATTATAATATTCTTAAAAGACGGCGTCTTACCCGAAGAGAAGAAAGAAGCCAACAAGATTAGAGTAAAGTCGCAGCGATTTTGGTTCTCCCCATCAATGGCCTTGTACAAAAAATCCTTCACAGGACCTTACTTGAAATGCGTCCATCCCAGCAAGGTTGAGGCATTCTTGTTCGAGATACACGAAGGCGTATGCGGGAGCCACCAAGGGGGAAGATCATTAGCCTACAGAGCGATTTCGCAGGGATATTGGTGGCCTTACATGTAAGCGGATTCAGAGAAGTATGTCAAAAAGTGCAAGAAATGTCAGAAGTTCGCACACCAAATACATCAACCAGCCAGAGAGCTTCTACCATTAACTAGCCCATGGCCCTTCGCAATGTGGGGCTTGGACATAGTAGGACCACTTCCAACGGCACCCGGCAACAGAAAGTTCTTTCTTGCAGCGACAGACTACTTCACAAAGTGGGTAGAGGCAGAAGCACTAGCATCAATAAAGGAGAAAGATGTGAAGAAGTTCGTCTGGCAGAATATCATTACTCAGTTCGGCATACCAAAAGCTCTAATATCTGACAACGGCACTCAGTTCGATGGCAAAATTTTTAGAGGCTTTTGTGAAGAATACAAGATAGAATTCTACAATTCTACACCGGCATACCCCCAAGCGAACGGCCAAGCGGAAGCATCAAATAAAGTTGTCTTAGATGGATTGAAGAAAAGGCTGGAAAAATCTAAAGGAAAGTGGGCTAAGGAGCTCCCTCATGTTTTATGGGCTTACCGTACCACACCTCGGCGATCTACTGGAGAAACAACTTTTTCCTTGGCCTATAGCATGGAAGCAGTAATTCCACTGGAAGTTGGCCTCCCCACAATTAGAAGTGAAAATTTTGATCCAAACTTAAATGGAGAAGCCATAGCATTGGAGCTTGACCTTGCAGAAGAAAGAAGAGAAAGAGCACTGGTTCACATCGCCTCATACCAGCAAGAATTATCCAGAAAGTATAACAAGACAGTACATCCACAGTAATTCAAGATTGGAGATTTGGTGCTACGCAAAGAAATGGGAAACACCCTAGTACCTGGAGATGGCAAGTTAGGGCCCAACTGGGAAGGACCTTACAAAGTGGTTGGATTAGCAAGAAAAAGGGCATACCACTTGGAAGACGAAGACAGCAAAGCCATTCCCAGGCCATGGAACACTGCCAATCTCAAACTATTTTATTTTTAGCTTTTCTTTAAAGTACTTGTAATTTTTCTTTTCCTCAATAAAACAAGTAGTTTTCTTTTCAGCATAATTGTTTTATTCTGTAAAAGTTGTTTTAGTGAACTAGGGGCAATAAAATTAGAGTTGGCCGGAATAACCAACTTTGAGCTCTCTTCAGCTAGGATCAGGATCTGGGCTGAAGAGGTTGGCTAGAAAAACCAACACTTCTTCTAAGCCGAGGGTAAGGATCCAGACTGCAGGACGTTTGGCTGGAAAAACCAAACACTTCACTCAGAGTTTGCCGGAATAACCAACTTTGAGCTCTTTTCAGCTAGGATTAAGATCTGGGCTGAAGAGGTTGACTGGAAAAATAAACACTTCTCCTAAGCCGAGGGTAAGGATCCAGGCTGTAGGACGTTTGGCTGGAAAAACCAAATACTTCACTCAGAGTTGGCCGAAATAACCAACTTTGACCTCTCTTCAGCTAGGATTAGGGTCTGGGCTAAAGAGGTTGGTTGGAAAAACCAACTTTTAGTACTCTTCAGCCGAGGTAAGGATCAAGGCTGAAGAGTGGTTGGCTGGAAAAACCAACTTTTAATACTCTTCAGCTGAGGTGAGAATCCAGGCTGAAGAGTGGTTGGCTGGAAAAACCAACACTTAGTACTCTTCAGCCGAGATAAAGATCCAGGCTGAAGAGTGGTTGGCTGGAAAAACCAACTTTTAGTACTCTTCAGCCGAAGTGAGAATCTAGGCTGAAGAGTGGTTGGCTGGAAAAACCAACACTTAGTACTCTTCAGCCGAGATAAGGATCCAGGTTGAAGAGTAGTTGGCTGGAATAACAAACTTTTAGTGATCTTCAGCCGAGGTAAAAACCTAGGCTGAAGAGGTTGGCAGGTATGTCCAGATAGATTTCAAGGTCAAGACCGAGATAGGTACCTCGGCCGGAGAATGTTATATTGCATTAAGTACAAGCATGAAAGTAAACCGAAACAATAGTTGGAACAAAAGAAGGTTTCATTGAAAATTCAAAACAAGTACAAAAGGTGGGGCACAGCCCGGTTACAGTTTCAGCTTCTTTCCTAAAGCAAAAAGAAGAAAGTACAAGACTAAGAAAAGAGGTCATCAAGATCCGCATCCAGTTCAACTCGGAGCCCGGTTTCAGCCGGTAGCTCGGTCGTCAAGTCTTACCGGAGGCTCCACCCGAGCTGACTGAACAGCGGGATCATTGACGATCAGGGCATTGTTAGGCTCGGTTTCTTCTTCATTATCCTCGTTTTGAAGGAATTTTCGTTGAATTCCTTGAGCGTACTCCGCCATGTAGCTCGGTATGAAGTGGGGAGGAGGGTTCAGGAAGACCTCGGTGTCAGAACCGTGACCGAGCTGTGCCACCGCCGCTTTCCACCCACACTTGAAGAATAAATCCTTGCCAGCTTCGCACTGCAGGATGTAGGTTGCTTCGCCTTCTTTGTAGCCGCGGTCTTCCGCTTCGTCAATCTTCTTTTCTAACTCAGTTATCTCGGCCTTCTTCTTCTCCTCAACTGTGGCAAGCTCACGCAGGTAACGATCCTTCAACTCAGTTAAAGCTTTTTGCTTCTCTACTCCGGCTGAGTCAATTAAACCGGAGAGGCTGGCGACCTCAGATTGTAGCTCGGCCAATTTTTGTTTGGCCTCGTTTAGCTCGGCCGTCTTCTTATCAGCCTCAGCCACGGCTTGCCTTGTTGTTCTGCGCGGCTCTAGCACACGCTTATGTGCAATCTGGTTCTTTTGCATAGCTTGCATAAGGGTGGTAAGCAATCTTGAGTGAGAACCGAGATATCAGATGCACAAAATAGGAAAACAAAGGAAAGAGTACTCACCAGCACCATTGATTTGGTGGCTGAGCGGATAGCTTTTAGCTCGGTGAGGTGGGCATGGTAATCCATGTCAGGCGGCAGACACACGCTCTTAGCCAGGTTGAAGGCCAGCATGTGATCTTTATCTGCCACCACTGAATCTGTTTCCCTGATGGCTCGGTTCTGGTATGTTAGTCTCGGTGCCCAATCAAAAGAGTTAGCTCGGTCTGAGCTCTCAGGTTGTGGGCTCGGTACTATGGTTGAGGGAAGCACAGTTTCGTCCTCATTGACAAGGCGTGGCTCGGTTGTAGAAGACCAAGCGCGCTTACGAGTCCAAGACGATAAAGGCTGATGGGATGGTAGGGCTACCACGGTCTCCTGTGTTTGATCGTCTTGTGGTACCTCGGGCTGATTTGTCTCGGTGAGGAAGGCTCTTACGGCTCTCTTCTTGGCCATTTCTTGTTCAGCAGTTAGTGGGATCAGGTTGATTTGAGGCAAGGTTGGATCCGGTTCAGAAGAAGCTTCCAACAAAAAGTCAGTTACCCTGGTCTTTCGTCTACTGCTGTATCTATACGTCGGTTCAAAATTCAGTAGCTCGGCCCAACTTCTATTGGGATATCGCAGTGCGGCGCGAAGTGTGTTTAAGTTGGGGTAGCTGTACTGGGACTTGAGAAAGTTCAAATCTACATGAAGTAAAAAAGACAACAGTTAGTGCGGTTCAACATAAGAAACCGAGGTAAAAGAAAGCATAAAACTAAGCCGAGGTAATTATACCGGCAACTCCTTTATTCCAGTTTATTCGGTCGCCCGGGATTTGGGCTTCCTGGTCTTCAAAATTCCTAGAAACCCAGAAGAAATCATCGTCGTTTACGTCCTTATCTGGGGTATTCTTTATTATCTTTTCACGCCGGTGCCTTATTCTTAAATAGTAAACCCAGCCATCTTCATTTGAACCTATGGAATATTGGTGGAAGAGCTTGGCTAAACCGAGGTTAAGGCCAGCTCGTCGGTTTAACTCGGCGATGCCATTTATTATGCGGTATGAATTTGTGGAAAGCTGGGTAGGGCAGAGATTGGTTTGTCTAAAGAACTCGCAAAGAAGAGGCTGCACAAGGAATCTAAGTCCGATTTCTACAATTGAAAGAAGGGTGAAAGGAACAAAACCCCGGTTTCCCCAAGGTGTGATATCTAGTTCGGCCAAAGTAAGATGGACATCATCAGGGATATGATAGTCCCTGCGAAACTCGGCCATAGCACCTGGTGTGTCTACCAAAAACCTATATTTACCTATGAGGTCTTAAATTATGTATAAATTAGCATGGTACTAGCTCGGTGCTGAGATGACGTTGGCTATCTCGGTTGGACTTTCAAAGGAGTGCCTGGGCAACCTAGTCAGAGTCTGCAAAGTGAAAAAGAAAGGTGTTAAGCACAGATCGTTGGACCATGCTAAAAGAAACAAAGGCAAGATAAATGAAGTCCTAGCTCGGCTATGTGGGATACTGTCCATTCTTAGCCCGGTTTGAGCAAGGGTCTTTAGCCTGGTTGAGCATTTGGGGCAGCATTCTTAGTTCGGTTTTGACTAAGGAAGCTGGTTTAGCCCCAAGTTGTGGCTCGGTCGATGGTTAGGGCTTTCTAGCACGGTATTGCGCAAACTTAAGGCAGTTCGCTAGCTCGGCTAAGTAAAGCAAAAGGTACTTGAACCTATTGAAATTATAGATTCGGCATGAAGTTTTAGTTCGGTCAGTTGAAGAGTTATCTAGTTTGGCTGGGTGCACACCTAGAAGGTTCCCTAGTTCGGTTAAACCTAAACCTTGAGATTGTCCAAACAGGTTTCTAGCTCGATCACACCACGATTCCAGATTCAAGCATTGTGATTTTTGAATCCAGAGGGTGTGCTCTTAAAAACATGAACCTATGGTTTGGGGGTCTTGCTTTTTTTTGTTCTTACCCATAACGTGTTTATATAAAGTATGCTTTGTGATATATATGTGTATGTATATATCTATATTATGTGTATTTGCAAAATGAATGGAAAGCAAGAAAATATTGAGTTACTTACGGATTGAAGACGCAAGAATGGAGATCTGAAACCACAAAATAGTGAAGAGGGTGCAAGCTTCGCAGGTATTGAGATTGCAAAAATGGAGGCTTGAGCAAGAAAGAGAGAGAAGATGAATAGTGCAAATGGATGGTTCAAGGCCTAGGGGTTTGGTTTTGTGAAAAGAAGGAAAAAGGGCAAGACTGTTCAAATTTCTCGGAGTATGAAGACGGCGTGACAGCTACGCTGGGCCAACAAGCGTTCACCACGTGTCCACGGAATGGGAAGCGATTCAGTTATAGTGGCTGAAAAGACGTTTTGACCGGACAGGTTAATAGCTCGGTGTGAGTTTAGCCCGATTGAAGACCACTTTTTAGCTCGGCAGGAAGAAGAGTAATCCCAATCATGCTACGCAAATGGAATTAAGGGGCAATTGAGAGGGTAATTTATGTCTAAATTGGGCCAAGCTAAGTAGGAGACTTCTTTGGTAAATTAGGCCGCAAGAAAGACCGAGGTAAAAGCAGATTTACTTCGGTCCAAGAGACTAAGCGGTTATGGGCCGAGCTAGCTAGGCACTGAGCTTATGAGAGCCAAGCGAGCTTAGTACTATGCGTTAGAGCGCCGAGCTAACTTCTACCTCGTACTTGGTTAGATCGGTATTAAGTAAACAGCCCAGTTAGAGTATGTCAAACCGAGGTGCACACAATGAAAGGAAGAATCGAGCTAATTGGAGCTCGGTCTAGTCTGCGGCTTTAGCATAGTCATGTTTGCTCAATCGTATTGATATCCAACCATGGTAAAACCATCTCACTTGGTTTAAGCAATGAGGGGGGTGTTGAAAGATAAGTATTATCTTTTAGGAGTGTGACTCCTAGGAGGACTCTACATGGAGGAATAAGAGTCCTACAAGGATTGTACCATGCGAAACCTATAAAAGCTCATAGCATCACCTATAGAGAGGTAACATAACTTTGATTCTTGAATACACAGAGCTTTTGTCTATTTGTCTATTTTGCTGACTTAGGCATCGGAGAGGTATCCGGCACACACCCGCCGGCTAGCTCATGTTTGTGTTTTCAAGGAGTAAAGCGACGACGTTTGGAGGAGCGCAGACTTGATCAGCAAGATTATACGAGAACATTATTTCTTGCTCGTACAATAATAAACAACTCTGTAATGAAAGATTGTGTAGGTTTGAAATGTTGGGAAATTGGTTTTTATAGGCTTATTTTAGGCCAACTTTGAGCCCAAATTTGAGTGGGATCCACACGCCTTTTGAGGTGGGTCCAAAGAGGTGACGTGTTCCTTATCGCATGGCAAGTCACACAGTGAAGACAGTTCGTCAAAACCATTTATGAGTGAATGGGAACTTAACGTCGTTTTCGGGTTCGCAGAATGGACATTTAATTCTTTAAATGTGGGTTTCTTTGTAAGGTTTGTCCCACATTGGAAACCTAAGAGAACTTATGTGTGTATATAAGTTCTAAGTGGCAATACTTAGGTTGGGCCTCAAGGGGCACCCCAAATTTGTAGAAAGGAAGAGTTATGGACAAAGTGAACCTTAGCCCAAACCACCACATACACGCGCGCCGCCGCCGCCATCTATCCGACCGGTTGGTCGAGCCGAGCCGAGCCAAGCCATGCCAGGCACGGATGTGGGTTATGGGTCGGGTCGATTCTAATATTAATTTTTTGGACAAAATTTATTTAAATTTTTTCCAAATTTCTTGCTACAAAAATAAATTTAAATTTTGCGCTAATATAATTTGAATTTGAATTCAAATTTTTGTCCAAAAATTTATGCCACTTATCAAATCCGAATTTCACTAATTTCCCAACTGTTGAACAGTTATAAAACTGCCCAGACAGATTCAAATCTGTCCAGCAGTTACTAGCAAATCTGTCCAGGTTTTTGAACTGCATCTGTTCAAAGCAGTTGCATATCTATTCAATTTCAAATCTATATCTATTAGGCAGATTTCATACCTGTTCGGATTTTCTGGACAGGTTTATAACTGCTGCAGTTTCAAACAAATATAAAATGCCCAGCAGTTATCTGTTCAAACAGTAGTGCACCTGTCAGTTTCAAAACTAATCTGTTCCAGTTTGAAAATAACACCTATTCGGGTCTATAAATACCAGATCTGTTCCAGTATTTGTTGATCTCGAAAATTCATTTTTTGTTGCCTTCATTTTGCTCTCTTGCATCAATTATTCTTCATATTATTTTAGGAAAAAATTCAGAGAGTTTAGAACACAGGTTTTGTTTGACGTACAAATTGTTTGGAGTGCTACTACAATTTGTGAAGATCATTGTATCCTGGGAGATAGACGCCATTACTCTGTAAGCACCGAAGCGGGGCGAATCTGTCTTAAGGACAGAGTGTCACGCACTCGACTTGATCTTTTAATTATTTATTCGGTTCGGTAAAATAAATTCGGTAAGTAATTTATTTTATTTGTTTGATTTGTTTCAATTTATTTATTTACACAGAAGATTGTTCCAACAATCTTAAGATGGATTCGAATTATTCTGTTTACAGAATTTTTCGTTTGTTTCCTTTTCTCTTTTCTTCTTTTTACAGAAATTATTTTCTGTGGCTTTACAAAATAATATTCTTGTTGGAAAAATAAATAGTAGTTATATACTGTTTGACAGATAGTAGTAATATACTGTTTATTTTCTTTGACAGCTAGTAGTAATATACTGGTGTCATTAACAATTCAGAATATTTATTTGTGAAGTTTGTCAGAAATTAATTTTGATTTTCAGAAATATTTTCTGAGTGTTCATTAATTAAAATTTTGTTTCAGTATTTTAATTATTGAAGTGTTACAGAAATTTAATTTTCTGTGTGGAATTAATTTGGTTAAATAAAATTTTATTTTATTTTCAAATTAATTGGAAACAAAAGTTACAATTCTTTTTTTTTTTTTTTTTTTACAGAATTTAATTCTGTGATTTTGGTTTAATTTTCTTTGTAGTATAAAAATTGTAATTATAATTTTGTTTTATAATTTAGAATTCATGGCTACTGAAACTGGTCAAACTAATACTCAAACAAGTACTAGTGTGGTGGCTGCAATTGCGCTAACCCCCTCTCTTGTTGTGACTGTGCCAGTCAATTATGGTGAAAAACCAGAGAAGTTCTTAGGAACTGATTTTAAAAGATGGCAGAAGAAAATGCTATCTAAAAGAGAGGAAACTAAGAAGTACAAGTTTAATAGGAAGTGTTACATTTGTGACAAAGAGGGACATCAGGCCAAAGATTACCGTTGCAAACACAAAGGCAAAGAAAGATCAAACAAGAAGCATGCTCAAGCCTATATGACCGAAGTGGACAAAATTTCCAATGGTGTTAATGACATAAATCTTTCTGCAATTGTTTCCGAGGCAAACCTTGTCGACAATCCTAAAAAATGATGGGTGAACATTGATGCGACTCGTTACATCTGTGCTGACAAAAAGATATTCACATCTTATTCTTTAGTGGATAACGGCGAACAACTTTTTATGGGCAACTCCTCAACTTCTAAAGTTGAAGGACAAGGAAAGATTATTTTGAATATGACATCTGGAAAGGAACTTACTCTCAACAATGTGCTGCATGTACCGGACATTCGCAAGAATCTTGTTTCCGGATCTTTGTTGAGTAAAAATGGGTTTAGGCTAGTTTTTGAAAGTGACAAGTTTGTAGTTACCAAAAATGAGATGTATGTAGGAAAATGTTACATGTCTGATGGCCTTTTCAAAATGAATGTAATGACTGTTGTACCCTCTAGTATTAAAAAAAATACATCTTCTTCTTTCTTGCTTGAGTTTTCAAATTTATGGCATGGTAGACTTGAACATGTTAATTATGGATCTTTGCGTAGATTAATTAATATGGAAAGTTTACCTAAATTTGACATTCATTCAAATCATAAATGTGAAATTTGCGTTAAGGCAAAATTATCCAAAACTCATTTTCATTCAATTGAAAGAAGTACGGAGCCACTTGAATTAATTCATAGTGACAATTGTGATTTTAAATCAATTCAAACTAGAGGTGGAAAAAAATATTTTATCACTTTCATAGATGACTATACTAGATATAATTATGTTTATTTAATTCGAACCAAAGATGAAACTTTGGAAATTTTCATTCAATATAAGAATAAAGTTGAAAATCAACTTGGTAAGAAAATTAAAAAACTTAGAAGTGATAAAGGTGGTGAATATGAATCACCTTTTGGTGAGTTTTGTAAAGAACATGGAATAATTCATCAAACCACCACTCCTTACTCACCTCAGCAAAATGGAATTGCTGAAAGAAAAAATAGGACTTTAAAAGAAATGATGAATGCCATGTTAATTAGTTTTGAATTACCTCAAAACTTGTGGGAAGAAGCAATACTTTCTGCTAATTATATACTTAATAAAGTATCCCGAAAGAAAGTGAATCAAACACTATGAATTGTGGCATGGAAGAGCACCATCCTATAAACACTTAAAAGTGTGGGGGTGTTTGGCTAAAGTGGCTATTCCTAGTCCTAAAAAGACTAAGATTGGTCCTAAAACAGTTAACTGCATATTCATTGGTTATGCTAAGAATAGTAGTGCATTCGATTTTTTATTCATAAATTAGAACATTCTAAAATGCATGTAAATACTATTATTGAATCTCGGAATGCATCTTTCTTTGAACATGTGTTTCCAAATAAAACAGGACAAGAGACTAGTACTAACAAAAGATCTCATGATACTATTACTAGTCAGGATCAAGAACATGATCAAGGACAATAGCAAGAGATAGATCAAAATGAGGAAGGGGAACCTAGGTGTAGTAAACGTGCTAGAACCTCAAAATCTTTTGGTCCAGATTTTCTAACAGTTTTGTTAGAAAATGAGCCTTTAACTTTTAAAGAGGCTATGTCCAATCCTAAAGCTCCTTTATGAAAAGATGCTGTAAACAGTGAAGTTGAATCCATTCTACAAAATCACACTTGGGAATTGGTGGATTTACCACCAGGGTGTAAACCTCTTGGGTACAAGTGGATTTTCAAAAGAAAAATGAAAGTGGATGGATTAATTGACAAATACAAGGCAAGACTTGTGGTCAAAGGGTATAGACAAAAATAAGGTCTTGATTACTTTGGCACATACTCACCTGCTACTAGAATAACATCCATTATAATGCTAATTGCTATTGCATCGTTATACAATCTATAAATTCATCAAATGGATGTGAAAACTGCTTTCTTAAATGGTGAGTTAGAAGAAGAAATTTGCATAGAACAACTAGAAGGATTTTCTATTCCAGGAAAAGAAAAGAAAGTATGTAAATTGGTTAAATCATTATATAGTTTAAAACAAGCGCCAAAGCAATGGCATGAGAAATTTAACAAAGCAATGATGTCAAATGGATTCAAAATTAATGAATGTGACAAATGTGTTTATGTTAAAAACATAAACAAAGGCTATGTTATAGTATGTCTTTATGTGGATGATATGCTTATCATAGGTAGTAACAATGACATGATTAAAACTACCAAAAAACTGTTGAATAAACATTTTGACATGAAGGACAGGGGCATTGCTAATGTAATTCTTGGTATGAAAATTACCAAAACATCATAAGGATATGCTTTGTCATAATCTCATTACATTGAGAAAATACTTGACAAATTTAGCAAAGATGATGATCATCTTGCTAGAACACCTGTGGACGTTAATTTGTTTCTTTCTAAGAATGTACAAGAAAGTATTTCTCAATTAGAGTATGCCCAAATAATTGGAAACTTAATGTACTTGATGAACTGCACTCGCCCGGATATAGCTTATGCAGTAAGTAAATTAAGTAGATATACAAGTAATCCATGAGTAGAACACTGGAAAACTATTATAAGGGTTCTAAGATATTTCAGATTTACTCGTAACATTGGGCTGAATTATACTAGATATCCAGCAGTACTTGAAAGATACTGTGATACAAACTGGATATCGGATACTAGAGACTGAAAGTCCACCAGTGAGTATGTCTTTACTCTTGGTGGTACGGCTGTATCTTGAAAATCTTCCAAACAGACTTGCATTGCTAGGTCTACTATGGAATCAGAATTCATAGCTTCAGATAAAGCTGGGGAAGAAGCAAAATGGCTTCGTCACTTCCTTGAAGATATTCCAATGTGGCCAAAATCGGTGTCTGCTATATGCATATATTGTGATAGTCAATCAGCAATTAGTAGAGCACAGAGTCATATATATAATGGTAAGTCACGACATATTTGTCGTCGACATAACACCGTAAGACAACTACTCTCTAATGGAATTATTTCCATTGAATATGTGAATTCTAAAGACAACATAGTAGATCCACTAACCAAAGGATTAGTAAGAGAGTTAGTTGAATATTCATCGAGGGAAATGGGACTTAAGCCTATTAAATAAGAGTTACCACAATGGCAACCCAACCTAGTTGACTGGAGATCCCAAGATCTAGATTCAAAGGGACAATCGAGTTGTGTATGACTCATAAGGATCACTGGGGAGTTAAACTCCTACCGATTTCTATGATGAAATAGTGATGTCTGCAGCGTTTTAGGTTAAGTAATACTTTTAATGATTCTTATATCTAGGTATAATTAGTGGATTATGGCAGGATACTCTTCATAAGAATCACCTATATGAGTGTGAACTAGGCTGGTTCTATGAGATTTGTGAAGGGCTACAATTTTCTAAAGCACTCATAAAAGATCAGGTTGTTTAGGGCCAAAATGAACACAATAGTGAGAACTAAACTGTGTCTGGTAATATACTGTGTGAGTTCTATTGTCTTGGTTTACACAAACGGCTGAGCAGTTCAAAACATCATGTTCACTAGTTAGCTAGTAAATCCGATAGTATCTCACAAGAAAAGGTTCAAAGCCAAAAGTTACCTATCCTTCGCAGAATATTTTTAATGTTTGTACTCTCTGAAATTAGATCATGTTGTTGCATTTTTTCTCCGTCAAATTCCATTCATGTGGGGGATTGTTGGAAAATTGGTTTTTATAGGCTTATTTTGGACTAACTTTGAGCCAAATTTGAGTGGGGTCCACACGTCTTTTGAAGTGGGTCCACAGAGGTGACGTGTTCCTTGCCGCATGGTAAGTCACACGGTGAAGACAGTTCGTCAAAACCATTTATGAGTGAATGGGAATTTGACATCCTTTTCGGGTTTGTGGAATGGACATTTAAAGAATTAAATGTGGATTTCCTTGTAAGGCTTGTCCCACATTGGAAACTTAAGAAAACTTATGTATGTATATAAGTTCTAGGTAGCAACACTTGGGTTCGGCCCCAAGGGGCATCCCAAGTTTGTAGAAGGGAGGAGTTATGGACAAAGTGAACCTTAGCCCAAACCACCACATACGCGCGCACGTACCGCTGCCGCCGTCCGTCGGACCGACCAACAGAACCAAGACGTGCCGAGTACGGGTGTAAGTCGGGTCAATTCTAATATTAATTTTTTGGACAAAATTTATTTGAATTTTTTCCAAATTTCTTGCGAGAAAAAATAAATTTAAATTTTGCGCCAATGTAATTTGAATTTGAATTTGAATTTAAATTTTTGTCCAAAAATTTGTGTCTCTTTTCATATCCGAATTCCACTAGTTTCCCAACTATTGAACAATTATAAAACTACCCAGATAGATTCAAATCTATCCAGCAGTTACCAGCAGATCTATCCAGGTTTTTGAACTGCATCTATTCAAAGCAGTTGCATATCTGTTCAGTTTCAAATCTATATCTGTTAGGAAGATTTCATACCTATTTGGATTTTCTAGACAGGTTTATAACTGCTGCAGTTTCAAATAGATATAAACTGCCCAACAGTTATCTGTTCAAACAGTAGTGCACCTGTCGGTTTCAAAACCAATCTGTTCCAGTTTGAAAATAACACCTGTTTGGGTCTATAAATACTAGATCTGTTCCAGCATTTGTTGATCTCGAAAATTCATTTTTTGTTGCCTTTATTTTGCTCTCTTGCATCAATTATTCTTTATATTATTTTAGGAAAAGATTCAGAGAGTTTTGAACACAAGTTTTATTCGTTATACAAATTGTTTGGAGTAGTACTACAATTTGTGAAGATCATTGTATCTTGGGAGATGGACACCATTACTCTGTAAGCACCGAAGCAGGGCGAATCTGTTTTAAGGACAGAGTGTCACACACTCGACTTGATCTTTTAATTATTTATTCGGTTCGGTAAAATAAATTCGATAAGTAATTTATTTTATTTGATTGATTTGTTTTAATTTATTTATTTATACAGAAGATTGTTCCAACATGAGACTCTACTCAATTTACAGATATGGAATCGAGAAATTGAGTACAAGTGTGGAGAGCTATTGCAGAGTAAATAAAGTCGTGTGAATGGGTAGAGAGAGAATTAGAGGAGAAAGAAGCAAGAAATAGATTTGATTTCAACAGATAACACACTTGGATCCAAATAAATTCAAACGCGTGTTGAGGACTCAAACAAAAAGACCATTGGATTGATGTCCTTAAAAGTCTATAAAATGGACGTATGGTCTAAACATCCTAAATATTTATTTTATTTTATTTTATTTTTTTTTTTTTTTGTTAAGCTAGAGTTGTATGTAGTTTATTTATTTATTTTTTTTTAATCAAAGTAATTTTTTTTGTATGATTATTAGACTAGTTATGCTTTGTTAGAGTTTATTTATTCAATTTAATGTAATTCTTCTTATAAAGGTTTATTTTTTTGGTCTATCGATAAGATACTAATTACAATCATGAGACACATTTACATAATCAAACAAATCACTAGTCCATAATAATTAGAAAATAAACAAAATCTAACAATCAATAATCAAATTTATAAAAACCTAAGCCTAACAACTACACACAATTCCCATAATTAGGGGTGCAAACGAGCCGAGCCGAGCCGAGCTTTGCTGGGCTCGAGCTCGGCTCGTTAAGCTATCGAGCTCGTTTATTGAGCTCGAGCTCGGCTCGATAAAGGACTGGGCTCGAGCTCGGCTCGGCTCGTTAATTTTTGTCGAACTCGAGCTCGGCTCGGCTCGGCTCGATAAATTTTTTTTTATATTATTTATATTATTTAAATATAAATTTTTAAATAAAAAATATTATTTATATTATTTAATATATAAAAAATGCATTTATATTATTATTTATATATATATTTATATATTTTTAATATATAAATAATGTATTTATATATATTTATATATTATTTAATATATAAATAATATATTTATTATATAATTTAATTATAGATAAACGAGCCGAGCCTACCGAGCCGAACACAGTCGAGCTCGAGCTCGGCTCGTTAACGAAACGAGCCCAATAATCGAGCTCGAGCTCGGCTCGTTTAGTAAACGAGCCGAGCCGAGCCGAGCCCTTACCGAGCCGAGCCGAGCCTGTTCACGAACCGCTCGGTTCATTTGCAGCCCTGCCCATAATAAAAGAGAAATAAAATCAATACAAAAAATATCAAACTAGTTGAATTTGATACCTCTTACCACGAAGCATACACAATCACTAGATGAAGTGTGGTTAATATAATTCTTCTTATAAAAGATCATTAACGAGAACGACCATTTACCAAGTAGTGGTTGGTAATAATTGTGAAAAAATCATTAGGTTGTTGAAATAGGAATTCAGAACCAATATGATGAAAAATTCAACCCATTCTTTTGCAAAATACCGATCAATATTTTCAACCCATTCTATCTTATGCTTATCTCATATTACTATGCTATTAAAATTATTATTAGTAATTATAATATATAAAACAAAGGCTATATTTAGTGATAGTTAAAAAAATCACATTTTTTAAAATAATTTGCCTTTATTGATTTTTTATTTTTATTTTTCAAGTGTTTTTAGTATAGATTTATTTTTATACTAAAAAAATTAAAATCCAAAAAAAAAAAAAAAAATCATTGAAACAAAATAAAAAAATTTAACTTTTTCATTTTTAAGTGATTTCCTTTTAGTTTTTTTTTTTTTTAAAAAAAAATTAGAGTCTTCTTATCTAATAGAATTTGGTTTTTTAAACAAATTTTGTTTTTTTACTAAAAGTAAAAATAAAAGAAGTTTCTACAATACACAGTTTCATACACTTTCATATCCAAACAACTTTTAGTCGTAACTAAAAAGCCCGTAATGCATCATACTCAAACATCTATAAAAAAAAAAATTAAAAATAAATAAATAAAATAAATAAATAAATTTGACATAATCAAAATAACAATTACAATCGGTCATAACCAACATCACAATGAATTATTACTGAACATTATATGAGGTATAACCAAAAATATTTTCAATCATAACCCCCAAAAAAAATCACAATAAGTTATAATTAAGTCATAATTAATACTACTATAAGTCGTAACCAATACACAATGGGTCATAATCAATTATTACAAAAGTTTTTTTTTCTATTTCTTTTTTCTTTTTTTTTGTGTGTGTATTATGGAATTTCTCAATAATGATTGTATTTGGTTTGGTTTTTATAATCTGTTTTCTGGAAATTTTTGAAAAAACTAAATAATAATTTAGTGATAATAATAATAATAATAATAATAATAATAATAATAATAATAATAATAATAATTGATGGGCATAGCCCCAAATAAGTGGCCCAATGGGCTGTCCAAACAATTCCTAACCCAACTTAGGCCCAAGGGCCAGACAAGAAGAAGACGCCAGAAAGGTATGGAAGAAATCAATATATATACAAGTAATCACTCTCTCTCTATCTATCTACTTCTTCTTCCTCCTGAAGCTAAAAGCTTCCATTTTTATACTAGAGACTCCTCTAACTTAAACATCGGAGGGTCCTCCGGAAGGAACCCCACCTCCGGGTTCCTTCTTGACGGACTTGGTGCAGGTACAACTGGGAAGACGAAGTTCAATCATCCTGTGGAGCTCCGGGCCCTGTCCGACCCATTCCTCCTCCGACAAAACTGGTAACATCAGTTGGCGCCGTCTGTGGGAAAACTCGTCCGATTGGCAGTTGTGCTCATTGTCACCGGAAATAGCTTCCTTTTCACCCACCTTCAGTGTCGGAGTGAATGGTTACCACATGATTCATGGCTTCCTATCGGCGGCGGCGACGTTTTCCCCGCCTACACTTCTCTCGCCGGCACCATGATTCTCTCACCTCACCATTGTCGTTGGTGAGCATTGCGGAAGTCTACCCACGCACCAAAATCAACCCCCGTACCAAGCAATTCAAAGTCGTCAAGACTTCAAAAAAAAAACAACAACAAACACACAAGCAAAAAGTTCAAGAACAAAACTCTGGACAGGTATTTCCCATTTGATCTATATCAAAGGCCCAGATTGCCCCACGTGAAGACATGGGCTACACTTCCCAAGCCACTAACTCTCTCTCTTTTCCCTACGTCTGTGTCATGTCACATCATCACATGCATCCCTGCACCTTGAGCCCCGTGCACCGCCAACCAACCCAGTAACATTATTTGGTCGGCAAATAGTGGTCGGTCGGCAACATAGGTCGGTCGGCAAACAGTGGTCGGTCGGTCGGCAACATAGCTCGGTCGGCAAACAGTGGTCGGTCGGCAACATAGCTCGGTCGGCAAACAGTGGTCGGTCGGCAAACATAGCTCGGTCGGCAATAGTGGTCGGTCGGCAATATACCTCGGTCGGCAACATAGCTCGGTCGGCAATAGTGGTCGGTCGGCAAACAGTGGTCGGTCGGCAAACATAGCTCAGTCGGCAATAGTGGTCGGTCGGCAATATAGCTCGGTCGGCAACATAGTTCGGTCGGCAAACTAGGTCGGTCGGCAAACAGTGGTCGGTCGGCAACATAGCTCGCTCGGCAAACAGTGGTCGGTCGGCAACATAGCTCGGTCAGCAAACATAGGTCGGTCGGCAACATAGCTCGGTCGGCAAACAGTGGTCGGTCGGCAAACAGTGGTCGGTCGGCGAACATGGCTCGGTCGGCAAACAGTGGTCGGTCGGCAACATAGGTCGGTCGGCAAACAGTGGTCGGTCAGCAACATTAGTCGGTCGGCAACATTGGTCGGTCGACAACTTCAGCACCAATAAGACGGAGCCCCAGCGCCTTCGCCATATCCGAATAGTCTACTTCTCCCTCCTCAAGGACATCATAAGTAAGATATTCAAACTTCTTTTATCTATGTTGCACATTTCATAACATTTCAGATCAAAAAGCCTCAGCCAGACTGAGCACGAAGACGGAGCCCCAGCGCCTCCGCCATATCCAAATGGTCTACTTCTCCCTCCTCAAGGACATCATAAGTAAGATATTCAAACTTCTTTTATCTATGTTGCACATTTCATAACATTTCAGATCAAAAAGCCTCAGCCAGACTGAGCACGAAGACGGAGCCCCAGCGCCTCCGCCATATCCAAATGGTCTACTTCTCCCTCCTCAAGGACATCATAAGTAAGATATCCAAACTTCTTTTATCTATGTTGCACATTTCATAACATTTCAGATCAAAAAGCCTCAGCCAGACTGAGCACGAAGACGGAGCCTCAGCGTCTCCGCCATATCCGAATGGTCTACTTCTTCCTCCTCAAGGACATCATGAGTAAGATATTCAAACTTCTTTTATCCATGTTGCACATTTCATAACATTTCAGACCAAAAAGCCTCAGCCAGACTGAGCACGAAGACCTCGGCTAGACCGAGTTACTTAAAGCCTCAGCCAGACTGAGCACGAAGACCTCGGCCAGACCGAGTTACTTAAAGCCTCAGCCAGACTGAGCACTACTTAAAGCCTCAGCCAGCCTGAGCACGAAGACCTCAGCTAGCCTGAGCATTACTTAAAGCCTCAGCCAGACTGAGCACTACTCAAAGCCTCAGCCAGCCTGAGCACGAAGACCTCAGCCAGACTGAGAACGAAGACCTCGGCCAGACCGAGTTACTTAAAGCCTCAGCCAGACTGAGCACTACTCAAAGCCTCAGCCAGACTGAGCACGAAGACCTCGGCTAGACCGAGTTACTTAAAGCCTCAGCCAGATTGAGCACGAAGACCTCGGCCAGACCGAGTTACTTAAAGCCTCAGCCAGACTGAGCACTACTTAAAGCCTCAGCCAGCCTGAGCACGAAGACCTCAGCTAGCCTGAGCATTACTTAAAGCCTCAGCCAGACTGAGCACTACTCAAAGCCTCAGCCAGCCTGAGCACGAAGACCTCAGCCAGACTGAGCACGAAGACCTCGGGCAGACCGAGTTACTTAAAGCCTCAGCCAGCCTGAGCACGAAGACCTCAGCTAGCCTGAGTATTACTTAAAGCCTCAGCCAGCCTGAGCACGAAGACCTCAGCTAGCCTGAACATTACTTAAAGCCTCAGCCAGACTGAGCACTACTCAAAGCCTCAGCCAGCCTGAGCACGAAGACCTCGGCCAGACCGAGTTACTTAAAGCCTCAGCCAGACTGAGCACTACTCAAAGCCTCAGCCAGCCTGAGCACGAAGACCTCAGCCAGACTGAGCACGAAGACCTCGGCCAGACCGAGTTACATAAAGCCTCAGCCAACCTGAGCATAAAGACCTTAGCCAGACTGAGCACTACTTAAAGCCTCAGCCAGCCTGAGCACGAAGACCTCAGCCAGACTGAGCACGAAGACCTCGGCCAGACCGAGTTACTTAAAGCCTCAGCCAGACTGAGCACGAAGACCTCGGCC
Organism: Camellia granthamiana; assembly: GCA_036172215.1. NCBI lineage: Eukaryota > Viridiplantae > Streptophyta > Magnoliopsida > Ericales > Theaceae > Camellia > Camellia granthamiana. Next base: position 59,746,190 of record CM069913.1, on the reverse strand, counting down.
AGACCGAGTTACTTAAAGCCTCAGCCAGACTGAGCACTACTCAAAGCCTCAGCCAGCCTGAGCACGAAGACCTCAGCCAGCCTGAGCATTACTTAAAGCCTCAGCCAGCCTGAGCACGAAGACCTCAGCTAGCCTGAGTATTACTTAAAGCCTCAGCCAGCCTGAGCACGAAGACCTCAGCTAGCCTGAACATTACTTAAAGCCTCAGCCAGACTGAGCACTACTCAAAGCCTCAGCCAGCCTGAGCACGAAGACCTCAGCCAGACTGAGCACGAAGACCTCGGCCAGACCGAGTTACATAAAGCCTCAGCCAACCTGAGCATAAAGACCTTAGCCAGACTGAGCACGAAGACCTCAGCCAGCCTAAGCATTACTTAAAGCCTCAGCCAGCCTGAGCACGAAGACCTCAGCTAGCCTGGGTATTACTTAAAGCCTCAGCCAGCCTGAGCACGAAGACCTCAGCTAGCCTGAACATTACTTAAAGCCTCAGCCAGACTGAGCACTACTCAAAGCCTCAGCCAACCTGAGCACGAAGACCTCAGCCAGACTGAGCACGAAGACCTCGGCCAGACCGAGTTACATAAAGCCTCAGCCAACCTGAGCATAAAGACCTTAGCCAGACTGAGCACGAAGACCTCAGCCAGCCTGAGCATTACTTAAAGCCTCAGCCAGCCTGAGCACGAAGACCTCAGCTAGCCTGAGTATTACTTAAAGCCTCAGCCAGCCTGAGCACGAAGACCTCAGCTAGCCTGAACATTACTTAAAGCCTCAGCCAGACTGAGCACTACTCAAAGCCTCAGCCAGCCTGAGCACGAAGACCTCAGCCAGACTGAGCACGAAGACCTCGGCCAGACCGAGTTACATAAAGCCTCAGCCAGACTGAGCACGAAGACCTCGGCCAGACCGAGTTACTTAAAGCCTCAGCCAGACTGAGCACTACTCAAAGCCTCAGCCAGCCTGAGCACGAAGACCTCAGCCAGACTGAGCACGAAGACCTCGGCCAGACCGAGTTACATAAAGCCTCAGCCAACCTGAGCATAAAGACCTTAGCCAGACTGAGCACGAAGACCTCAGCCAGCCTGAGCATTACTTAAAGCCTCAGCCAGCCTGAGCACGAAGACCTCAGCTAGCCTGAGTATTACTTAAAGCCTCAGTCAGCCTGAGCACGAAGACCTCAGCTAGCCTGAACATTACTTAAAGCCTCAGCCAGACTGAGCACTACTCAAAGCCTCAGCCAGCCTGAGCACGAAGACCTCAGCCAGACTGAGCACGAAGACCTCGGCCAGACCGAGTTACATAAAGCCTCAGCCAACCTGAGCATAAAGACCTTAGCCAGACTGAGCACGAAGACCTCGGCCAGACCGAGTTACTTAAAGCCTCAGCCAGACTGAGCACTACTCAAAGCCTCAGCCAGACTGAGAACGAAGACCTCGGCCAGACCGAGTTACTTAAAGCCTCAGCCAGACTGAGCACTACTCAAAGCCTCAGCCAGACTGAGCACGAAGACCTCGGCCAGACCGAGTTACTTAAAGCCTCAGCCAGCACGAAGACCTCGGCCAGACCGAGTTACTTAAAGCCTCAGCCAGACTGAGCACTACTCAAAGCCTCAGCCAGCCTGAGCATTACTTAAAGCCTCAGCCAGACCAAGCACGAAGACCTCGGCCAGACCGAGTTACTTAAAGCCTCAGCCAGCCTGAGAACGAAGACCTCAGCCAGACTGAGCACGAAGACCTCGGCCAGACCGAGTTTACAAAGCCTCAGACAGACTGATTGAGCAAAACCAAGCCATGTTCCAACAAGAACTACCAGTTTTTACCCCTCCGCCTCTACAAATCGTCCATCACAATTAGGATCAAGTCCAAAACAGCCGTCCTCAGCAACAATAGGGACCATTTCTTCCACCACTCACTCCGCGAGCAATAGACCATCTCAAATCCATCGGCCTATTGCCAAAGAGCACTGGCCGACCGCCAAAGTACTCCGCCAACCTCCAAAATTGCTCGGCCGACCCCCAAGGCTTCCAATAGTCATCGGCCGACCTCCAAAAATTAGCCGACCTCCAAGAATTCCAACAGTCATAGTCCGACCCCCCGGTCATCAGTCGACCTCCAAAACCATTAGCTGACCGTCCAACGCGCTCTGCAAACCGAGTGAGACCCTACGGGCTAAACAAACTCAACAAGACTGGGTCTAATTCTACAAGTAAGGTTTCAACAAGACTGGATCTAATTCTACAAGTAAGGTATTTAACTTCTTCTACATCGGCTGACCGTCCGAAGCCTCAGTTAAACTGAGCCCAAAGACCTTAGCTAGACTGAGTGTACGAAAGACTCCCAGACCGAGCACCCACAGAGCCTCAGCCAGCCTGAGCACATCAAGATCTCGGCCAGACCGAACACCAAAAAGCCTCAGTCAAACTGAGTACAAACTTACGGTACGAGCTAATCCATCAGCCGACTGCCCAGGTCCTCGACCGACCTTCCAAAGACCTCAGCCTCGGTTGTATTGCTCTACATAAGGGCTAGCACTTTACATTCCTCACAATTTTGCACATGCCGACTCCTCTCGGCGCACGCAGTCTGCGCCGCCTTGCGCCGGCCCAAAATCTCCAACTTTACTCCCTTTAACTCTCACTGCACCTTGCCCAGTTGGTTTTTGAGCGGTTCTACCTCTATCACAGCACCCACGTATTTGCACAATAAATTTGGCCACCGTCGCCCTGCCTCATTCCGTGACTTGGGGGACTACTTTACTCTTTCTTATTCCCTTCGTTGGACTAAAGCTGCACTCGGGAATAGGGGACTACTGATGGGCATAGCCCCAAATAAGTGGCCCAATGGGCTGTCCAAACAATTCCTAACCCAACTTAGGCCCAAGGGCCAGACAAGAAGAAGACGCCAGAAAGGTATGGAAGAAATCAATATATATACAAGTAATCACTCTCTCTCTATCTATCTACTTCTTCTTCCTCCTGAAGCTAAAAGCTTCCATTTTTATACTAGAGACTCCTCTAACTTAAACATCGGAGGGTCCTCCGGAAGGAACCCCACCTCCGGGTTCCTTCTTGACGGACTTGGTGCAGGTACAACTGGGAAGACGAAGTTCAATCATCCTGTGGAGCTCCGGGCCCTGTCCGACCCATTCCTCCTCCGACAAAACTGGTAACATCAATAATAATAATAATAATAAAACAATAGCATTTGTTATTTTCATATGATTTTAATTTTTGTATGGAGCAAAAATAATTTTTAAAAATTAAAAATATTTTTTGGTATTTATTTTTATCAAACTAATATCTATTTTTTCAAAAAAAAAAATTATAAAATTAATTATGAAATTGAAACCAAGCAAAGCCTTATCTATCTATCTATCTATCTATCTATTCTATAATAACTACTAGTCACCCGTACAATGCACGGGATTTTATAAAGTCAATACAATAAAATAAAATAAAAATTATGCTATTTAGTTGAATTCTCTAATATGAATAAAATATTTTTATTTAATTTGTATATATAAACCTCACTATACATCATTCAAAATTTTTAATACTTCACAACATAGAAAATTTTAAAAAATTATCATAAATTATTTAAATCATCACATAATAAATAGATAATAAGAGTTACTTATAGAGGTGTAAATTTAGCCCGACAAGGCCCATGTCGGGCTAAGCTAGCTCCCACCAAAAAACACGCAGGGCTAGGCGGACCCAAAGGCCAGAAAATTAGGCCCAGGCCTAGAGGGTATTCAGGCCTTAGGCCGGGCCGATGGGCCTGGGCCTGGGCTCGGGCTTGGGCTGGTCTGAACAATTTTTTTTATTTTTTCTATCAAAATTTTATTATTTTTCACTAAAAAAAGATACTGGGCCTCGAGCGGATCGGGCCTTGAGTGGGCCTTAAGTGGACTGATTGGCCGGCCCACCGGCCGGGCTCTAGCCCAGGCCCAAAAGGGCTTAAACGAGCTAGGCCCACCCCGGGCGGGTTTCGGGCCGCCCACAAGCAATGGGCCATTTTTATACTTCTAATTAGTTAAGACAACCAAAAGTGGAGTAACAAAAGTATACTGAAGTTACAATTAATCAAAATGACTAGCATTAAATAAAAGAATGCTATATTTTTCAAATTTTTTTTTTCAATCAATTAGAGATATTATATTAACCATCCTATACAGTATACTGAATTAAAATAATATTTATTCTAATTTCCATTATATTCAGTTAGTGGTTAAAAAATTTTACATGTTATTTGTTTTTTTTTTCTTTAATTTTATATTGATTCACTAAACATAAATAGGTTTGGAAATGCATTAAAGTTGAACTGACAAACATAAAGAATAAAAAAAACCTAACATTTTAAATATGAGATCGCATGCATTTGCTCAAACTTTGAATGTGCATAAAAAGACTTTTAAAAAAAGAAGAAATTTGTGGCTTAGGTCTCAAAAGAAATGACTTCCTGAAAATTAATTTAATCATAATGTAGTGATCCCAGTTTTGCCACTTCGCTGAGTATGTCGGGGATCAAGCTGCCCGGTCAACTCGTAGAGGTCCAGGGGGCAGCGCCCCTTGGCGGGTCCAAGCGCAGTGCCGGGGCAGGGATCGAGCTGTCGTTTATGCGCTCGACCGGAGAATGTTTGGTTCTAGAAGTTTGACCTGTCTGCAAAAGTACTGGGAAAGTGTATTTGACGCTCGAGCGGACCATGTTATATCAGTTCGTAAATCTGATATTTCAGATCACTTTTGTATATCTCTCTTTAAAAACCTTTTCCTCTCCCTTCTCTCTACATTTCCCTGCACCAAATTGGATCAAAACCTTGATTTCTCAAGATCTATTAGAGTTCTGCCATAAGTTCTTCATCAAAGTTGGTTAACGTCTCGAGGGCTTCGTTGTGTGCGGTGAAGATCGAGTTTCGACACCGTTTATTTTGGGGGATTTCATCTCATTTCTTCTTCAAAACTTGAGGTAGGGATTTTCTTAGAGTTATATATATATATTTGCAAGATCTAGATGATTTTCGAAATCATCCTTCGATAGCTTTGAAAATTAATTGTTAATTTAAGAAGTTGAGTGATTTTGAAAGTGAGTTTGTCTCTTGTTCTTTTAAAATGATCTTATGGGTTTTGATCTTCGTTGATTGAAGAAAAGATGATTTTGGAAATTTTTCTTTCAAAAGATTTGAGTTGTATAGTTTTTGTGAGAAAACCTAGAATTTGGGGATTTTTTTTTTAGAGACTGAAAATTCATGAATAATATTGTTATATTTATTTTGTGTGTCAAAATAAACGAATGTTTGAAAAATTTCTTATTTATATTTATATAAATAATGAATTTCAGGAAATATGAGAATTGTTGTTCATTTTGGAAATTATTGTTCAAAATGTTGAAATAGTCTTGAAATAACTAATTGTTGAGAATACTTGAGAAGAGGGAATTGTGTTATTCCTTGGATGATGAATTAGAATAAAAGTATTTATATTCATCTTGTGTTATTGGCATATCAATTCATTTGATTACATTAAACTTTGAAAGTTGATTTGAAAACTTGCATTGAGAAAAGAATGTTGAGAAACAAGTTTCCATGAATTGGTTTTTGGGTAAATACGGTGGTAAGTCTTGACAGGTGGTGTAGATGAAATTGAATAGGTGTCGAGCCTTTCAGTTAATACTGGTAAAAATGACAAATTATAGGTGTCGAGCCTTCCAGTCAATGCTGGTAAAAATGACAAATTAGTAGTACTTGTATAGTTTACTTACAGACACCAACCTAGGGATTACCATAGTCATATTTACCGCTCTTGAAATGAATTGTTAAGTTTTGAAGAATTAAAATTGCATGACATCATTGAGCATGATGGTTTTCAAAGATAAAGATGTGATTTTCTTTCAAAAGTGCATAGCATGGCATGCGCATTTCATCTCTTGAGACTTGTAAAAAATGTATATACTTTGTTAAGGATTTCCTACTGGCCTTTATGCTCACCCTACGGGATTTTTGTGCAGGAAAAGATGTAGTGATGCCGCCTAACTAGAAGCGAGGAAATGTGTGTTGAGAGTTCGAGACTCTCATTTTGCTGTGACTCTGTGTGTAAGACAAGGGCTGTATGTGTGTGGATTTGAATAGCTGTATGTGTGTGGATTTGAATAACCGTTTTGTGTAACCAGACTCAAGCCTTGGAAACTTGTAAACCCATGGGGGTATTTATTTGTTTATTTACTTGTTGTTGGATTAATGTATTGTTGCATGAAAAACTATTGTATTATGTAATTGTAAGGCGCCGGTGTCCCACATCGGGAATGGAGGGGGAGTTCCTGAGCTATTAAAGTAAAAACCTGGACCCTTATATAGCATTGAGGCCTTTTCCCGAGTGGTGAAATCCCTATTAGAACTCCCCAGTTAAGCGTGCTTAGGCTGGAGTAGTTCTGGGATGGGTGACCCACTGGGAAGAACAAATTCGTGCAGGCGTGGCCCAAAGCAAACAATATCGATGCCATGCAAAGGGTTGGGGCGTTACAAATGGTATCAGAGACGACTCTCCGGAGTACTGAGTGTGGGCCCCTGGCGTCTCTCAGTGCATGTAGGCGGGCTTGCGAGCTGGCATGCTACTGCACAAGGACGTGCAGCCTTATGGGGGGTGGATTGTAAGGCCCCGGTGTCCCACATCGGGAATGGAAGGGGAGTTCCTAGGCTATAAAAGTAAAAACCTGAACCCTTATATAGCATCGAGGCCTTTTCCCGAGTGGTGAAATCCCTATTAGAACTCCCCAGTTAAGCGTGCTTAGGCTGGAGTAGTTCTGGGATGGGTGACCCACTGGGCAGAACAAATTTGTGCGGGCGTGGCCCAAAGCGGACAATATCGATGCCGTGCGAAGGGTTGGGGCGTTACAGTAATGTAAGTTTGGATATTCGGTTTTTCTTGAAAGAGTCATGATTATTGTATTATCATTTGGGCTAGAAATTTGGGGCGTTACACATAAGTTATTTCAACAAGACAATCAACAACCAAAAATAATTTATGATTAAATTTAAAACATAAACCAATATCCAAATAATTTTTGATGCTTTGCACCCAAAACAAAACAAAACAAAACAAATATAGCGTTTGGTAACGCTTACGTTTTTGGTTTATGTTTACAAAAATTTTCTAAATTGGTATTTGTTTATTTTTAGAAATGCATAAACTACAAGCGCGTTTAGTTTGAACAAAATGTTTGAAAAATTTTTAAAATATAAACTAAAAAATATGTTTGTTCAGTTCTAAAATATTTATATTTATTTTTTATTATTTATGACAATGGGATCATACACATCATAATTGAAAAAAAAAAATTTGTTAGTCAAATTTTAAAATTTTTGTTTAAAAACCAACGTAAACTCCTTTTTTGAGTTTACGTTTTTTTCTCAAATTTATAAATTAAGACAACCAATTATAAATCAAGAAAATTAGCAAATAAGTTTTATGATAGTTTTTTTAATTTTTGTAAATATAAACTGAAAACTAAAAACGAAATGGTTACCAAACAGACATAAGTGAAAGAGTCACAAATTAAAAATAGTAGCACTGCAAAAACATAATGAAATCTCAATTAAATGACACATTATTAGCCACAAAAGAAAGAAATAAAAAAAAATACATCTTGTAGGGAAAAAGAAGAAGAAACAAAAACATAAAATAGAATTTAAAGAAAAATAAAATAATAATAATATTCATTTACATAAACTCCCATTCCAACAAACGCAAAAATTTATGTACGTGTACATTTCAAATGTAAAATAGATACAATTAAAAGAAAGAAAAATAAATAAATAAATAAATCACTTGTGACTTGCAATTTAATGCAAGATTTTTAGGCATTGTGAAGAGGATTCGAAAATGGCTCAATGTTGATTGCAATTTTTTTTCTTTTCATCTCGTATTCGTGGTTCATTTTTCGGGCACTTATTTTTATATTGAAAAGATTAAGCTTAAACAAAAGATATACTTGGAATTCTATTATATTTAAAATTTATATGGATAATTGATCGATGATTTTTAAAGATAAAATAAAATTCAACTTTTTTTTTTGGGTAAGTAAAATAAAATAAAAATAAAATTCAACTTGAAGATAAACTTTGAAAAAATTAAGCAGAAATATATAAGAATCTACAACAATCAAATTCAAATTGAAGATAAACTCCTAGAGATATAGAGAGTTTTGAAGAAAATAAAAATTTAAGTTCAAATTTAAAGATAAAATAAGATAAACATGAGAAAATAGAGTAAATTAAATAAAATTTCAACTTTGAAATTTAGATCTTATCTATAGGCTATGAAATTAATTTCCATTGGAAAATTAATTTAACAATTAAAAAATAAAGCAAAAAAGAAAACATGAAAGGCAATCAAAGAGGATTGTTAAGTAGAAGAGAGAAATATTAAAATTATGAAAATTTAAGACTAATAATTTTAAATTTTTTTAAAACACACTAAATTTGCACACACACATATATATATATATACTAGCAGTAAGCCGTGCAATGCACGAGCAAGTAACAAAAAATGGTAAATAATGTTGAACATGCTAAAAATTAACAACTAAATACTATGATATTAATTTAGATGGCTATTGAAATAATATATTTAGTGATCTTACTATATTTAGTTAAATAAATTTTAGAAGAAAAAAATTTCAACTGAAAATTAAGAGTAAGAGTGGATTCTATAAATATAAGATAAAGATAAAAACAAATTAAGTTTAAATTTGAAGATAAACTATAAAAAAAAAAAAAAAAAAGATAAATCCTAGAAAAATGGGGTAGAGAGAAATTCAATAATTGAAAAAAAAAGTTGAAATTTAAAAATTAAAAAATAAGATAAGATAAACTTGAAAAGAAAAATAAAATCTAATATAACTCTAATAACAGAAGAATCGGAAAGAGTAATAGTTAAAAAATTAGATAAGAGTAAAATGCCACTTATAATTTTTTAAAATTTGTAAAAAAAACTAAAACAAAATTGAGGTAGTATGTTAAAAATTAGATAAGATTTAAGTGCCACTTATAATTTTTTAAAATTTAAATTTTGTGTAGTTAAAAAATAAGCAATTATGTTATCTTATTATACAAATTTTAACTATATTTTGTGTCTACTACCTATAATTTTAATCAAATTTTGTATTCTAAAGCTACTTAATTAAAATAAGAAAGAATAAAAAATAATAAGAATATAGAAAGTGAAAATCAGATAAAAAACGAATAAACTTGTAAATATAAGATAAAGATTTTAAAAAAAATCAAGTGTAAATTTGAAGATAAATTATAAGAATATAGAAAGAGAAACTTAGATAAATTGCAAAAGTAAAAGAGAGCAAAAAACACAATATAAGATTTAAAACATGTGCTTCTTTTTACATAAGATGCCAAAAATCTTGCATAGTTGGTTAAATTACCCGTTTAATTTCTCTACAATGTTATTTTTGTTCTCTAATCTTTTTGCCTAATTTTATATTGTCATGGAGATTTATAAATTTTTTTTTTTTTTTTTCAAATATCCTTAGGTAAGACATAAATTGATGAAGAATTTTAAATTAGAGTCAAACTCATCTTTTATCTTTAAATATTTTGAAAATCTTTTATCTTTAAATATTTTGAAAATCTTTTATATCCATGCCATAAGTAATTAAAAAGTGAAATAAAAAATATAAAAAAGATAAGAAAAAATAGGAAAATAGAATGAGAGAAGAATGGATGTGCCACGTAGGAAAGAGGTTCATGAGATGTTAGGATTGAGAGTTTAAAATTTTTTAAGAGATCACTACATTTGCTTATATATATAGTATAGATAGATAGATAGATAGTATAGATAGATAGATAGATATTGTAGTATAGGTTGAAAAATAATTAAAAATCGTATCTTATTTAAATTTCATTATTTCAAATTTTTCATTTTTTAATATATGTGATAGAGGTTGAGGAAAAATTGGAGTAAATCAAAATAAAGATTTAGATACAAATGTTTTTGATAGATATAGATTAACAAATCATATCCTTATCTGAATTTCGTTATTTTTATTTTTATTTAACTATTTATTATGTTAAAAATTTAAAAATTAGGAAAATGAGTTAGGGAAGAATTGCTACATAGGAGAGAGAATTTTAACTTTCTTTGAAAAATTAGTATTGAGGTTTTGGATAATTTTGAAAACACACTACATTTGTTTATATATATAATATAGATATAGATATGTGAACACTTGGTGTTGACAAAAACTGTCTCAGGATTTTATTTCCAAAATACCCTTGCAAAAATTACATAATTTTGTGTGATTTCCCAGGTCTTGGACTTAATCGGTTTTGCGTAGTAAGATAATTTGTTTTACTTTCGGCGTTTTGATTTTCGTATTGGGTCATTGAGATTTATTTTCTTCTCTTACTTAACCTCTTTTAACTTTTTCGGATTAAAAATTTTGAGTTTTGGCCATTAGAACTTGTTTCGGGGTACAAAATCAATTTCTCAATTTTTTGGGGAAAACTGCTCATGCGGATTTGGCAACCGCTCGAGCGGAATCACTTAGAGGTTTTCTGATTTTTCTGGGCAGAAATCGCTCGTGCAGATTTTGGATTCCGCTCAAGCGGATGTTTTGAAAATTCTGGGTTTTTCTCTGGAGCAAGCCGCCCGTGGAGCATCAGTATTCGCTTATGCAGAATTTGAACTGCTGTCTGTCTCGAATTTTGTGCTCTTTTCCTCTCTCTCTCTCTCTCTCTCTACTCATCTTTTCTCCTCCTTCGCTCTACAAACCCACCCAAATCCAAACTTCTCTCTAAGATTTAGCAAAAATCTTCAAGAATTTGATAGGGCTTTTTACACCAAATCAAAGAGCGCGATGAGGGCAACGTTTGCACCGATTGAATCGAGTTTTCATCAACGTTGAGTTTTGGGGTTTTCATCTCCTTCCTCTCCCAAGTTTCAAATATGGACATTCTTAGAGTTATATATATGTTTTTACAAGTCTATACTTGTTTGGAGTATTTCTTACATGTTTGGACCATGGTTTTGGGTTGATGAACCCTAGATGATATTAAAATTTTCTCTTCTTTTTCTCAAAGCTTTTGAGAGTATAAGCTAGGTTCTAAAGTGTGGGTGTTATTTTGAAAAAATCTTTTTAAAAATGGAACAAAAACCTAGTTTTTGTGGAAATCCTAGAATTTGGGGATTTTGAGAAAGTGTTGAGATATTGTGAAATTCATGCTTGATAAATTGTTATGTGAATAAATTATGGAGAAATTTCTATAGTTGTATCAAATAAGAGATTTCATGGAGGAATGAAAATTGTTGGTTTTGAAGTTTTATGAATAGATTATTGTTGGTTATCTTGAAAAGACCAAGTTTAGAGAATGATGATTTATATGTGGAGGATACATAAATGATGATGTTTTGATATTATCTCTTGGAAGATGTTTTATGATATTACATTGATAAGAGATGTGGAAATTTGATCACAATGGAGGGTTGTGTAGTGGAATTGAAAATGAAACTATATGAATGCATTGTTACATTTTGCATTGCCATTTCATTTAATCATTGTTACAAATGATTTTGAACCCTGCATTGGAAAATTATTGCTTTGAGAAATGAATTGTTTTATGAAACAAAATCATTTTGATTTTTTTTTTTTAATGGTAAATATGTTGGTAAATCCGGATAAGGGATATAGTTAATATTGGTTAAGTTGCCTAAGTGTCCATAGTGAAGGACTGAAAACACGCGCGGATGAGGTACCACGTGCCTTCCGGTTAGCAACTGGTAAAATGGTGATTGGTAGTGCTTGATGTGCCTACTTGCAGACACCAACATTAGAATTACCTAAGTCGTATTTACCACCCCTTGAACTACCTTGTTGTGTTTTCAAATTGCATTTGGCACAAGATTTTTAAAAAATGATAGAGATATATGTTTTTAAGCATGACATAGCATATGCATTTATCTTAGAAGACTGTATAAAATGTATATACTTTGTTAAGATCTTCCTACTAGACTTTGTGGTCATCCTATGGGATTTTGTGCAGGAAAAGATGTGGTGATTCTGCCGAATTAAAGGCACAGAATGTATTTTTTGAGGCACAAGGCTCTTTTCTTTTGTTGTAATTATTTTTGACAAGCTAAGGGTTTTACATGTATGGGTTTGAAAACCATTTTTGTGTAACCAGGCATAAACCTTAGAACTTGTAGCCCTTGAGGGCATAATTCTCGTGTTGGGCTACATGCTATAGATTTATATTCTAGGAATGTTGAATATATAATTGCATGTGGTAAATCTTTTGTAAATCTCTAGAGTATAATGAGTACAAATGTTAGAGATTTGATGATGATGTCAATGATGAGGCTTTATATTCCTTATGTATTATGCAATTGAAACTATTAATTTGGAAACAATATCACGTTGTTGGAAGATGATGAATCTATTTGTGTTATTTTCCTTGGGGCGTTATAACTTGATATTAGAGTTACCGGGTTTGAATATTTGGGGCTCGCGGGAAGTGGTCTTTTTCCGCAATGGGTTCATTTCGCTAAACCAGGAGACGTTCCATGTTTTAGGTGTTATGTAATAACATGCTTATATAACTAGATGGGTATAGGATTGCATTTTTGGGATGTTCTTTGCGCCTATTAAATTCCTTGAAGCCTTATTAGAAGGGCACCCGATCAATACTCATTCTAATAAGAATTCTCGGTATTTCATGGAACAAATTGCATCGTAAAGGAGTAATCCGTATATGTTTACGTGATTAAGTGCTTACGTGGAGTGAAAACTAAGTGTTTACGTGAAATGAAAATTTATAGAATTGTTGTGATGGGATGTGTGAGACAAGTTGCGAGCACATATAAGATTGTGTACTAAATTGTTTATTCTTATCCTTAATTAGGATGTCAGGAAGAGGTTAGGCACATGGTGGTAGAGGCGGGAGGTGTGGTAGGCCTTGCTAAGGTGTTCATGAAGTACCGGTTCATGAGGTTCCAATGTGAGAAGAAGGGTTTGGCCAAGCTAATGCGGGTGAGCAAGCAAGTCGAGCTAACGTGGCCAAGCAAATGAGGCAAGCGGGAGTCCCAGAGCAAGCGGGTGAAGCCGCAATGAGTGCCCTAGCCTGGGAAATGGCAAGGGCTTTGAGAGAGTCGATGAACATCTTGAGGGCGGAGAACCAATCCCGAGAGAATGCCATAGAGACAAGGGCAAGTTTTCTTACTTGAGAGTTCTTGCAAGCTAAGCCGGGTGAGTTTCATGGTGGTCTAGAGCTTAAGAAGGAGGATGAGTGGCTCAAGCAAATAGTGAAGACATTTGAGATACCTTACATCGATAATAGTGAACTAAGGGTGACTCTGGTGAGTTACTACCTCAAAAAGGATACGAGCCAATGGTAGAAGTACGCCAAAGGCAGAGTGAGGCTAACATGGGAAGCTTTTGTCATCGCTTTCCAAGACAAATACCTACCTCCCACAGCTAGGGAGAGACTGAGGCAAGAATTTCAAAACCTCAAGCAACTAAATCTGTCTATGGTTGAGTTTGAAGTGGCCTTCACTAGTTTGTCCTGGTTTGCATCAGAGTTAGTGGCAATGGAGGAACGCTGTTGCATCAAATTTGAGAAAAGATTGAAAACCAAAATCTTGTTCAAGGTTGCCGGAAACATGATCCAGAATTATGACCGTCTTGTGGAGGTGGCAACATATGTAGAAATTACAATGCAGGCCAAGGAGGAGAGACTTCGGGGTTTGAGGTCTAGGGGTAAAAAGTCTCCAAGGGACTTTAGACCTAGCAAGAAGCATAGGGGCTCCGCTTCATCCCAGTCCCAATCACAGCAGACTTGATCTACTTTCCCATTGCCAAGTGTTGGCCCGAGGAGGAATGCTCAGGGTAATTTTACTTGTTTCAAGTGTGGCCAATAGGGTCACAAGGCTAGTGCATGCCCACAGAAGAGACGAGGGCAGCAAATGTTACTACCACCACTACCTAACCGATCTCAAAGTCAGTCCAAGAGTAGGAAACAAGAACTTGCATGCTTTTAGTGTGGTCAGTTGGGACATTTAAAGAGAGCTTGCCCGCAGTTGAGGTGCGCATTTGGCGCACCAGGGTCGAGGCAAACTTAGAGCCATCAGCAGGTTTATTCAGTCCAGACTTCACGAGCTAATCAGGGAGCCACCTCGGCTTAATTAGTACAACAAGCCTATGCTCCGAGGGAAGAGCGGGTTGATCCGAGGCCACATGGGCATGTGTATGCTATTACAGCGCCGGAGCAATTGCCAGGGTCCTCTATTGTGATAGGTAATTTTGTTGTGTTCAATTCTTTGGCTAGTGTGTTGATTGATATGGGTGCGTCGCATTCATTTATATTTTCTACTTTTGCTTCTACACTGGGATTAGAGATTGATCACTTAGAGTCTTCTTCGTGGGTTGAATCACCGGTTGGGGGTAGAGTGGCATAGAGTGTGCCGCTCTTGCGAGATTGAGGTGGCAAATCGCCGACCCTCTTTTGACTTCATTATCTTAGACATGCACACTTTTGATATTATTTTGGGTATGGATTGGTTGACACACTTCCGAGCTACTATAGATTGTTAGTGTCACCGAGTGTTCGTATGCACACCGACTGGGGATTGTTTCTATTTTTTATGTGATTGGGATGATATATCGTTTCCACCGTTGTTTGACTTTAAGATTCGGGGAGGGCTTAGTTTCCTCTTTGCTTTTGCCTTAGCCGTTCGAAGTGATTTACCAAGAGTAGTTTGTGAATACCTAGATGTTTTTCCTGAAGATCTTACTGGGTTGCCACCCTATCGGGAGATTAAATTCTTCATTGACTTAGTGCTTGGCATGGCACCAATTTCCATGGCACAATATAAATTCGCACCCACAGAGTTACATAAGTCGAAGATCCAACTCCGAGAACTTTTAGACAAGGGCTTCATTGGCCCTAGTACATCACCATGGGGAGCGCCAACTCTCTTTGCAAAGAAGAAGGACGGATCATTGCAGTCGTGTATTGATTACCACAAATTGAATCGAGTTACCATTAAGAACAAGTATCTCATACCTAGAATACATGACTTATTTGACCAACTTAGAGGGTTTCGTTGCTTTTTGAATATAGACTTGAGATCGAGATATCATCAGTTGAGAGTTAGAGAGGAGGATATTCAAAAAATGGCTTTTCACACCCGTTATAACCACTATGAATTCCTAGTAATGCCTTTCGGTTTAACCAATGCTCCTGCTTCCTTTATGGACTTGATGAATCGAGTCTTCCATGAATTCTTAGATCGTTTCGTGGTCGTCTTTGTGGACGATATCTTGATTTATTCAACCTCCTAGGAAGAGCACTAGGAACACTTGCGGATAGTGCTTGACTTGCTTAGGGTGCACCAATTGTATGCTAAATTTAAAAAATGTGAGTTTTGACTGACTGAAGTGAAATTTTTGGGGCATGTTTTGTCAGGAGAAGGAGTAACTGTGGATTCTTCTAAGATAGATACCGTGCAAGATTAAGAACAACCTAAAAATACTTTTGAAATCCGGAGTTTCCTAGGGTTAGTCTGTTATTATCGTCGTTTTGTAAGGGATTTCTCTAAACTAGTCGCACCATTGACCGGGTTGACAAGGAAGGGTGTCAAATTTGTATGGAATGAGACTTGTGAGAAGTCATTCCAAGAACTTAACACTAGGTTGACCACCGCACTGATTTTGATAATCCTAGAAAGGAGCTTGGGCTATATCATTTATTGTGATACGTCTTGGGATAGACTTGGTTGTGTGTTGATGCAAGAAGGGAAGATTGTTGCTTATGGTTGACGAAAATTGAAAACTCATGAGAAGAACTATAGCACCTATAACTTAGAGTTAGTGGCGGTAATTTTTGCTTTGAAGATTTTGAGGCATTATTTGTATGGCGAGAAATTTGATATTTTCTCCGATCATAAGAGTCTAAAATACTTATTTTCCTAAAAAGATTTGAATTTATGCCAACAGAGATTGATAGAATTTATGGAAGATTATGACTTTGAGTTGCACTATCATCCAAGGAAAGCGAATGTAGTGGTTAATGCCTTGAGTCAGAAATTTGTTAGTAGTGTGGCAAGTGTGGCCATTCAAGAATGGGCTATGCTAGGTGATATCGGCGAGTTTGATTTGCATATGGGCGAGTCTAGCGAGGGTGCTACCCTATTTACTTTAATTACTCACCCCACCTTGATTAGCAAAGTCATAGAGGCTCAACAGGGTGACCATGAGGTGGAGACAATCCGTGACAAGATCTCTAATATGAAATAAGAGAAGGATTTGAACATCCACTCGGATTTGATATGAGGCATCTAGATCGTTTGTTAAAGAAGAGGTACTCCAAGAATTTCATCCCTCATGCCTTGCGGTACATTCAGGAGGCACTAAAATGTTTCAAGATCTTAGTTGTCAGTTTTGGTGGAGGGATATGAAAGAAGATGTCACCTTATTTGTTTCGAAATGCCTTACTTGTTAACAAGTGAAGGCCGAGCACCAAAAGCCAACAGGTTTGCTACAACCCTTACCTGTAGCCGAGTGGAAATGGGAGTATGTTACCATGGATTTTGTAGTTGGGCTTCCTAGAACACAATGGGGCTATGATGCCATTTGGGTGATTGTTGATAGGTTGACTAAGTCTACGCAATTCATTCCGATGCACACCGGCAACTCAGTTGATTATTTGGCAGAGTTGTACATTAGAGATATAGTTCGAATTCATGGGATCCCTGTGACCATTGTCTCGGATAGATATCCTTGTTTCACCGCCCAGTCGTGGCAAAGCCTTCAAAAGACATTAGGAACTAAGTTGACCCTTAGCATCGTTTATTATCCTCAGACCAATGGGCAGTCAGAGCATATTATTTAGATTTTGGAGGACATGCTTAGAACTTGTATCCTTGATTTCAAGGGGTCTTGGGAGAGACACCTATCGTTGATTGAGTTCACATATAACAATAGTTATCAAGCAAATATCGAGATGGCACTGTTTGAGGCTTTGTATGGCCGACCTTGTAGATCGCCAGTTTGTTGGGTCGAGGTAGGTGATGCACTGATGTTGGGCCCGGAAATTGTTCAAGAGACGACCGAGAAAGTTGCTTTCATTCAAAAGAGGTTAGCTATGGCTCAATGCCGACAGAAGAGTTATGCTGATAAGAGAAGGCAACCTCTATCCTTCGAGGTTGGTGACTATGTATTTTTTAAAATCTCGCCGAGGCAGGGTTTGATGAGATTTGGTAAGAGTGGGAAGTTGTCTCCAAGATTTATCAGACACTTTGAGATTTTAGAGCGGATTAGGGAAGTGGCATACCATTTGGTATTATTGCCACAACTTTCTAGCATTCACAATGTGTTCTATGTATCTATACTCAGGAAGTACGAACCAGACCTTTCACATGTACTTGATTGGGTCAACTTAGAGGTAGATGAGGATGCCTCATACGAAGAGTGACTGGTTCAAATTTTAGACGTCCGAGAACAAATGTAGAGGGGCAAGACTATACCATTAGTGAAGTTGTTGTGGAGACGCTATGGGGTTGAGGACGTAACTTGGGAATGGGAGGCAGAAGTCCGCTCCAAGTATCCAGATTTATTTGAGAATGCTTAGCTTGTTCTAGATTGTAATTTTCTATTGTGTTAGAGAATTAATCATTGAAATCATTAACCACTTGTTATGATGGTTGTTGTCTTTTCTTAAGCATTATAATTGTTGTAGAATTGTCACAATTGTTATTGAACTTATGCTTATGATTTTCGTTTTAGTGGTTGTTGGTATTGTGGCCTTGTTCTATGGAAATTTTGGTGACGGTAGTGGAATGTTGTTGAGATTGAGATCTCTATGCTATTATTGAATTGTTGTTATTATGGATTCATTATTGTCTTTTATGTGGTCATTATCACCCAGAGCCCTTTTATTGTTGAAATGTCTTTGTTCATTGGAGGTTATTGGTGAGAGGAGTGACCAAATTTCGAGGGTGAAATTTCTTAAAGGGGAGAGGTTGTGATGTCCCGAGTCTTGGACTTGATCGGTTTTGCGTAGTAAAATAGTTTGTTTTACTTTCGGTGTTTTGATTTTCATATTCGGTCATTGAGATTTCTCTTCTTCTCTTACTTAACCTCTCTTAACTTTTCCAGGTTAAAAATTTTGAGTTTTGGGTGTTGGAACTTGTTTCGAGATGTGAAATCAATTTCTAGGTTTCCTGGGCAAAATAGCTCGTGCAGATTTGGCAACCGCTCAAGCGGAATCACATAGGGGTTTTCTAGTTTTTTTGGGTAGAAACCGCTCATGTGGATTTTGGATTCCGCTCGAGCGAATTTTGTGAAAATTCTAGGTTTTTCTCTAGAGCAAATCGCCCGTGGAGCATTAGAATCTGCTCGAGCGGAATTTGAACCGCTCGTGTGGATTTCGAGACTCCTATCTCGAATTTTGTTCTCTTTTCCTCAAAACTAATGCCAAAAACGTGTTGGGTGCACTTTTTCACTTTCTTCCTCTCTCTATACTCATCTTTTCTCCTCCTTTGCTCTACAAACCCACCCAAATCCAAACTTCTTTCTAAGATTTAGCAAAAATCCTCAAGAATTTGATAGGGCTTTTTACACCAAATCGAAGAGGACGACGAGGGCTACGTTTGCACCGATTGAATTGAGTTTTCATCAATGTTGAGTTTTGGGGTTTTCATCTCCTTCCACTCCCAAGTTTAAGGTAGGGACATTCTTAGAGTTATATATATATTTTTACATGCCTATGCTTGTTTGGAGTATTTCTTACATGTCTGAACCATGGTTTTGAGTTGATGAACCCTAGATGATATTAAAAGTCAATTTTCTCTTCTTTTTCCCAAAGCTTTTGAGAGTATGAGCTAGGTTCTAAAGTATGGGTGTTATTTTGGAAAAATCTTTTCAAAAATGGAACAAAAACCTAGTCTTGGTAGACACCCTAAAATTTGGGGATCTTGAGAAAGTGTTGAGATATTGTGAAATTCATGCTTGATAAATTGTTATGTGAATAAATTATGGAGAAATTTCTATAGTTGTATCAAATGAGGAATTTCATGGAGGAATGAAAATTGTTGATTTTGAAGTTTTATGAATAGATTATTGTTGGTTGTCTTGGAAAGACCAAGTTTAGAGAATGATGATTTATATGTGGAGGATACATGTATGATGATGATTTTATATTATCTCTTGGAAGATGTATTATGATGTTACATTGATAAGAGATGTGAAAATTTGATCACGATGGAGGATTGTGTGGTGGAATTGAAAATGGAACTATATTAATGCATTGTTACATCTTGCATTGCCATTCCATTTAATCATTGTTACAAAAGATTTTGAACCTTGCATTGGAAAACTATTACTTTGAGAAATGAATTGTTTTGTGAAACAAAATCATTTTGATTTATTTTAGGGTAAATACGTTGGTAAGTCCGAATAGGAGGTGTAGTTGATATTAGTTAAGTTGGCCTGAGTGTCCATGGTAAAATACTACGCGCGAAAGAGGTACCACGTGCCTTTCAATTAGCAACCGGTAAAGTGGTGATTGGTGGCAATGTTTTGAAAACTGGACCAATGAGCGAACCGAAAAAGGGACCAAGTGGACGGGTCACCAGCTCAATCGTCGGATCAAAGCAGTCGAACCGTGACGTCATAATTACATCATAAATATATTTAAAATATAAGTATAAAAATGAAAAAAATAATTAAATTCAACAAAATAATAGAATTTTCAAGAAAAATTGTAAGATGAGTATACATATATTTATTTTTGCAAGATGAATGCCTGAATATATAATCAAAAAATTAATTCACCAAACCATTAACTAACAGCTATAAAATCAGAAAATTATTTATGAATTTTTTAAAATATTTAGTGGTATTACTATTGCATTATTGACTTTTCTTTGCCTCAATGCCTTTTGTTTTGTTTGGACATGTTAATGACTTTAAAAATAAGCATTAAGCAGCTTAAGAAACAGAGCATCAAAAAAGAGAAGCAAGAGACAGAAATAGAGCAGCAGAGAAAGGAAGAGAATGATGAAGAATTACCAAAACGAAACAGCCCAGAAAAACTTGGAAGTGCAGAGAAACAGAGAAGCAGAGGTCGAAATCTTCTCCAGAATTATGTTCTCCACTTACTGGAATCTAGATGCTAGATAGAGAGAGTGAAAGAGGCTGACTGATACCCAAAAGAGAAAGAGAGAAGCCAAAAACCTTCCCTCCATTTTGGCACGAATCTGTGTATGTAGCCCTAACATTTGGGATTTTTTTTATAGATTTTATAGGTTCAACAAAATCAACCGGTTCTTGAAACCTAGTCCAAGTTACTAGGTTTGACGGTTGAACCGGCGGTTCTTTTGGTTCTTTCATTTTACATCGATTTTGAGCTATGTCCGGGTTTAGAGGGCTTTCCAAACCGGAACAAGGTCCGGTCCGGGTTTCTAAATATTTATTAGTAGTACTTGATATGCTTACTTGCAGACACCAACCTAGTCATTACCTGAGTCATATTTACTACCCCTTGAACTACATTGAAGTTGTTGAATTGTTGTGTTTCCAAATTGCATTGGACACAAGATTTTCAAAAAATGATAGAGATATATGTGTTTTAGCATGACATGGCATATGCACTCATCTCAGAAGACTGTATAAAATCTATATACTTTGTTAAGATCTTCCTACTAGGTTTTGTGCTCACCCTATGAGATTTTGTACAAAAAAAGATGTAGTGATTCCGTCGAGTTAAAAGCGTGGAATGTATTTTTGAGGGCACAATGCTCTTTTCTTTTGTTGTAATTATTTTTGATAAGTTAAGGGCTTTACATGTATGGGTTTGAAAACCATTTTTGTGTAACCAAGCATAAGCCTTGGAACTTGTAGCCCTTGAGGGCATTAAATATTGATTCATATTCTAGAAATATTGAATATATAATTGTATGTGGTAAACCTTTTGTAAATCTCTAGAGTATAATTAATATAAACGTTAGAGATTTGATGATAATGTCAATGATAAGACTTTATATTCCTATGTATTATGCAATGGAAGCTATAAATTTGGAAACAAGATCAAGTTGTTGGAAGATGATGAGTCTATTTGTGTTATTTTCCTAGGGGCGTTACGTTTTGCCTGTGTTTACTTTTTTAATCAATTACAAAAAATATTATAACCCTAAATTTAGGAGCTTAATATTCTAATGTAAGTGTCATGTCTCTTATAATTGTTTAGATTAAAATCTCATACAATTAATAAAATTCAAATCAAATCAAAATTTGTAATCTATAATAGTAGATTCATTAGGTGTGCACAACTCTCTAATCATTAAAAAAACAAAAGAGAGTGAGAGAACATATCACCAAAATTGTGCAATGAAAATTATCAGAAAGGGGGGTTCGTGACAAATTTTGAGATAATACTATTTTGGTCCTCTTTAGATTTATCCTTGAAAATAAAAGTAAACTAATGAAAATCCGTGCTATTCATGAGATGCAAAAAAATTAATAAACTATGTTTATATGAAATAATATAAATAGTTAAATTTTTGTATGTAAATTATGAAAATAGAAAAAATATATTGAAACTTACAATTTAAGTTTTACAATTTTATCACAATTTATGTATCAATTTTTAATTTGTTACAATTTCAATAATGTAACTTTCAACCTCCTTGCTAAAGTTGTAATTTTGGGCGAGTTGAACCCAAGTAACTCAAGTCAAGTCTGCAGATTTTTAAAGATTGTGCAACATAATTTTTAATTCGATGAGAACCTATGTAAAATTCAAAAATTCAAATCAATTTAAATGGACTTGGACAGAGACACCAAATAACTTGAGTAATCGAAACAAAATTGTATATATAAATATATAAAAATATTTGCTAATTTTTTTTAATAATAAATAAGATTAATTAAAAATTTAATATTAATAAACAAAAACAAATACACCTCTTAGAAAGAGATCATCAAATAAGTTGATATTAAAAAAATAATATTTTATAATGGCATAAAATAATTTAAATATGATTTTTCAAAAATTATTTTTAATTTAAAAATTATAATAAAATATTTAAATATTTTCAAATTAAATTTCTACAAAATAATATGTATAAAAAGAGGTAAGAAGAAAATTTAGAATGGTATTCTTATTTAATCTGAAAATAATTATAGATGACCAATAAATTATCACCTAAAACCCTCATTTTTTTTTTAAATAAAAAACAATATTTCACAAACCATCAATTTTATTAAAAAAAAATAACATTTATTTCTATTTGTTTTAGCAAAACTCACTTTTTAGTAATTTGAGCCAAAATTTTTGCATTTTTTATTTTAGTTTGTCTAATTGACCCCTGAGATTAAAAAAAAATTTACAAGATCCATCATGTTTCGCAAGTACTAAAAAAAGCCTAGATAAACAATAGGAAAAATATTTGAGACCCACAAAAAAACACCCGCAATTGTATCTACAATAATGTGTCAACTCTTGATTTGCTATACACTCAATGACATGGGACTCAACCCCCTTGTCACATCATTGTGGATGAAAGTATGAGTTTATAACATTGCTGGAACAATAAATTATCACATGTAATTCACATTTCCTTTTTTGATTATATTAAAAAAAAAAAAAGTTTTACCAACTATCACTTTTAATAGGAAAAAAATATTTATTTCTATTTGATTTTAACAAAAGTCACTTATTAACTATTTAAACCAAAAAAATTAATTTTTAAATTTTAATTTGTTAAATTGACAATTGAGATAAACAAAAATTAATAGAATCCATTATGTTTGGCAATGGTTAAAAAAGTCATTCATTTTCTTAATGTTTTTGTATTTTGTTAAAAAAATATTTGTATTAAAAAAATTTATTGTTTAAGTCCCAGAAATATAAAGGGACATAAATTTTTTTTCATAAAATTTAAAACCAAAAATGACAAAAAATAAAAATATAAACTTTTAATTGTGATTAATAATTTAAATACGTGTATTTAATAGTTTGTTATGTTTAGACTAATAATATTATGACACATCATTATGACGCATGTAAATATTGATCTCATTCTAATTGTAATATTATAATTTTAAAAAATAATAATTTTATAATTTAATAAAAGAAACATAAATTAATGAATAAATATTGATCTTATTCTGGTAACATAATTTATGTAACGTCCCAAAATATTTACAATAATCCAACCCAACATGATCGAAATAATGGTGCTGTTTGGTAACACTTACGTTTTCAGTTTTCTGTTTATATTTACAAAAATTTTAAAAACTCAAATAAAAACTTGTTTGGTAAAATTTTTGATTTATAAATCAGTGGTCTCAGTTTATAAATTTGGCCAAAAACTGAAAATATAAAAAATGTGTTTCCGTTTTGAGTTTTCAGTTTTTTTTTTTTTTTACCACCCAACACTAGCCACCACTCGCCACCGTCTTCCACCACCACCACCCACCACCACCACTCACCACCCACCTGCCGCAGCCACCACCACCCACCACCCACTAGCCACCACTGCCACCCACTAGCCACCACCACCCACCCACCCCTCGCCGCCGCCGCCACCACCACCACCACAACCACCCACCTGCCATCCACCCACCACCCGCCACCACCATCCACCGCCCGCCACCATCACCTGCCACCTACTTGCCACCACCACTCACCACCCACCTGCCATCACCATCCACTACCTGCCACCACCAGCCACCCACCACCACCAGCCACCTGCCAGCCACCCGCCACCACAACCCACCACCCACCTGCCACACCCACCCCTCGCCACCACCACCACCACCACCACCACCACCCACATGCTATCCACCCACCACCACCCACCACCCGCCACCACCATCCACCGCCTGCTACCATCGCCCGCCACCTACTTGCCACCACCACTCACCACCCACCTGCCATCACCATCCACCACCTGCCACCACCAACCACCCACCACCACCAGCCACCCGCCACCACAACCCACCACCCACCACTACCAGCCACCTGCCACCCACCCGCCACCACCACCCACCACCCACCACCACCACCACCACCATCACCCGCCACCCACCTGCCACCACCACCCACCACCCACCACCCGCCACCGTCACCGACCCACCTACCACCCGTCACCACCCACCACCACCTGCCATCCGCCACCCACCTGCCACCACCACCCACCACCCGTCACCCGCCACTATCACCCACCCACCCACCCACCCGCCATCCGCCACCCACCTGCCACCACCACCCACTCGCTACCACCCGCCACCGTCACCCACCCACCCATCACCACCTGCTATCCACCACCCACCTACCACCACCACCCACCACCCGCCACCACCACCACCACCACCACCACCCACTCGCTACCATCCACCACCCGCTACCGTCACCCACCCACCCGCCACCACCCACCACCACCAGCAGCTACCCACCACCCACCGTCACTGCTTTCCACTACCGTCACCACTTTCCACTACCGTTTTCCGCCGCCACTTGCCACCACTTACCATTTCTCACTCTTTTTTTATATTTTTAAATTTTTTAAAACATTTTGTCAATTACCAAACGCATTTATAGTTTATGTTTTTCTAAAAATAAACAAAAAATAAACAAAAACTAGTTTATAAAATTTTTGTAAATATAAACTGAAAACGTAAACGTTACCAAACACACCCTAAGCTTTCACTGATCTGATTTGATATACAAAAGTGACACATGCAATATACATTCATAAATAGTTCATCCTAACTCTACAGCATGTGTTACACGTATTAAAGAGGAATAAAAGTTAAACAGATATTTAAATGCCCTAAAGGTTTATATCTTTCCAAGTCTTAGTTTGGTTACAACAAAAGTGAGACTAGCTACATACAAATAAAACTCTTGGCTATACGAAAGAAAATACAACAAAACAAAAAATAAATAAAAAGAAGCTCATGGCTCCAAAGTCTCTCTAAGTTATTACCTTGGCGAAGGCATATCACCAATACCTGAAAATGGTTTTTCCCAACTAGGGTGAGCTAAAGTCCAGTAAAAACAATCTAATACAGTATATGGATCTTAACAAAGATATAAGTACAATGTGCATTTACAATGCCAGTGAGAAAACATTTATATTCTATATCATTGTAAAGTACAAAAATTCATAACTCAATCATTTTTCCTTCTCGTCAATTCAAGTTAACTCATTTCATCTCCATTTATGAGCCAATTTCATTATCTTTCAAACAATCCATCTGAGACTACAACTCAGTGGTTCCCAAATTAACATAATCATCACACAAACACTTTAATTTGCCAGTTTACGAAAATTTCGTCCGTGGGATCAGCACCTATGTATACGCGCGGTTTCGAGACTTTCACCCTGGACACACAGGCCAACTTAATTTCAATGGAGTCCATTTCCTATCTCCTCCCAAACAATGGAGTACATCCCATTTTCTCCTCCCAAACAATCATACATATACAATGTATTTAAAACATAGTCATATTCAATGACAACCAACAAGAGATTAGTTTCACTTTACCTAATCCTCATGCAATTTCTACAACAATCATAGTTATTCTCCATCGATAGCCCAATACAAATATTTCTAAACAGAAATTCAATCTCAAGACAGATAATTTATTCAAATTCCCAAGGGTGTGAAGTAATACATACCCAATTCCACCATTTATATTAACATCTATTCAATTTTACATTTACAATACCAATTTCATTTATTTATACAAAACAAATATTCGAAACGTTTTAGGGCAAACTCCCCATCTTCCTAAATATCAACCCACATGTCAAAATCAACTATTTTGTCACACTATAATCCCATTTTCAACCCCATAACCATTTATAACTCATTTGCTTAGAAACCCCTCTTTTGATTTTAAATCCAAACCCTAGGTTTGTTCACAATACCCCAAATTCAACCATTTTTACAAAACAACCCATAACTAAGTTAAAAACCATATGAAAGTGTAGAAAATCCCTACCTCAAAGAGAGAAGATGAGCAAAGCAAAGATGAAACTCCAATGACGCCGAAACCAAAGTCTATTCAGATCAAAACGATGATCTTGAGATGCTCGCACTTTTTAACAAAGGCAAATGAGTAGAGAAATTACTAGAATTAGGTGAAAATGTAGAGAGAGGGAGAGAGAGAAAGAGAGAAAGAGAGAAAGAGAGAGAGTTTTAGAGAGACAGGGTCACTTTAGGGTTTATAAGAAAATAGATCTAAAAAGTGATGTAAAAAGTCATTTTTGCGATCTGATATATGCACAGTCCGCTCAAGTGCAAGAAGTGACGCTCGAGCGCCAAACACAATAAGTTGTTCTGCTCGAGCGCAAGAAATGTCGCTCGAGCGCCAAGACACAATGAAAGAGACGCTCACCGCTTGAGCGCAAGAAGTGACGCTTGAGCATAGAAAACACACATCTAGTAGTTTTACAGACATTTGACCAACCGCTCGGGCGCAAGAAGTGACCACTCGAGCTGAGCCCACTCGAGCGCAAAAAGACCCACTCAAGCGTAGAATACACTCTCCTAGTAGTTTTGCAGGCCTGCAAAAGTATTGAGAGTTTGCAAAACCCGCTCGAGCGCAAGAAGTACTGCTCGAGCAGAGGAGTGAAATTCTAGGCAACAAGAGTTTGGAAAACAAGCAACCAACCTATCCCAAACACAACCACAACAATCCAAAAGGAAAATTTAATGGAAAACAAAGGGAATAAGAGATGAACCACAATATAAACCATGAAACCTGAGTCCGGATTATAACAAAGATTGGGTCAAAACCAGAATTGCTATAATCTCCCCCCTCAAGGAATTTTGTCCCCGAAATTTCAAATCAAGTTAAAAGTCATTATTAAACTATTTACAATGGTGATAATCTATCAATTTCCACGCCATGACCCATTCTCCGATCATTCAATTTCATCAACTCGATACATAAGTTCCAATATTGAAAGTGCAGTTTATATATTCCCAAAACATTTACAATGTTCATGATAACCCAAATTCTCAAAATTTACACAACATATACAATGTTTCCAAAAGTGATATAGTACATACAATATTTCCATATTCTCAAAACATATACAATGCTTATATTGAATCCATGTTCTCAAAACATAAACGACATATGCAATGTCCTGATATTTCATTAATATAACAAAGTTCAACACCTGCTCAAACATCAACAAACAAGTCCAAATATTTCTCATGGGCCTCCGGTTCACACTCCCAAGTTGCTTCCTCAACCCTTTGATGTTTCCACAATACCTTAACCAAAGGAATTGTCTTGCCTCGCAAGACTTGGTCCCGGGTATCCAAGACTCTCACCGGTCTGTCTTCATACAATGCATCCTCATCCACCTCTAAGTCGGTCCAATCCAACACGTGCAATGGATCCGGCTCATACTTCCGAAACATACTGATATGAAACACGTCATGAACCCCGAAAAGCTGTAGTGATAACGCCAAATGGTAAGCTACCTCCCCGATCCGCTCAAGGATCTCAAAAGGCCTAATAAATCAAGGGGACAATTTCCTTCTTTTCCCAAATCTCATCAAACCCCGCCTAGGTGATATCTTCAAAAAGACATGATCTCCCACATCAAAAGATAAAGGTATCCTCTTACAGTTGGCGTAACTTTTCTGGCGACTCTAAGCCGTAACTAACCGCTTACAGATAAGTGCCACATTCTCTGTCGTTTCCCGAACCAAGTCCAGCCCTAACAAAGGTGCAACACCCACCTCGGCCTAACATATCAGAGATCTACACAGTCGGCCATACAAGGCCTCAAATGGGCCCATGCCAATACTCGACTGGAAGTTATTGTTATAGGAAAACTCCACTAAGGGCAGATGCCTCTCCCACGACCCCTTGAAGTGAAGAACACAACCTCGAAATATATCCTCAAGGATTTGAATAGTACGCTCGGACTGCCCATCAGTCTGAGGGTGATATGCAATGTTAAAGGTCAATTTAGTGCCCAAGGCACTCTGCAAGCTCTGCCACAATTGAGCCGTAAAACGTGGATCTCTTTCCAAAAAAATCGTTACAAGGACCCCGTGCAATCTCACTGTGTCCTGATGTAAAGGTCAGCAAGATAGTCTACTGAATCACTCACACGCATAAGTAAAAAATGCGTCGACTTGGTTAACCGGTCAACTACCACCCAAACGGCATCAGTATCCCGTTGAGTCCTTAGAAGGCCCACAACAAAATCCATCATGACATGCTCCCATTTCCACTCAGCTATAAGCAAGGGTTGCAACAAACCCGCTGGTCTCTGATGCTCGGCCTTCACTTGCTGACAAGTAAGGCACTTCGATACAAACACAGCTACATCATTCTTCATTCCTCTCTACCAAAACTGGTGAGTAAGATCGTGATACATCTTTGTGCCTCCCGAATACACCACATGGTGAGAATGGTGAAACTCTTGGAATACTTCCTCTCAGCAAGACTTCAGAATGAACAAACAGTCACGGTATCTCACACTCTGGTCGGGATACACATTCAAGCCCCTGTCTACTTTCCTACTGGAGATACCCTCCCGGAGGGATTCCATCTCGAGATCACTCTTCTGCGCTTCTAACACTCGATTCACAAGTGTAGGTTGGGAAACTACCATAAACAAGGCAGCACACTCAACGGACTCACTAAGATGCAAGTCAAACTCCCCAAGACCACCCATCATCTCCCATTCTCAAATGGTAATACTAGCTACACTGCTAACAAACTTCCTACTCAAGGCATCAGCTACAACATTGGCCTTCCCCGGATGATAATGCAACTCAAAATCATAGTCCTCTATGAACTCCATCCACCTCATCTACCGCAAATTCAAGTCCAACTATCACGCCCCAGAATCTGAAAAATTAAATATTAAATTAGGACTAAACCTTAATTAATATTCCATTATCCAAATCCTAGGGGTGAAACAAAAAAAACTAAACGCTAACCAAACCATCTACCATAATTTCATAACTAACCAATACCTCCAACATTAAAGTAACAATACATAGTCAAAATAACTTGAATAATGTACAGTTACAAGCCATCCAAATTATCCCAAAACTAAAGTCATAAAAAAAATACATAAACTAATATGAACCCTAAGCTCAAGAAAACAAAAGAAATCCAAGAGACATGTCCAACAACTATAGTTATTCCACGTCACCACCGCAGCCCCAACTAATCCTACAAAGGAAGCTCGGCTGCGCTCAAACAAAACGCATCCGAGTTGCCAAAAGACAAAACGGGTCAGTAAACAGGTATACTGGTATGAGTACAAGATTTAACACCCACGTGTCCACCAAACACAAACAAAAATACATTTAATTCTTGTTACGGGACAAGACAAGTAGTTCCAATAGCACCAAGACGAATTGGTAGTTTCCCGAGATACGGTGCCATTTAGTTTCTTGCCCGTACACAACGAAATATAAATTGATTATACAATAAACAAAATAGAAATAAAAATATGGTGGGTCAACCCTACATAAAAAAGTTAGTAAGACCCACCATCCTGTAAAAAAAATAAAGTTAGTATAATTTAATCATAAGTAACTTGCTGAAAAAGTATAAAAATGCATCGTTTCATGCTTAAATAATTCGAATTGACCAAAACTCAAAGAACGAAAGTTGTACAGAATCAAATTTCCTAAAAGATACAGTGAACGAATTTAATAGAAACTAAATAGGTTGAGAGAAAAACTTGATAGAAAAACCTAGATGGAATTCAATCGAAAAATCTGAAACAAAAAACGAACAAAAACTGCCATAAGATGATTTTTTTCGGAAAAGTTCAAAATATGAAAAGTGTGCAGAATAATGTTTTACTTGAGTTTATGCAAAACCAATAAAAATGAGCTCGTTTCGTAGGTTAAAACAGCCTCTAAAATCTACATTGCCAAAATAAATTAAAACTGCTATAATCAAGATCATCCGATTATAAGTTATAATCGATCTTTTTAATAAAAAGTCTAAACACAAAAGTTGTCTAGAATCACGTATACATACCTCTACTAAAATTTTATAATTTATCAAGATCGTTTACTATTTTCAGGATACACAAATCAACACAATTCACACTATACCAATAAACTCGTAATTTAATTCTTTGTACCTTAACTCCACCACTTCGGCCTCCACTTCCGGCCTACACATGTATCCCATGTGCCTCCTGTATATCTAACACCGCTCCGAAGCCAAACTTGCACGAGGATATCATCCCTAGTTTGACCCACACTCCCCGAATGGTTAGCATATACGTACGCGCGCAAATCAAAGCATTCGTTTACTCATGAGAACAAGGCAACAATATACATATACAAAACATCTCACTCATGAGAACAAATATAACAATGCCAAGCCCAAGGCGTTCAAATAAATCTCATAATCCTCACTTTTTTTTTATACACTCTTTCTCCCCAATACTCAAATAAAATAACAATCCATGGAGTCATGGTGGAGTATAAGGAATTTATTTATGAGTTCCTAATTAATTTTAATTTCATATAACCATGAGTGTGATTACAACCATAAAATAAATCCATATAAAAACCCTAAACATGACATACACAACTAATCAACATAATTAAAATCAATCAATCAACTAAAAACCCTAAACCTCACATACACAATTAAACAAAATAATTAAAACCAATCAATCATCTAAAAACCCTAAATCTTACATACACAACTAATCAAAATAATTAAAATCAATCAATCATCTACATACAAATATAAAATCAATTAACATCAAATAAATATAAATAAATAAATAAAAACAAAGAACTAAATATAAATCAAGAGAAGTGGGTTTTGTACTCACAATATTTCTTTGAAGATCAAAAAATAACTTGGAGAATTAATAGAGCCACCAAAATAAAACCCTAACCTTTTTTATTCTTTTTTCTCCACCGTCTCCTCCTTTTTTCGCCATTCTCTTTCTCTCTCTCTCGGAATTGATCTCCTCCTCTGGTTGTCTTTGATTAATCAATCTCTCTCTCTCTCTCACGACTTGCTCTGTTTCTCTCCTTCTTCTTTTTTTCTTTGTTTGTTTTCCTATTAACTTCTAAACCTAGTTGACTACTTATATTATATTATATATATAATAACCTAATTTCTTATTATATTATATTATACAAATAAATCACAAATATAACATCTATAAATATAAATATCTTATATAAAATTTATATCAATAATTTCTATTTTAATATATATAAAAAAAATATAAATATAAATATTCAGATTAATTATATATAATTAACTAACACATTAAATTAATTAAATATCACATTAAATTCTTATATAACTACGCAATTAATAAAGCCAAAAATAAAATCAAGTAATAATAAATAAATAAAGACTTACGAAGAAATCAGGGTCGCTACAATATACACACCTCAAAAGAATCTCGTCCCGAAATTCGATAAGAGAGAGTACTAAACAAAAAGCTCTGGGTGCAGATGCCATCCTCGCTCCATTGCACTTTCACCAAGTTCACTTTCTTGCGCCACAACTGCTTTACATCTCGGTCTAGAATAGTAACTGGTCGCACCACATACGTTAGATCGTCACTAATCTCCAACACTTCTGGTGATACTACTTGGGAAGGGTCTTGCACACACTTCCGAAATAAACATACATGAAACACATTGTGAATCATAGCTAAAGCAGGTGGTAGAGCCAATTTGTAAGCCACATTTCTAATCCTCTCAGTGATCTTGTATGGTCTCACAAATCTAGGTGTCAACTTTCCCTTCTTTCCGAACCGCATGATACCCTTCATCGGCGAGACCTTCAAAAACACGAAATCTCCAACATTCAACTCAACCCCCTTACGTTTTCTATCAACGTAACTCTTCTGATGGCTTTGTGCAGTCTTAATACGTTCTCGAATAATATTCACCTTCTCTGTGGTCTCTCTCACCAACTCTAGCCCTAACAATGGCGCATCTCTTACCTCCATCCAACACGCAGGTGATCAACATGGCCTCCTATACAAAGCCTCAAAAGGTGCCATCCCGATACTGGATTGATAGCTATTATTATAAGCAAACTCTACCAATGGCAAATGTTCTTCCCAACTACCACCAAGATCGAAGACACAAGCTCTTAACATATCCTTCAAGATCTGATTTACCCGCTCAATTTGCTCATCCCTCTGAGGATGATAAGCCGTGCTCAGGTCTAACCTAGCACCCAAAGCATGCTGAAAGCTTTCCCAAAACTCTGCCACAAACAACAGATCATGATTCGAAACTATAAAAACTGGTGCGCCATGAAGTCACACCACCTCCCGAATATACAACCTAGCCAGTTTATCTGTAATTCAGTGCATACTGATTGGAATAAAAAGAGCAGACTTGGTGAGTCAATCCACTATCACCCAAATAGATTCATTGTTTCGCTTAGACCGCGGCAATCCATCCACGAAATCCACAGAGATGTACTCTTATTTCCAAGTAGGGATCTCGAGAGGCTGCAAAAGTCCAAACGGTCATTGGTGTTCTGCCTTAACCTGTTGGCACACATAACATCGAGAAACATACTTTCCTATGTTTTTCTTCATACCTTCCCACCAAAACGTCCTCTTCAGCTCATGATATATCTTAGTCCCACCAGGGTCAATGGTATATCGGGACCTATGGACATCATCCATAATCTCTTTTCTCAATTCAACAATGTTAGGTACACATAACCTGCCCTTGAATTGCAATCCCCCATCTGAGTCCACACACCAATCAGTAGGACAATCATCGATCAAATCCACTACAAGGTCATCGAGCTTGCTGACAAGAAACCCATCTAAATTCTGCATCTGATGAACTTTACCCAGTAACGTCGGCTGCACAGTTAAACTACCAATGTATGCCCTCTCAGCACTCTCTATTGGTTGAACATCATACATCGAAATTAACTCCAAGGACTTCCATTCTTGAATCATCAAAGAAGCTATAATCCCATGTTGTCGACTCAGTGCATCAGTGACCCCATTTCCTTTTCCCGGGGTGGTAAAGGATCTCGAAATCATAACTACTAACGAATTCAACCCACCTCTGTTGCCTCATGTTCAACTCTTTTTGAGAAAAGAGATATTTAAGGCTCTTGTGATCTGTGTACAACTCAAAGTGCTCCCCAAACAAGTAGTGTCGCCACACTTTCAACGCAAAAACAACTGCTGCCAACTTTAAGTCATAAGTAGGGTATCGTCTCTTATGAGATTTTAATTGTCAAGAAGCATAAGATACAACCTTCTGATACACACATCCTAACCCAGTTCCACTGGCATCAGTAAACACTGCTAACTTTTCCCCTTGTACCAATATAGTTAACACCGAAGCTGTAGTTAACCGCTGCTTTAACTCTTGGAAAGCTTTCTCACAATCATCTGTCCATAAGAACTTCACATTCTTGTGGGTCAACTTGGTCATGGGTACTGTAATAGTGGAAAACTTCTCTATAAATCTCCTGTAATAACCAGCTACTCCTAAAAAACTTCTCACCTTTGTAGGGTTCGTGGGCTACTTCCATTCTTTGACTGCACCAACTTTTTTAGGATCTACCGCTATCCCCTGATTAGACACAACATGCCCTAAAAATCGAACTTCTTTCTCCCAAAAGTGACACTTACTGAACTTAGCGTATAACTACTGCTCTCTCAAAGTCTGCAACACAACTTTCAAGTGTTCTCTGTGTTCTTTTTCATTCTTAGAATACACCAGAATATCATTTATGAAGATAATCACAAACTTATCTAGATACAGTTGAAAAATTTTGTTCATCAAGTCCATGAAATAGGTAGGAGCATTGGTCAAACCAAAAGGCATTATAGGAAATTCGTACAACCCATACCGGGTTCGAAAAGCAGTAAGCGGTATACTTTCCTCTGACACACCCATCTGATGGTAACCCGTTCTGAGATTAAACTGAGAGAACATGGCTGCCCCCTTCAACTGATCAAACAAGTCATCAACTCTAGGTAGCGAACACTTGTTCTTGATAGTCACCTTGTTTAGCTCTCTATAATCTATGCACATACGGAGAGTGCTATCTTTCTTGGAGAAAAAGATCGCCGGTGCTCCCCACGGGGAGTTACTTGAACGAATGAACCCTTTTTGAAGCATCTCTTCCAGCTGCTTCTTCATCTCCACAAGCTCTTTAGGCGCCATTTTGTATGCCGCCTTAGAAATTGGTGCAGTTCCCGGCACTAAGTCAATGCAAAATTCTACTACCCGTCGAGGTGGAGGTCCATGTATCTCTTGAAATACATCCTCAAACTCACGTACCACATCTACCTCACTAATATCCTGCTTAGGGGTTTTTACTGAGCACAAAAAACTCATCATCACCGACTCTTCTCCATCGCTAGAAGTATGGGTAAGCCGTGGCATACCGGGAATATCTATATTTATAGTCCTTTCAGCACAATCCAGAGTCACAAAGTAATTTCGCGGCCAATCCATATCCAAAATAATTGTAAACCCCTCAAACCCTAAAACAATTAAGTCTGCATACAAGACTCTACCTGCAAAGTCAATCTTAAAATCTTTACACATCTCATAAAGAGTAACTGTCCCTCCTAAAGGGGTCTCAACACAAATAGGTCTAGACAAGGAGGTAGTTACAATATGTTCTCATTCTACAAACTATCTAGGTATAAAAGAATGAAATGCACCAGTATCAAAAAGTACTCTAATGGGTTCTTGAAAGAGATTAAAAGTACCTTGCACTTTGTCAGTTCCTGGCATCACTACAAATGCCCTGGCTGGAGCTGCCTGACCCTGTCGCGCCTGCTGTCTCTGAGGGCAATCCTTGATTACATGCCCCAACTGCTGACACCCAAAACACTTCCTATTAATCGGTTGAGGTTCTACTGGTCTGATAGGTGGGGGCCCCTCTAACTGAGGTACGAGACGATGATAACCCAACTGTGGCACTTGTTGCCACTGTCCTTGATAATCCTGTGGACGCGGACCACCCTGTCTCTGATAATAGTGCCCTTGGGGCTGGAAATTTCCTTGAGGCCTAAAATTACCTTGAGGTCTGAAATTTCCCTGACTACCCTGCTGCTATGGCCTCTGAAACTGCTAACCCCTATGCCTTTGATCATAGGGTCAGTATCCGTTCCTATCCCGCTGCTAGAAGTGACTCTCTCCAGAAGTCTCTCCGACCTTGGCCTTCCCTTCTTTAAACTGCTTCTCCTTTTTCTCATACTTCAGTGCCAAGTCAAGAACTCTGTCAAACAGTTCAGCATCAAAGGGAATAAGGGACTTAGACAGGTAACGATTCAATCCCTTAATAAACTTCTCATTCTTCTTCTCCTGCGTGTCGACCAAGTAAGGGGCATAATGAGACAATTCATTAAACTTGGTGACATACTCGATCACTGTTCTACCCTCTTGAGTCAATTTCAAAAATTCATCACTTAGTTGAGACCAAATAGTAGCAGGAACAAACTTCCGGTCAAAATGAGTCTTAAAATCTGCCCAAGTCAAAGTCGTTAAATCTAAACCCTCCTTCCACGAGTTCCACCAAAATAGGGCTGCTCCTTCAAGTTGATGTGTCGCCAACTCCTGTTTTTGGACCTCGGTGAGCTGCATACAACTAAATACCATCTCACATTTCTGAACCCAAGCGTCAGCTACAATGGGCCCTCCATCTCCAGAGAATTTTTGACCTCCTAAAGAACAAAAGTCTTTGTTTCTCTTCGCAAAGGGATCTCCCTACTAGCCTTGATTATTGTTCTGAACAATCTAAAGTAACTGAGCCATCATCTTCCCCACATTAACCTGCACCGTATTGGTTGCCTCGGTAGCAGTCGCCGCTGCTGTTGCCGCTGCCGCTATGTTAGCAGTAGTTTCTTCCCCTATGCCATTGGGCTCAACACTTCTCAAATTATACCTTCCAGCCATCACCTTCAAGTTAAACACACAAAAAGAATTCGTTCATAAATACTTAGAATAAATTCAACCACCAACCTAAACCAGCTAACCCATGTTTCCACAATTCGAGGATCACCTAAACTCTCACAAGTCTAGGGTAACCTAGAGCTCTGATACCAAACTGTCATGCCCCAGAATTTGGACAATTAAATATTAAATTAGGACTAAATTTAGTATTTAATCGTCCAAATTTTGGGGCGTGACAGCTTCTGTGTAAACAGATACTTCAGACTCTTGTGATCCGAAAACACCTCAAATTTCTCCCCATACAGATGCCTCTTAATCTTTAAGGCAAAGATCACCGCCGTTAACTCTAGATCATTGGTAGGGTAGTTCCTCTCATGAGTCTTCAACTACCGGGATCCATAGGCAGAACCTTCCCCTCTTGTATCAATACACAACCCAAACCTTCCCGTGAGGCATCACAATACACCAAATAACCTAAACCCCTCTCCGAAATAATCAAAATTGGAGCAGTGGTAAGTCTAACTTTAAGCTCTTGAAATGACTTCGCACAAGTCTCACTCCACACAAATTTGATTCATTTCCTCATCAATCTAATCAATGGTGAGGCTAGCCTAGAGAAATCTTTCACAAATCTACGGTAATACTCGGCAAACCCCAAGAAACTACGAATCTCAAAAGCATTCTTAGGTTGTGCCCAATCTTGCACTGCCTCAATCTTGGATGAATATACAGTCACCTCTTCCCTGGATACCACATGGCCTAAGAACTTAACTTCCCTCAGTCAGAATTCACACTTCCCAAACTTAGCATACAACTTGTGGGCTCTAAGCAACTCAAGTACCACTCGCAAGTGTTCCTCATACTCCTCCTCAGAGGGTGAATAAATCAAACTATCGTCCACAAAGACAACCACAAAATGGTCTAGGAACTCCCGGAAGATCCAGTTCATCAAGTCCATAAATATAGCTGGGGCATTGGTTAGCCCAAAAGGCATCACAAGAAACTCATAATGGCCATACTACATACGGAATGCTGTCTTCGGTATTTCCGGATAATGACCATCCCGCGGCATTACCAGAGTTCCAATTAGAAACAGCAGTGATCAAGTGCTCTTCCAATAGGACTTCTAGAAACCCGTAGACTTAATCAACATCCTAGAAATTAAATCCTATACCCATAATCACATAAACATGTTATCACATAAGCATATAATACATGCTAACGTCTCATCTAAGCAAGACAAACCCATTGTGGTAATAACCACTTCCCACGTACCCAAAGTATTAAAACCCGGTACACTCTAATAGCAAGTTGTAACGTCCCGAAATATTTACAATAATCCAACCCAACATGATCGAAATAATAATCTTTCATTGATCTGATTTGATATACAAAAGTGACACATGCGATATACATTCATAAATAGTTCATCCTGAATTTACAGCATGTGTTACACGTATTAAAGATGAATTAAAGTTAAACAGATATTTAAATGCTCTAACGGCTTACATCTTTCTAAGTCTTAGCTTGGTTACAACAAAAGTGAGACTCGCTCAATACAAATAAAGCCATTGGCTATACAAAACAAAATATAACAAAACAAAAAAAGAAAGAAGCTCCTGGCTCCAAAGTCCCTCCAAGCTATTGCCTTGACGGAGGCATATCACCAATACCTAAAAATGATTTTTCCCAAATAGAGTGAGCCAAAGTCCAGTAGAAACAATCTAATACAGTATATGGATCTTAACAAAGATATAAGTACAATGTGCATTTACAATACTAGTGAGAAAACATTTATATTCTATATCATTGTAAAGTACCAAAATTCGTAACTCAATCATTTTTCCTTCTCGTCAATTCAAGTTAACTCATTTCATCTCCATTTGTGAGCCAATTTCATTATCTTTCAAACAACCCATCTGAGACTACAACTCAGTGGTTCCCAAATTAACATAATCATCACACAAACACTTTAATTTGCCAATTTACGAAAATTTCGTCCGCGGGATTGGCACCTATGTATACACGCGGTTTCGGAACTTTCATCCTGGACATACAGGCCAACTTAATTTCAATAGAGTCCATCTCCTATCTCCTCCAAAACAATGAAGTACATCCCATTTTCTCCTCCCAAACAATCATACATATACAATGTATTTAAAACATAGTCATATTCAATGACAACCAACAAGAGATTAGTTTCACTTTATTTAATCCTCATGCAATTTCTACAACAATCATAGCTATCTTCTATCGATAGCCCAATACAGATATTTCTAAACAGAAATTCAATCTCAAGACAGATAATTTATTCAAATTCCCAAGGGTGTGAAGTAATACATACCCAATTCCACCATTTATATCAACATCTATTCAATTTTACATTTACAATACCAATTTCATTTATTTATACAAAATAAGTATTCGAAACGTTTTAGGGAAAACTCCCCTCTTTCCAAATATCAACCCACATGTCAAAATCAACTATTTTGTCACACTATAATCCCATACTTAACCCCATAACCATTTATAATTCATTTGTTTAGAAACCCCTCTTTTGATTTTAAATTCAAACCCTAGGTTTGTTCACAATACCCCAAATTCCACCATTTTTACATAACAACCCATGACTAAGTTAAAACCATATGAAAGTGTAGAAAATCCCTACCTCAAAGAGAGAAGATGAGCAAAGCAAAGATGAAACTCCAATGACGTCGAAACCAAAGTCTATTCGGATCAAAATGATGATCTTGAGATGCTCACTCTTTTTAACAAGGCAAATGGATGAAGAAATCACTAGAACTATGTGAAAATGTAAAGAAATAGTGTGTGTTTTATAGAGAGAGGGTCTCAACTTTAGGGTTTAGAAGGAAATAGATATGAAAAAGTGATGTAAAAAATCATTTTCTCAATCTAATATATGCACAGTCTGTTCAAGCGCAAGAAGTGATGCTCGAGCGCCAGACACAATAAGTTGTCCCGCTCGAGCGTCAAGACACAATAAAAGAGACGCGCACCGCAAGAGCACAAGAAGTGACGCTCGAGCGTAGAAAACACACATCCAGTAGTTTTACAAACATTTGACCAATCGCTCGAGCGCAAGAAGTGACCACTCGAGCTGAGCCTGCTCGAGCGTAGAAAGACCTGCTCGAGCGTAGAATACACTCTTCCGGTAGTTTTGCAGGCCTGTAAAAATACTGAGAGTTTGCAAAGCCCACTCGAGCACAAGAAGTGCCGCTCGAGTAGAGGAGTAAAATTCTGGGCAACAAGAGTTTGGAAAACAAGCAACCAACCTGTCCCAAACACAACCACAACAATCCAAAAGGAAAATTAAGGGAAAACAAAGGGAATAAGAGATGAACCATAATACTAAACCATGAAACCCAAGTTCGGAGTACAACAAAGATCGGGTCAAAACCGAAATCACTATAATTTAAGGAAGAATCTAAATTTAAAATTTTATTTTAAAAATATAAAATTAATTTATGAACTAATCATATTGTGACACATATTAACAAAAATTAAACAAAATAAAAATAAAAAATAAAAAAGGAAAAAGAATTGAAACATTAAGCTTTAATAGGATGACAACGTTTTTGAATTATAATAGTATATAGATTTTGTTTGAGATTTTGAAACTCTCATAATATTTCTTCTTAAAAACATTCTTTTGTAAAATATACAAATAATCTCAATGTCACTCTTATTGCTCTTAAATACAAAAATTATGAGCTAATTATGACAATTTTAAATTTGTATTTAAAACTTATAAATCATGGGATAAATCATTATAATTTTAAATTTATATTGTGTCAATGTTAAATTTAAATTAATAGATTGTTTTCCATATTTAGTGACCCTTAAATTTGAATTTTAAAATGGATTAATATACTTTTCATTTTTTTTTAGATTTAATATACTTTCCATTTGAAAGTCAGAAATCAATGGATATTAATTTTATTTATTTATTTATTTATGCTTGAATAAGAGTTAGCTAATAAAAAAAAAAATTATTTTTAAAAATTATAAAATTTAGATTGAGAACTTGAAACTCTCATAAGGTTTGTGAGTAAGAAACCCCATTTTCTTGATATAATATATAAATTATACTAGTTTCTTCTGAAATTTGGAAAAAATACAATAAATTTTATAATTTTGACATAATTGTATTGAGCTCACTTGAGGTTTTAATTTATATATCACTTAACTCTCTTTTCATCTATAATTCGTTAAAAAAATGATAGAAAAATGTTATTGTCATCTCTTTTATATTGAAATGTATATTTTTTCTTGTTTATCCTTGTGTGTCTTTAGAGAATGACTTCTCTCTATACCATTATTCTCCATATTTCACCACATTCTATTTTATGGGTCTTGTTATGGCTTCATGACGATAATCTAAACCTCTCATCTTGTAAATATCATAGTAAAAATTGTCTGTGCAAAAATTAATTTCGTCGGATATCAATGAATAAATGAACAAATCAAATTTATTTTACAAAATGAGTGATTTAAGTTTTAACTCATAGTTGTTGTCTATTTTAAAAAATATAATATAATTTGTCCATGTGGCTAGTGATATTTGTTCAAACTAATTTTTTGCATCAACAGTTTTTACCATAAGACTTACAAGATGAACGGTTTAAATTATCATTGTAGACTCAAAATGTGACTTATAAAATAAAGTGTAACGCCTCGAAATAATTAGAATAACCCATCCACCATATTAATAAATGACAACAATGTATACATATAGTTTTCTGAAATAAGTATCCTTTCATTTCATATTATTCCGTGATACAAAAGGTAGCATATGCAATTATATATTCACAAGTCCTAAACCTGAATCTATAGCATGTGTTACAAGTTAAAGATATGAAATAAGAGTTAAAACAAATAAGAAATGTCCTAAAGGCTTACAACTTTCTAAGACAATATTTGGTTACAACAAAAGTGAGATTAAACTCAATACAAATAAAGCCCTAAGCTTATACAAACATAAATACAACAAATAAACAAAAATGAAGCTCTTGCTTCAAATCTTCCAAAGCTATTGCCTTGGCGGAGGCATATCATCAGCACCTGAAAATGGTTTTCCCACATAGGGTGAGCCAAAACTCAGTAGAAATACTCTAACATAGTTTATGAATCTTAACAAAGATATAAGGTGAATGTATATGCAATACTCGTAAAGAAAACATTTTATATCTTTTTCCAAAAACCATGCAATATCAAGTTTATATCCCAATTCATGAAATCATTTCATTTACAAAAGAAAATAGAACAGTGGATACAACACTAGGAATCTTTATGACGTGTCTGGAAGTAGGCTATAAGCACTACCAATTTGTCATTTTTACCGGTATTAACCGAAAGGCTCTACACCTAACAGCACGGGTTTCTGGACTTTCACCAAGGACACTCAGGCCAACATTATACCACAACTGCATTCCTACGCAAATTCACCAAGATATTCACCCCATTTTTCTCAAAACGATAACCACTTTCAATGTGTTAAATATGCAATAATGCCCAATGTAAATGGATGAGAAAATAGTTTTAATTCTCCCAGTTCTCATACAATTTCTACAACAATCATAGCTATCCTCCACCGATAGCCCAAAACAGATATCTCTAAACAGATAAATAAATTTCCAATAAGATTATACTTTCCAAATTCTCAAGATGGGAGTGATAATACATATCCAACTCCGCCATCCTTATCAATGTCAATCCAATTCACAAATCCAACATCAATTCCATTGTCTTTTCAAAATCAACATTTGAAATTTTTAGGACAAAACTCTCTTTTATTTATAAATCAATCCCAAGGATAAAAACACATCATTATATCACAACTCATCTTCATTTACAATCCCATAACCATTTTCAAGAATCCATTTGAAAACTCATCTTTTGATTTTTAACCCAAAATCCTAGATTTGTCCAAAATCCCCAAATCACAATATTGTTTTTAGAAATAGCAAATAACTAAGTTAAAAATCATAAGAAAGTGCGGCAAATCCCTACCTTGAAGCTAGAAGGCAAGAGAAAGAGTGAAGAAACTTCAACAACACCAAAACCCAACTTTGTTCCGATCAAAAAAGAGCTCTCGGAGTGCTCTACCTTTTTATCAAAGGAACAAGGGTGGAGAAACCAACGGATCTAGGTGTATTTGTATAGAGAATGTGAGTTTTAAAGAGAGAGGGTCTCAACCTGGGTTTTGAAATGTTTAGAGAAAGAGAAATGAAAAAGTGACTCAAAAAATGATTTTTACGAACTGATATACGCGTAGACCGCTCGAGTGCAAGAAGTGTCGCTGAAACGACCAGACACAAGAAGTGAGACCGCTCAAGCACACAAAGTGATTGCTCGAGCGAAGAATACCAACTCTCAGAAGTTTTACAAACAAAGGACCATCGCTCGACCTCAAGAAGGACTGCTCGAGCCAACACTGCTCGAATGCAAGAATGACCGCTCAAACGAATAATGCTACTTCCCAGTAGTTTTGTAGACCTGCAAAAGTACTGAGAGTCTACAAAGACCGCTCGAGCACAAGAAGTGTTGCTCGAGCGAAGAAGCCAAAATCTGGGCAATAACATTTTGAAGCACAAGCTATCAACCTATTCCAAATGCAACCAAGGCACTCCAATAACGAAACTCAATGAGGAATAAAGAGGAACAAGACATGGACAACCATATAAGACAATAAAACTCGGATCCAAAACATCAAATAGGTTGGGTCTAAACCATAATCGCTATAACCTCCCCCCTTATGGAATTTCACCCCCAAAATTTAAAATCAGTAACGTTACCAGTTACAATAATGATAACAAATTGAACTCATAATCATGACCCCTCCACCGGTCATTCATTCTCATTACAATGATAAACAAATTCTCAATACTGAATATACAATTCATATTTCTAAAACATATACAATGTTTATATTACATTAACATAACAAAATTTTCAATACATACTCAAACATCAACAAATAGGTCCGAATACTTCTTACGGACTTCCAACTCATGCTTCTAAGTTGCTTCCTTAACCCCAAGGTGTCTCTGCAACACCTTTACCAAAGGAATTGTCTTGCCACGCAAGACTTGGTCTTGAGTATCTAAAACTATAACTGGTCTCTCCTCATGCGAGGCATCTTCATCTACCTCTAATTCTGTCCAATCCAACACGTGTGATGGATTCGGCTCATACTTCCGGAGCATACAAATATGAAACTCGTCATGAACCTTGGAAGTTGTGGCGGCAATGCCAAACGATAAGTTACCTCCCTAATCCGTTCTAGGATCTCAAAGGCCCAACAAATCTAGGAGACAACTTCTCGTTCTTCCTAAACCTCCTCAAATCCCGTCTAGATGATATTTTCAAGAAGATGTGATCTCCTACCTCAAATGATAACGGTCTCCTCCTACCATCGGCATAGTTCTTCTAATGACTATGAGCCAAAACCAACCTCTTACGAATAAGCGCAACCTTTTCTGTCATTTTCCGAACCAACTCTGGACATATCATAGGTGCATCACCTACTTCGGCCCAACACATAGGAGATCTACAAGGCTGGCCATACAAGTCCTCAAACAGTGCCATGCTAATACTCGACTGGAAACTATTGTTGTAGGCAAACTCCTCTCCACTAGAGGCAAGTGCCTCTTCTATGACCCCTTAAAGTCAAAAACACAACCCCGAAGCATATCCTCTAGGATCTGAATGGTACGCTCTGACTATCCGTCAATTTGAGGATGATAGGCAGTACTAAAAGTCAATCTAGTGCCCAAAGCATTCTGTAGGCTCTGCCACAACTGAGCTGTAAAACATAGATCTCTATCCGAAACAATAGTCACAAGGACCCCATGAAGTCGAACAATGTCTCTAATATAAAGGTCAACAAAAAAATCCATCGAGTCACTCATACGCAAAGGTACAAAGTGCACTGACTTAGTTAACCGATCAACTATCACCCAAATGGCATCATTACCCCATTGAGTCCTCAGAAGACCCACAACAAAATCAATCATGATATGTTTCCACTTCCACTCGGCTATAGGCAAGCATTGCAACAAACTCGTTAGCCTCTGATGGTCGGCCTTCACTTGTTGACAAGTAAGACACTTCGATACAAACACGGCTATGTCCTTCTTCATCCCCTTCTACCAAAACTGGCAACTAAGGTCATGATACATCTTTGTGCCTCCCAGATGTACCGCAAGACATAAATAGTGAAACTCTTAGAGTACCTCCTCTCTACAAGACTCCGGTACGAAAAGATAGTCAAGGTATCTAACACTCGAGTCAGAATACACATTCAAGCCCTTCTCTACCTTCCCACTAGAGATCTTTCCTCGGAGGATTTCTGTAACACCCTTGAAAGAACCATTCCAAATCCCATTCTCCCAAGCTTTACCAACACACAATGCATAAAAATAAAAAATAAACATAGTAACAAGATCATAGCATTCTTTTCCATTGAACTATTTTCCAAAAATTGCAATATTGTTTCCTTACATTCCCGACAAGCAAAACAGTTCAATAGACAAGAACATATACAGAAAATCAAGTTCAAAGGGAATCTCCTTCCAAAATATGTTCTTTCCACACTTGCAAATAAGTCAACCTTTAATTACAATCATAACAACCAAAACCCAACAAAACTTCAACAAATATGTCATCAAGCTCCAAGAGTCCTTTCTTATGAAATGCCATCATTTAGTGGGTACATCGTTTTCATGTCCTGAAATTTTTAGCTTGGGGTGAGCATAAGCTCAGTAGGTGATAAGTTTAACAAGTTATATAACCAATTGAAAAACTTATGATCAT
This sequence comes from Camellia granthamiana, assembly GCA_036172215.1. NCBI lineage: Eukaryota > Viridiplantae > Streptophyta > Magnoliopsida > Ericales > Theaceae > Camellia > Camellia granthamiana. The sequence goes on along the minus strand of CM069913.1, from coordinate 59,701,410 downwards.
GCAATGCAACAATTAAAAATATAGAAATGAAGATGGGTTCAGTGTCTATGTAGATAAAAGAAAATATGCAATACATGAACTTTGTTATATCTTTCCACATTCACTTCCGGTAGTAAACATACTATGACATCCCAAGTAAAAGCCGAAAGTCAAAATATATCTATATATAGTTTTGTATACTGAAAATAGTCCCATATTTCCTTACTCCAAAAACGGCAGCGCGATGGGCACCCAAAAACATTTTCCCTTCCATATTTGTCGGCTTCATAAATAACGAGGACGTGGACATCCAAAACCATGTTTTTCCACATTTGCCGGCTCCAAAAACGGCGGGCTCGTGGACACTCAAAAATATTTTCCCACATTCGTCCGACAATATGCACAGACAAGGCAATTGGGCACCTTGACTCCTCGCGTAGGTACCAAATACAAGACAAAACTTAAAACCACCCAACTCACTACCCAGACTCATAGACTATTTACCCCTTTTCAACTTTCTACCGTTCAAATTATCGTTGTATTATAAAAGAAATTTAATAATGCATATGATGCATGAATTTATAAATTCTCATTTTCTCCTAAAATGATTCTCATTTTCTCCTAAAATGATTTCAATGCGCGACAATTTAATAGTTCACATGTCAACAATGAAAAAATTCTTCAATTCATAACCATTCAACATTTCTCACATCAATAATGAAGAATACCTCATAAGCAATTCTCATGATCACCAAGGGTCATATAGGTGAAGAGCTTCAAATCTTGCATTCCACCCTTAAAGTTAAGTAAATACATTCAATTTCATGTTTTTGAAACCAATTGAGCAAAACCCTTCTTTATTGAATGAGTCTCAAAATTAGGGTTTAGGAAAAATTGGGGGTTTTCTCTCGAATGTACAAATTTAAGGTCCACTCTCATCATCACATCTATAATCTTCAATAATAAACATGATTTTGTCCATAATCATAGGATTTCACCACATTTTTCCAAAATCACTTATTAGTAACGCAATTTATACATATACATACATACATATATATATACCTATATATATATAGACAACGTGAATAGCTAATGAAATTAGCACATAAATGCTTCAAATTGAAGATATAGCAAGTTAAAGACACCCCTACCTCGAATGTGGAAACTAGGGTTGTGAATCACACTCGAAACTTCGATGATCTAATGAAATAATTGGTAGAAGTGTTGATCTAGACTTCCTTTCAACTTTTCTTGGATGATTTTAAGGGAATCTTGGTTTGATGTTAGAGAAATCTAGGGTTTGTTGGTTAGGTTTTTCAAAAAAATAGAGTTAAAGAGAAAGAGGGTCTGAGAAGTGAAAAGAAATTAGTGAGGATCAACTTTTAAAAATCTACTGTTCCGACTGACCGCTCGAGCGCAACTTCCTTCGCTCGAGCAAATAGCACAAATTTGGAAGGGTCGCTCGAACGACACTTCTTATGCTCGAGCAAAAAATGAGAGGTTCCAGAAGTTTGGCAGAACTACAGTGAAATTACTGGGAGTAAACATTCTATACTCGAGCGACAACTCCTATGCTCGAGCGATCCACCTACAAAACTACCAACTACTGGGGACTGAAGATCTACGATCGAGCGACAAAAGCGTCGCATGAACGGCCTGAAAAACCTAAGTGTCACAGCTTATCCTCCTTGTTTCGCCCCCGACATTTCGATAATCCCTGCCAAAAGCAACTCCAACAATTCCCAAGAAGACAATTACTACTCTTGTAATATCTCTAATCATCATAACATTATCACAACACAATGATTTAAATTATGAATAACTAAAACTCGTGAATTTCTCATAATTACAACACATATTACCCACCAAAAAGTTTATTCACATTCATTAGACCACATTACAACATCAACATCACAAAGTCAATAAGATTACACATTTCTAAACAACACAGGATATTTCTCTCGGACTTTCATTTCTTTTTCCTGAGTGACTTCTTTACTCCGTGATGGTGCCATAGTACTTTGACTAAGGAAATCATCTTGCCTCTCAATACTTGTTCCCGGGAGTCTAGGATCTCTATGGGTTTTTCCTCAGAAGAAACATTTTCATCTACCTCTAAGTTCTTTCAGTCTAGAATATGAGAAGAATCTGGCTCATATTTACGAAACATTGAGATGTGGAACACGTCATGTATCCCGGATAACTGTGGAGTTAAAGTAAAACGATAAGCAACTTCTCCTACTTGTTCAATGATATCAAAGGGCCCAATGAATCTGGGCAATAACTTTCCGCTTCGGCCAAATCTCATCAAATCTTTCCTAGGAGATATCTTTAAAAATACATGGTCACCTACTTCAAAGGATAAAAGTCGTCTCCTTCAATCAGCGTAGCTCTTTTGCCAGCTTTGTGTTATAGTTAACCTCCTCCGCATGAGAGCTATATTTTCTGTGATCTCACGAACTAAATCTAGGCCAAGCATGGGTGAATCTCTTACTTTAGTCTAACACACGGGGGATCTACATGGATGCCCATACAAAGCCTCAAAAGGTGTCATCCCAATACTAGCTTGAAAGCTGTTGTTATAGGCAAACTCAGCTAATGGTAGATATTTCTCCCATGACCCTTTGAAATCTAGTATACAGGCCCTCAACATGTCTTTTAAGATTTGAATTGTATGCTCAGACTAACCGTCGATTTCAGGATGGTAAGCAGTGCTAAAGGTCAATTGAGTTCCCATGATAGTTTGTAAACTTTGCCACAATCGTGCTGTGAAGCGAGGATCTCTATTCGAGACAATACTCATCAGAACCCCGTGAAGCCGAACAATCTCTCTAATATACAATTCTGCTAGGTAATCAACTGAGTCATCCATGCACATTGCAAGAAAATGTGCCGACTTCGTCAGTCAATCTGCTACGACCCAAATAGCGTCATTACCTTTTTAAGTTTTACGAAGACCCGAAACAAAGTCCATTGTAATGTGCTCCAATTTCCATTCTGCTATAGGTAAGGGTTGCAACAACATGGCTGGCCTTTGATGTTCCGCCTTGACTTGTTGACAAGTTAGGCATTTTGACACAAATTGGGCTACATCTTTCTTTATGCCCCTTTACCAAAATTGACGGCTCAAGTCACGATACATTTTTGTACCTCCAGGATGAACAGCAAAGTAGGAGTGATGAAAGTCTCGTAATATGTCTTCTCTACAAGATTGTGTCGAAGCCAACACCAGAGATTAGCACATTTACAAATGTGTCGAAATTAACTCACTCGAGTGCTAATGCGATGGACAACAGATAATTCACTCCACATAAGCACATAATCACATAAACACATATGAACTTGCTTTCTAGATAATGATTGTCCCTCGACGTTGCTAGAGTTCCAGTTAGAAATATCAGTGATCAAGTGCTCTTCTAACAGGACTTCTAAAAACTCGTATACCCAATCAAAATCTTAGAAATTAAAGTCCATACCCATTTAATCACATAAACATGTTATCACATAGCATACTAGGTTATTTCTAATACAATTAACGAGGTAATCCATTGTGGAAAAAATCACATTCCACGATCCCAAAATATTCAAACCTGGTAACTCTGATACCAAGTTGTAACACCCCGAAATAATTACAATAACCCATCTACCATATTAATAAATGACAACAATGTATAAATATCGTTTTCTAAAATAAGTATCCTTTCATTTCATATGATTCCATGGTACAAAAGGTAGCGCATGCTATAAATTCAGGTTTAGGACTTATGAATGTATAGCTGCATGTATTACCTTTTGTACCATGGAATCAAATGAAATGAAAGGATACTTATTTTAGAAAACTATATTTATACATTGTTGTCATTTATTAATATGGTGGATGAGTTATTGTAATTATTTCGGGACGTTACATAAAGTATGGTAAAATATAAAAGATAAAGTATATAGATGATCTATTCCTGTGTCTTCATACTATTTATATTAATTTCAATTTATTTAGCTTTACTTTAATAATGAAAACTGTAAAATTTATATTTTTTTTCAAATCACAAATGTGAATATAATTTACTCAAAAAAAATAACTACGAAATATAATTCAAAGAATGACAGAGATACTCCATACTTTCTTTTGTGTGGAAATTGGGCCAAAGCAATAAAGCTAAAAGAAGCATTCTTCGAAAAAGCATTTTCCCAAGGAACCAAACACAGATAGTGCACTGTTTGAGGAAAACTTGGACTGGGCTCTGTTCCAATCCAACTTTGAAGCGCGTAAAACGGTGAGAAACCAATAAAAGACCTCCACACACTCCAACCGACAAAAATGAAATTATTCTATTGAGTGTGTACATATTACATTCCTTTGGTTACTATTTTTTTAAGTTTTTTATTATAATTTATTTTAATTATGGTATATTGTGATATTTATAAATTAAAAAATTAAGAATTTAATTGTGATATTTGTAATAATTAAATCTATTAATATCATAAGTTATATATGGTACAAATTTAAGAGTAAATTACACTTTGTCCCTTTTATGTTTGATTACTTTTCCACTTTAGCTCCTAAAATTTATTTTTTCTCATTTTGACCCTTTATGTTTTAATTTTTTAAATTTATTTTAGAGCTAACTTTTTTTCAAAATTAGGCAAAAAATGTCATAATAACTGTCATATAACATAAAAATATATTATTATATTAGAATTTAAGTTTATGTCAAAAATATAAATTATATATAATAAAATATTTTTATACTACATGATTACCAATATGTTATTTTTATCTAATTTTTAATAGAAATTAATTTTAAGAATAAATTAAAAAAAAATTGAAACTTCAAGGATTAAAGTAAGAAAAAGCCAAACCTTAAAGACCAAAGAAAAAAAGTGACCAAATATAAAAACGACAAAATATAATTTATCTTAAATTTAAATACATATATATCCACAAAGATGTGTACCATACCATTACCCATCTAAAGCATGTGTATCTCTCTCTCTCAATTAAGTCTCTCTCTTTCTCTCTCGATGAATTACACAATCAACAGTACACCCCACACCCCCCCAATCCCCTATTTTATTCCTCACACGTCTTTCTCTCTTTCATAATTTCTCTTGAAAGCATCTTCGACCCCATATTCTACGCCAACATGTCCATTCTCTTCTGTCTCCTCTGCTGACTCCATTTTCTCCACAAATTTCAGTGTCTACCAATGGATGTCCCTTTGACACAACTTCACTATCTCACTCACTGTTTCTCCAACTTTGCTTACAAAGAAATGAGAAATACGCATATGGGTTTATTGTTTTTAATGGGTATTTGAGGTACCCAAAATTTGTTATCTTTGGCTCTGCTCAAAACACACTTTGATTTGGTATAGAACAATGTTTAGGCTTGCTAACTCTTTATGGGTTTTGGCCTGCAAGTGCTTGTTTTGTCTTTTTGGGTTTATTCTCAGATACAGATTCAGGTATTGCTTAATAGAATAATAATCTTTTCTAACTAGTTGATTTTCTAACCTTTTCTTCAATAGATTGGTATTAACTCTCACTTTCTGTTCTTGCAGATTTAAAGAGGATGACAATTCTTTGAAGAATGATTACAATTGTATAGTTGATCATTCTCAGCCTGAAGATCAAACTGTTTCTGGTAGTTCCATGTTTTTGGAGCCTGATGGGTCTGCAAAGAAAGAGAATTCTGATAGCTTTTTTGAGTTTCGCTTTCAGAATTATTACACAAGAAATGGAGAAACAGAGGACTCTGTTTTCCGGGAAACTTCACCGACTCCGAACACAAGCAAGTATGAGGTTTTCTCCGGAAAAGATATCAGTGGATTCATGGAGGAGCCTGAAACTATGAGGTTTACAATTCAAGAGATGTTTTTCGATGCCCCAATTGTCAATAAACCAAAACAAGATGCTCTGTTCTCGCCTGTGAAAAAATCTCAAGAACTCCATGTAGAAAAAGTCCAAGAAATTTTGGTGGGTTCAAATGATTGTTTCATAGGTAAAGATCAAATGATCAGATCAGTCTCTGCTGATGAAGATTTTCAGGAATTAAATTCAGAAGCAGAGGCTATTATTCTTCAAAAAACAGAGGACTCTATTGAGAAGTTTGATCAGAATCAATTAGATAAGAGTCATTTCTCACCTTTGGAATCAGAGCCTGAGTCCAGTAGTTCAAGTGAAGCAGTGTCAATTATCAATCACAAAGTTGATTCAGTTGATAATGAATTTTGTTCCGACACTCGTGTGGATGAAGGGCTCAAACAACTAGAATTTATTAAGAAAAAATCAAATTCAAAACATATTAGAATCGATGATTCGAGTTTATTTGATAGGAAAGCAGTTACTATTAGAAGAGATGAATCAGAAGATAGCGATGATGAGTACATAGATTTCGAGCCCATTTTGCAATTTTCAAGTCACTTGGGTAGTAGTTTGTACACAACAGAATTAGAAAGAGTTGAGACCAAACAAAGACATGAAAATTTACAGAGCCCAGAGACAGAAAAAATAGATAAATTAGGAAAATCTAAAGAACAAAACTCCCAGAAGAAGTCATTGGATTCGGATTTTGAAGATGAAGATGATTCTGATATTCTGTTGAAATATCAGGACTTGGTTGAGCAGATGAAATCGGAGATTAAAAATGGGAGGAGTAAAGGGCTTCCCACAATCTTGGAGGAATCGGAGACTCTGAAAATGGACGATTTGAAGCCACTGAAAATTGTTGAGAAATTGGAACATAAAGATCGTGTGGAAGAGATTCAGAAGGTGTACAAGAGCTATGCAGAGAAAATGCGAAAATTGGATGTCTTGAATTACCAAACCATGCATGCTATCAGTGAGTTTCCTAACCCCCTCTTCGTCTTTCTTTCTTGTAGTTTTGATTTTGATTTTTCGAAAATTCTGTTTGGTTGTTTTTTTTTTTTTTTTTCTATTTTCATAAACAAAACTACTTTTTAAAATAGTGTTGAGTATAAAAAAAATAATAAGTAAATAACAAAGATATAAACAAGTGGCCATCGGAGTCGGTAGTCACGGTGTTGCTGGAGATCAAGAGGTGGCCAATGAGTCTCCGGAAATCACAGGGTTGACTATCCTATTGACCTATTCAACCCAAAAATGGTCGGAGATCTCTGTACAATTGTCGAAAAGTTGACGGTGGCTAATTGACAGTGGCTAATTGACAGTTGCCAGTGGTGGCAAGTTTTTAGTGGTCAAAAGTCACACAACAGTCACTACTATCCAAGAATTTTAAAAATTTTGAAACCAATTCTATTTCTTGAAAATAAAAATAAATGGTTTAGAATTTTCAAAAATAATTTTATGAGTTTTCAATTTGTATTTCATAAGATCCACTTAACCTTGATAGGACAAATTACACCATGTCCCCCTCAACTATCACTGTATTTCACTTTACCTTCTCAAACTAAAAATTGATACATGTATGCACCTTTTCCATTTGTTCTATAACAAAAACAGAGACATGATGTACCTTTTTCGTTTGTTTTGTTAACAAAATGGAGACATGAGGGTTAGATTGGAAATTTTTAGAAGATGAAGGAGGTACATTGTATCAATTTTTAATTTGAGAGGGTAAAGTGTAATTTTTCCATCTTGATATACTTAAAAAGTAGAGCACATTTCACTTATCTCTTGTGGTTTAACTCAGGTGCGGATTACACTCTCATATTTGAAAATAACCACATAGCCCCCTTATGGTTTACGGACTAAAGTACATAGCTAGGTTCGTTAACGATTTAATAAAAAAGGCTAAAATACTCGTGTATATAAGTAATCTAAGTGTATAAACTGCAAATTTTTGTCATTTGTTTGTAAGGTATAGTGCACTTTAATCCATGTGCTTTATTCCATGTGTCATTTACCTTTTGAAATTTGAAAATGAGCATATAACCTCCTTATGTTTGCCACATGTTTTACACTAACTGTTAAATTAGACGAAATGTTTAATGGTGCATTTCAGTCTACAAATAACAAGGTGGTTATGTGGTTAATTTTAAATGAGAGGAGTAATCCACAAATGGACAAAAGTACAAGGGATAAAGTGAAATTTGCATAAAATTTGTATAAAAATCTTTTAAAAAAAATTATTAAATATAACAAAATACGAAAATATACTGAATTTTTATATCTTTTGTATTTGGTGAATTTTTTTTTAATTCATAAATATTAGACTTTTTAAGTGTATGTAAATTAGGTGTATTTAAAAAATAGATAAATAAATTGTGTAAAATATTTTAAAAAATTCATTAAATACAAAAAAAATAAAATAAAAAACTTAATTTTTTGAAAAGTGAGTTAAACCAAACAAGGTAACATACAAGTTTTGGTTTTGAGTTTATGAAAAATGAAAACGAAAAACAAAAATAGTAGCAAACAAGGCCTTATGTTTTCTAAAGGCGAATTATTTTTAGAAGAATTTGGTGAAGAATGAATTGTGTCTTGATTGTTGGGAGTTGCATAGTAGTGACTGTGGTGCGGCTTATTGGAATTATTTCGGATTTTATTTTCATCATTCGATCCGTTCAATTTTTAAAGAATAACGATTAGAATATACCTATAAAATATCAAGTTAATCGGATATTGATAGACCCTTTATCAACTCATATTTGTATTTAGTTTAATACTTATATATTTATTTTTCATATATATAAATTCGAGTTGATGAAAGGTCTATCGATATACGACCAACTTGATTTTTTTACAGAGAAAATGCTATGAATTTCAAATAAATTATCAAATTTTTTATCAAACCTCTCACGTGAGTATGAGACCTACACAAATCACATGTGTGGGTCCCACACCCATGTGAGAAGTTTGATAGAAAATTTAATAATTTATTTGTAATCCTAACATAACTTTTTTTATATATAGGTATATTTTACCCGAAATTCTTTAAAAATTAAACGATTTAGATGATAAAAATAAAATCTAAAATAATTTTTATAAATTATGCAATAGTGACTGTTATACAAACCGCACAGTAGTAACCTCACATTGATTTTTTGTTGGCATATGGAAATGGACCAGTTTCTGGACCTGAAACAAACATACTAGTCAAAAAGAGATAGGCAGAGTTCCATATGTCATTTGTTTAGAATTTCTCAGTATAATAATCAATTTAATGAATTTAATCAATTTAAGGCCAAATTTGGGTAGTATGAAAAAATCTAAAAAGCTAAAAAGTTATTTAAAAAGTTAAAAAGTTAACACTATTCATCAAAAGTCAACAATTACGGCTGCACAATTCCCAATCCTAATTTTTCCCTATAAACCAAATTTTACAATTTTTTATTACACATTTTTTCATAAAAAGTCAAAAAGTTAACTCAAACATTCATATTTTTTCTTTCAACTTTTTAGTCCAAAAAGACAAAAAGTGTATTTATTTAAGACACTCCAAACAACCCCTAAATAAAATCAATGTGCATACTCACCAATCCAATCTCTTGACTTTCTAAGGTTGTTCAGATTTTTCTCCGACCATGCTACGTAGCTCGAGACTCACGGCTCGAAACGCGGCTCGACACCAAAACGACGTCGTTTTGGTGTCGATTTTTTTTTTTTTTTTTTTTTCCTTCTTTTTTCCTGGTTTTTGTTGCAGATCGGGAGAGGGAAGAATAGAGAAGAAGAGGAGGGGGAGGGGAGGGAAGGGGAGGGGGAGGAGGGGGAGGGGGAGGAAGGACTGGAGGGGGCCTAAAAAATGGAGGAGGAGGGGGCGGAGGCGGGCTGGGCGAGGCGACGGCGGTGGCGAGGACGGCGGTGACGAACTGGACAGAAGGGCGCTGTGACGGGCTGGGCGAGGCGACGGCGGTGGCGAGGACGGCGGGCGACGGCGGGCGAGCAGCGACGAGGTCGAGCGAGGCGCGGTGGATCTCCTCCCTCCCTTCTCTTCTCTCCCTCCCTTCTGTTTCTCGAGCCAATTTTCGAGCTTTGGTGTCGAGCTACGAAACATTTCCGGATTTTTCTCTTTAATGAAATAGACAATGGCGGTCTAATCTCAAGATGTTGAAGTTTTTATTTTATTTTATTTATTATTATTTTTTTAAATTTAATCAAAGAGATCTTTTGAGAGCATTACATTGCTTGGTGGGTCTGAATTCTATTTACACCGCCAACATCCCACTAGCTCCATGTCCATAAATAATGCTGATCCGTCTTAAATTATGACACCTACCTTACATAATAGGAATATTCTATTTATAAATTCATGTTCCCTATTCTAAATATCTTTTCAATCATATTATTAAGTGATAATAATTTCAAAATATTAAATTCTTGAAACATTATTACATGACTAAATAACATCTAGGTGTAGAGGTTGGTGTCAATAGTGTTTTAATGTCTTCCAACTTACCTCTAATTGAACCACCAAGGGTTTGGCTTTTGACTTGGTGAATGAGGCAGGTCTTAAATTTAACTGCTCGCCAACAAATTTTTAGGATTATAGACTGTAAGGAATAAATTTGTTTTGAAAAAATTATTCATCAAATTTGTTTGGAGTGTGCTATATAAGGACACTTTTTATCTTTTTTAAGTCACATCACATCTCTATTTTTCTACCAAAATGATCGAGAGCTCGAAACATAGTGGCTCGAAACGGCTCGAAACTATGCAAAGGAGATCTGCACTCTCACATCTCTCTCTCGCTCTCATCCCTCTCATCCCTCTCATCCCGATCGCCGCAGAGAGGAGCTCGGTGATGGTGGCGGCGAGCTCGACAGCCCAAATCACGGTGATGCCTCGCCGATCAGTCGCAGTCGCACCCCCTCCTGTCGCAGTCGCAGTCGCAGCTCAGCCTCCGCCGTGCCTCCGCCGCTCCTCCGCCCCTGGTTGATGCCCCCTCCTGTCCAGCTCAGCCTTCTCCCTTCCCTTCTTCTTCTTCTTCTCCCTTCTCCTCCTCCTCTTCTTCTTCTTCTTCTTCTTCTTCTTCCCTGTTCTTCGTTTCTGATTGAACAAAAACACAGGAAAAAGAAAAAAAAAAAAAAAAAAAAAAAAATAGACACCAAAACGACGTCGTTTTGGTGTCGAGCCAAGTTCGAGCCAAGAAATTTCGAGCTACGTAGCGGGATCGTTTTTCTACATATTTTTTTATAAAAAGTTAAAAAGTACACTTATTTAGATCATCTCAAACCCAACTTATTTTTCTTTCCACTTAGCTCAATCAATCACATCGCCTATGTTTGGGAAGTTGGGTTTGAGGGTTTTTTTGGCTAAAATAACTATAAAAAACAAAATAGATTTTTTAACCCAATAAGACAACTCATAATCATTACATTCTTTCGCTTATAAAAAAGTCAAAAATTCTTTTCAAATCAGGCTTTTTAACCCTAAATTAAAATAATAAAAAAGATTAAAAAATTAAAAAGCCAACCCACTTTTCAAAAGAACCCATCATGAGTACATTAGGAAAGAGTTTTACCACACTTCAATCACTCCTGTGGTCCATATATATTTTAGCACATTTTTAACAATTGCATAAAATCTTTTGTTGAATTTACACCTTGGTTTTGATTGACTTTTCTATATGAGATTTTTTTTTTTTTTTATTTTTAGTAATTTTTTTTTTAAACTATTTTTTAAGTTTTTAGATACACTTAATCTAAATGTACCTAAAACTTAAATATTTATAAAAAAATATTTTAAAAAATCAATAAATACACAAGAATACAAAAATATACAAATATCATTTTTTTTGTATTTTTAATCTTTAGTGAATTTTTAAAATATTTTTTCACTAATATTATATTTTTTAAGTATATTTATATTTGGTATATATAAAAACTAAAAAACAATTGTTTAAAATATTTTTTTTTTAAAAAAAACTCGGTGAAAACACAAAAAATAAAAAAATACAAAATTTAATTTTCAAAATAGTTCAACTTTTAATTTCTAAATTTTGGGATAACCATTCTCTCATCTTCACTGTTATACTCAAATCTTTATTAACGTCCCCTTCTAAGTATTAAATTTTGTCCAGTTATTGTTATCCATAAATTGCTGAAACTTCCCACAGGAAAAAAATGATGGAGTATGTATTTTTCACATTTATTATGACATTTTAGTAGAAAAATATATCATCGATTTATCATTATTGACTTAAATTTCAGTGAGTGTGAGCTGCATTTCTATGTTTGCTTCCATTCAAATAATTCATAGTAATAATACAAGATTTTTTTTTAAAAAAAATTATTATTTTTTGACAATAAAATTAGTTACTTATCAATTGCGTGATCAAATTAGTTTCACTATTCATTATCAATTATTACAATTGTTAAATAAGCTAATTCTTACAGGATTCACTTTATATGTAGGTTTTCTCCAATTGAAAGATCCAATTCAACAAGCTAATTCAGGCCAAAAATCTTCAGTAATGACATCTTTTCTTTTCCAAAACCTTTGGCCATCCAAGTTAAGAAGAATCTATGCAGACCCAACACTAAAGTCCATTTGTGAATTGCATAGAGACTTGGAATTGGTGTATATTGGACAAGTTTGCCTTTCATGGGAAATCCTCCATTGGCAATATGGGAAAGCAAGAGAGTTTTCGGAAAATGATTTTGAAGTACATGGTCCATATAATCAAGTAGCTGGTGAATTTCAACAATTTCAAGTGCTTGTGCAAAGATTTGTAGAGAACGAGCCATACCAAGGACGACCCAGAGTTCAAAACTATACCAAGGACCGGTATGAGCTCCGTGCCTTCCTTCAAGTTCCGGTTATCAAAGGTAAATAAATTGGTGACATCCTCACATTTCGCTCTAATGTGTTATGTTATGCAACAAAATTAAGCTCTTCGGAGTTATTAAATAAAGCATCATTGTATTTGTAGACAATTGTTCGAAGGATAAGAATGATGGAAGAGTTGAGGAAGAAAATGGGGTTTCAATTGCAATGATGACGGAAATTATTGATGAATCGATGCGTGTTTTTTGGGAATTTGTTCGTGCTGATAAAGATGAGGCAAATACGAGTTTGAAGGGTCTTCAAGACCCTTCATATTTTGAGCTTCTAATGGATGTCAAAACAAGTCTTCAAAAGGTTTGCTTTCTCAATAACTTGAAAATTCTTTTTTTTTTCTTTTTTTTCTTTTCTTGTTGCTTTGGTTTACACGGTTTGACATTAATATATATATATATATATATTAATTTTGTTGTCACGCAGAAGGAGAGGAGGCTCAAGGAGATATTGAGAAGTGGAAATTGCATAGTAAAGAAGTTCCAAAAAGATCAAGAATGTAGAATGGATAGATCATCGTTATTTGCTCAAGTTGAATTGAAATTGGTGTCAAGAGTGCTAAACATGTCGAGACTAACAACAGATCAGCTAGTATGGTGTCAAAATAAACTAAATAGGATTAGCTTCATCAATAAAAAAATTCATGTAGAACCTTCATTTTTGCTTTTTCCATTTTGAGATTTTGAAATGTTGCCACTATGCCACTTTTATTTCCTATAGATCTATATGTTTCAAAATGGTAGATTAATGTTCTCCAAAAATGAAAAAATTATAGTAATGTCATTGTACAGACTCGGTTGTTACGACAATTCTATAGTTTTGTCTATACTAGAATGGCTTTTCGCTTGTGAATCATTTGTTGCAAATTCGTTGGGCCTTGATTTATCTGATTTTGTACACTTGTGGAGGCCTATTGGGTGACTCGTGAATGCTCACCTCTTAGGGTCGTTTGTTTTCAGAGGGAGGTTAGATGAGATTATTAGTGTGAAGATTGTTAGTGATAGAATTAAAAAAAATTGTGTTTATTTAATGACCATCGGACTAGTAAGAATTCATATTTGTTTTGTCCTTCTGTAATGGGATTAACTCTATGAAATTTTATAAAACCCTTGGTATTTGTTGATATATTTTAATATTAAAAATTAGATTTCATAAATATATTATTTTTGGTACTATATTACTTTAATATACTATTTTTTTGGTATAATTTTATTATTATACTATTATATTTTAATATTAAAAATTATTATACTATGAATTTTATTTTATATTTTAATTATTATATTTTATATTAAAAATTGTTATACTATGAATTTTATTTTATATTTTAATTATTATATTTTATATTAAAACAATTTATAATATGAATTTTATTTTATATTTTAATTATTATATTTTATATTAAAAATTGTTATACTATGAATATAAACAAGGGCAATATAGTCATTTAATATCTAGTCTCAACAGACTCATTTTTTAATATCATCTCTTCTATCTTACTATCAGCCGCGTTTGTTTTTTGAGATAGGATGGATGAGATTGTTAGTATGAAAATTGTTAGTGAGGAAATTGTTAGACTTCATTTAGGAAGAACTTTTTTAGTTTGGCTTTTTGATTTTTTGGCTATTTTAGCCTAATTAAAAAAATTCCGTTTCGGATGAACTTTTGACTTTTTTTGTAGTTTTGTGAGAGAAAAAATAAAATGATTATAATTTGAACGTGATATTTTATTTTATTAGCTTTTTAATCTATTTTGTCTTTTAGTGAACTAAATTAGCTCTAACCATCTTGCCAAACGGGAGACCTAGTAAGGAGATTAAAAAAAATTATGTTTGTTTGTGACATATTTTAGTGAGAGGATTGATTATATGAAATACCATAAATACCCTTTCATATTTTTGATATATTTTAATATTATATTATTTTAATATATAATGGCATAATAACCAAAAAAAATCACACATACAAAATATAACTTTGTTATCTTTGTAAAATGAAGGGTAAAATTATCTTTTCCCTTCCAATTCTCCAATCCCTAGGGAGTAGAATACCAAACCCACCTCTCTCATAGGATTGTTAGTCCCCCTTGGAGGGTATTAATAGTCCCGAGGAAATATTAATCCTAAGTGGGTGTTTGTTTCGCGAGATTAGAGTATGGGATAGGATTCTATGTCCATTACATGTGATAGTCCGACATTTGGATCAAAAAATATAAGTTGGACTAATAGTCCAATCAGACTATTAATCCCTTATTTGTGGGATTATTGTCTCATGGAAGGTGTGGAATAAAAAGGGTGTGATAACTCCTCCTCCGGATTGGAAGGTTAAAATGACATTTTTGACGCTCAATTTTTTATTTATATTATTTTTAATTATACTTAATAAAGTAAAATAAAATTTAAAAATCTCAACCAGAAATTAAATTAAATTAACAGTCCAAGGGATTATAATCCCCCTTTAAGGCCATATTTGATTCACGAGACTAATAGTGAAGGTATTAATAATCCCATCAAATTAGTGTGGTATTCACTATCCAATTGGATCAGTAGAATAAATTATCCCCTTGTCCATTGTTTGATTTACATTCGATAAGAAAACATATGAATGTAGGATTATAACTATATTTATTTTCTTTTCCAATCTTACCATTCATCAATGTTTCTTCAAAATCTTTACTTTATCAAAATTTCTTCATAAACGTGGTTTTGAAAAAAATTATAAATAAATAAATAAAAGCAAAATAAAAATACAAAGTCCATGTTTGGTTTGTTTTTTAATTTTTTTTAAATATAAACTAATTTGATAAAATAAATATCAAAAAATATTTTTAAATTTTTAAAAATTATTTTTAGCCTTTTAAAATATAAAATTATATAAAAATAATAAGTATTTTAATTTTTAGTTAAGGGTAAAAGAGTCTTTTTATTTTATTTCTCAGCTCAGGATATATAATCTCACCCCTACCCCATTACTAATAATCCTACAAATTTGTTAGATTAATTATCCATTGGATTAATAATCCTGAAACAAAATTTCAAAACAAACATAGGATTATTGGGCCTATAGATTAATAATCTCAATCTCATGCTCTAATCCTGTCAATCAAACATGTCCTAAAAGTTTAATTTATTCAATTTATTAAGTTTATTTAATTAAAAATAAAATTAAAAGCTCAATTTATTTAAAAGTTCAAATTAAAATAAAATTAAAAAATCTCAACTAAAAATTAAAATAAATTTATATAATTTTTATTGATGTTCTATTTATTTAATTTTTTAAAAGTTTTAGTAAAAAATTAAATAAAATAGGATACACATCAGATTCAATAAAATAGTTCAATCTAAACATCTAATCCCATGATTAAACAAATTAGGATTCAATAGAATAGTTTAATCCAGACATCTATTCCCAATACTAAATAAACATAAAATACAAAGCCAATTCAATCAAACAGTCTGGAGGTAATGTATCCCAAGACTAACAATTCGGTAGATTACAGTCTCCTCTTATCTAATTCGTCCAAACAAACACACCCTAAGAGTTTTGTTCCAACCAAACACAATTTTTGTGGAATTTATAGAACTATTAATCCAATCCCATGGCCTTTAGATTAAAACAAACAGGCCCGCAATCGCATGGTGAGAGGTCCATAGAATGGTGTTGAGACTCATAGGCTTTTGCTATAATTCAAAACAAACAAGATATTAACCCAACAATCTATGAAATCTAGTCTCAAATCTAACTTCTGAAAACAAACATACCCTTAATTCTTTTGGCTTTGCTTCATTTGGGAATTGACTTTTTAAATATTTTTTAACTTTTATGAAAAGGCATACAAACAAATAAAGAAAACATGTTAATTTTTTGTAGTAACTTTTTAATTATTTTAATCAATTTTCAAACATTATTCATCACTCTTTGTTTCCTTTGCAAAAGTAATTTTTAGAGGGGAGGGAAGCCGAGTTGCTAGAGAAGAGGGAAGAATGCTTCCAAAATAAATAAGTACAAAAACACTTTTTTTTTTTTTTTTCCCTGCATTATTTTAGAAACCATAGCCACGAACACCAAAAACAGTTATCAAACATATTTTTATTTCTTGTTTTCAATTTTTTTGAAGATATGAAATGAGAATGTTGTTTATTTATTTTTTATTTTTTATTTTTCATTTTTTGTGTTTTCATGAACAAAAGTAATAAAAAGTTCAAAACGCTCATCATTTTCTACCAATTTAATTTTGTATGAAAATAATTTTAAAAAATTCACAAAAACTTTCTAGTATTTCCTAAAAATTTAATTATTTTTAGAAAATATTCTCCAAAATATTTTGTCGTATAAAATTTTATTTTCTTAAAAATGAAAAACAAAAATTTAAAGCAAATTTTTTTTTTTTTTTGAAATCTTATTTATCTTGATCTAAAAAAATTAATTATCTAATTTTCAAACTGTAATTTATCAATGGAATTGTAGGAGGACAATCCTGAGTTGTTCGAGGCACTTATGGAACTTTTTGCTCTTTAAACAAATAAAAAATAAAAAGGAGTAAAATTAAGGGGAATGCACCAATAAATCTCACATTAATAACTTATACACTGTTTAGTCCTAAAAGTTTTTTTATAAACTGAAAGGTTTCATTACAATGTTTCAAACATCAGATTAATGTTTCAAATATTAGATTTCAAATATCTAATGTTCATCAGATTTCAATAATGTTTGAAATTATAGGATGAATGTTTCAAACATCTAATATTCATCAGATTTCAATAAATTTTGAAATTTAGAATGAAACATCAGATTCATTTACATCATGAACATCATGATGATGTATAAAATGGGACTAAATGGAGTATAAGAAAACTTTTAGGACTAAATGATTCAACTTTTCAGAAACTAAGATTTATGGGTAAATTTTCCTAAAAGTACTTAATTTTTATTTTTTATTTTTCTATTTAAGTTTCTTCATACCTGCACAAATATTTTTTGCATATAATTACTAAAATTATAAATAAATTTACGTACATGATGAAGACATGAAAAAATATGGGATTGGTGAAAAGTTCAAACCCATGGGCCATATGTTATTTGGTCTAAAGTTTGATCTTTTTTTTTTATGATAAAGACATGGTTAATGAAATTGTTTAGTGAAAATAACAAAAAAATAAAATTTAAGGTAGTGTTTAGTTTAATTTTGGAATCATGATTCAAATCAAAAAATTTCCAAACTCAAAGCCAAACAAACAATTCAAAACTCAATTTAAAAACTATTTTTAAAATTCATAACCAAACACACAAATCAATACTCAATTTAAAAACTCTTTCTAAAACTCTATTTAAAAAAAAATTCAAAATTTTTTTATTTTGTTCTTTAAAATTATTTTTTATTTTATATTTTTTGAAAAATAAAATTTCAAAAAATATTTTGTTTATTTTTATTTTTAAAGAAAAATATATTTTTATTTTTTATATTTTTTTGAGAAAAATATTTTGTTATTTTTTTGAGTATTAGCCAAATAATTTGTTATGATTTAAATATATATGGACGATCCAAAATTTATTAAAATTTTAAAAAATAAATATTTAAAAAATAAAAAAAAATATTCTAAAAAATATATATTTAAAATAAAAAATACAACTCATTTTAAATTTTTAAATATTTTAAAAAAAATCCAGCGCACACGCATGTAGTAAATACAGGGCACAGTAAATAAATAAATAAATATTTACAATAAAAAAAAGGGGGATGCACCAATAAATCCCAAATTTGTATCTTGTAACCCATTTGGTCCTATGAATTTTCTTATGAACTATTAGGTCCTATCCCAATGTTAATGACCATTAAACATCAAACATCATCATCATCAAAACAACATCAAACATCATTATCAAAACAACATCAAACATCACAACATCATCATCAACATCAAACATCATTATCAAAACAACATCAAACATCACAAACATCATCATCAAAACAATGGAAATCAATCCGAAATGGTGGACAACAACGATAACGAATCAGAAAACAATGCTAACCAAAGATATAACAATGAAAGAAAATGACAAACACTAAGAACATCAATACCCCTTTTTCTGGGAGAACGCAAAAATGGAGAAAACACTGTTAATCAATAAAAACCATCCCTCCGAAACCGTTTACATTACCAGAACGAATTGAAAAAAAAAAAACACTAAGAACATCAGTACCCCTGTTCTCCCCCCTCCAATTCCTCCCCAATCCAACCTGTATCATCTCTCTCTCTCTCTCTCTCTCTCTCTCTCTCTCTCTCTCTCTCTCTCTATACATGGATTTTTCTGTCTAACCTATATTTCTTCAGCCCCGATTGCTCTGCTCCTCTACCTCTCCTTCCTCTCCCTGGGGCACCACTACCCTCCTCCGCCCTCCTCTCCAAATGGGTAATTGTTGCTCTCGCGGCAACAACGACTCCGATCCAATGAACACCGACAACACCACCTCCAAGAAGGAGGGTTCTGCAAACCCTAACCTTGACCCCAACAACCCAGAAACGGCCGGAGCCACCGATCATTCCAAAACCACTCCTCATTCCGCCTCCCCGAACCCCTCCTCCAAACCCTCGAAGGCCGCGGCGATAGGACCGGTTCTAGGCCGTCCGATGGAAGACGTGAAATCGATCTACAGTGTTGGAAAGGAACTGGGAAGGGGACAATTCGGAGTCACCCATTCGTTACGTGTTCAATCTGTTAGTGTTTTGCATTGTAATCGAGACTGCAGGAGGAATTGATCTGGAAATTGATGATGTTCACATTTTTTTTTATGATGTTTTGTTAATGTTTGATATTGTCGATTGGTGCAGTTAATGTTGCTAATGTATCTAATGTTTTGATGATGTTAATGTTGTTGTTGATGTTGCTAATGTAGATAGTGGGACTAAATGGTGCATAAGAAAACTTGTAGGACTAAATGGTTTAACTTTCTACCATATAGGATTTACTGGTAATTTTTCCTAAAAAAATATTTATCATAAAAAAATAAAATGAAGAAATTTTTTTAATATTTTAAAAAAATTAATTCAAAAAATTTCAAAATACAACTAAAAACTCAAAATACAACTTGTAGACACACTATTTTGATTGGTTCTACGATTAGGGCGCTTTCTTTTGACTACCCGATGATGAAAATAAGAATGTGTTTCTCGCATAATTCTTAATAAGAAAGATGGAATTTGTGCTTCATTTGTAACCCTAAGCCTGTTTTGGCCAATTGTTTCAGTTCTGTTCAAAACTCTCTTTCGAAACCTTCTTTCCGCGCTTTATTCTGAATATTTTCGTAGTATTCTGAGGCTCATTTTTAAACTTCAAAATAAGACTTTTTTTAAGGAAATTGAGCAAAGAACTATGTGGAAATAGGAGGAAATGATGATAATTCTATCAAAAAAATCCTATTTCGTGCAAACTAGTTAGGCCACGACCATTTTGTTTTGGCCAGCCGACCAATTAATTAACTGGGCAACCAATTTTTTGGTCAGCCAGCCAAATTAATTTGCCTACTAACCAAGAAATTGGCCAGCCAGCCACAAAATTGGCCGGCCAGCGAAGAAATTGGCCGGCCGACTAATTTGTCCAAGAATAGAACAGTTTCGGCAAAATTCTTGTTCAATGCGTGTGGGTCATGCGAATTCAGATATTATTGATACATTCAGTGCACGAGATACACACACTCTTTTTATTATCCTCCTTTGGCCTCCATTGTCAAAAGGGTGTTTGTCTCTTATCTAAAAGTGTGTAACGCCCAGAAATAAATACAATAAACCATTCACGACGATAAGTAAATAACAATATAAATCAAAGTATAATATCCTTCCATTACAAAGGACTCAATTGTACAAAAGGGTGACACATGCGAATATACATTCATAAGTCCTAACCTTGAATCTATAGCATTTGTCAACAAAAGATATGAAATAGATGTTAAACATAAAAATTGAAATGCCTTGAAGGCTACAACTTTCCAAGATTGTACTTAGTTACATCAAATTGGATTTAAATCCAATACGAATAAAGCCCTAGGCTTGTACAAAATAATTACAACAAGTAAACAAAATAAAGCTCTTTCTCCAATCCTCCCAAGCTACTGCTTTGGCGGAAACATCTCACCAATACCTGAAAATGGTTTTCCCATATAGGGTGAGACAAAGCCCAGCAGAAATAATCCAATATACTATATGAATCTTAACAAAGATATAAGGGTGAAATGCATATGCCATGTTTATGACCAAAACATCTCATTTCTCTTTCCAAAACCATGTAAAGTCCAGTTTATATCACAATTCATTATTCATTTCCTTTACATTAGAAAACAAGGGGGAAATCTCAAACCAATACAACCTTTCACGGATATTTCATCCGCAGGAAACCGTCAAACGGCACCCATGTAAACATAGTCTATACAAGCGCTACTACTGCCATTTTACAGATATTTCATCTGCGGGAATCGGCACCCATGTATACGCGCGTTTTTCTTGACTTTCACCTTTGACACACATGCCAACTTGATTTGGTGATGTACATCTTTTTTTACGTTTATCTATTTTTCTCAAAAACGTTATACATGTACAATGTATCAAGATATGATAATGCTTAATGCAAATGGATGAGAAATTGGTTTCAATTCACCTAATCCTCATGCAATTTCTATAACAATCATAGCTATCCTCTACCGATAGCCCAAAACAGATATTTCTAAACATATATAAAATCTCCAATACAGATAAACTTTTCAAATTTTAAGATGTGAACGATAATACATATCCAACTCCACCATCCACATCAATATCCATCAAGTTTCACATTTCCAACATCAATTCCATTTATTTATACAAAATAAAGATTTGAGACATTTAGGGCAAAATCCATTCTAAGTATCAAAATCAATAATTTCATCACACTCGCCCTCATTTCCACCCCCACAACCATTTTCAACACATCCATTTGAAAACCCCTCTTTTGATTTTAAACCAAAACCCTAGGCTTGTTCAAAATTCTCCAAAACCACAAAATTGTTTTATAAAAGCAAATAGCTAAGTTAAAAATCATAAAGAATGTAGAGGATCCCTACCTCGAAAGTAGAAGAGAAGAGAGAGAGAGAGACATGACACGTCCACAACGCCGAAACCCAACTTTATTCGGATGAAAACGAAACTTTAGGTGAGCTCTACCTTTTTAACAAAGGGAGTAGGGTGGAGAAATGGGTAAATCTTGGTGTATTTGTAGAGAAAATGTGAGTTTGAGAGAGAGAGGGTCTCAACTTAGGATTTTTAGAAAGTTTAGAGAGAAAGATATGAAAAGTGATGTAAAAAGTGACTTTTACGGACTGATAAACGTGCAGTCCGCTCGAGCGCAAGAAGTGATGCTCGAGCGTAAGACACAAAAGATACGACTGCTCGAGCGCAAAAAATTGACGCTAAAGTGTGAAATACAAACTCCCAGTAGTTTTACAGATAGAAGACCAAAGCTCGAGCACAATAAAGGCCGCTTGAGCCAGGACCACTCGAGTGCGAGAAGTTCTGCTCGAGTGTAGAATACCACTTCCCAGTAGTTTTACAAATAGAAGACCAACGCTCGAGCGCAATAAGGACTGCTCGAGCACCAGAAGTTCCGCTCGAGCATAGAATACTACTTCCCAGTACTTTTGCAGACCTGCAAAAGCACTGAGAGTTCACAAAGTCCGCTCGAGCGCAAGAAGTGATGCTCGAGCATAAGAGCAAAATTCTGGGCAACGAAAGTTTGAAAACCAAGCTACTAACCTGTTCTAAATGCAACCGATACAACCCAATATCTCAGCTCAAGAAAAAATAGTGGAAAACAAGGCAAGAACAACTATATAAGGAAAAGAAATTTGAATCCAAAAGTCAAACGGGTCGGGTTTAAACCAGAAACGCTATAAAGAGAGCATTCATTTCACCCACCATTGTCATCCTATCATCCATGTGTAGACGTGCCCAAACGTCCCGAGCTCCGCGCGCGAAATGGGCTCGAAATCCGTTTTGTTCATTAGCTTACTACAGTTCGGACTCAATGTCATGGTTCTGAATCTAATCTCGCAAAGTGCAATGCAAGACCAATAAATCACCAAAGAGTCCAAATCCGGCAAATCGTTTTGGAAAACTGATTTTTATAAAGAAGTGTCAAACATGGACTACTTTGCCAGATACAGAGTCACCACCTAAATGTTTTATTTTGAGAAATTTAGGAAACCCTGACTCGTGCCTAAGGCCACGTGCCCGTCATCACCAAAGTTGCATCGGCTCAGGAACTTGGGTACGAGAGGGGAAGGTCCTGAAATGAGCACCCCCGCTCGCCCGATCAAAGGATCGGCCTTTATTAAACATGATATGTTGTTTTTGAAAACACATTTGTTCTTATTCTGATTTACTAGCTAACTTACTATGTGATGCGCACAGCATACAAGTATAGACTAAATCACTTAATTTGGAACAAAACATCTCATGTTTGTTTATGAAATGGTTTGAAACTGCTACTCGCAAGTAGGCTAAAGCGCGGATTTGCCACCCTCAAGTGGGCTTAGAAAACAACATGATTTGCCACTCCGTAAAGTGGGCTTAAAATGCATATTTTGATGAATTGTTCCGATTCAAGCAATGAAGCCTTCATCCACAGGCATTCATGCAGTTACAGTAGTTAAGCAAATAGCCTTATGGCAAGCATGCTATCATGGCAGCCATTTACACACATGCAAGATGCTAAAGCATAAACACTTACAGTGTACTCCGAGCCAAAGAAAGAAGCTAATTAGAAATCATGCATGAATCTTAACTATGCTGAGATACCTAATGCAACACATGCAAGAATGCAACTAAGATAGGTTCGGCTATTCTAAAATGGCATATGAAATGCAACAATTGATACATGTATTCAACTTGGTATTGAAATACAATGCAGTTAGTATGATGCGCCGAGCTCGATGCATGCAAGACAGATGAATGATGCAAACATACGAGCATAAGGATGCTAATCGAAACATGACCTAGAACTAACCATCGTAAGCGGTTAAGTAAAAAGGAGTAAGACGTGGGGTTGGAAGACATTCACACACTCACGCACACTTATTACAAAATTTGCCCTTTCGACGGAGGGTCCGAATGAATACGCTAAGCTAATCAACTAATCTAATAATCTAATTTAGACTAATTATTACACAACCAAATTGAATAACTAGTAGCTACAACTAATTATTACAAACCAACTAATCAAACAAATTAATTAAGTTACAACACCGAATGCTAATTAACAAGTAACGCATCAAATCAGGCCGCCTCAGCTCTGCCTTGAACAAGGAAGGATGCATACTCTCGATTCCTATCCCGAAAAGCTCTCCGGTTGCTCTTAAGAGGCTCTGTCTGCGGGGTGTCCTTGAGAACTAGCTGTTGGATCTCACCAAAACAGTGCTGAAGAGTGCACCAGTGGCCTGCCGGCCATGAGGAGATGCTGTCGACCCCCCTGCTGACCAAATATGCACACTGCCGACCAAGGATGAAGGGCTGCCGGCCATAAATAAGAGGGTGTCGGTCACTGATGTGCTGGGACAGCAAGCGGCAACAGAGCACAAAATAGAGAAAATTGAGGGTCTCCCAAGGGTATGTACGCACTATGCCACTCCATATCACTTCAAAACATCAATGGAGGGGGCATCATTGGATCCAAGACCATCAATCACGCATCTCGATGCATGATGGCCAAAGATCCAACATGTGCAAATTCAATAAATGCATGACAAACAAGACACCAAACCACCTCCTTATCATGAGAAATCAAAGGCAATGGAGACCAAAGGAAGATTGGCTCATTTCATCACTTCAAGTATGAAATGAGCTAATCCACCTTGTGTTCAAACACAACACCGGGTTGAACACAATGCAATGCAATGCAACATGATCAACCTATCAATGCTAATGGCATGCAAACAATGCTAATGCAACATGATCAGCTTAGCGATGCTAATGGCATGCAAATACAATGCAATGCAACATAAGCATGCAAACAACAATGCAATGTAACAACATGCAAAGAATATGCTAACACAATGCAATGCAACAACATGCAAACAACATGCTATATGGACTTAAACCGAATATGGACAGACCTCAGTCATGCCCAAAACAATGGCCATAATGCCATAAAAAGATGGCATGAAATGCAAGATGATGCATGCTCATGCCTTGGCTCACCAATTAAGCATAAGAGCACAACTCTCAAAAGTGCTCAAGAAGTGACAAACATGGAAGTGTGACAACACTACATGCTCTGAAAAAATGTATGAAATGATGCCAAATCATTCAAACAACACAAGTATGGCATGCAAGAGTCCTTAAGCATGAAAGCTAGTAAAGGGGACTACACGAGAGGCATGTAATACATGGCACAAATGACTGAACCAGCCATGGACAGAGCTCAAATAGGTCAAAACAAAGACCAAAATACGCCGAGATGAGAGCTCACAAGTCTAGACAAGCATGCATACAAGCTAGGCCACAAACAAGGCAATAATGCATGACCCTTAGAGGCACTCAAAGGGGGTAAGAAATGGGAACATGGCAATGCTATATGCTCTGAAATAACATGTGAAATGATGCCAAATCATGCATATGTCACAAATGAAGCATGCTATGGTGCTCAAAACTCAAGGCTAGCAAGGCCAATTGCACCATTGCTATGCAATACATGAACCATATGGCCAAGGCAACCCAAAAAAGTCCTAGAGCATATCAAAATGATGCTAAAACATATATGGACCAAACCCAAAACAAGCTAGCAAGAAGGCATGAAGCATGGAGTATGCAAGGCCAATATGGAGGATTACACTACACCTATTATGACCAAGCATGGGATGACTTAACCAATAAAAATCAGAGTTATATCATGGCAAAATAACCCCAAAAAACACATTGAAATGACAGCTCGCAAGCTTAGGCATGAAGGCATACGCAATGATTCATGTTAAGGCATAAAACACAAACTGTCCAAAGCATGAAATAGGTGAAAGATGCAAGTGTGTGACCATGAAACATGGACTGATATCACATTTCACATGATGCCAAATCATGAAAATAGTTCAAGTAATACATGCTAATGGACTCAATGCACATAGCTAACAAGCTAGAATGAACCATAGCTATACAAGGCAAGTCATGCATGACCAAAACAACACAAATCAGAGCTAGAGCATGCTAAAACATGGACAAAAGCTTCTTGAAGTTAAGCCTAAAGCATGCTAGAATGACATGTTAAAGCATGAGACATACTAGGCTAATTCGTGGAATTACACTACAAGTGTATGGAGCATGCAAGGGGCCATCAAACCCACCCAAAACAAAGTCATGGCATGCTAAAAAAACGCCAAAAACCTACTGAAATGGAGTCAACATAAGCTAGAAAGACATGCTACTCCATGAAGCATACAAGACTAGTTTGTGAGATTTACACTACAAGTGTATTAGGCATGCATGGAGTGACAAAACCAAGTAAAAACAGTGGCATGCCATGCTAAAATAAGCCCAAATACAAGCTAAGATATGGCCAACATAAGCTTAACAAACATGCTCACACATGAGCCATTCAAAGCAAGTATTCAAGACACAAGGAGAGGGGATGACCCTCTCTTTTTTGGGACCTCAAAACACCCTTCCCACCACTGAAATTCCTCTGAGTTTCAGTGGTGAGAAGGCCAAAACAAGGTGGTCCCAAAGGCTTAAAAAGAAGGCACAAAAGCAAGGCCAAACAAGGCCTAAGAGTGGGTAAACAACCCCCAACACAAGTGACCTTAAACAAAGATCTTAAGCACCAAAATTCAAAACTTTTTGTAGTTAAGAGTTAAGCTTAAAACAATATACAAATAAGGCTAAAAGCTTAAGTAAAAATGGGGGTTTTAAGGGTTAGAAACTCACCCTTGATGACCACCTTCGAAGCTGCAACTCCAGCAGGTTTTTCAAGCTTAAACCAGTCCAAGAACTCCAAAACAAAGCTCAAGAAGCCTCAGCAACAAAGGGATGGTGTTTGAGTGTGTGTTTGTGTGTTAAAGTGAGACAAAACTACACTTTAAGGCACAAAATAAGAACAAATAAGGAGATATAGATACAAGAGTGTATGTATATCTTAAACCTCCAATTTCTGAACCTCTGTAAGGGAGGAGGAGCCTCTCCTTATATAGAGGAAAGCAATGCAAAGCTTGTTAAACAAGCTTGAAAAGGGCTTCATCCCTCCATACTGTATGAAAGAGGGATGAATGAAAACCAGCTGGCTCAAAAGATCTGGCATGAAATCTGCTGAGACAAGGTATTCTACCGGCGATCAGTGGTGGCCGGCAGTGCCTCATTGATGGCCGGCAGGCTTCATCAATGGCAGGCAGGGATAAATGCATGGTCGGTAGTGGCAGAGAGTGGCCGGCAGTGCACCAAGAGAAGCATGCTGAAAGGACCAACATATGGTCCAAGAATGGGGGCAGAAAGGATATAGGGTTTGGAAAGCTCAAACCTGTGATGTTCCGTAGCGAAAGTCGAGTACTCGACGAGCAATCGAACTTGTGGCTGGATGCACCTGCAAGCACAACCAACTCTTGAGGACGGTCAAAAAAGGGGGTGTCTATACAATGTCTCCCACATTGAGCATGTTTGGCAAAGGCTTTTTTTAGCTTTTTGAGCTAAAATTCACGAAATGACAAAATAGGCTAAAATAGCCAATCAGACAAAATATCACATCAAACCTATAAACATTTCACTTTTTCTCTCACAAACATCACATCCAACTGCAAAAAAAATTCAACTATCTTCCCAAACACAAAAAATTTAGCCTATTAAAATAGCCAAAAACTATAATAGCCTACTAAATAATAACTTCCCAAACACCCACATTGTCTTCCACTTCCTTGACTTTGCCTTCCATTCATTATCTATATGGAGGATCATAATGTGTCAATTAGAGGGAAAGAAATGAATTAAGAGAAGAGAGTTGAAGAGGAAAAAGAGAGAAAAAGAGAAACCAAAACTTTCATTTCTTTAACATACACTGATATACCAACTTCTATATATCCAAAACCATCCCAAAATTCTAATATAGTTATATTCAAGTAGCCTTGATCAAAACAGAGTGAGTGTTGTTTAAAAGAGAGAAAAACAGAGAGTTAAAACAACTCTCCCCACACACACTATTAAACAACCCAAAAATGCCATTCCAATAAGAATTTTGAATTTTCAAACTGAGAAATGAGAACACACTTCCTAAATTTGAGGGTGATCAAAAGGAAGTTTAGAAATCAAATCCTTCTTTAGAAGGTAAATTTTGCACACTTTTCATTTTCTTTTACTTTCTTGCTTTTTCTTTCTTATATTGTTTTTCTTACTTCAATTTCATGTTATAAACCTATTGTAAGCTAACTGGAAGTGGTTAGTTGAGTCACTTGCATATTTTTTGTTTGTTTTTCTGGTATTTGAAGCAAAACAGAGTTTTTGGCCTGGCCTGATTGGCTGGCTGACTACCTTTTTGGCCAGTCGGCTCATCTTTTGGCTGGCCAGCCACTTTCTCTTGGATAGAACCCAGCAGTCTCCTGGATGTCGAGCAGAACAGTCTCCGACGGTCTCCGAGGACCCCTGAAACTTTTTTTAAAAAAAAAAAAAAAAATTTAAGAGAGATTTGTGAGCATATATCTAATTGTAATATTTTCTTGAGTTAATTACCAAAAAGTCCTGTTTACATATTTGGTGGTAGCTTAGGTCCTGTCAAAAAGCTTTTGAACCAATAAGTCTCATTTATAGGTAAAAAGACGTTTTGCCCTTTAATCCCAAAACTGAGAATGTTCTTAATTTCAAAACTGAGAATATTCTCAATTTTCAAACAGAGTATGATTTCAGTATATAATTATCAAAATTAAAAAATTTATGTTTGGCTTCTAAGAAAAGTATGGAAATGAAAAGAAAGATAATTCTGCGAATATTCTAAGAAATTTATAATTATCCATTTTGAGAAATTTCTCAATTTTTTCATGATTAAAATTGAGAATATTATAAACTGAGAAGGTTCTCAATTTTAAAAAACTCTCTCTCTCTCTCAATCTCCTAATTGGTTCTCTCGTCTCAGCTATTTAACTTTCTCTCTCTCTCTCTCTCTGTCTCTTCATCACTGCATCTGTATCTTTCTATCTATCTGCACTAATAACCCTCACCATACATGTTCTAATCACACACCTCATTTGTACCAGCGAACTCTTCATCTGCTTCATCTCTCGCCTCTCCTCTTCTTCTTTCCCGTCCATGAAGATCTCTTCCAAGTCAATCCTCAGCCCAGGCCGCGCTCGCGACGCACCCGTCTCTCTCTCCACATCTCTCAGCCGCCGACTCAGAACAAACGGCAACCTCAAAGGCAGCCAATCTCCCATGTTCCCCACCGGAGCCAAGAAACGAGGCTGCGCTTTCGAAAACCCAGAGCCTTCTTCTCCGAAAGTCACCTGTATTGGGCAAGTTCGAGTGAAGACGAAGAAACAGAGGAAGAAGATGAGGGGGTTTGGATGGGTAAATTGGTCTATTAAAAATTAATGGGACTTGAAGGAGCAAATAATTTTATCTAGGACCTAATGAAGTATAAGTTCACAAAATGGGACTTGTATGTAAATGCCCCTATTTTCTTTCTTTCCCCCTATTTAGATTTGTAATATTCAAGTGTTATAATAATTCCCCGCCACACTTCTTTTTATCCCATTCTTTTACTCTCTTTCCCTATCTATACATATGTAGTATATTTTGTTTATTATCATATCAATGCTTTATATTCATGTTTTATGCATCTTGATTCAGCTAAATTTGTATTTGTGAGTTTAATTGATTATTACATGATTTTGTGCGCAACTTCATGTTCTTGATATGAATCACATGTCATGTTTTAGAAATCGAATCACTAGTTGCATATCGTGAATGAATTGCATTAGAATCTTGTATATATGATCATGCATGTTTTACTAACCTTACTTTGTAATTGTTTGCAAAATGCCGGTAAATATGTAAGCTTTTATGCTTTATTATCTTGTTTGTGTGTATTTTTTTTACTATGTTTAGTGTTCTACCATGAGGCTGTGTGTTTATTTGATATATCTCTATGAATGCCTGTTAATGGAGGTTGTGTTGTTCAATTTGGAGCAAAAATGATTTTCATGACGTAAACTCAAAAATTTGTTGATTTATTCAAAATGCTTTCAACAGTACATGAAATCAAATTGTTTCAAAATAAATGACATAATCTATATTTGTTTACTTCACGAAGTAAATTGTAGGATTTATTAAACAATCGGAATATGAACACATAAAGTTAATAAAAAGCATATCATGGTTTAGTAAAGGCTGAACTTTGGATCGGGTGAGGGGGAATGCTCAATTAAGGATGTTCCCTCTCTCATACCTAAGATGTCGAGTCAAGCATCCTTGGTTACGACAAATAGTGGCCTTGGCATGAGTCACGGATTTTCTAATTTTCCCAAAATATTAGTTGGCGACTCTAAGATCTGGTGATGTAATCCATTTCTGGCAAAGAATTTGTAATAAAATGGATTTTCTATAAAAGTTGTCAAATCTGGACTTTCATCTATGTTTCACATTGTTGTGAGACTAGATCGAAGATCATTGAGGGTCCCAACTATTAACGTGTAACAACCCTCATTTGACTTAGCCATTCTTGACATACATTTTATATGATCTTGTCTTGTTATACTGTTTCGATAGTTTTGCCTTGTCTTGATTTGTTAAGATTGCCTTGCTTTGATTGCTTGCTTGATCTTGTTCCTTGCTTGGTGTGGCCGAGGTCAGCTCAGTCTAGACCACCTTTGAACCTTTGTACTTAGAACTATTCTGGAGCCATCTGTTGACCTCCATCTCCACCTCGGCATGTTTGCCGAGATGTTACTCTTTGGGCCGAGGTGTTTGGAACCAAGGGCGAGATGTTTTGTACTTGTGGTCTTTGCCCTTGGGCAGGTATGACCCAGGCCGAAGTGTGGCACAGCTTAGTCGAGCGCTGTCCTCCCTAGCCGATGTCTTTGTTACCCTGTTGCCGAGGCCTTGTCGTTAGCCGATGTCTTTGATTGCCGACGCGCCTTGCCTTAGCTTGTCGAGAACGCTTTGTCAGTGACTTGTCTTATCAATCAGTCACCTTTTGAGTTAAGCCAACCCGGTGACGCCACGTGTCCGAGCTGAAGCTTAAGGCAACAGACAGACTTAGAGACAAATCATTTTGTCTCAAATCTTTGTTTTTAGAGAGAGAAGCTCTCAAGGGAGAAGGAAGAGTTTTAGAGAGAGAGTAGAGTTCCGAGCTTGATCTTCAAGGATCAAACCGTTGGATTCGAGTTTTGAGGTTTGATTCTTGCTCTCCTCTGTTTGTTCTTATTGTTTACCGAGCTGCATTGCATGATTGGGTTTGTTTTGCACGCCATGCATTGTGTTGAAGTTGGTTCTTGAATGAGTGAAATGAGGTTCATGTGTTCTTGAGAGGAAAACCTTGTTTTGATCCGAAAGCTTGAGGCAAGAACCATGTTTTTGTGTTTGTTCTTGCATGGTCTTCTTGTATGGATACCCAAGTCCATGTTTTTGAACTCTTAGCCTGAAATCTCAGTTTTGAATAACCGAGTTATGATTTTAGCATGCATGTTCTTGATGTTCTTGATGATTTCGTTCCTTGCATTCTTCAAGGGGGAAACCCAGATTTTTCCCGACTTTGTTTTGTATATGGCCTCAGGACCGCACCTCGGCGAGGAGGTGTGGGACCTCGGCTAGACCTGGGTGATACCCAGTGTGTTCCAAGAGATGGAAAGTAGTGTCTTGACATTCAGCATGTTTTGCTTAGTTATTGATTTGGATCTGGTGGGAGTGCCGAGATTATTGCGTATATGTGAAACTCGTTTTGAAAATGTGATTTGTCATGTGATTTGTCAGGACCTTGATCCTTGCTGTGAGCCTCACCGAGAAGATCTAGGTGAGTGGTGCTTTTAATAAAGCTATGTTATATTGTTTTGATAAAATCTTGTCTTGCTTTGTTTTGATGAAAGTCTTTGATAAGCATGAATGATTAGCCTATTTCGATGTATCAAGTAATAGCCTTGCTTTGATGTTAAGTGTAAAAGTCCTTTGGCTGGAGGACTATAAACTTTCGCAGCACTACTTGTAAAAGTCCCTTGGCTGGAGGACTATAAACTTTCGCAGCACCACCTTGTCAAAAAGGGCTACGGGCCTAAGTGACATTAGTTCTTGTGTTAAAAAGGATACGGTCCTTTCTTGGAAAAGCCGACGTGTTAAAAAGGGCTACGGGCCTAAGTAACACAAGTCTCTTGTGCTGGAGGACTTTAAACTTTCGCAGTACCCTTGACAAATCGATTACGGATCGTACAGTCCCTTGTTTGCCGATGTTAATAAGCATCCCTTGAGTATGGTAAGACTTGATTGATGAATACGGTTCATCCCTTGACTTGGTAGATCTTGATTTGTATTTCGCCGATGTTGGTAAGCATCCCTAGACTTGATTGATGAATACGGTTCATCCCTTGGTTTGGTATGTTTTGTTTTGCTTTGAAGGACCTCGGCTATATTCATGCAAAACCTTTATTACTTGTGCCATTCACTGAGTTGTCAAACTCACCCTCTCTATATATATGTAGGTGATGAGCAGGACGGCGGCGACGCCTAGTTCTATTTTGCAAAGCTTGTTTTGGACTCTTGACATGTCGGCCTGACTTGTTTTACGTCGGCAGTTTTGTGCTTACATCGGTTGTTTTGTCCTTATGTCGGCATTTTTGTATTTACGTCGGCAACTCTTGAAAATCATGCTTCTTGGCTTGTAATTGCTGTATTTTGTCCTTGTCGGCCGAGAAGCCTTTTGATCAAGTTGTAAATTTGTATTTTGTTGTTTTTGGACTGGATGTAAACCATATGGTATATGTTGTCTCATTTGATCTACGCACAAGCTCTTATGGACCATTTGTATTTGATTTATTGCTTCCGCATTTGTAAGCCCCGTACATTATACTCTGATTGTCCTTGTTTTTTTGTAAGTTGGCCTTCGGTAATTATGGATTACTGGCCATCACGGCACCATCCTACTAGGGGCGGGTTGGGGTCGTGACATAACGCGCGCGGGATGTTACACAATTCAAAACTCTTTTCAAAACTCATAACCAAATAAATTTTGTCTTTTCAAAACTCAACTTAAAACTTATAACTCAAAATACAACTCCACACTCAAATCATAATTTTAAAACTAAACCAAATGGAAAGTTTATTTTTTTCAATTGTACCCTATTGCCGAACCTTCTTCAAAAAAAGTCACCAATGGTAGGTGGTGGCTAGCAACAACGGTAAATAGGAGTGGACAAGTGCTTGATTTATTAAAACCGAATGATCCAAATCAAGCTATCACAAAATGAATGATTTCAATAGTTTGAGTGGATAAATATCAATGCATTTATTTTTAAAAAAAATTAACTTGTATATCACGCGGGTCAATTGTTAGTAAATTCCATAAACATAAAATTAATTGAAAGCCTTGAATTTTAATAAAATTTTATTAATTATATAAGATGTTTATTTGTAATTGCAGCCAAACAGCTCTACAAAGTGCAAACCATCTTCGATTCATCTCACACCCAAGTCAAGTCGCCTGGACCAAAAGTCAAATTAAAGTAGTACTACTATTTGAATATGGAAGAATTTCAAAATAGTGAGACATGAAAAAAAAATTACAAAAATATTTAATTTGTAAGTGATTTTATAGTAAAGTATAAGTATTTCTTCCGTCTCAAAACATTAATTTCTTATTTTATTTTTTATTATTCCAAAATATTAGTCCCTTTTAAAAAATCAAGAACTGAAATAATATGAATTTCTTACTTTGCTCTTCTTTTAAATTCATTAACAATACAAAAGTATAATTATGACAATTGATATTCTTAAAAAATGTACTATCAAATCAAAGGGTAATTATGGAAAAATAATTTTTTTAAAGTGCAATAATTATATTATAAAAAAAAAGTTAGATTCTCCTAAAAAAGACTATTATTTTGGAATGGAGAGAGTAAAAAATTATGGGATATAAGTGTAACTTGCACCCTTTTATGTAATTTTTTTTTTGTTCACTAAGATGTAATTTCCACGGACACGGGGTGCATGCAATCTTTGTCTCCGTGCCATGCTATGAAATGACACCGTTTTTTTTCTTTTTTGGGTGAGGGTTACATTAAAATTCTTGTAGGGTGAAGGAGTGCCAACTAGCACTACAACAATTTACACTTTTTGTGACTAAATTTGGTGGTTAAAAGAAATTTAGTTGTCAAAAGTTGCAGAAAAGGCAACTAAAAATTACATTGGTCGGTGTTGAAAACGGTTTTAGTTACTAAATTTTTTAGTAGTTGTATATTCATTTATTGGCGACTAAAAAAATTTTAGTCTCTAAATATGTAACAATAGGCGACTAAAAATAGTTTTAGTAGGCATTAGTTTATGTTTTAGGCTACTAAAGTTTTTTTTAGCCGCGGTATATTAGAATCTACCTACTAAAATAAATTTAGTCGCCAAAAAACTAGCATAATGTTTGCTATTAATCTTTGGCAACCAAAGTTTGTTCGACAAATACACATTTTGGTGACCAAAAGATTTTTAGCCGTTGTAAAGTAATTTTTGCCTACTAAAATAATTTAGTCACTAAATAAAAGGTATAAATTTTACTTTTATATTTTGTGACCAAAAATTTGGTTGGTGAATATTTTTTTTCGGCGACCAAAATATCTTTAGTCGCGAAAAGTGTTACAATAGGTGACTGAAAGCTAGATTGGTTGGCAATAATAACAAAAAATTTTTGTGGGAAGTTTTTAGATTTGAAGGCAATTCATTTATTACTTTTTTTTCATACTTGATTTTATCAGTCTCTATAACCCAAACAAGAACAACTTTTGCTTTCATCACTCACCATTGATCTTCCACCATCGCTCATTATCGATCTTCCACCAGTCGTACACCGCCACCGCCACTGCCACCGCCACTGCCGCTCGCTCGCCTCACAGCTCCTTGCCTCGCCTTGCCTCTCATCACTTTAACATTGAGGTTTCTCCCTCTCTCTCTTTCTCTCTCTCTCTCTCCCCCTCCCTACCTACCTATCGAGCTCTGTTTTTCTACCTATGATGTTCTCTATTTCCCCATTTCATTCTATCTCTAGGGTTTGTTTTTTCAATTCCATTTTGTAACTCGAATTTATTTTGGCTCAAGTGGCTCGACTGCCCAAAACGACGTCGTTTTGGGTAGTTTTTTTTTTTTTTTTTTTCCTTCCATTTTCTTTCTGCAGATAAAGATAAAAAAGAAAGAGGAGAAAAAGAAGAAGAAGAATAAGGAGGAGGAGAGAAGAGGGAGCTGTGTGAGAGAGAGAGAGAGAGAGCATATCATCATCATCAACAACAACAATAACAAACAACACCACATTATCATCAACACACACAGAAAGAAAGATAGATCTATACACACACACACAGAGAACAAAGAGAGAGAGAGAGAGAGAGAGAGAGAGATATAGATCTATACACACACACAGAGAAAGAGAGATACACAGATCTGTTGATGATGGTGCTGGTGAT
Source organism: Camellia granthamiana (assembly GCA_036172215.1). Lineage (NCBI taxonomy): Eukaryota > Viridiplantae > Streptophyta > Magnoliopsida > Ericales > Theaceae > Camellia > Camellia granthamiana. The sequence goes on along the minus strand of CM069913.1, from coordinate 59,666,033 downwards.
GGTCTCCTCTCTGTTCCATTGATGATCTCCTCTCTGTTCCTTCTTCTTCTCTCTTCTCTTTCTTTCTCTCTCTTTTTCTCTCTTCTCCCTCTTCCTTCCTCTATTTCAGAATATAAGAGGAAAAAAAAAAAGCCCAAAACAACGTCGTTTTAGGCAATCGAGCCACTCGAGCTAAACAAATTTCGAACTACGAAGGATTATTCTTGCTTTTTTATGGTGTAGGGTTCTGATTTATGTCAAATCAATGAACCAATGATTGAAATGAGTTTCTATAAAATGATTGAAGGAACATTTATTTATTGGGTTTTTTTTAGCCAAAATCAAGACTTTCCCATTTCACTTTAGTTCCAGATTCATGATTTAGAAATATATTGGAAAGTAATTTATTGGGAATATATCAATGTTGACCTCTCTTTAATTTCCAGCTATTATGAAAAGTAATGTCTCTTATATTCTTTTTATCTTGCAAGGATAATAGTTTGGAGTCTTGGTTGCTGTTAATTTCTTTTAGGCTTCTTTTTTTTGTTTTTTTCATTCAGATTATTTACGTATGATTATCAGATTTTAGTAGATGCCACAGCCAAGTTGCACTTTTGTGGAATAAGTGTAGTTAGATTATATTCTATTTTAGGTTGATAGTTTTGTTAGATTATATTCTATTTTGATTCCATTTGGATTATTTTATTCAATTATGTTGGTTGCCTTGAACCTTGATTCGGTTGTCAAAAAATTTAGTCACCAAAAGTGCTATTTGTTGTAGTGTAGGTATTAAAAATTTAGTCGATAAAAGTGTCATTTGTTGTAGCGTAGGTATTGAGTGTTATGCTAAAGACACATGGGGTGATGTAGAGTTTGTAACTCATTTTGCCTTTTACTGTATGGCTTATACTAGCAAAAAATCCGTGCTACACACGGAGTGAAAATTTTATATTTTTTAAATACAAAATATAATAAAATAAAATAATTCATTGGACAAATCAATTTATCAAACTAAATTGTATTTTTTTTAAAAGATTAATTTTGAAATTAGAATCAAACAAACCATACATATTTTGATTACTTCAAAACTCGCTTAAATGCATCAAAAGTGCAATTGAAAGGGGAAAAAAAAATTGTAACTGAACAAATCAATTTATCAAACCAAAAGCAAAAAAATGTAACTTCAAAAAAAAAAAAAAAAACCGCAGTTGTATAAAAAGAAAAAAAATTAAGGCCTAAATATATTCAATTCACATCCAACATTTGTATTATAAAATAAAATAAAATAAAATTATGAGGCATCCAAACTTCAAAATCTCCTACCAAATATCCCAAAACCTGTCTCAACCTCTAAATCATCCAAACAAAATTCTAAAAACCTTCAATTTCAATTCTCAAAACAAAACCTAGAAGGTGGATCCCTATGTCAATTTTGTGGAGACAGTTGGGAATAAATAGAAAAATCAAAAGAACTCTCATTTCTAAAGAAGGATTCGGTCTCCATTGAATTGTGCCCCGCTAGATTAAGTGATATTCCCTAAAAAAAAGAAAGAAAAGAAAACGCATTAGAATAAATTTTATGGACCAAATTACATTACAAACTTATATATATTACTTACTTGAGAACTTTATGGACTATGTGATGCTTGGAAGACAAATGTTGTGATTGTGGATACCTTGGCGAGTATAAATTAGTATCACGTGTGAGAAGATTATACTCATAATTTATCAATTGTGGCCAATAGAGACTCCCAACATCCTACTCCATAAAACAGTTTGAAAAGTAAATACACTAGTACAACGTAGTCTAAAAAATAAACAAATAACATAAAACAAGAGCTAACTTGTGATTGGCTTAAAGATGAATTTTAAACATTTGTGATATTGCTTGATTGACCAATGGTCTAAATAAGTTGTAAAATTTATCAATACATTACATAATTTATAAAAATACATAAATAAATAAACAACATCAAACAATAGCTAATCAGTGATTGTCTTGAAGATGAATTTTGAACATTTATAGTGTTGCTTAATTGACCAATAGTCTAAAGAGGTTGTAGAATGTATCAATATATTACACAATTTATAAAATAAAAATAAAAATAAAAATAAATAAATACAATAAAACAATAGCTAACCTGTGATTGGCTTGAAAATGAATTTTGAACATTTGTAGTGTTGCTTGATTGACCAATAGTCTAAAGAAATTCAAAAAGTTATCAATACTTTATACAATTTATAAAAATAAATGCATGTCGTTTGAAATTTCAAAAGTACGTAAATAATATTTTACTGCGGGTAGGTTGTGAAATAACTTTTGTCTTTTTATTCATCATCTCATGCCAAGGTTTTAATCTACCCCTCCTCTTGTGTCAAACATCTTTCTTCTTTATGCCCTTAACTTGTGCAAAGTGGGGGTCATCCACATTTAATTCTTTGGTATCAAAATTTCCAACACTTTATTATATTATTCACTTTTATACTCAATTTCTTAATCATTTCATCAATCAATTGATAGATAATTGAGTTGCTAGTTTCACCATTCTTAGACAAAGATCTCTATAACGTGCTGATATTAACAATTTTGGATCATCCTCATCCACTATAACATTTTCCTCTTCAACTTTGCAAACTTTTGCTTCCAATCTCCATCGGCCTAATATATACATTTTGAGAATTTCCATAACATTCATTCTATCAAGTGTTTTGATTCCATAACTTGCACCCTACTATGTTTATGTAAAAAAAATTTTGGTTCATTGAGATGTAGGGTTATTTTGAGAAGATAGTTAAAAGTCATTTTTCAGTTTTTAACTTATTTTATATCACACCATCTCTTATATTTTATATATATATATATATATATATTTAAAAAAATCAAATAAAACTAAAAAATCAACTCTTAACCATCTTCCCACGTTTTATGAGAGAATCCCAAGGCTTTTGGGGCTTCAATATCTAAGCCATAAATTGCAAATAGACATCGCTTATTTGAAAAAGAGATTGGCTTCCCCCTAATCCATAATCGGACTGAAGGATATTGTTGGGCTTGTAGGAGTCCTTCACGGGTAGGGGTGTGCGCGGTGCGGGTCAGTGCGGTTTGAGAGAAAAATAGAAACCGTATGGCGGGTAGCAGATTGATAAAAGTGTCACTAGAATTTGCCATTTTCCTTATCAAAAACCGACGGTTCGGTTGGCAAATAATGGCGGATTTGCCTTGGCGGTTCGGGCAGATTGGCGGTTTATACAAAATATAATTCAAATTACAAAACTTAAATCAAAGAGTAAAAAAAAGACGAGAGATACCGTGATATTAAGCATCTTGCGAAACTTTCTTCTGATGCAGCAAGTGTAGCAACAACATGATAATATCAACGACTATGCCATCAGTTCATTACAAGCATCTGTGGAAGTTACAATGATCAAATACAATACATAAAATTAATATCATTCAGGGTTTACAATATATTGAAAATGTTTACTGTTGAAAAGTATTTAGATTAAAAAGTTAGTTGATGCAAGTTTGCAACATGACCAGAAAAAAAGAAAAAAAAAGATTGAAAAGTGAATTGGAATCCAACTTTATTTTGGATTACTGATATCTTGAATTCCCCTCGAGCAGTAATGTAATACTATATTCTAAGGTATAGAACAACAAGCAAACTTAAGTAAAAAAGAATTTTTAGAATCTTATAAAACATGATTTAATAGCGGTGTGGGTCGGTGCGGGTCGGTGCAGTTTGGAAGAAAAATAGAAACCGGCGGATTGATAAAAGTGTCACTAGAATTTGCCATTTTTCTTACAAAAAATCGGCGGTTCAATTGGCAAATAATAACAAATTTGCCTTGACGGTGCGGCTCGGTGCGGTTTTGGCGGTTTTGACGGTTTCGGTGGTATTATGCACACCTCTATTCACGGGTTTCGTTTTAATAATTCGAACGGTTTAATATGTAGAACTCATTGAGTACTATATGCTTATAAAAGACTACATTGATTGGATATCGATAGCTATTTCATCGGTTTAGATTTCTGTCAACTATCATTTTTTTACCCTTTTTTTTTTAATACAAAACTAGCTTGATCACATAGTTATCGATATCTGATTACTATGATTTTTTATAAATATATAATATTCGACGAGTTTTACATATTGTATAGTTAAAATTATTAAAATAAGATATATGATGAATCCCGCAGGCTCAACAGCACCCATCAATGATCGGACCGGAGGTAGCCAAACTCTTTTGAAAAAATATCGCATTCGATATCAGCCGTACGATCTAGGGCAACCGACACTTGCACGCCTCCTTCATATATCTTCTCTCTCCAGTTCTAAACTCCTTTTAGCCTTCAGCCCCAAACCAAAAGAGAGAAAGAGGGTTGAAGATGGTGCAAAGGCTCACATACCGCAAACGGCATAGCTATGCGACGAAATCGAACCAGCACAGGATCGTCAAAACCCCTGGTACGATGCTTGCTTCTTTCATTTCTTCTCTGCGTTTAGATTTTGTGATTGCAACAATTGAATGTAGTTATCTTGTAATGATGGGGGGTTTTATGGTCTGTTTGGTGTTTTGGAATTAATTGAATGAATAATAGGTGGGAAGTTGGTTTATCAGAGCACCAAGAAGAGGGCAAGTGGTCCTAAGTGCCCTGTCACTGGTAAGAGAATCCAAGGGGTAAGTTTATTTTCCAATTCCTTACATCCTTTTTAATTTTGCCATTGTTTGTATACTTGTTTCTCTGTGCTGTGTTTTGACAGTTTTTATGCTCTATTTGGTTTATTTGAATGACTGGAATGACCATTCTTTTAAAATGGTGAAAGATGATTCTATTTGTAATATATTTGTCACTATTGTTTTAGTCTGTTCCATTTCATTCCAATGAACCAAACACTACCTTAAGGTTTTGGAAAATTTAGTAGCTTGCATGAATGAATAAATAAATAAATAACTGGATTCATAATTTTAGCATCAAATTACATAGGGTGAGTTAATTTTCAGAGTGTGGAATTTATGTGCTGTTGTTAAATTGTACTTGTCAGTTTCTGAATATTTGTTTATGTAAGAACATCTCCAATCTTTCACATTTTCTTTCATCAATTTTAAATTTGATGAAAAAGTGCTAACAAATCATTTCCAATCCTTTCATTAATTGTTCATCAAATCAAGGGAGAGGCATTTTTTCCCCATAAAATTGAGAACTCATCAAATCCTTCATTAAATTTGAATTTGATGAAAATTTAAAAGATGAAGCATTGGAGATGATTTTGTACCCCATCGAATTTGATGAAATGGGAAATTTACAATAAAAGGACTATTTTGAAAAAGATTTTGATAAAAAGATTGGAGTAGTTCATATCAAATCAAGCATTTTACTCAAATTTAGAATAAACTTAGATGAAAAAATAGGTGAACAGGTGGAGATGCTCTAAGAGATTGCCACTGCATAATTTAAACAATTGAGTGGTATTTTTTTTTGAAGTAGAAAATACAGAGATAATAATGAAATCTGTTAATAAAAATCATTTTCTACATTTCTTGAACCTTTCTCTTAAAAAGAAATCCTATTTTTTATGAACCTTTTAACTTTGCCAAAGGCCTATATACTAAATCAACAAACTTCTCCTTTAATGCTAATGTGTTAATTGAAAGTCAACAAACTCCCTCTTGGGGATGGGGCTGGTTCTGATCAGTCTTAGAGAGAGACAGAGAGCTTTGACAAAGATCTGACACATCACAAATTGTATCATATCTACCTCTAAGCTTCCTTGGCACGTCGAAAAAGGGTTGTATCGTACTTATCCTCTCACTACATATGATACACCTCTTGAGGCTGCTATTAGAGGCTAGAAAGTTTAACTCATGTTTCTCCCTGTTTCTCCTATCCAAGGGTGGTCAATGGTATGTGTGCTCGGTTGACCTCTATGCAGGCCAAACATGACCATTGTCATTATCACCTACTTGCTCTCAGATTTTTAGTGCAACAATGATTCATCCCACTAATTTGGGAGCACTAATTGACCACTAATGAGGTGAAAATTCAAAAAAAAAAAAAACAGAAGAGCAAAACATCCCATCATGTGGGACCCATACCACTTTAGAGCTATTAGTGCTCCTCTTTTTAGTGATCTCTCATTTTTCATTTTTAGTGCTCCATTGCCATCCTCTCTCTACTAAGGCTATCCACCTCTAGTGGTCTGTGGACGTAACAGTGTCCACCATCTTCCTAGAAGCCACTCCTTAGCTAGCTCAGCCCATATCATCCACACATGTCTATCCTCTGCTTAGAAAAAAACCCTTTGTGTCTTTATCATATGTTACTTCGAACACAAATTGTTTTTGTTTCTTTGGGTGTGGAATTTATCTTTCCCTAGTTTATGTTATACGGACTCTTCAAGATAAATCAAATACTCATGTCGGACACTCGATACTCAGACAAGCGTATGAGATATGTGTTGGATATTTTTCATCAGATACTTTTCATCAGATACTTCTTATATAATTGTATTTAACACTACTATTATATGTATATATTGTTGTATAATTACTATAAATGTCTTTTTGGCATTGTAAGTTACGTATAACACTATTCTATCTAAAAAATATTAAAATTTGACATTTTTTGCCAAGTCTGCATCCTTAAATTTATGATTTGATGAGTCCAACCTCTAGATACGTGCCCGCACCAGACACTCATACCCGAATCCATGTAACACAGTCCCTAGTTTAGATGTGTTTTTCTCAAGTTCTATGAAAACCCTTAGTCTTCCATATTTGGCTTATCCTTGATTCATCTATGGTGGAAGTCTCGGCTCTCCTCGTCTAGATCTCTTATCTTTCTATTAGGAGCTTCATTATGAGAGCTTGGGGGTGATGGAGTGTCTTTCAATTTTCATTTTGGTGATCATCTAGATATTGTTGTAGTTAAGTGGTATGGAGGTGTTGGGTTTAAATTTTGGATTGGGATTGACAATAGATCATTTTTTCGTTGAGGGGGTTTTGATGTGATGGCTCTCTCTGTGTCATTTTCTTTGTCTATAGCTGATCTTTGTTATGACTCTGGTTAGGCCGTTGATTGGCTAGCTTGTGTGAAGTTTGCTATGTTTGTTCGAACCGATTTTTTGGGATCTCAATTCAAATACCCATGGGTATAATGTTGACAGCAAATATTGCATGTGAACCGGCTAGTTTGCGTTATGAACCGGTCTAAATTGGATTTCATGCACCAATCAATTAGGGAAAAACTGGTCTGGCTTGTCAACCATTTTAGAGGTTGCAATCACTTATTCCAAATTTTTAATTCCATTAGCTGAATCACGTGGTAATGAAGCCATCAATTATCCCTCCTGAATCACATGAAGTATGCATATAGTTGTTAGGAGACTAATGCTTCCTTAGTTCTCCGACGTGGGATAATGTGTGCATATTCTACTCACATGACCTGTTATGTAAAGTAGTGCATCAATGTTTTCTCATTTCTTATTCAACGTGGGGTTAAAGACTATTGTGTTTTTAGCTAGGGAGAGCTAAGTACGGGTCAATTATTTTCATTTGGTAACATTAGTTTTAAAATGTGACGAATTAGAAAAGCATATTTTTAGATATCAATAACATAGATTAAAATATGACAAATTTATTAAAATAGTCCAAAGATGCATATCATTAAGATTTAGAGGGGTTGCTAATGATATTAAAAATTCAATGTCATTGTAACTCGATTTGCGATATGTATCACTTGATACTCCTGATACCTGATACCTGTTACTGTTATGTGTCCCGATATTGTGATTGAGAACCATGTTTTGGCCATGAGGAATTACTACCACTGGATCCTTTACTATTTTTTTTTTTTTTTTAATCGGCTTCTTTACTACTTGTTTTAAGATCGATGTATGTACTTTTTTATGCAAAAAATTGAGTTAAGTTTTCAAATTTTTTTAATGTAGTAAAAGGCCATTTTTTAAGGCCCTAAATTTCATGGGGCTGACCCTTAGTTGCACGAAGCGGGAGCAGGAGCGGGGGCGGGAGCGGGGAAGTGTGAGCTGATAGAAGTTTCTTAGGTTGGGAGCGCCTCGGGAAGCGGTAATATATATATATATATATTTTTAATAGTTATTTCTAAAATATATTTATTATTTTTATCTTAGGTATTATTTTTATAGATAATATTTTTAATTTATTTATATAATATTTTTAATTTTTAATTGATATATATTATAAATAAAAAACAGTAAAATAATAAAAAATAGTAAAATAATGATTTATTAGATTTTTTTAATTATATTTAATTTAATTAGATTTATTATTATATAACAAATTATATTATTTATTATATTTATTATATGTTAAAAACGGAAAGGGGGAAGACAGCACAAATCGACGCGAGAGAGAGAGAGAGAGAAGAAGAAGAAGAAGAAGAAGCAGAAGGAGAGCAGATTGAAGGCGATGGCCATGGCGATGTCAAGACGATCGAAGGCGAGAGCGAAGAGGAGTAGATCGCGAGTAGATCGCGAGGCGAGAGCAGATCGAAGGTCGATTTTGAAAGTCCAGGCGATGTCGAAGGTTGACGTCGGTGTCGAAGGAGAAGGCGACAGCGAGACCAGGTCTCTCTCTCTCTCTCTCTCCCTTTTACGATCTTATCTTGGACTGAATCGCGTTTTTCTTTCCACAGAAACGCGATTCTTACACGTTTCTTTCTAGGAAACGCGGAATCGCGATTCTTACTAAGAATCGCCACCTGTTTGCACGATTCCTGCAACTAAGGGCTGACCTTCACTGCTGGAAGTATTAGGGAAATTATTTGGCATTGTTGGGGCAAGTACATGTGGTGCCACTTCAACAACCCCCCTCTTTACTGACACTACCCAACGCCTCAACATGAACATCATCATAACCACTGGGTCCTTCACTGTTAGGTTTTTTTTTTTTATTGGCTTCTTTACCATTTGTTTTAAGATCGATGTATGTACTTTTTTATGCAAAAAATTGAGTTAATGTTTCAATTTTTTTTTAATGTCCCTGATCTAGCCTATAATCTAACGGTTGATGTATAGGCTAGCCTTCACTGCTGGACATATTAGGGAAATTATTTAGTGTTGTTAGGGCAAGTACATGTGGAGCCACTTCAACAACCCCCTCTTTACTGCCACTACCAACACCTTGACACCAACATCATCATAACCATATCCACTGCCAGCCATGTGAGAGGATTGCGTTTGACTCTGTAAATCGGATTCTGTGCATCTGGAAGAAATGTGAATATATATTATTTGGGTTGAGACATGAATTAGAAATATTCATTCCTATGCATAATAATATCATCCTAATCCACGACCCATCAATAGTTTCCACCCATTGTGATATTTTTTGTTATTATTTTGGCATAAAAGAAAGAACTTTATTTTGTTACATTAAAAAAGAAAAAATGTAGCATATACATTCCTTATACATCAAGAGCTCCATATATATAATTATATTACATGGACTCACGGATGGGTGTAGACTACGGGTGTGTATCTAGAGGTTGGACCTGTCAAATCTCAAAAGAGATGTGGGCTCAGAAAGAAAGTGTCATATTTTTATGTTGTTAATTTATTTTGTGAGGTAAATGGTGTTATACATGAGCATATTGCTATTTAAGATAATTAGGATATTAAAGGTAATACTTTTTCTCATATATTCTCTAATCATTAACTAATCATATCACTTACACATCATTGGGTCTATAAAATAAGTCTAAAAAGTAGGTTTTGTATATTATTTTCCTTTTAACATACAATGTCCAAAAAACATTTTACTAATTTTCTAGCAACTATACAGCAATACATACATATAAGGATAATATTAAATACAAATGCATAAGAAGTGTATGATGGAAAGTATCGGACTCGGACGCATTTCCCACATTGTTATCCAAGTTTTGGGTGTCTAATACAGGGGTATTTGATTTATTTTGAAGAGTCCATGTAGCATAGATATGTAGTGGTGGCTCTTAGGGCTGGTAGGGTTACAACCCACTGCCAAATATGGATGATAACACAGAAGTTCAAGTTTTGCTTTTTGTATAATATGGTTTCCAATAATCCATGTCGACTTCTTTATTGGTGGATGGCTGTTTTATTGTATTATTTTATGCCAGCTTTTGTTTGGTTTTTAAATTTGCCTAACCAATCTGATCGTGATTAGATTAGGTGCATTGCCCCCCCCCCTTCTAATTACATGGCTAGAAAAAGCCTTATTGTGTATTACTTGGCCTGCTGTCAAGGCCAGGGAAGATTTAGCCTTTTGCTAGAGCAACAGCCTCAATCATGTTGGATAGTTTAAATTATGGTTTAGATGCTGGTGAGTTAGGAATGCTAGGAGATAGTTGCAATTTAGATCTACATTTGTGCGGTCTAGCTTTCTGTTTTGGCATAGCCAAAAGGCCACTACAAAAGAGTCAACTTCTTTCTATGTAAAAAGCCAACTAAAATAGCCAATTCTCAAAACAACTACTCTAAGCCATCAAATTCGACATTTGGTGGCTGATAACTAAACATCAAATTTGACATGATCGATAATTCTTTTATTATTCGTGTCTGAAGCCATGTTAAATGGACAGTGTTATGGTGATATTCATTATGTTTCTTTGGCATTTATTGCAATTCTTAGCCATTTATCTAAAATAATTGCATCTCCCCCCCCCCCCCCCCCCCCCCCCAAAAAAAAAAATGTTTTCGAAAATTTAGAAGAATATTCTTGAGTAGACTACAGAAACCTTTAGTTCCATGCGGAGGGGGATTGTTTTCCTTTTAAAGCACGATGTATTTACATGCTCATTTTGAACAAGTGCTTCAATCGCACATGTTGCTCGCTCAACATTTCATTTATGAGTGGCTAATCACTTAATTTTCTCTTGATTTTATGTCCTGATTTTTCTTTGCTTGTAGCACTGTAATAGGCCTTGTTTGGGGAAGTTTTAAGAATTATCAATTCAGAAAACATTGTTGTTTGTGTCTGCAGATTCCTCACTTGAGACCTGCTGAATACAAGAGATCTAGATTATCTAGAAATCGGAGGACTGTGAACCGTGCTTATGGTGGTGTACTGTCTGGAGGTGCTGTCAGGGAAAGGTCTGATCTTGCAAGCATCTAGCCACATTGGTTTTCTCGTAATTCACATCTATATTTATCTCAAGAGAATTTTATGCATTTGTTTTGTATTTTTTGTAGGATCATTAGAGCCTTTTTAGTGGAAGAGCAAAAGATTGTGAAGAAGGTTTTGAAGATTCAGAAGACCAAAGAAAAGCAAGCTGCTAAGAGTTAAGCTTAGGACAAGTGTATTGAATCTTAAACTGCATCTAGAGAATTTTGAATACAGGCAAAGAACTAGGAATCACGGAAATGTAATGTGAGGTGTTTCAGATTTGGTTTTAATGTACCATCTTGGCTGTTTTGAACTATTATCATTTGTACTTTTGTTGACAAATTAATTGCTTTAGGGTTTTGTGTTTCTTAATTTGATTTGATGTTGCCTTGATTTTGGATTGTTTCCATGTAATATGATCGTTATTTTTGAAGTTAGATTGGATTAATGTCATAATTTGCAGTTTTACCTTCATATGTGTAGATGTGCACATTGATTCTGGATCCTGCTAACAGGTCATCTAAAGTTTGGTTGGAGAGAAAGAAGCTGACATTTATTTGACAGAAGTTAGTCATATGATTGAAAAATTATTGGGTGCTCTTGGAGTGTCACATGTTTATCCTTTTCACTAATTATTATATACTATGCTCCCTTATGTCCCTTAGTCACTCTATACAAAATTATGAGTTTTATTTTTTCCATCAATCACTACACTTCAGAAATATTACGTGGCCGTATTCCATCAGCACTGAATAATAACTCCATATGATACCCAAGTGTATTTAATGTGCCATAGGGCTTTTCTCCAGTCAACTGGGCAGCTGTGAGCAAAGGGCCGGCATCGGGCCAGGTTCGCCAAAAAAATGAAGCCCAAATCAGCCTGCTGGCTAAGTCCAATGGTTTTTTATTGTCCAAGACCTATCCAATTCGGCTCAGAGACTAAGTTGATGGACATGTGAGTTGGCCTGTGGGCCTAGCTGTTGATTTATTTATATATTTTGCATATTACCTAACTAGCTCACAGGTTGGCCAGCAGGCCAATGAGAAAGTCATCTCAAAAACATTTGATTATATATACATTCTCATGCCAAGCGAGCCTGGCAGGGCTAGGCTTCACGCCCAATCCCAACCCAGACCGGGCCACTCAGAGTACGAGCTTGGGTTTGGAAAAAGTTCACCAGGCTCGCTCGGCCTGGTTTTAGGTTATAAAAAGTGAACATATCATGTATTATTTTCAAAATAAGTGCATAACTAATTTGCCATAGGATTGACATTATCCTTCAGTTATTTATAGTCTGAAAATGAAAATAGAAGGTTTTTCCAACCCCTACATATTTTGTGAAACCAAGTTCATGAGCATTCTCTTATTTGTGTATAGTGCTTTCTAGCAATCAAACTTGAGGACACTGGAAGTACTTCTCTCTCATCTTGGCAACCAGTTTGTGATGATCTGGGAGCGTCTCCTTCATCAGAGGGTGGTCTTTTAGAGTGGCCACCCATGATGTGAAAGCAGGGTGCTCCTGTGAATCAACAACCACGGCGACTGCTTCATGAAAAGCGTCAAAGTTGCAAGCACTCGATCCCACCACGATCCCAAGATATCCGAGGGTCTCACCATTAAGGAAAGGGGATTTTCCTAGAAAATCCTTCTCGAGTCCTTCCTCAAGCACCTTCAGCAATTCAGAGAAGTCTTGTATGGCTTTTTCTTGCTCTTTTCCTGAGGACTTGATGATAGGGAAGGTACTTGGAAATAGCTGGTATCAAGAAAATGCGTTCAGTATTATTCATTAGCATTCCAAAAATTAATACCCCAACATTCAGGTCAAATTTTATTCAACAATAGTCAATATTGAAGTTGAAGAAGAAGTAAAGAGAAATCACTATAAGCCTTCTAGTCATTGCACATCTATCCAACCCGTCACGGATCCAACCCAATTAATTTTGGGGGATTGCATATCTTTTAATGGACAGATGCGGATGAAATATTTTAAAATTCGCGCATACGATTCGGATGGCGGATCAATTATCCTATGCCTGCATGCATGGTCAGAGGGAAGTAAAGACTAGGGGCACGTGCCCCTCTTCAATTTTGTATAATTACATTATTACCTATATATTTGTAAAGTTTTTTTTTTAAATTTACTCTCTAAAAAATTATAATTGTGCCCACCCTAATTTATTTAAAATCCTTTAAAAATTAATATTTAAAAATCCTTCTTAATTGAAAAAGATGGAGACTCACAAGTCTTACAATTTATTCACAATGACATATCAAGTTATGTATCAGCTTTTAATTTATTACAATTGCATAAGAATTTTAAATTCATAAATGACTATTTTTCTCTTCTCTCTCTTTTCTCTTATTTTTCTTATTGGTCCTTGTAGATTGTCCATGTTGTCAATTAGATTATCTACTTCCAAGTTCCAACTACATCAATTTTTATTTATTTATTTATTTATTTATTTTTCATATTATGTCAATTTAATACAATTAGTAATTACTATTAATAAATTGAACATAAATTAAGAAAAAGAATGATCCATTTAGTCTCTTCAAAATGATTAAGGGATTGACACACAATTTGAAATATAAACCATGTTTGTAATTTGTATGTCAATAATGCCATATTTTTTTATTTTTTTATATTTGAAGTACCATGTGAGTTGTTACCACTAGATTGGTTGAATAAGTCTCATCACTTATGTTTGTTTACAATGTAGTGTTGAGACTTTAATAATAAAGTAAATATAATATAAAAATGTAGTCATTATAATCTTATTTTTTGAATTTTCATAGTTTTGCAAATTTTTTTTTTTTTAAAGAAATATTTATGTTTTGTGTTCCTTATTAATTTACAAATTTTGTATTATATTATTGTTGTTGATTATTGAATTTATTTATTTATTTTAAATTTGTGATTAACCAATGCCCCTCCTAAAGTAATTTGTTAGCTCTGCCACTGCCTGTATGAATCCGATCTGCCCATAAATAAAGTTAAAAAAAAGAGAAAAGAACTACTAACAAGTAACAACATAGAGTAGTATTAATAAAATATATATTTTTATGAAAATGAAAAAAAATACTTTAAAAATATACATATGTGGTACCATGGCCTATTATAGACAAATAATATATATTTTTTTAGATTACTAGTTATTAGAGATTGTAAAAGTTATGCATTATATTCAAAAAATGCTCAAAATTCAACTTGTCAAATCGGTCAAATCCATCAGTAAACCTGCATTGATCGCTCAATCCGCATCCATTAAACCGGTGAACGGATACAGATTGATTTTTTTTTTTTTAATTTCACTTGATCCAATTTGATCCGCGATCACCCTTACTATAAGGAAATCAAGGAAAATTAAAATCAAAACTGTTTAATTCATAAAGTTACTAATAACTAGGGGGGGTACTGGTCCGCAAGTTTGCTCATCTCAGCTCACCTTTTGAAGGGTTTGAGATTGACATTTTAAGCTTATAAAAGTTGAGTGAAGGACTTTATATGCTTGCTTGGGTTTAAAAATATTACTGTAGCCCGATTCGGGCCGATTATTCATATGTGTAACGAAATTTATATATTATGTACATATATATATTTATTTGATTTGATTCGATTTTTATTTTATATAAAAAAAAAAAAATGAAAGAAGGAGGGGGGGGGAGGGGGGGTGTTGTTAGGAGGGGAGAAGACACTTATAAAGGAAAACATACCTAGGTCGGTACTTAAGGGGTGTGTTTGATTGGACGGACTGGAAAATGGGGGATTAGAATCCATCGGACTTGAGTCCTGGGATTGGAATCCCCCGGACTATTTGGTTGGATTGGATATGTATCCTGTGTTTGTTTTTTCATGGGATTAGATGTCCGGACTGTGAATCCCCCGGACTATTTTTAGTGAATCCAACGTTTGGTTGGACGGACTGGATAGAATAAATGAACAAATGACTATTTTACCCTTTTTTAATTATTTACTAAGTAATAGCAATATTAAACATATCTTTAATATTTTAATTATTTTTAGCTAGATTAAATAAAAAATTATTTTATTTTATTTTTTACACAATTAAATAAATTTATTTTAAAAAAAAATAAAAATAAATAAATAAAATATAAATAAAAATATATATTATTTTTTTTAATTAAGATTTTAAATAAATTTGTTTTAAAAAAAAATAATAATCAAAAAATGAAATTAAATAAAACATCTATTAAATTTAAATAATGAAATTAAATAAAACATAAACAAAATTTTAAAATAAAACATCAATAAAATATCCATAAAAAATTATTTCAAAAAATTAAATAAATAAAACATCAATAAAAAGTTAAATAAAATTATTTTATTTTTAAATTGAGACATTTAAATTTTATTGAATTTTATTAAATATAATACATAATTAAATAGTAGAGGGTCGAAATGGTCATTTCATCATCTAATCCAAACAGTAATTAGTCCCCCACTTTCTGTCCCACACCCCCCCCAGGACAGGATAGTCCCCCATATGGGGGACATGGAGTCCGGCCGGACATGGAGTCCGCCGGACTAAAAAAAAATCAAACGGCGGATAAGGAGCACTATTTAGACTCAAGTCCAAATAGTGGATAGTCCCCCCTCCCAATCCCCCCAATCAAACAAGGCCAAGATGTATTGGCAAAATATTAAGATTTTATGTTAAGTGAACTACAAAATTATTAATTTTTGAATTTATAATTTTTATTTTTATTTAGGTACTATTTGACATTCCCTATTTTAGTATACTTTTTTTATTTTTTTATTTTTTTTGAGTCACATTATTTCTCTATTTTTTTGTACACCTTTTCAAGTATACTTATTTAAATCATTCCAAATACTCTCTTAATATCTATGGTTGTTTTGTTGGGCAGATAATACCATTTTAAGGTTTCTTAATATCTATGGTTGTTTTGTTGGGCAGATAATACCATTTTAAGGTTGGGTTTGATAGAGATTTTTAAGCTGGCAATCAAGCTAATCCAAACCTAAACATGAGATTTTTTTTTATAATTTTTAACTTAGGCCCGGCCCGAATTCACCCCCAACTAGATGAACACTAGAGAATTATACATGAAGCATATGACAATAAATTAACAATAGAGAATAAAAAAGGGGATTATGGGAAAATGGAAAATGGAGAAAGTAATTGCAAATTAATACAGTACAAGTAACATATGTTTTCGGTATAAATGAGAATTGTGTCCTAGAACACCATTGGCCTAGAAGCATACCTTTTGATCATAAAAATTGGCCCAGAAGCGAAGCTTGGCTCTGTCATGGGGATCCTCTGGGAATAGCTTGGGGGTGTTGTACCAGAACTCATCTATGTATTCAAGAATGAGAAGCGACTCAACAATGGGTTTACCTTTGTGAACCAATACAGGTACCTTCTTGTGAACAGGGTTGCATTGCAATAGCAATTCACTCTTGTTTGTTAAATCTTCCTCTATGTACTCATAGGGTATGCCCTTAAGTTTAAGGGCCAAAGCAACTCTAGTGCAATAAGCGCTACCCCATGTCCCATACAACACCACTTCACCTTTTTTCTCCATATTATCCATACTCTCTCTCTCTCTCTCTCTCTCTCTCAATATATGCATCTGTATATGCAGTTGGAGGCTTATATAGAGTTCATTGGTACTATGTTTCTTATTATTTTAAGGCATTGGGTGAGAAATATTAAAGTAGGTTATTCCCATCTTGAAGAGCAAGAAATTGGAATGGACTTCATTTTATATGTTTTAATGACTTCTTGTTGGTAAAGATAGGCAACCTGATGTCCTTTGACTCGTAAACTTTTCCTGTCATCACAAAATAAAATTTCCATTAATTTGAATTTACATTACAATTTTTTTTTTTAATCGGTAAAAGGTTATTTACAAAATAAAAAAATTAATCATATTACAATAACTATAAAAGCCCAACAATCAGCCCAATAAAGAGCCCTTATAATGGGCACCAAAACTACCTTACATCAGGGTAATTGTAATCCAACAACTACAAAAGTCCAACAATCAATGCAACAAAGAGCTCTCAAAAGAAATAAGTAACCCAATAACCAAGGTAAGAAAGAGCCCTGTAATGGCGAAGAAAACAACAAGAGAACAAACAATCGCATAATAGGAAAGAAATTAGGGAGATTTATTAGGAATTTTTTTAATTAGTCTATAACATATTTTTGTATTTCAATAAGTTTTTTTATTTGGACATTAGATCCATCAAATCTTAATTCTTATATTTAAGGTATTTTATGAACGATTTTACTCTTACAAATATTTTTTGAATAATTAGCAGCTTGATAATGTGAACATTTGACAATGTGAACATTCACAACATCACGGAACATTCACACTGTCAATGTAAATATTATTATTAGGGGTATTTTAGTAATTATGTCACTCATAAGACTTGGTAGAATATAAGAAAGTAGTTTAAACCAAATAAAACATAAGTAGGTGAAGAGAAATTTATAAATAAATTACCTAAGAAATTATCAATCTTTGCATTTGGCCCTCTCAAATTAGAAGTACACAAAAATAGTAAATTAACCAAACTCAGTTGATTTTTAAACTTCAAATTCAACCAGCCATATGAATTTGAACATTGTTTTTGTCTGCAATTTTTGTAAGCTTTGAGCATCACTTCACTCAGAGCATTAAACAAACCCATTTTTTCTTTTTTCGCTAGTTAGCTTTGTTGTTAAGTTGGACATTAGTTAAAATTCTTGCTAATTGTGACTACACAGTTAGAGAGATCTTGCTGGTGATAGGGAAGAGGTGCTGACACATTTTTTTAGGCATCTCCACCCTTTTTTATTTTTATTTTTTATTTTCTTTAAGCAAGCATCTCTATCTTTTTATTTTTTAAATCAAAATTTTATTTATTCTATTTTATATTCGTACAGATTTATACATATTTAAGTAGACTCAATTCTTATTTAAGATACATTTTGACATGCATTTTAACTTCATTATCGAAACATTTACGTACTTTCTAAATTAACAAACGTTTAACACATAAAATTAGATTATCATTTTATCATATAACATACTTTAACATATAAATTTAAAGAGTTTATAGGAGATACTGTTGGATGCACAATTGTACAATTCTCATTGAGATAATTGGAAACATAAATATGCACACAAAAAATGTATATATATATAATAGCACCACATTATCACTCAATGATAATTGATGATGTAAGAGGGGTTTATTATTAGTGCTTTGCTCATTCACCATATTCCAAAGCTATAATATTTTTGCTTGAAAAAGGATGGGTCAAATTTGTGTCATGTGATCTGAAGTTCGTGGAGACGTTAGTGGAGTTAGTATGGGTCCTCAAAAGGTATGCGGAGATTATTGGAGATGTTTCTTAATGGAGTCAGGAGTCTTGGGTGCTAGTCTGCTGCTTCAATCAATTGTGGAGTTGTTGGAGAAAATTTCGGTAATAATTAATAAAACTAAATAAAATAAATAATAAAATTAAATTTTATACTCCTTCCATCCCAAAATAATGGTCTCTTTTGAGGAATCCAACTTTTTTTGGTAGTACATTTATTGTATTTGAAAAAAGTTGATTTTCCAAAATGACCCTTTTGATAGTTCATTTTTTGAGAATATCAATGTCATAATTGTACTTTTTATATTGTTTATTAATTTAAAAGAAGGGCAAAATAGGAAATTTATATTATTTTTGTACTTGATTTTAGAAGAGGGACTTATATTTTGGGACAATAAAAAATGGAATAAGGGACTAATATTTTGGGACGGAGGGAGTAGTATTTTTATAGATTATGAATAAATTTGTGATTGAGATCAGTGTTTGAATACTGTGTGGGTGTTTGGGAGGTGGCTATTTTAGAGGTTTTTTGACTTTTTGATTATTTTAGTAGGCTATTTTAGTTTTTGTGTTTGGAAAGATGAGATAGATTTTTATTTGAGTTGTTGTATTGAAAAATGTGTTAAAAAAATGTTTGAAGTTAAAATGACAACTTTGTCCCTAACCTCACATTTTTCAAAATTAATCTAAAGGGCAAAATTGTCATTTCGGCGTCAAAGATTAGGCTGTCACAATTGATTGCCTACACACTGTCATGACAGTGTAGGGCTGCCCGTCCCTGCCGGCTTTGCTTTTTTTCTTTTTTCAAATATAAATCATTGATTTGGGCTTTTTGGCTTTTTTTAATGTTTGAGGCTATTTTAGCCTCAAAAGTGGGTTCCCAAACACCCCCTATATCTTTAAGATAGAAGTTCGACCTCTCCAATGGTGCTTGAGAATAATGGACGTTCTGTCTCTAGGATACAACAATCCCCGCAAATGAAGACACTCTTTGATTGTACAGCGAACCAAAATTATGTTTTGCACTCACAAAATTCAAACTCACACAGATGAAGAATACAAGAAGAATGCTTGAACGTGAAGAAGTTGGAATAAAAAAATTAGAATGGGGGCTGCCTTTATATAGGCTTGTTGGTACCTATTCAATTTAAACAGAAAAGGCACGAAGAAGGGACATAACCCTTCTTTTAAAATAAAGAGACACTATGAAATGATTGCACCCTTTCAGTCAAATGGAGGGTTGCACCATTTCATTCAAATGAAGTTTATTTTAATTTAACAATCTTTTGTGTAAAAAAAAAAAATACTGAAACAAAGTACATAAATTACTTACAAGAAGTTCTTGTACCGGAATGTTAGAATTGCAAAATCACGATCAAGTTGAGTGTGTGATACTATATCCTTAAGACAGATTCGCCGCCACACAGGTGCTCACGGATTATCAGCGTCTATTTCCTAAGATATAACGAGCACTCATACAGACTGTAGTAGTACTACAAACAATCTGTTCTAGCGAACCAGAACCTGAGTTCTAAAATTCTCTTAAAACTCTAGGAACTAGTATGAAGAATAAATGCAGCACAAAAGGAAAATGGGAAAGGAAAAAATGGAATAAATTGAATCTGCTGGAGGATCCTGCATTTATAGGCCAAGAGGTGTTTGTTTAGAAGGCCAAAAAACCCTTCGAACAAGTGTGAAACCTAGAACCGCCGGAAAATGAAGAGTGGCGATCAAAGAGGCACTGTTTTGGGAAGCAAAAATTTCAAATTTGAATTTTGGCACAACAGTTTGAATTAATTTGTTAGGATTTCAATTTTTTTTGCAAGAATTTTGAAAAACGTCAAATGAATTTTGTCCAAAAAATTAAAACTAGGACCCAACTTACCCGCAACCCGCACCTGCACCCGTGCCCGCGCTTAGCCAAGCTCGGTCGACCGGCCTGATGGCAGCGATGACGCGTGTGTGTGGTGGATTTGGATCAAATCCACTTTGTCCGTAACTCTCCTTTTTACAAAACTTGGGGTGCCCCTTGGGGCCCATTCCAAATATGTCAACATAAAGCTTATATACTCATATAAGCTCTCTTATTGTTTCTATATGGGACACTCAAAACATGGTAACCCACATTTGACTTTCCATTTGATGAAGCCGAAAATGATGTCAACTTCCCATTCATTCACAAATGGTTTTGACGATTTGTCTTCACCATGTGACTTGCCATGCGGTAAGGAACACGTCACCACTTGGACCCACCTCAAACGACGTGTGGGCTCCACTTAAATTTGGGCTTAAAGATGGCCCAAAATAAGCCTATAAAATCAAAATTTTCAACAATCCCCCACATGAATGGAATTGATGGAGAGAAAATGCAACAACATGATGTTTTCTAAAGATAGTACAGAAATCGGAGATATTCTGCAAATGATAAGTAGTTTTTGGCTTTGAACCTTCCTTTGTAAGACATTATCGGATTTACTAGCTAATCAGTGAACATGATGTCTTGAACGATTTAGCCATTTGTGTAAACCAAGACAATAGAACTCACACATCATATTTCCAGACACAGTTTGGTTCTCACGATTGTGTTCATTTTGGCACTGAACAACCTGGTACTTCATGAGTACTCTAGAGAATTGTAGCCCTTACAAAACTCATAGAACTGGCCTTGTTCACACTCATATAGGTGATTCTTCTGAAAAGTATCTTGCCATATTCCACTAGGTATTCTTAGATATAAGAATCATTAAAAGCATTGCTTATCTTAACACGTTGTAGACATTACTACTTCATTATAGAAATGGGTAGGAGTTCGATTCCCCAGTGATCCTTATGAGTCATACACAACTCGGTTATTCTTTTGAACCTAGATCTTGGGATCTCCAGTCAATTAGGTTGGGTTTCCGTTGTGGTAACTCTTATTAAATAGGCTTAAGTCCTATTCCCTTTGATGAATTCTAAACTAGCTCTCTTGCTAACCTTTTGGTTAGTGGATCCACTATGTTGTCTTTAGATTTCACATATTCAATGGAAATAATTCCATTAGAGAGTAGTTGTCTCACGGTGTTATGTCGACGACGAATGTGTCATGACTTACCGTTATACATATGACTCTGCCTTCTACCTATTGCCGATTGACTATCGCAATGTATACATATAGCAAGCAGAGGTTTTGGCCGCATTGGAATATCTTCAAGAAAGTGACGAAGCTATTCTGCTTTTTCCCCAGCTTTATCTAATGCTATAAACTCTGATGCCATAGTAGACCTAGCAATGCAAGTCTGTTTGAAAGATTTCCATGGTACAGCCGCACCACCAAGAGTAAAGACATACCCACTGGTGGATTGTGAGTCTCTAGTATCCAATATCCAGTTTGCATCATAGTATCCTTCAAGTACCGCTGGATATCTAGTATAGTTTAGTCCAATGTTACGAGCAAATCTGAGATATCTTAGAACCCTTATTATAGCTTTCCAGTGTTCTACTCCTAGGTTACTTGTATATCTACTTAATTTACTTATTGTATAAGGTATATCTAGGTGAATGCAATTCATTAAGTACATTAAACTTCCAATAATTTGGGCATACTCCAACTGAGAAATGTTTTCCTATACATTATTAGAAAGAAACAAATTAATATCCACAGGTGTTCTAGCAAGATGATTATCATCTTTGCCAAATTTGTCAAGTATTTTTTCAATGTAATGTGACTGTGACAAAGCATATCCTCATGATGTTTTGGTAATTTTCATACCAAGAATTACATCATCAATTCCCATGTTCTTCATGTCAAAATGTTCATTCAACATTTTCTTAGTAGTTTTGATCATGTCATTATTACTACTTATGATGAGCATATCATCAACATAAAGACATACTATAACATAACCTTTGTTTGTGTTTTTTTACATAAACACATTTGTTATATTCATTAATTTTAAATCTATTTGACATCATTGCCCCATCAAATTTCTCATGTCATTGCTTTGGCGCTTGTTTTAAACCATATAATGATTTAACTAATTTGCACAATTTCTTTTCTTTTCCTGGAACATAAAATCTTTCTGGCTGTTCCATGTAAATTTCTTCATTTAACTTACCATTTAAGAAAGCTATTTTCATATCCATTTAATGAATTTCTAATTTGTATAAAGATGAAATGGCAATTAACATTCTAATGGATGTTATTCTAGTAACTGGTGAGTATATGTCAAAGTAATCAAGACATTCTTTTTGTCTATATCTTTTCAGCACAAGTCTTGTCTTGTATTTGTCAATTGATCCTTCTGCTTTCATTTTTCTCTTGAAAATCCACTCGTATCCAAGAGGTTTATAACCTAGTGGCAAATCCACTTCTACAAAGGAGTCTCAGGACTGGACATAACTTCTTTAAAAGTTATAAAGGCTCAATTTCTAACAAAAATGTTAAAAAATCTAGACCAAAAGATTTTGAGATTCTAGCACGTTTACTACGCCTAGGTTTTTCTTCTTTATTTTGGTTTGTCTCTTGCTCTTGTGCTTGATCTTTTTTTTTATCATGACTAGTAATAGCATCATAAGATCTTTTGTTAGTATTAGTTTCTTGTCCAGTTTTATTAGGAAACACATGTTCAAAGAACAATGCATTTCTAGATTCAATAATAGAATTTACATGTATTTCTGAGTATCCTGACTTATGAATCAAAAACTGATATACACTACTATTCTTGGCATATCTGATGAATATGTAATCGACGGTTTTCTGACATATCTTAGTCTTTTTAGGATTAAGAATAACCACTTTAGCCAAACACCCCTACACTTTTAAGTATTTGTAGGACGGTACTCTCCCATGCCACCTTTATAAAGTGTTTGATTCACTTTCTTTCGAGATACTTTATTAAGAATATAATTAGCATAAAGTATTGCTTCCCCCCACAAATTCTGATGTAATCCAGAACTTATTAACATGGCTTCATCATTTCTTTTAAAGTCCTATTTTTCCTTTCAGCAATTCCATTTTGCCGAGTTGAGTAAGGAGTGGTAGCTTAATGAATTATTCTATATTCTTTACAAAAATGACCAAAAGATGATTCATATTCACCACCTCTATCACTTTTTAGAATTTTAATTTTCTTGCCAAATTAATTTTCAATTTCATTCTTATATTGAATAAAAGTTTCAAAAGCTTCTGTCACGACCCAAACCCACCCCTATAGGTTTAGTATCGTAACCAGCCGGTAATCCTGGGATTACCGAAGGCTTTCCAATAGTTTAAACAAAAATGCAGGGGCTAGCAAAAGCAAATAACAAAATATGATGTCCATAGTGTGGTGTAGACATACATAGGACAGAAAAATTTAAACTTTAATACAAATACGCGCTGTCAATCACATTAGTCTTATATTATCATATTATAGATAGACCAAAAGTCAAGTTCAAACTTAAAAAAAAAGGAAATCAAAAGTCATAACAAGGTTTACAAAACTTGACCACATCTTAGTTCGGGAACCTCCTCAATAGGCGCTATGGTTGGCTGACCAAAACAACTCTCCAGGAAGCAGCTTAGGCCTGGTCATGCGCCTGCTCACCTACATATATAAATAACACAGTGAGTTGGAGCCCAGTGAATAATAACAGAGTAAAGGTTTTAATGAATGATGTCTATAACAAATTCAGAAATCAAAATTCAAATCAGAAATAGATTCATATTCATATTCATACTCGTACTCGTGTTCAGAGTTCACATATCCCATATGATCATACGTGATATATCCATTAGCGGTAACAAATCCGTTGACCCATATTTGGACGGCCATAAAGGCATTTCGATGACTTATATGCACATAAATGTTTTCGATGACCCATAAAGGGACGACTATAAAGGCATTCTGATGACCCATAAAGGGATACATATCATAGGATGCTAAGGATGTCACGAATACATTTCAAAGAATCGGACCATCATTCATTTAATCTCAAAATAACATTTCAAGAAACAGATCATTTCGTATCATTTTTTTTCAGAAAACAAATCATATCATATCACAATGTTCAGAAGATATTTAACATTGAACATGGTTGTACAAGTTATTACTCACAGATAGCTCCGATAGCAGATCAGACCAATTAAACAAACCAAATGGGCTAAGGCGCGTGACCTACACAAACACATAGCGGATACATATTGAAATACAAATTCAGAAAACACTTAACTCATTTCTTTTTTATCTTGGTGTGTTTCTAATCCTTATCCTCATTATTATGTCTTAATTAAGGCTTAGAAATGCCTAGGATGCAATGAGGATGCCAAAATGTAACTTGAAACACTTAGTCAAATTTTCAAAAACAGGACAGTCTGCTTGAGTGCAACTTCGGTTGCTCGAGCGGTCTGCAAGGTCTGCAAAAGTACTGGTTGCATGATTTTTACACTCGACGTTCGTTCGACAGTCGCTCGAGCCAAAGACTGAGTAAATAGGATCTTCGCTCGAGCACAACTTCTTATGCTCGAGCGAAGGATCAAAATGTAAGGGCAGTTGCTCGAGCGCAAGTTATGCCGCTCGAACCAACCCCCAAACTCTGCAAAAGTACTAGAAGCTCGCATTCTTCGCTCGAGCGTAACTTTCTACCTTCGAGCAAAGAGCACGAATTTTGAAATTTCTAGATTGCTCTTCCAAGTTCAAAACTCAGTTTTAAACCTTCAAAACACATCATTTTGGGCCAAAACTTAGAAAACATTGAGAAACTCATAGTACATGATGAATTACAAACCATCTCGCAAAATCAAGCCCAAAAGCTTTGCCAATTGTACAAAACAAAACTTGATACTTAGAGAACATAATTTGCATGTAATGTCATGAATTCCAACTTTTCAAAACATGATCAAATGAGTCATTAAGCTTAAGAACGTGTTGAATTCTTTTAACAAAACCAAGATATGAACATGCGTGTGAGAATTCTTGTAAAAACAGTTTCAAAACTTTATGATATACACATGCATGCATAAATGTTCTTATTTCCTACCCTCTTAAGCTTAATTCATGCATTATTCAACTTAATTCTCTTGTATTGTCACCAATTGGTGGAGAGGATTACCAAGAAAATTAAGAGCTGGACTAGTAAGTGTCTTTCCTATGCTGGTAGGAGTCAATTGATTCAATCTATTCTCTTCTCTATGCAAGTGTACTGGACTTCCTTGTTTATTCTCCCTAAGAAGATTATTAAGGAGATTGAGAGCCTCTTAAGATCTTTCTTTTGGTCTGGTAGTGTCCTTAGTAAGTTTGGGGCCAAAGTGTCTTGGGATCAGGTTTGTGCTCCTAAAAATGAAGGTGGTTTGGGATTTAAATCCCTGGATGTTTGGAACAAAGCCGCTGTGGCTAAGCATGTTTGGTTTTTATTCTTGGGTGGTGTGCAATCTATGTGGTGTCATTGGGTCCATTCCTATCTTCTTAAAGGTAGGAGCTTTTGGAGAGTGAAAGTTCCTAGCGACCCTTCCTGGGTTTGGAGGAAAATCTTGTCGCTTAGGCCGCTTGTTTTCCCCTTTATTAAACACATCATTGGGGATGGGGGCAATGTTTTTCTGTGGCATGACAATTGGCATCCATTAGGTTCTTTGTATGATAGGTTTGGGGCTAGGATTATCCATACCCTTCCTGATAATTCTAAGGTCAATGTTATTGTTGAAAATAATTCCTGGAAATGGCCTCGTGCTGCTTCTCGGGTATTAAAGGAGTTAATTGACTCCACTCCCCCTTCTCTGGTTCCTAGCCATGCCACTGACAGTATTGTTTGGCTCCCTGCTACTGATGGCAAGTTCTCTATTAATTCCACTTGGAATTCCTGGAGAAAGTCTTTTGCCAAGGTCTCTTGGGCAGGTCTGCTTTGGGGTAATCATAGTATCCCGAAAGCCAGTTTTGTGACTTGGATGGCTATTCATGGTCGTCTTTACACTGGGGACAGGTTATCTCGTTTTGGTTATACACATACTGGTAATTGTGATTTCTGTCATAACCATTATGAGGATCACAACCATCTTTTTTTCTACTGTCCATTTTCGGATATTGTTTGGAAGGAGCTTCAGTCTAGGCTTAATGTATCTTGGCCCTGTCTTGAATGGTCTGAATTGGTCAATCATATTTCTAAACTTGTTAAGGGTAATTCTGTGGGTGCTATCATTTCCAGACTTGGGTTCACTTGCACTGTTTACCAATTGTGGCTTGCTAGAAATAACAAAATTTTTAACAATGATGCTTACCCTGAAGATGTTGTTATAAAGAGGATTGTGGATATGATTAGGTTTAGAATGTTGTCCATAACCAACTTGAAAAATCATTCTAATGACAGCTGGTTTCTAAACAAGTGGAGGCTTCCTACTTCTATCTTGAAAGAGAGAGGTAGTGATGGTAACAGAAGAACTTTGAGTGATGTAAGATCAGATAATGTGGGTTGAGTGGCTTGTGAGCACAAACTGTGGGTTATATAATTGTTTGCTAATTTTGCAGTGCTTACATGCTGGATTGAGTGTTGCTATTTACCATAAATTGAGGGTTGAGTTTTGGTAGCCAAATACACCTTCCATTCCACTGACCACAGAGTGTTTTCTAATGGTGACAAATATATATACTGCTGTTACTCTTTTTTGCAGGTGTTTTATGGGGCTGAAGTTGTATAATGGGACCTTCTCTTGTGGGTTGAGTGTTGAGAGACTATATATTGAGTGTTATTCATTATCTGCCGAGTGGTGTGAGGCTATATATTGTGGGTTGAGTGTTGTGAGCCCCTACATTATATGCATTATACTATTTGTCCTTTACATATTCAGGTTTCTGTTTGGCTGCTCTCTCATTATCTATATGGTTGGACAGGTTTTATTAAATCTCCAAACTTTAAGATTTGGGTTGCGGCTGTTAAGGATGATGGCAGGTTTACGGCTATGTTTGGCTATTTTCGCTGCTGCTGCTGGCAAGTGTAATAGCAAAGTGCAGGCCATGTTTTCGTCTTTTGTCACAAAGAAAGTTGTTTTTGTTGTTTTGTATATTTATACTTTCCGAATTTGTATCAAACTCTCTAATCTCTTTTTGAGCCTACCCTTGCGGGATGTGCAAGGGATGTTATTTCATTTAGGTGTCTTTGCTGATAGATATGTTCATGGCCCACATATTTTGTCTATGGGGCCCATGAACATTCTCCTTAGTGTGTTGTTTGTTGCTTGTGCACATATTTCTATTAGGTTTTGGTTGAAGTTTTGATGTTCTAACAGGTTGTTTGTTTTGGTCCTTGTGGGCTCTCATCTTTTTGGGACGGGTCTGCAGTGTTGCTGTCCAATTTTTTATTGGTTTTTGTATAGTTCTGTTAGGGCCTGGGGTATGCCCCTTGTATTTTGTGTAAGTTTTTGTTTTTATTTTATGACTTATTCACCCAAAAAAAAATTCTCTTGTATTCATGTATTTATTGCCTTGAGTTTAAAGTATAGAAGTATAATTCTTACCTTAAGTCTTGAATTTGTAAGAATTCCAAGTTGATCCTCCCAAATTCTCAAGGTCTAAATAAACCCAAGTCAATTGCTCTCAAAACTCCTTCTTCTACTTTACTCTCTAAGCTCTCTCTCTCTCTCTCTCTCTCTCTCTCTCTCTCTTACGTTTTTTATGTCAAAAAGATGATGAAGTGTGTATATGAGGCTTCTACACTCATCTTAAGCCTTATATAGGCTTCATTAAGACTTAATTAACTTAGCTTAATTAATTTGAATTAAAACTAATCACTTGTAATTATTTAATTCTAAGTATTTGCTTCAGAATCGAATTTAAATTAAACCTATCATAATTTTCTAAAAATTTCAAAAAACACATATACTGAGTTAATTTCGTAATCGAATGCCGATAAGGCCTTCAATTCGCATAATGAAACAGAAACATAGATACATCTTTCTACAACAGACAGATATAAATGTAAATAACATCTAACACATGCAATTAATGTAGAAATTCATTTTAATTACATATTAAGTAGTCTTAATCAAGGATCATGGGCTAATCACAGATTGGGGTTATTACAGCTTCATTCTTGATTCGAATTAAATAAACATAATTATATCTAGTATAGTCATCTATGAAAGTGATAAAATATATTTTTTTTCACCTCTAGTTTGAATTAATTTAAAATCATAAAAGTCACTATAAATTAATTTAATTGGTTCAGTACTTCTTTCAATTGAATGAAAAGGAGTTTTAGTTAATTTTGCCTCAACACAAATTTGACATTTATGGTTTGGATCAATCTCAAATTTTGGTAAATATTCCATATTAATTAATTTACGCAAAGATCTATAATTAACATGTCCTAATCTACCATGCCATAAATTTGAAGACTCAAGCAAGTAAGAAGAAGAAGTAATTTTATTAATCATAGATAGTAATTATATTCATTTTGAAAAGACCATCATTCATGTAACCTTTTCCTACATAGACCTTGTTTTTGGTAAGTACAAATTTGTTACTCTAAAAAACTAGCCTAAACCCATTCTTGCTCAACAAAGATTTGGAAACAAGATTCTTGTGAATGTTCAGTATATGCAGCACATTGTTGAGGGTGAGTTCATTTTCAAATGTCATCTTCAGCATAACCTTTCCTTGTCCTTTGACTTTAGAAGTCGAGGAGTTGCCCATGAACAATTATTCTCTATTGTCCACCATAGAATATGAGAACATCTTTTTGACGGCACAAATGTGACGAGTAGCACTAGCATCCACCCAGCATTCTTTGAGATTTCTGACAAGGTTGACCTTGGAGACAGCTGGTGAAAGGTTTGTGTCATCAATACCATTGGAGATTCGGTGCTCTTCGGTGACATTGGCTTAAGTAGGTTTCTTACTTAATTTCCTTTTCCTTTTCCTTTCCCCTTGCTACGATAATCTTTGGCCCGATGTCCTTCTTTGTCACAGATGTAGCATTTGTCATTAAACTTGAATTTCTTGGTTTCCCCTCCCTTAGAGCCTTGTGAAGAACTTTCTCCGGTATATTTTCGTTTCTTTGCTTTTTGTGCATGTTCCACCACATTAGCTGTTGACTACATAGGATGCTTTCCAACCCTCTTCTCACAAGTTCAGTTGTCTTCCTCAATCCTCAAACGCACAATCAATTCCTTTAAAGTCATTTCTTTGTACTTGTGTTTGAGATAGTTCTTGAATTCCTTCCAACTTTGTGGTAATTTTTCAATTAGGGTAGTAACTTGGAAGGACTCGCTTAGTGACATGTCTTCAGCATGGATGTCATGTAGAATGAGTTAGAGATTCTGAACTTGGCTGATCACAGTTTTTGAATCAACCATTACATTACAGAATCTAAACATTTTCCCACCACGAATTTCTCCGAGCCAATATCTTTTGTTTTCTATTTTTTCTCCAATGATTCACATAAATTTGAGCTTAAAGATAGCCCAAAATAAGCCTATAAAACTAAAATTTCCAATAGTGTGGTGTGATGTCATTGGATAGCTAAAATCTTTTTGACATTTTATTTTGCTTGTTTTTCTCCTTTTTTATAAAATTTTTTTATTTTTATTTTTAAGCTTTTAATTCTAAAAAAATCGTGAAATTGAGGGTTTGGTTGTGTGGGTGTGAGTTGTAATAGTAGATGAATTTTTTCACTCTTCGATCCTCTCTCAGTGCACTTCACCGACTTGTATCTTTAATTTCATATTTTTAATAAAAATTTCTTTGCCGATAAAAAAAAAATCACATTATCACTTATATATGGTATCATTATCTAATAATAAATTACATATATAGTAAATCCCAAAATATTACATCTAAATTGTGAAATTCATCTTCCATTATATAATTTTAGGATAAATTACAAATACACCCTTCGAAGTTTGCTTAAAACACAAATCGTCCCTTATGATTTTGAAAATTATATTTCACCCTTTGAAGTTTCCAATTTTATAGCAAATAACTCATTTTATTAATAAATTATCAAGTTAATTAACAGTTTTTAATGATGTCAAAAATATATTTTAATTAATAATTTAAGTAATTTTATTATTTTATACTAGAATAGTTAAAATTTTTATATTTTGAATTAATTTTGTTAAATACAAAATTCTACCAAGGGAGTATTTATAATTTTTTAAGTTACAAAAAATAACATATTTTAAATAAGAGAGCTTTTTCCATAAATCCATCTTTAATTACTTATGTTTCATCCAATCCATATTCTTTTTGACTATTCCATTAGGTCCTATTTGAGATAAGAAGACCAAAATACCCTTTTCATCTACTTATGTTCTATTTAGTTCATATTATTTTCTTATGTTTCAATAAGTCCTATGGGTGACATAATTACCAAAATACCCCTAATGTGAATGTTCACACCATCAATGTGAATGTTCATATCGTCAATGTGTAGGGGTCCGGCCCATGTACAATGTGAATATTCACATTGACATGTTAACATTCATATTGATAGGAGTGTGAAATTAGCCCACGGCCTGTAGGCGGCCCGGGGCGAGCCCGGTCCAGCTCGTGACAATGTGAATATTTACATTGACATATTAACATTTACATTGATAGGACTGTAAAATTGGCCCGCGGCCTGTGGGCGGCCCGAAGCCCCCCTGTTGATAATGTGAATATTCACATTGACATGTTAACATTTACATTGATAAGAGTGTAAAATTGACTCGTGTCCCATGGGCAGCCGGAAGCCCGTGGGCGGCCGGGGGAGAGCCCGACCCCGCCCGTGGGCAGCCCGAAGCTCGCCCGCTGCCCGGGGCGGGCCTGGCCCGGCCTGTGACAATGTGAATATTCACATTGACATATTAACATTCATATTGATAGGAGTGTAAAATTGGCCCGCGGCCCGAAGATGACAGCCTCGGGTCGGGCCGGTGGGCCTAGGCCTAGGCTCAAGCTTAGGCCGGGCTTGGGCGGGCCTAGCCATTTTTTTTAAATTCTTTTTAATTTTTTCTACCAAAATTTTATTATTTTCCACAAAAAAAGACATTGTGCCTCAGGCGGGCTGGGCCTCGGACCGAGCATTGAATGGGCCTTAAGCGGGCCGATGGGCCGGGCTGGGCTTCAAAGTGATGGCCTAGGCCCTAGCCTAGGGTCTCAGACATGCTCGGACCCGGACCCGGACCCAAACGAGCTTGCCCCAGGCCGTGGACGGGCTTCGAGCAGCCTACGGGCGGCGGACCAATTCTACATTCCTATCAATGTGCATGTTAACATGTCAATGTGAATATTTACATTGTCAACAGGCCGGGCCGGGCCTACCCCGGGCCACGGGCGAGCTTCGGGCAGCGTGCAAATTTTACACTCTTATCAATGTTAATGTTAACATGTCAATGTGAATATTCACATTCTCACGGGTCGGGCCAAGCCCGCCTCAGGCTGCGGTCGGGCTTCGGGCTGCCCAGGGCTGCGGGCCAATTTTACACTCTTATCAATGTGAATGTTAACATGTTAATGTGACTATTCACATTGTCAATGTGAATATTCACATTGTCAATGGGTCGGGCCGGGCCTGTCCCAGGCTGCGGGCGGGCTTTTGGCCGCCCATGGGCCGCGGGCCAATTTTATACTCTTATCAATGTGAATGTTAATATGTCCATGTGAATATTCACATTGTCAACAGGCCGGGCCGGGCCCGCCTCGGGCCGCCTACGGGCTGTGGACGAGTTTCAAGCAGCCACGGGACACGGGCCAATTTTATACTCTTATCAATGCGAATTTTAACATGTTAATGTGAATATTCACATTGTCAACAGGCCGGGCCGAGCCCGCCCCGGGCTGCCTACGGTCCGTGGACGGGTTTTGGGCAGCCACGGGGCGCGGGCCAATTTTATACTCTTATCAATGTGAATATTAACATGTCAATATGAATATTCACATTGTCAACGGGTCGGGCCCACCCCAGGTCGCCCACAGGCCGTAGGCGGGTTTCGGGCAGCCATGGGGCGCCCGAAACATGTCAATGTGAATGTTAACATGTCAATGTGAATATTCACATTGTCAACCGGTCGGGCCCGTCCCGGGCCACGGGCGGGCTTTTGGCCGCCCACGGGACGCTGACCAATTTTATACTCTTATCAATGTGAATGCTAACATGTCAATGTGAATATTCACATTGTCAACGGGCCGGGCCGGGCCGGCCTCGGGCCGCGGGCGGGCTTTTGGCCGCCCATGGGCCGTGGACCAATTTTATACTCTTATCAATGTGAATGTTTAACATGTCAACGTGAATATTCACATTGTCAACGGCCCCGGACTGGGCCCGCCCCGGGCCGCCCATGGGCCGCGGGAGGGTTTCGCGCCACCACGGGACGCTGGCTAATTTTACACTCCTATTAATGTGAATGTTAACATGTCAATGTAAATATTCACATTGTCAACGGGCCGGGCCCGCCTCGGCTCGCAAACGGGTTTCGAGCCGCCCACGGGCCAATTTTACATTCCTACCAATGTGAATTTTAAAATATGAATGAACACATCATAAAATTGTTAACCGTTCAAAAAATATTTATAAGGGTATTAAAATTAAATATAAGGGCATAAGTGTCCAAAAAAATAGTGTAAATCAAGAAAAATGACTTTATGGAATAAAACTATACATACATGGGACTAAATGGATTAAAAAATTCCTTCATGAACTTCTTAAGTTAAAACACTTCTAAATGAGATTTATCAATAATTTTTCCTTTAAAGAAATCTTATGAAATGTATTTATAATTTATCTATAATTGTTTATTATTAATCAGTGATACATACACCAAAAACAAACACGTACAAAAGGATAAAACTAATATGACGGCTTGAACTGTGGTGAGCCATCCATCAATTACTATGTTGCCGTCGTTGACTATGCATGCACTTATAAATCTAAAATATATTAATGTATCATATGTATAATATATCAATAATATCCATCAACTGTCCAATGCTAAGCATTAGGTTTGTGCAAAATATCATTAAATTTGTTAAAATCGTATTAATTTGTATTAATTTGTACCGTTCTATTTATTAATCATGGTTTTAATTTTAAAATTTATAATTTATCTTTGAAATCACTCCGTTCGCTATAATTAATATATATATATATGTATATATATATATTTTAACCTATAATAAAATATTAAAGTAAAATTGAGTGTGGGAAAGAATTAATAAGTAAAATTTATTACAAATTAGTAGTTATACATATGAAAAATATTATACAAATTAGTATTATATATTATGCAAAGACTTAATATTCTTCAATCCGCCAATCTATCCAAAACAGCTCAAACTACAATTTATCAATCCGCCAATCTACTATTTAATTTATAATTTTACACTCAAACGTTGAAGCTACCGTACCGCGCACACTCCTACCAAGCATAATCCTCAGTCCTTACATTTACAATAATCCTAGAATACAAATGGAATGCAAACACTAACACATCAAAATTTTTATAATGATTATATTTTTATTTATTATTGTGTTGATCTCATTATTTATATATTTGTTATCAATGTCAACACATGAAATAGTAAATAATAGATAGTGACAATAATAAGTAGGTGTTTGGGAAGTTGCAATTTTAGTAGATTATTTTAATTTTTGACTATTTTAATATGCTAAAATTTTTATGTTTGAGAAAATAGTTAGGTGAAGTTTGGTAAGACTAAATGAGTACACTTTTTGACTTTTTATGAAATATGGGTTGAATTTGGGTTGGGTTTGAAGTGATGCGTTAGAGAGGTGATGTGACTTAAATAAGATGATGTGACTTAAATAGGATAGTGACTTTTTGACTTTTTGGATTTTTTGGAAGATGCCAAACTTGGCCTTAATTTTTTTGTAGTTGGATGTGATGTTTGTGAAACAAAAAGTGAAATGATTATGAGTTTGATATGATATTTTGTCTTATTGACTATTTTAGCCTTTTGTCATTTTGTGAATTTTAACCCAAAAGTAAAAAAGAATCTTTGCCAAACACCCCCTAAATCTAGATGCCCAAAATTTTTAGGACAAATAACACTACAGTGGTATCAGTAAAAATATATTACAAATTGATGGTAAAGTTTATAAATTTTAATAATTAAATTTATAAAATTTACAATGAATTTGTATTATATTTTTGCTGACATCACTAGATAATAATTTTTCCAAAACTTTACCATGAATTGTACTATAAAAAGATATGTGTGGTGTAAATTGAATTGTTGTAGGATAGGTCTTCAATTACTGATTTTCTAGATAAAATTCTAACTAAATTCTTCATGTATGTAGCATTACTCAATAAAAAAATAGAATAATTCTAGGAACACAGATGTGTTCCACATAATGGAACACAAATGTGAGACAAATAGTGTGCGGTCTACATGTGGATCATTCGTCTCACATTTGTATTTTATTCTTGAAACACATCTACATTCATAACACTCTTAAAAAAAATATGATTATCATAACATTACTATTAACACATAAAAAGAAATTGTCTACCTTCCGTTTTGTGTCTAATGTTGCTCTTTCATTTGGAATTTGTATGAAAATTTTAATCCTTCGATTTGTGATTAGATCAAGTACACAAGAAATTCTAGTCCCTACACAAAGATTGTACCTGCACTACTACTCCTAGCTAGACAGATACAGATTGTTGTTCTAACAATGAGGCTAAACTTAAATCAACAAAACTGGCAATTAAAACAATGGTTCTAGCTTGTGTAAGTGTGCACCAAGTTTATTTTTTCAAGAGTAGCACTTGTTAGTGGAAAAGCTAGTGGACATTTCACTAGGACAAGGAGAAGAATCCCACACCAAATTTGAAGGCAAACTGAAGGGAATTCCAACAGATCTCATAGTCCCCCACTGCTCATCAAAATGTGCCCCATTTGGGTCCCTCATCAAATTTATCTCTTCTCCATGACTTCCGCTGCCTTGCACTTCTTGTGGTAATGCTATTGAGAAACCATTACACTGCTCTTGCAATCCACTGAACTCTGTGCTCTCAGAGGCTTTACCAAAATCTCCAAACATGGTAGTAGAGGACATGTTTAGGAACATGGAAGGTGCATCAACTGTGCACTTAGAGGGTCCCGGCAAGTTCACGAGTGACGAAAATGGGTAGGCTGTGGGAAGGTCTCCAAGTGAAAGAGGTTTGGTAGCCATGTGGTTGATGGGCTTGTAGTAGGAGGGAACATACAGAGGTGAGAAACTGGTAGTGATACATGACTGTTGGAGATCATTGTTAGAGCTAAATTGGAATGCTGAGCTTGATTTATTTGGTGTCAGTGACATGTTCTCTGAAGTGAACTGAGTACTGTGAGGTCCTTGAGAAAGTATCTCAGATGTGGTTGTTTCAGGTACTATTGGGGAGACCCATGATTGTGAGATACCTCTTTGTGCAGTAGAGATAGTTTTCTTAAAGATCCTGCAAATTGCCCATGACTCCTGCAAGTCCAAAGCAGATATTGGCTTAATGATATACCTCATATAACAACAACAACAACATCAACAACAACACAATAATAATAATAATAAAACAATAAGTTCATAAACACATAAACTAAATACAGAATCAAACACAATATATTAGTGAACAAAATCTTCCAAAAGTGGCTGGCCTCAATAACGAATCTTGTAAAATCTTGTCAATTCATGTGTTTTTTTTTTTTTTTGTCTGACTCTGTATTTGATTTAGATATTTTTTAAACTTAATAAAAAAAAAAGAAGTAATAGTATAGAGACACAAAAATCAAACACAAGATTTTTCAAAAGCCGCTTGACTTACTAACAAATTTTATAAAATCATCATCCATCCATTTTTTGTGTTTGGTTTCTATATTTCTAGACTTCTCACCTTTTCTTTTTTTTTTTTAAATTTTTAAATTTTTTTATTAAAAAAAAAAAAAAATTGGTATTGAATAGTACTCTTGAAATGCATTACATTGGGAGGTATGTTTTTGTCCAAGAACCTCTTGTGTGGGGATGAGATAGAGTCAGAGACAGTGAGTGAAGAAGGTAAACGAAACTCATGCATCATCCAGTCAGTTTTGATCCCTTTAGCAGCTCTACCTTTGTAGAAAACAAGGGACTTCTTCAATCCTATGCATTTCGAACCTTCTGAGGAGTAGATGGGCCGATCAGTTCCGGTGGCTTTCCAAAACCCAGCTCCAGTTACTCGGTTAGGCCTTGCACTGTTTCTGTACTTCCGGTCCCTCGGACAATAGAAGTACCATTCTTTCTCACCAGTTGTTGCCATTTCTGTCACCAAAGAAGGGGATAGAGATATAACATGTCAAGTTGTCTTTTAGGACTAGTCACTAGGGTAGTAGTTATGTTTGACAGAACATTTTCTAATGGGAAATATTTTCTAAAAGCGTAGTTATCTTTGAGAGAATATTTCTAATAAAAAATATTTTCTACATTTTTAGATAATATTTTCCTATATTTGATTGCTAGTGCTAGTGATAATGTTACTAGTGGTGGTAGTGGGTTGGTGAAGGTGGTGGTGGTGGGGTGGCCAAGGCGGTGGTAATTCAGGCGGTAGAGGTAATGGAGGAACTGATAATGTGGTGTCATTAGTAAGATTTTAATTTAGAAATATTAAAAGTAAAAAATATTTTTATTAACTTTTGTTTTTTGTCATACCAAATGTCAAAAAAATATAGAAAACATTTATAAAAAAATATCTTTTGTCGAAACAAACATATTAGCTAGAAGATTGTCTATGGGGGTGTTTAGAAACTTGGTTTTTGTGCTTTTTTGTTTTTTATTTTTTTTCACTATAAGACAAATGTTTTATAAAAAAAAAAAAAAAAAAAAAATCCAAACAAAATATCACATCAAACTCTATAATCATTTTACTTTTTTTCTCACAAACTTCACATCCAACCACAAAAAAATCCAACTATCTTCCAAAACAAAAAAAAAAAAAAAAATTTCTCCAATAACATCCTACAACTAAAAAAGTTATAAAAAAATCCACTTCCCTGCGAATGAGTAAAAACGCATATAATGTTTATTTTAGTGGTATATTAAGATATATTTGCATCGGTAAGCCAAGAACAAAAAAAGCTGATCAATTACATACATATTAGTTGATAATTAAAGTTATACTGTGTGATGTGTGGAGAACAACTTCAATATGGGCATAATAATGATAATAGTTAGCACACAAAGGATGAGATCAAAGCAAAACAGAGAAGCAAGAAGCCAAGCATAAAATGGAACATGAATTTTGATCCTACTTGGGAGATCCCATGGATCAAACTTATAGATGTCTAGTTGCTTGATGATTTCAATGGAGAGCGGTCGTTGCTGAACCTTCCTCTTCAGATAAAAACCAACCAGTTCCTCATCGGTCGGATGAAACCTAAACCCTGGCAGCATGATTTCATCCATTTTATCAGTTTCACCTCTCTCATCCATTCTCTCTGTCTCTCTCTC
The DNA here is from genome assembly GCA_036172215.1 of Camellia granthamiana. NCBI lineage: Eukaryota > Viridiplantae > Streptophyta > Magnoliopsida > Ericales > Theaceae > Camellia > Camellia granthamiana. Next base: position 59,628,158 of record CM069913.1, on the reverse strand, counting down.
TCTCTCTCTCTCTCTGTCTCTGTCTCTCTCTCTCAACTTAGATAGAACCCTAGAACGAACACAGCTTTAACTGTCTAAAAGAGGAACAAAGCTCTAACTGTGAAGAAACCCTAGAAAGAACCTGAACTCCTGATGATCAAAAGAGATGACCAGAGGGAGATTCAAGAAACCCACAAGAAGTTCACTTAATTTGAAGCCATTATATGCTTCCTGAGAAGGGTTCTGCCTCCGAAGGATCAGCCACCTTTTCTGGTGACTTTAAAGGAGCTTAGCTGTGTGTGTGTGTTTAACTCACAGTCAAGTCACACAAAGAGAGAAGCTTAGGGCAAGCTCTTTAAGAACTAGTACCAAGAAACCGCAAGTCAAGGGATATGGATTTTCTAACAAAGACTCTTATTTCTTACTTATGTGCCCTTCATCAACCCATTTGGTGGTTTTGTTTAGTCCAAATTGAGGAATCTCAAGAAACTTGCAAATCAGCAGTGTATTGGGATCATGGTTGGTTGTTAATTTCATGTTTCTTATTATAATACTTTCATGTCAAGACAAGGAGAAGTTCCAACTTAGTAGTTTATTGATTTATATTTTTAATAAGCTTTTGTTTGAAATGGTATTTGGAAATGTGAACCTAAACCACTTTCAATGCAAAAGTTCAGAATTATATTCAACTGTCAAATTCCAATGTGACTGACTGCAATGAAGTTTTATTTATTAATTTTTAGAGATTTAGTTTTCTCAAGATCCAAAAATCCCATTTCTATTCCATTCTCCTAAAGCTTCTATTCCACTGACTTGTCTCATTGAATGAATATACTTCTGTGCCAACTATTGGACATGCCCTAGAAAGGGACGTGGAAGTCTATAGCCACATAAGGGACCACACCTAGTCTAATTAGATCAATGTACACCAAGTTTAACCTTTTGGCCCCACAACCTATATTTCACAGTTAAAACTCCAGTCTCCATCCACATGAGCAAAAGTTGACTTTCTGGATCTTTTAGCAATGGTTGGGAGTTGGACTAGGGACAAGAAGGAGCTTCTAAATACATTTTGTTTTTTGGATAAATTGCATTAACACCCCTGGATACCTCTACAATAATATTGCCCACTTTTTTTATCCCGTGAAATATCATTGACGTCCTTTACTTCAAAATTTTGAGCAACAGATTCGACTTTTTTGTGAGGCAACCGAAAGTTAACCTAACAGAATTTGTTGATGTCATTAGGTTAAAAGTTTAAAAAATCAAAATTTCATTTATCTATTTAAATTATTTTATTTTAAGAAATTAAAATTTAATATAAATAATTAATTGTGTCTTCCAATCATGTTATGCCACATAAACTTTAATTTGAACATTGTTTAAATCAGATAACCTTGGGTCACACCCCCACAACCAACCACCATAACCAAAAAGGTAGTCTAGCTCTGTCCTTTATAGTACCCTATTCATTCACTAGAACAACTCAATATTTCTAGCCTCTTCCATTGCCAACTATCGTACCCTCCTAAGCGTGTAATTTTGGCCTGTGACCCACGGGCGGCCCGAAATCCGCTTGTGACTTGAGGTGAGCCTGACCCATTAAGGCCCGAGTCCAAGCCCAACCCGAGGCCTTGGGTCAGGGCCTGGGCCATCATTTTGAAACCCAGCCCAGCCTGCTGGCCCGCTTAAGGCCCGCCCAAAAGCCCGGGCCGAGGCCCAGCCCGCTCGGCCCACTCGATGCCCAGTGTTATTTTTAAAGAATTTTTGGTGAAAAGCCCCTTCTATGGGGGCTTTTTTGTGTGAAACCCACTGAATAAAATAATAGTTTCAAAAGTCTCTCAAATAAAAAAATATGATGCAAAGGCTGAAATACCCTTCCATATAATCCAAAACCCTCGCTGAACCATTTATCTTCTTTTCTATCTTCACATTATTGGTATCCTCTCTTTTCCCTTTATTTTCTCTCTTTCTAAACCCTAAACCCTTTTGATCTCCATCTTCGATCCATCTCACAAAATCGAAATCTTGAAATCGTCCATTGAAATCCATCACCATCTCAGATTTGATGCCTATGAATTTATGTTTGAGATCAATAATTTTAGATATAAGATAAAATGACCTCATATATGTCAAAAAAATGATAAATTGATATATTACAATAAAAAATCGAGAGTTTTTTTGTTTGTTTGTTTGTTTATAGATCTAAAGTAAAATTCGACTATAATTCATTTATCTAGTATGTACTTTGTTTTCGCAACAGTAAAATTTTACTCTAGTTAATGAAAAATAAAATTTATTTTCTTATGCATAGACAAACATTCAACAACACAGTTAATTTTACTTTATTTCAGAGTAAAATACTCTGAAATATAGTAAAATTTACTAGAAAACAAATCAGAAACTGCATAAACAAACATTCAACAACACAGTAAAATGTTACTTTCAATTCAGAGTAAATTTTACTCTGAAATAAAGTAAAATTTTACTAGAAAACAAATCAGAAACTGCATAGATAAATATTCAACAACATAGTAAAATTTTACTTTCAATTCAGAGTAAATTTTACTCTGAAATACAGTAAAATTTTATTCTGAAATAAAGTAAAATTTTACTTGCATGTTAAGAAAATAGAACAAATAATACCAGAGTAAAATTTTACTCTCATTTTATCAAACAAAAACAGAGCACATATCAGAGTAAAATTTTACTCTCATTCTGTCAAATGAAAACAGAGCACAAACCAGAGTAAAATTTTACTCTCATTCTGTCAAACAAAAATAGAACACAAACCAGAATAAAATTTTACTCTCATTATGTCAAACAAAAATACAGCACACACCTGATTGAACTTGACAAATCAACAAAAATAAATCAAAAATAACAACAGATTTATACAGCTTTGCAACGTAATCTCTCATTTAATTGAGAGTGTTGATCTTAGATGGAGAGATCGTGTAGTGTTGACCAAGGGTGAGATCGTCGGCGGTGAGATCTTTAGACTTTGAGATCGTTTTTATGGATTTCGTAGATCGTCTTCACTTCGCAGATCGTCTTCAAGATCGGTGTATGCATGAGCTGAGATTGTTCAAATATATGATATATATATATATATATGAGGGCAATATGGCTCAAAAAAAAAAAAAAAAACTTACAAATTATAGAATGTCCTTATTGAGTTGGACTTCTCTTACTCAAGGGCTTTTTGAAGAAGAATTCATTGAGTTGTCCTTTATCTTAAAAAAAGGCCCAAAAAAGGGGGTTTCACCAAAAATTCCTATTTTTAATGGAAAATAATAAAATTTTGGTGAAAAAAATTAAAAAAAATTGTTTAGGCCCGTCGAAAGCCCGAGCTCAGGCCTGAACCCAGGGCCTCGGCCCACTAGGTTGCCCAAAGGCCAAATACCTCTGGGCCTGGGCTTAATTTTCTAGCCCGTGGGCCGGCCCGGCCCGGCCCAACTCGATTTTTTTGGTGGGAGCCCGCAAGGCCCGACATGGGCCGGGCCAAAATTACACCCCTATACCCTCCCATATGATATAAGAATGCAAATTTATAATTAATTTAAATTGAAAAATATCATTACACTCTCACCATTGGATAATATAATAGAAGGTATGCAATAATATTCAGACATGTAAGCTCTTAATAATTTTTTTAATACATATAGCATTATTTGTTTCATTAACATTCGATGAAATGATACCTTACATAAACCGTCCTTTTATTGCAATTTCTTACCTAATGGCCTAGCTCATTTTCATTCTATCAGTTTATAATTATATATATATATATATATGGAAAATGAGTGGGAGCACTAATTAGTGCTACCACTAATTATGTGGCAGTAGACCCCACCATGAATGATTTGATGTTTTGGTCTTGGTGTTGTATTTTTTTTCTTTTTTTATTGAGTGCCATGTCATTAGTGATCTTTTTAGAGTTCCAAAATTAGTGGCCTCTATCATTGTCTACATCCCCCTAAAAACACCCCCCCTAATCCCCCTAATTTCCATATCAAGTAAAAAAAAAAAAAAAAAAGGAAACAGTTGCCCAAATTGAAAATTAGGGGGATTAGGGGGGTGTTTTTAGGGCTCCAAATCATTTTCCTATATATAAAGACTACTCCAGTTTTAAATTTCAAAATTCATTGCCATATTGTTTTATATTTGTTAATATTTTCTTATAATTTGATTATAAGGGTTCAACTTGCTCTATATTTTAATTAATCGAATGGTAGCTCAGATTCTATCTTTGAAGTCTTAAGTTTGAGTCCTACTATGTAAGATTAGCGAGTGATTACATGTATTCCCAATTTACACTCCTAACTCCAAAGGACCCTGGCTTAAAAAAATAAAAAAATTAAACGGCAACCTTAGGTTATATCCGGCCACCCAAATCGCAGACACTTACTTCTTCTATTTGATTAAAAGTTACCATCTCACTGCATGAACCTTATCTCTCACGCAAAATATAAATACAATTAAGTAATTAAGCAACATTTGATAATTGGTTTGTCTCCTACATGAATGATATTTGGAAATCATCACTACTACAATAATAGTTAAACATCACACTAAAAAATTTTAAATAATAATTTTTTTAAAAAATAAACGAGATGATATATATATATATATATATTTTGCCTTAATTGTAAAAAAATAAAATAAAAAAGATAATATACTTATTTTTATCTCAATTTGTAAAAAAGTTGAGATGGTATGTTTTATTTATAATCACACTTTTTGAAAAATTGAGATATATGTTTTTTTGTTTTTATTGAAATACCATTCTGTCACGACCCCATTCCGCCCTTAGTAGAATGGTGCCGTGATGGCCAGTAATCCGAGATTACCAAAGGCCAACTTACAAGGATTCACACAATCAGAGTATACATATGGGGCTTACATATGCGGAAGCAATAAATTTAAATCTAGTTAGTCCATAAGAGCTGTGCATAGATCAAATGAAATGACATACATCTTAACATGGTTTTACAATTTGAATACACATAAAGTGAAGTACAAATATTACATCTTGATCAAAAGGCTTCTCAAGCTGAAATACACAAAAGAAATGAGCTATAAAGTTAAGAAGCATAATCTTCAAGATAATACAAAACATGAATCCAAAACATTTTTCAAACAAGGCTTAGTAAAAGATCAATGGGAAGAAATTGTACAGAGCTTACCGAGCATTCCAATTAAGTTAGAACCCTCAAGAAGCTCAAAAACAAACAGCCCAAAGTGAACACTAGGTGAAGGGATGACAAGACACCAACCATAAAAATAATAATAATAATAATAATAATAATAATAAAAAATAATAATAATAATAATAATAAAGAGAAAGGGGGAAGCAAAACTGAGATCGAACAAAGAACAAAAATAGGGGAAGCAAACACTAAGATTGAATTCATCTGAGATTTTGGGGGAGATCGAATTCATCTAAGGTTAAGGCAACTTTGCCTCTTTTTTAGCTTGATCTTATGCACTTCTTGAATGCGAAGAATGATATTATCAATAGAGAAGCCTGCAAAAATAGAGGTAGCCTTTGCCGAGAAAGCCAATTGGATTTTTATAACTTTAGTCATTTAAGACCAGTTGTTTGTTGAAAATAGCATTATTTCAAGATAACCACAAATTCCAACATGTAATGCAAAGAGAGCTCCCAAATGATCTTGTTAAAGCTTTTGTAACCTGAATTAAAACATCACTAGTGACAAGATGGGGGGGGGGGGGGAAGGGGGGGATAGAAATAGGACAGATCCACTTAAGACCCCACCAATTAAGGATATGTGACCAGAATAACCAAGATCTTTGGTAGTGAAGGAGAATGTGATCCGACGTTTCAGTCTCAAATCCACAGAAAACACAAAACCAGTATGTATCCATACAAAGAATCAACCTCTTCACTAGAAAGTCTTTAAATGCAATACATCCCTTAAGAGAAGACCAACAGAAGGCCTTGACCTTAAGGGGAGCAATGCTCTTCCATATGTGAATACTAGGGGGACTATATTCACTTGAGAGTGAGTGGTAATGAGAAATGATAGAGTTGATTGAGAATAGTCCTTGTTTGTCGATGGACCACTGAAGAGTATCATTATGGTTAGGTCGTAATGAAAATCCAAAGATAAGATTGAGAAGTTCCTGTAGCTTTTCAGTTTCTCACGGATGGAGTTGATGCTTGAATATTGTAGGTTCCAAGCCAGACCATCACTAGAGATAAGGATAAATCACCAATTGATAGGAAGAAGAGTCTTGGAAAGATTGTCAACATAGAGTTTACACTAACCACATATCAGATCAGAAAAGAATGTCCCTACCTGAGCCTAATTTCAAAACAAGACTGTTGATCAATAACTCGCTAAAGACGTTGTCACTTCTACCCACGTCTAAGATACTTTCCCAAACTTTGGAAGGCTGAAATTCACAAAGATTCGAAGGGAACCAGCTATTAGACCTCACTTAATATATATATATATATATTTTTTTTCTGATCAGCAAAGAAAAAGATTTATTGATGATAAAAGCAAAGACCATGCAAAATTACATCAACAAATTAGGGAAGTGCACAAAGCATCATAGTTATCCTCTACAATCCCAACTAGGTTGGCACCTGCCAAGAAAGTACAATCATGTGCTAGCACTTGACCTAAGATTGGTGAGAAGCCGATCAAGAGCAACCAAAAGAAGAAAAACAGAATAACAATACAGCAAAACAGCTTCAAATAGCAGACCAGACAATAGAACAGAGCATCTTCATATAATAGTACAGACCAGAACAGCTTCAAACATAAGCAGTCCAAATAGCAGCCTCAGAGTAGTAACATACAACAGCAGTATTCAGCAGGCCAAAACAGTAGCATGCAACATTAAATATCCTTTAATAGGGTTCTAATTTGTTAGATATGGGAAACAAAATCCTGTACTGAGTAGCAAATCCCAGCAACGTTGCTTTTAATGCACAAGGCCACTTTGACTTTAATCAGTTCCTGCAACTCACCAAAATTTGGCTGAGCATTAGTGAACTTACACTCATTCCTGTGCTTCCAAACAGACCACACCACTGCCAGCAACAAAGCTTTCCACAATCTTGCTTCCAACTTTTTATACTTAAAGCCAGTTCACCATTCCAACAATCCTACCAAAGACCCTGGTATAGCCCAGTAAATTCCCCACCAATTGGGACCAAACCTCCCAAATTAAAGGACAACCCATCAGCACATGATCTAATGTTTCCAAATCAGTGTTACAGAAGATACATAGGTTGCTCATATTGGCTCCAAGCACACCAAGTCGTTGGAGATAAGTAGAAGTTTTGACCCTACCTTTCCACACTAACCAGCCCAAGAATTGAACTTTAGGAGGAGAGATGTTCTTCCAAATCAAATCAAGAAGATGAGTATCCATACCAGTTGTTGAGTCACTTCTCTTGTAAAGTGTAGACACCAAAAATTAGCTAGATAATGATGTCTTCCATTTGAGCCAGTCATCATGGTTACTCAACACAGGGATGGCTGCTTTCAATAATGTATACAATCTTTGAACCTCCTTTTCTTCCCAAGCAAATAATGGTCTTTTGAATCTCAAATTCCATCCATCAGAATTACCTTTCCGTTCAATACAGTCCTTTAAAGAAATGATTTTATCAATTGACAAGTTGTATAATATGGGATAAACTTCTGAAATTGCTCTGGTCCCCACCCATACATCATTCCAAAATTTGACTCTATTCTCATTACCTACAATTACCTTTGAATTAGCTGCATAAAAATCCCTGAGGCTGTGATTACAGTCAGCAACATGCAATATGTCCAGTCAAGTCCTAAAGTACTTAGTCTCAAGTTTTTGACTGGGAAACCGTCCACCACTAGAGATTCCATATTTATAACAAATGGTTCTTCTCCATAAGGCTGTGGTTTCAGTTGCAAATCTCCACCACCACTTTGCTAAAAGACAGTCATTGAAATCTCTGACCTTCTTAACCCCCAGATCCCCTTGCTTTTTACTCTTGGTAACCTCTTCCCATTTCACCAAATGGATCTTCCTTTTCAAATCAGATCCTCCCCAGAGGAAGGAAGCTTGGATTCTGTCAATAGCTCTTACAACACCTTCAAGTAGTTTGAAAAGAGACATATAATATACTGGCAAGCTAGACAAAACTGATGAGATGAGTGTAAGTCTACCCCCAAAAGAAAGAAATCTCATTTTCCAAGATGCAAGCCTCCTTTGACACTTCTCAATTATAGGTGCCCATATACTCTTCCTTCTAGGATTTGCACCCAAAGGAAGACCTAAGTAAGTGAATGGTAATAATATCTTCATACAATTCAATTTAGATGCAAAGTCAGTAACCATCTCATCCGAAACTCCTATTCCACAAATATTACTTTTACGATAGTTTATCTTGAGGCCTGACATGATCTTAAAACATCTAAGGATCCTTTTCACATTCATAACCTCCTCTCATTCAGCTTTGCAAAAGACTATTGTACCATCTGCAAATTGTAGGTGTCATATGGTTTCTTCATAATTTCCCACTGAAACACCCTTTAAATGCCCCAACTCTTTTGCTCTGGCTAGTTAAATGTTTAAACCCTCAACCATAATGAGGAATAAGAAAGGTCTACCTGAGCCCTTTTTCAAGGTTGAATTCAGAAGTTGGGGAACTATTTACTAAGATTGAGATTCTTGCCGTAGTCACACAAGCTTTCATCCAGGCAATCCATCTATTGCCAAATCCAAAATTAACCAACATAGAGAATAAAAATTCCCTATTCACAGAGTCATAAGTTTTCTCAAAATCAAGCTTCAGAATTAGCCATTTTTTCTTCCTCTTCTTCCAATCATCCACCACTTCATTTGCAATAAGCACCCCATCTTGTATATTCCTACCCCAAACAAAAGCTTATTGCACATCTCCTATGATCTTAGGAAACACCAACTTTAGCCTCGCAACAAGCACTTTAGCTAAGATTTTGTATACTAAACCAATTAAACTAATTGGTTAAAAGTTAACCAAACTGGTAGGATTGTTTTTCTTTGGGATAAAGGCCACAAATGAGCTGCTCAACCCTTTAAATAGCATCCCATGCTCATGAAATTCCTTAAAGAAGCGCATAAAGTCATTCTTGAAGACTGGCTAGCACTTCTGAAAGAAATTCAGATTAAACTCATTCGGGCCAGGAGCTTTATTGCCATTACAGCCTTTAATTGCAGCCCAGACCTCTGTTGCAGAAAATTCAGCTTCCAAAACTCTAGATGATTGTTCACTATCAATATGTTGGAAGGGTCCACCCAACTTAGGCCTAATTTTCCACTCATTTGAGAACAACTTTTTAAAGTGAGTAAACACTTTAGATTTCAGCCTTTGAGGATCTTCATGCACAATACTATCCACTGAGACAGAGCTAAGGAGGTTATTTTGTCTACTTGAGGCCACAAGTCTAGATTTTTGCAACCATAACCACTCATTTCTTTTGTTTAACTTCCACAGCTCATCTCTTACATCCCTTCTTCTGTTTACTTCAGAATTATCCAAAATTCTGGTTTTAGCTGCAAGATCTAACACATGTAATTCTTCTTCATCCTTTTTGATGTTCAGAGTTAAGTTTTCATAAACTTCAACATTTCACTTCCTTATGACCTCCTTTAAGATTTTCAATTTTTTCCACAGAACAAAACCAGCCCACTCATGAGCCTTTACTTTTACCCATGTTTTCTTGACAAGTAGAAGGAAAAGAGGATGCAAAATCCATGCATTAATAAACTTAAAAGGACGTGGTCCCCAATCAATTTCATCACCCAATAAGAGCAATGGATAGTGGTATGAGATGATTCTTGGTAACCTCTAAAGTTTGAACTTAAACTTTACCGGCCACTCTGGATTAAACATGAATCTGTCTAGCCTACTCCATCTTGCTCCATCCCGGGAATTGCTCCATGTGAATTGCCTACCTAACATGGGTAGATCATACACTTCCAATTTACTCATAAAATTATTAAAGTCTCGCATTCCTATATCCCTTCTAGAGCACCCTTTTTCGCTCCTCAACATTCTTGATCTTATTGAAATCCCCACCTAAACACCAAGGTTTAGGGAATTCAGATTTTAAATTACAAATAGAGTCCCAAAAAGTAGCCCTATAAGATACATCATTAGGAGCACAAATGTTAAGAATAACACACTCAAAATAATGAGAGAGTGTACCTAATAATAGAATTAAACTTGTTACTGCAACAAGCAGATAAAGAGCAAATAGCAAGGTCCTATATGTACAGTATGCCCCCAGCTGAACCCGATGCGTCCATTGCCATGAATTCAACCTGATCTCTATACCATAATGATCTCACCATATCTAATGAGAGTGCAACTAATTTTGTTTCTTGCAAGAGAATCATATCCATTTCCTTTTCTTTGATGAGATTCTTTATTTTTCTGCTTTTCTCAACTCTTCTGAGCCCACGTACATTCCAAGATAGCATCTTCATAAGAAAACTAATACAAACTCTTAAAAACACCTAGGGGAACCTACTCAAATCTGAGCATCCCCTCTTCTTTGGGTAGTTCTCTCTGCATCACCTATTTCCATACCCTTGATTTTGCCTACAATTTCCTTATCCTTTCCATCACAAAGAATTCTCAGCGCCTTGCCAATTTCAAAGTTGCATGTGCCTCCTTTGTGATCACTTTTTCCCTACTAAAATTATGATTGCTCATCGTCGGTAATGGAAATACAGTAGAAGCAACTCTAAACACTGCACCCCTACCAAATACTAATGATCTTCCCATTCCCAACCGTAATGATCCTTTTCCTTTTCTTCGGGTTTGTTTTACTCTTGTTCCAACTATTCTCCCCGTGGTATCTCTCATTTGATTCTTTGAGTTAACTTTTCTTACCGGCCCTTTCTTTACCCTAAGAGATGATGGGTTGATTGTTCTTCCTCATTGGGCTTGAGTTACTTTGAGACTTGATGAGATAGCCTCCGAAGTTAGGCTTGCAACCATATCCCCGCATGACCCAATCACTTGTTCAGCTTCTTGGGCCTATTCTAATAACATTTCCAAACTAATACCAGGCCTTACTAGCCCAAATCCACTAAGGCTCTTAATGAAACCAGGTGTGCATATTTCCTCCTCTACTTCTACTTTATTAGCTTCATTTGGTTCATAACGTGATGATGAATCCAACACAAAGTATTTACATGCCATGTCACTATTTGACTTCCCAATGTTAGTCAACATTGTTTCCACCACCAAAGAAGTAGATACACTGTGTTTACCAGCCCATCTGTCATCCTTGACTATGTACTAACAGCCCTCAGCTTCCTTTTCCCCTACTCACCAGCTCAACTGTTTCATCATGCTTACCTTTCTCATGCCCTAGTAACACACCTCCAGCCATTTTCATAGCAGGTTTATTAGAGCTACATATTTCTTCCCTTCTTAAATGAAGTGAACATTGACATGATTCCACAACCTCTTTGGTAATGATAATCTGCTCTTCACACACTCTAACTGGGTAAAACCTACCCCTACAATTTAATTTGACTATTGAATTGATCAAATCCATACATGGTGTTGCTACTTTGATTCTACTACACTTGAAAGAAGAAAGATGAGAAGTCCCTTCTTCGATTTTAAGCACTTCCCCTCAAAGACTAACTATTCTCTTGAACGTATTATAGTTCCATAAATTCAATGGAACACCATAACAGCTGAGCCAAACAGCTCTTTCCTACTCTATGTATGCTTTTTTTGACCATTCTGTCACAACATCACACTAGTTCTTAAGCCATTCTTGGAGAGTTGCCATCTTCTCCTTCATAACAGTTGTAGACTGAAACGTGATGATTGCCGTTCTGCCTCCTCCCTTTCTAACCAACACATTCATCCCCTCTCTATTCTGAACAACATACTTGAACCTAGAGAAAGAGTAATAGCTTTTGGGCTTCACTATCACACTCTCATAAAGCCACCCATTTCCTTCTTCATATGCCATGATGGATACCCCTTCACTATTCATACCACCACCATTTTTAACCACTTCTGCAAATGATCTTGTCCTTACCATCCTGATCATTGGTGTTACATTTGCTGGATCCCCAATATCTTTATGTTCTTTGGCCTCTGTCTGAACCTTTTCTTTACCGTACTCCACCATTTTCACCCTCAGAGCTTTGTTATAACACCAAAGCCCATTAGTTTTTTGAATGGCAACCTTAGAAGCAATAGAGTAGTTATAGTATTGTATCCACGAATAATGAAAACACCTCTTAACCATTTACCCTTCTCTACGCGGATCTTCCCTTCCCATATAATACTGGTTTCCATCCACCTTTAGCACCTTCATTGCTCCCTTTGCCCCATCCAATGGCTGCTTTCTTCATTGCTTTCTTCCTTAAAAATGAACACCTTTATAATGTTTATGAGAGAAGTAGTGTTTGTATTGATGTTTGGATGTAGAAAATGTAGAAATGGGGTGAAGAGAAACAAGCCGGATTAAATGGATTTTAGGGTTGCATTTAGAACAAAATCAAAGTTGGACATCATGGATGAAGGATCTCACTTCATTTTTATTTATTACGACTTTCCTCCACAGAGCTTGCCTTTCTGTACTATAATGCCACCACAACTTGGCTAAGAGAGCAGAGTTCTTAAGATAATGAGAATGAACACCTAGCCCGCCAAAAGCTTTCATTTTAGTGATAGATTCCCAATTTGCAAGATAGATACCCCTTTTTTCCTCACTTCCTTCCCAAAGGAATTTTCTTTGGAGTTTCTCTAACTCATTATAGATGGATTAGGGAAGTTTAAATAGAGACATATAGTAAATGGAAAGGTTTACAAGAGTAGCATTAAGAAAGGTTAATCTACGTCCCAAAGAGAGGTGTTTCCTCTTCCATGATGAAAATCTAGATTTGAAACGTTGGATCACTAGATTCCATGTTATGAGAGATTTGGGGTTTGTCCGAATTGGAATTCCCAATTAAGTGAGTGGTAGAGATGATTGTGTAGGATGCCTAGTGCCAACCAAGTTGGGATTAAGGGACTCTACTTTGATACTTGTTGCACTATTTCCTCCTTTATTGATGTATTTCTCATATGTATGTATGCATTTTCATCAATAGAGGTTTTTTTTTTTTAATTTTTTGCTAATAATAATAATAATAAAAAAGAGTGGTAGAGATGCAATTTTACAACCAAGAAGGTAAGCTACTTGGTTTAAAAAATGACAATCAACCTCTTTACCACAAATTGAGCTTTAAGGGAGTTAGCTTTCAGACAGAACATGAGCTCAAAATTCAAGAGGATATTTTTCAGTTGTTGAAACTCATCCAGATAAGCCGTTGTGAAGAGGAGCGTATCATCGGGAAATTGAATATGCAAGACAACTAGACCATTGGTCCCTATAGCTACTCCCTTGATCAGATAATGGAGCCTTTCCCTTTGGAGTGGACAATTCAAACCCTCTGTACTAATTATAAACAAAAATGGGGAGAGGGAGTTGCCTTGCTGCAAGCCTCTACACATAGAAAATTTAGACGTAGTTGATCCGTTTATTAGCACTAAATTCTTGCTGATGAAAGGCATTCTTTCATTACAATCACACTTATTGAAAAACTAAGATGCATGTTTTAGAAATGATAGTTTTATAGAAAAATTGAGATCTTAATGAGAATATTAACCATACTTTAAAATTTCAATCTCAATTTTTTAGGTTTACTATCACAGTTAAGTGTGATGGAAAATAAGGATGAACCATCACAGTTACATAGATCACACTTCTTGTGATGTGAAAAACTGAGATTGATAACATGTTATCACGATTAAAAACTGGGATTATTTTGGCTTTTCTATAATAGTGATAGGAGGTGTGGTGGCTACTGTGTAGATTATGCAGTCAATAGAACTCATTTCAGGATTCTTTTTGATGATTTAAATTGTTTATTTTTTAAAGTATATCGAGTAGAATAAACCTATGAAAAAAAATCAGATTTATTGGTTATCAATAACTCTTTATTGAATTATATTTGTATTTATTTTTATATTTCAAATCACAGTTACCGTTTATTTTTTAAATACAAATGCAATTTGATAAAAAGGTTATCAATGTTTAATTAACTTGATTTTTTGTAGATATATTTTACTCAATATATCTTAAAAAATAATAATTTAAATTATCAAAATAAATCCTGAAATAAATCTCATTGACCACAGCCACCCCATCTTCCATCAGGTATATATGGGTCTTCAACCACCTTCCATCTATCTCATGATCATAGTTCTAAATATCGGCCGATACGCTACGTATCGGCTGATACATATCGAAAAAATGGGGTACCGCGACGGATACAGGCCGGTATACCGTTAAGATTGAAAGTCGCAAGAGTATCGGCCGAGTCCCGGTACGTATCGGTCTGTAACCGTTACACAAGCCGTTACACAAGCCGTGACGAGCTGATACTCATCGGTTCGGGCCGGTACGAGAAAGAAAAAGCTGAAAAACCTGTGAAATGATTTTTAAAATTTCACTGCCGCAACACCCGATTTCCAATACGTACCGATCGATACTACCGATACCGATACTCCGCGATCGATACCGTTACGTTACCAGATATCGCGGTTTAGAACCTTGCTCATGATCATAATCATGATCATCATCACATGGACGTGTACAACGTAGCTGTTTTCAAGTGGTTGAATATATAATGCCATTATCGAACTCAATCCAAAATAGAAATTTAGTGCATGGATTCGCACAAATTGCCCTCCCAAAACTAGTTAGTGGAGGATGGGTGTTTTGGTCATTTCAAAAAATCATGAGCCACTTTTCTTGATTTTGTGAGCCTTTTTGTGAAATCCATTGTGGGTTTCCTCACTTTTTTTGGTTTTTGTAAAACTTTTATCTAAATTAAGGTTATAAATAGGAGTTTTTGATAATAAGTCCCTTAATTTTAAATTTATTGTCAAAAGGATAAGTTAAAAACATTTAATTCATTAAAGGCAAAGTTCAAAATATTTAAAAAATCAATAATACCCTCAACTTCTATTATTTTCTTACATTACCACAACTACTATCGATCATTGTTTGCCATCACCGGCCACTGTTGATCACTTCGGCTAGCGACAATTTTCCGAAGACCATTGTCAATCGGCAAAAATTTTCTAACAAGATTCTCTGGTAACAGTAAAATTTTACTCTATTAGATAGTAAAATTTTACTTTGTTAATTTGGATAGTAAAATTTTACAATTCACTTTAAACATATAAATAGTTAATTTTTTCCATTGTTATCACTAATCACTACACTTACTATAATTATTACCATTATTCATATAGATATTAAATGAGAAATCAATTAGAACATTGAATTAACAACGTTAATAATAAAATTTTACTATTTCGCTATTGAATGTACTAAAATAACATTTTAGTTTGAGATCTCAAAATCAATATTTAAACTGATGATGACAAAAAAATGCACTAAAATAAAAATATATACATATATAGAGAGAGAAAAAGATAGAGAAATAGAAAGATAGAGGGAGCATATATATTGCCTAAGATCTGGTTCAAACTAAAGTAAAATTTTACTATTTGAAAAACAGAGCATCATGAGGAGACAAAGAGAAAGAGAGGGAGATAATATAGATCTGAGATGATAAATCTCAGATCTGAGGTCTTGGAGACAAATAATGACAATGGTGGTTGCTGATGATATAGTGGCATTGAATTGCACGGGTAATTAAGATGGTAGTGGTGGTGGCAACGATGACGAATGACGTTGGTGGTTGAGACGATGGTAGTGGCAGCGGTGACAAACGGTGTTGATGGTTGAGAAAGTAGTGGTGGAGACGGTAGATGTGGTGGAAACAGTGGCGGTTGTGGTAGTGGTGGTAATGGAGATGGTGGTGGTAGTGGGGTAGATAGTGGTGGTGGTGGAGAGAGAGAGGGAGCTCTTAGAAAAAGATAGAGCGAGAAAGAGTAGAGAGAAAGAGAGATAAAGTTGAGACAGACTGTGGGAGAGAAAGATAGAGAGAGTGTGTATGTATGTAAAGGGGTAAATTTGTCACAAAAAATATAAATCTGAAATTTTTTGTCATTCTTACAAGATTTCTTTATTTTGAAGGAGTTTATGAGCCAACAAATTAGAGTTTGTCATTTTCAAGAAAAATGAGCTCTAAGAATGAGTTATGGCCAAAAATCCCTTATAACTAAGGAAAAGGGTTCACCCCGCTGTTGGACTCGTCGATCCATAATAAAGTCCATCTCGATGATTTGAATCGATCATTTTATGAAATTAATTTGTTTGAACAACTATAATCATATGATTATATTACTTCTGTTATTAAAAAAAAAAAGGACAAAAATATAATAAAATAACTACATAACGTTTTTCTCATATAATAAGGTTTTGTTAAAAAATAGCCTTCTCCATTTTCTTTTTGATCAACAAAAAAAGAAGTTTTATTGATGAAAAAATGATTACATCGATAAAAAAAAGGAAGAAAGAAAGAGGGTGCAAATGCATCAAAGCGGACAGAGAGATCCCAACTAAGTTGGCACCCAAGAGCATGCCCAATCATATTCTAACACCCCAGGAAGTTGATGAGAAACCAACCTCCACAAACTATAACTCAAAAATGACTGCAACTCCAAAAAACCTACAACTAGATCAAATGCCCCAGCAATAACAACAGATCAACAGAGCCAAAGCAACAGAGTCAAAGCAGATCAGCAAGCTGAAGAAGAACAGAACAACAACCAGAAGAAGAACATAGCAGCAACAGAGCCAAACCAGAAGCAAGAAAGATACACACCAGAAAACCAGAACAATCCAACAACTGCTAGAACAGAGTGGCCATAGCTAATCACCACAGCAACTAGAACAATTAGAAATCCGAAACAAAATAATCCAGCAACAAAGCCAAAGCAACCAAATCCAATGCATAGCAAACTAGCAGCACAGAATCCACCATAGCCCTAATAACAAAAAAGAAACAAAGTTAATAGCCTCCAGCTACATTAGAGAAACAACATAGATAAGACCTACCAAGCTTGAACAAGCACCAAATATCTTCAACCCTTAAAGGTGTTGACTCACCCATTTTATATTTGAGACAATCTTATGAATGGAATAGAAACAACCCATACCATAAGACTTCAACCACATGGCCACTCTAACTTTTATGTCCTCACACTGTGGGGACATATTTTTGGGTAGTCCACGTGGCCGAGGTTGTTAGTCGAGGTGCCACATGGGCGGACCATGATGCCGAGATATGGTGCGATAATACCGGAATCTGAGATATTTGGATAGAGGACTAGAGTCCTAGATGACATCAAACTATCTATTTGGATAGAGGACTAGATTCCTAGATTGAGAGAGGATTTCAGTTTGGATAAAGATAAGACTCTTAGAGAGCTTATCCCAATCCTACTGGGAGTCCAAGATTATCAGTAATCTAGAGTCCATTGAAGCAAGGTTTCTATTGGGACTAGGTTTGTGTTGACTATAAAAGAAAGGTACCCTCATGGGTCTAAGGTATGCTTTTTATGCTCCGTCTAGTGAGTTAAGCACTATTGGTTATCTTTGAGAGATATTTTACTGACTTGATCGTCGGAGCGCCCCCAGGTGGACGAACCACCGCGGGATTCTTATATTTCTGTGACAGGTTATTCGGGTTTAATCTATTCTGCCAGTGCTCTCCAACTGAGTTCCCCCTTTTGGTTGTGTGGTCGGAAATCAACACCCACAATTTGGCACTGTCTGTGGGACCTTAAGGAGAATAGATGGCCAACAACGAACATGGAGAAAAGATTGGGGATGACATCCCTAGTGGGGGTGGTAAACTTACCAATCTAAATGTGGAAAAAGAAAACCATAATGAAGGAGCATGGGATCAGAATCCCGGGGAGAATAATATCGGCCAAAAGGGAGACGCACCGAAGAAAGCATGCCGAGATAAGTACTACCGTAAAAGCAACCTTCAGGTATAGAGGGACAGATGCCAGAGAAAAGACGAGAAAACTGAAAGACACGGCAAATAAGTTGACAGATCTACAAACAATGGTCAACCTCATGATACAGAACAACGTGATGCAGTCGACATCCCTATTACAAGAAATGCCGGCACCAGCAACCAAAACTGGTGCCCAAAAAACAAGATCTCGGCCTAGATGAGTAGGTCCGAGAAGACAAGAGCTCAGCCTAAGTGAGCAGATCCCGGATTCCAAATTTCGGATCCCAAATCCTAGAAGACAAGATCTTGGCCTAGATGAGTGGGTCCGAGGAGACAAGAGCTCAACCTAAGTGAGCAGATCCCGGATTCCAGATCCTGGATCCCAGATCCTAGAAGACAAGATCTCAGCCTAGAAGATTAAGTCCGAGAAGACAAGAGCTCAGCCTAAGTGAGCAGATCCCAAATTCCAGATCTCGAATCCCGGATTCCAGTACTTGACGATGTTTCTAAGTGAAACATGATGAATAACTTAGACTTATTATATGACAGAGTTGAATTATACTTGCATATAATAGAGTTGAACTAAGTTGGCGATATTTCTAAGCGAAACATGACGAATAACTTAGATTTATTATATGGTAGAGTTGAATTATACTTGCATATAATAGAGTTGAACTAAGTTGGCGATGTTTCTATGCGAAACATGACGAATAACTTAGACTTATTATATGGCAGAGTTGAATTATACTTGCATATAATAGAGTTGAACTAAGTTGGCGATGTTTCTAAGCGAAACATGATGAATAACTTAGACTTATTATATGGCAGAGTTGAATTATACTTGCATATAATAGAGTTGAACTAAGTTGGATTAACATGGACCTGTCATATCAGCAGAATCAGACACAGATTGGAACTAAGTGCATATTAGTCAGATTAACAAAGAGACCAAGGTTGGTAACCTCAGCCAGTCTTTGTTTGAATTTGACCTCGGCGACAAGGTCAAAGCCACATGCTTAATAAGAACCCAAGTGGAACTTAAGTTCACATTAGGAGGCAGAGGGCTGGAGAATGATGCTTGGGAGTTAGAATTTACAAGCCAAGATTGGTTTAACACTTGTTGAAATTTTAAGAAAAATTTACAAGTTGAAGTTAAGCTGAGGTTATGTCAAAGGAAGATTGGTTTAACACTTGTTGAAATTTTAAGAAAAATTTACAAGTTGAAGTTAAGCCGATGTTATGTTAAAGGAAGTTGGTTTAACACTTGTTGAAATTTTAAGAAAAGTTTACAAGTTGAAGTTAACTCAAGGTTATGTTGAAATAATAGAAGACAGAGGTCCTAATAAGTAAAGAGTGAAGTGGCAAGTTGTAAATAACACTTGTGAAAAAATTATGATAAATATTTTCAAGTGTTAGGTTAAAGCCGAGATAAAACTGCTAGTAGGTATAGCCGAAGTATTCTGCATCGAGAAGATTACACAGTTAAGGTGTACGTTGAAGACATGCAAAATATTCTAAGTATGAAAACATACAAAGCATAGAAGAAAAGCGGTAAGCATACATGATGAAAACAATATTCAACACTTAGAAGAAAATAGAAGGCTTACATTGAAAAGGGACAGCTTGTTCAAGTACATAAACAGGCACACCGGTCTGACAAAACAGATACTGTTCAAAACATAGAAGAAAATTACAAAGAAAAAGGTACTATGGAAAGAAAAATTCCTAAGTACTAGGATCTTGTGCATTGATCTCAGACTATTCAACCTTGGCTGTTGGCATTGTTTCAGTCTCGGCAGACAATTGGGTAGACTTCTCGGCCGTGATTTTGGCATCAATTTCTAGAAGAATCTGGTCCAGGCTTTTTGCAGCGCAGTGATCTCGGTTTCAGAAGTGTCGGCCTTCTTTGGTGAGGTGCTTTTGGAGACCTCATCCTCGTCCTCCTCAAGTCCAGGACTTGATGATTTAGAGTAGAGGACTTGGCCCCAGCAACAGAGTAAGGGACTTGGCCCCAGCAGCAGCTTCAGATTCTTTCTCTACAACCTCAGCCTCGGCCTCTTCCTTGTCTCCGGCCTCCTCATCGTTAGCCTCTTCTACTTCCTTGGCCTTATCCTCAGATTGATTGGGAGAGGAAGGGAAAGGGACATTGAGCTGACCCATATCACGGAAGGGAAAGTCCTCGAGGACAAACATCTTTTTGAGGGCTGTCATCCAGTCAAGATAGTAGCCTTTGTTGCAGGCCATGTTGACTTGTTTTTTCAGCCTTAGTAGTGGCCTCGGCTTTGGCAGTAGTAACTTGGTCCACTTGTTTTATGTGCTTCTCTTTTGAGATATTGAGTTGCTGGAGGCATGAGCATGTCGGATTGACTATAAGGAGATGGAGTGGATTGCACAGTTATGACATCAGGGATGTCAACAAGAAGGTCTTCTACAACAAGAGTTCGGCGAGACATGTCGTCGTTGGTTACGACGATGGTTACTCACAGATAAGGCGATTGAAAAATTATCAAGGTTTAAGGTTGGAAGCTTAGGACCTCGGTGTTTCCTGTTCCTGGTTCTAGCTGCAAGATTGTTGCTATGTCGGTGTTTGCACTGCCATTGAAATGGTGGGTTGATACGTGGAGCAGTTGATGAAGTGCTTGGTTGCTAGCCTGGTTCAGCTAATAGAGTTTGAACCTGGGGCACGAATGGATTATTCATGGCAATGAATGCTTCAAGAACAACGATGATGGTTTGTAGAGGCAAAAAGAGAGAGTCTGGAGACACAGATAGAGGCAAAATAAAAAAAGATGGCAAAAAGTTATGATTTCGAGTCCTTAGGCGATGTGCTTGTGCTGATGTTAGAAGGCTGGGGGCAAACCTGATGCGATACGATGGAGACGTGATTAGTATGCTCCAATCTGATGATGATCTTGATTGAGAAGTGCGATCTCAGTTGAGATGATCTCGGTAGAGGTGATGATCTCGGTTGAGATAACGATCTCGGTTGACATGATGATTTCTATTGAGATGTTGATTTCGGTTGAGATGTTGAATTTGGATGGGAGCAGAACTTGTTTATTCTTGGTTTCTTATGAGATGATACTAGGATCTTGATGTTCTTGAACTAGCAAGTCATGATCTCTGTTAGTAGTGTGATCTCTGTTGAGATGTTGGACCTGGATGAGATAGAACATGATGGTTCTTGGTTCTTGATTCTTGATTCTTGACGAGTGGACATATGAGTCCTTATTTCTTGGCGTCAACAAGTCACGATCTCGGTCGGAGGAGTACATGTATAGGTTCCATCACCTCAATTTGCCGAGGTAATAGAACCTAGGGGGCAGTTGTAGGGACATATTTTTGGGTAATCCACGTGGCCGAGGTTGTTAGCCGAGGTGCCACGTGGGTGGACCATGATGCCGAGATATGGTGCGATAATACCGGAATCTGAGATATTTGGATAGAGGACTAGAGTCCTAAATGACATCCAACTATCTATTTGGATAGAGGACTAGAGTCCCAGATTGGGAGAGAATTTCAGTTTGGATAAAGATAAGACTCTTAGAGAGTTTATCCCAATCCTACTGGGAGTCCAAGATTAGCAGTAATCTAGAATCCATTGAAGCAAGGCTTCTATTGGGATTAGGTTTGTGTTGGCTATAAAATGGAGGTACCTTCATGGCTTTAAGATATGCTTTTTAGGCTCTGTCTAGTGAGTTAAGCATTACTGGTTATCTTTGAGAGATATTTTACTGACTTGATCGTCGGAGTGCTCCCGGGTAGATGAACCACCACGGGATTCTTATATTTCTGTGACAGGTTGTTCGGACTTAATCTATTCTGCCAATACTCTCCAGCTGAGTTCCCCCTTTTGGTTGTGTGGTCGGAAATCAACACCCACACAATTCATCAATATCAAGCTGAGTACTGTTAAAAATGTAGTCATTTCTATATATCCATAGAGACCAAACAACATAAATGAAAACAACTCTCCAAACTTGCTTTGCCTTTTTCTTGTACTTCCACCCTAACCACCAATGCATCAAATCTTCGATGAACCCGGGTATTACCCATTGAATTCCCCACCAGTCCATGATTTTAGACCAAACATTCCATGCAAAATAACAAGACAAAAGAAGGTGGTTAGCATTTTCCACCTCAGCTTTGCACATCAATGTTGAATATACAATAATTTAATATATTGTTAAATAATATTTTCCAGACACTCATTAACTAAAAATAAAATAAATTGAGAGATGCTATGTCATCGTCCTTTTATCACTTTTTATGTCACCACTTATATAGATATTCATAATTAGTTATTTTATTTAAAAATAATTATTAAAGGATTAATAAAAATAAATAATATTTTGTCATATAATCAGGTGATATAAAATGGTGAAAATAACAAGTGATCTACCAATATAACTTTTATATATAAAACTCATTTAAAATGACGTAGAGTTGATATTTTTTTTTTTGAACAAGTAGAGTTGATATTTTTACAATTATGTCATAATAACTGATGTTTTATTTTGAAATAAAATTACCAAAAAGTGCTCATCATTTTATATAAAATTTGAAAAATGGATATATTTCAAAATATTACTTTTCTAATAAAAATTTCATTAAGTCTGGTTGACACATATTACTTTGTATGAGTTTTATATATAAAAGTTAGAGTAAATTATAAATACAGAAAATATTAAATTAGTGTAATTTTATAAAAATAATTACAAATCAGTAACAAACTTTATAAGTATTAATAATTATAATTATAAAATTTTTATGTATATAATTTTTTTCTCAAAATCTCACCGGGGTGCAATTAGGTAACAAAATACACTACTAAAAATACAGATTTTTCCTTCTCGTTTGAAAAATTACATTCCACCCTTAAAGTTTTTAATCACATAACAAAATACTCCTTTCGTTAATCAACAATTAAGTCAAACTAATAAAGTGTATGACGTAAGCAACAAATTTTTATTTATTTATTTATTTTCACCAGAAACACTTATATTAACATTTATAAAGTTAAACACTTTATTCTTTTTTTTTTCTTTTTCCTATCTCACCTTCCTTATTTTCATTTTCTCTCAACTAGTCACACCAATTTTCCTAACCATCACACCACCCTCTCTTACTCTCAATCAATACCACTGTCATTATTGTCTACTAACATTTAGTGTGTCGTCGAGAAATGTTAAAGAATATTATTGTAGTGTAGAGAGAAGAATTTGGTGGTAGGTGAATGAAAATGAGAGTAATATAATAATTTTATTTTGGTTTAGAGGGTATTTGAATAATTTTACTTTTTGTAGTTAAGTCAATTGCAAGAAAAAATTTGGCAATAAAGTATTTATAATTTTCATAACGTGATGAAAGAATTCTTATTTTTAACAAATTTCAAAAAATGTATTTATAATTTATCTTCAAAAGTAATATTTGTAAATTATCTTTCAGATTTAATTTCCTTCATAATCCTCTAATATTCAAGTGACATAGGAGTGTTAAATTCTAGTAAGTAGGTACCTTAGTTTGCTAAACATGTCTAGTTAGTGGATGGCAAGAAGAGTAGTACCAATTAATATTAAAAGGACAAAAGGTCACAGAATCAAATGCCAAACTTAGGGACTCCAAATTTGAGTAAAACTTCCAAATCTTAGCCCCTCGTTTGGGACCTTTTTTGTCTGTTCCTTGACCTAGGATTTGCTTCCCAAACGTGCAACCAAAGTTAAAAATAAAATAAAAATAAAAAATGGGTCAAACTCTTGAAACCCAAGCGTCCGTACCTCTTTCTATGTGAACATTATTAAGGGAAAATAACTTGCTATTAAAATTATCAAAATATTATAAATATTAATAATTAAAATTATAAATATTTTTATTAATGTGTAATAATTTTTTGAAGATTATCACTTAATATAATTTTCTCCATTATTAACCCCTTTTTAACACCAATCATGTCACATGTAACCCTAACTTAATTAGCTTCTGCTGTCAGTCCGCATTAGGTTCACCAACTATACTACTGAGCTGCCCCATCAAGTAAAGAAATAATATTATGGTCTTCATGTTTTAGAATAATGCTATAAAAAAAAATAAATTTTACAAGTTGTTTCTACATATATGAGTTGGTTTAAGGACATTTAGGTTAGAGATTCATTTTTAAAACTTTTGGGCCACGAGATTTAAGCTTAATTTTTTTTTTTGGGGGGCCAAAAGGACATTATCTATCCAAAACGGCACATATTTGTTCAAAACTTACCTGTCAATCTATATGTTCAAATGTAACCTATTTGTAAACGTGTTACCTCTTTGTCCAACCATACATCCAAATGCTATCTATCTGTACATGTATCACATATTATTAATATATTTGTTTAATGTCACATATCTATCCGCCTCACTATCACTAGCGGTCGCTGCAGACCACTAGCAACTTTTCAACCAATTTTTTGACAACTTTTTCGACTCTAGAGGCTTTTCAACGCATGTCTTTATCAGCAAAAATAAAATAAAATAAAATAATAAAATAAAACTTTAGACCAAATAACATATCGACCTATAGTAATGAACTTTTCACCAATTAACTTTTGTTTTAATCAGAGCAAAATTCATTTTACCCTCTTATGATTGAGGTTGGAGCACTTTACTCTCCATAGTTCAAATATAGCCAAAAAGCCTCAATGCGATTTTGAACTAAAATACTGTTGGTAGCTTTTCCATCTAAACTAACAGAAGATGTATCCCACATACAATGTTTTAGAGTGGGTTTAGTTTTATTTAAAAAAAAAAAATGATGTAAAATTAACACAAAAAGACAATTTTACCCCCAACTTCTCCAAATCTAAAATTAAATTATATTAAAAAATAGTTAATGATTGATATGAAATATAAACTATAATTAAGGATTTTAAATATAATTAAATTAAAATATAAAATAAATAGTAACTAATGATTAATCTAAAATATAATCAAATTAAAATTAGATTAAGATGTTAGGATTTACAATAAATAATTAAGAGTTTTTTTTATTTATTAATTGTGATCTAAAATGTAATTAGATTAAAAAGTTAGGAATTAAAATAAATAATTAATAATTTAGGATTAATTGTGATCTAAACAATAATTAAATTAAAATTAGATTAATAATCAAGAATTTATTATTAATTATGATTTAATTTAATTAAAGTTAAAAATTATAAATTATGTATATGAGAGATGTGAGAGAAAGAAAACAATAAAAAAAAATATAGAGTGTGAGAGTATTATAGTTATTTCACATTTATAGTTAATGGAGTTTATGATTGCACTTTGGTCTAAAATTAAATTGGAATTTTCTGACTGTATTTGAATCATTGGTAGGTAAAGTGCTCCGCCATCAAATTACAAGATTGTAAAATAGATTTTGCCTTTTTACAGATCAACAACAGAGCAGACCAGCAGCCAGAAAACCACAATCCAGAACATTGCTTTTTTACAGATTTTGCCTTTTTAATTATACACTACGAGAAAAATCAATTTTCTCAATACATAAAATTTTGAAAAATTTACCTATAAATTTCATCTTGAAGAATGGTGATTCATTTAATTCTAAAGATTTTCTTATAGACCAATTTGTCAAATTGATTTTTTTTTTTATTATGCTAGAAAGATAAGGTACACAATATATGAGAATCAAATTTGGGATGAATTTTTATATAAAAATCTTTTTTATTTGGAAAACATTTCAAAAGCAATACAAAAATGACTTCAAATATGGGATTCTTCAAACATTCCAAAAGGATGTGGGATTTTCCAAACATTTCAAAAGAAGTACAAAAACTAATTCGTAAGTTTTCGCCAAATGTATAATTTCAAACTTTAATACTCCAATGTAACACTCTAATGTAAAAAAAAAAAAAAAAAAAAAAAAAAAAAAAAAAAAAAAAGTCTTAGTGTAATATGCTAATGTAACACATAAAAAAACAAATTATTGTACTTTTCACAAACGTAATATTTCAATATAACATTCCAAAAAACCTTCTTAATGTAACAGTCTAATGTAACACACAAAAAAATTTCTTATTGTAACACTCTAATATAACACAAAAAAAAAACTCCTTAGTGCAGTTTTTCCAAACGTAACACTCTATTATAACATTCCAAAAAAACTTCTTAATGTAATACTCTAATATAACTTACAAAAAAAACTTCTTCGCTATTTTTTCCAAATATAACACTCTAATATAATAATCTAAAAAAAATTCTTAGTGTAACACTCTGATGTAACAGACACAAAAACTCCTTAGTATAACACTCTAATGTAACACACAAAAAAATTTCTTAGTGTATTTTTCTCAAATGTAACATTTTAATATAATAATTTAAAAAACTCCTTAGTGTAACATTCTAATGTAACACGTAAAAAAAATTCTTAGTGTACTTTTCCAAACGTAACACTTTAATATAACACTCCAAAAAAATTCATTAGTACAACAGTTTAATGTAACACAAAAAAAAAAAAAACAAAAAAAAAAAAACCCCTCTTTGGTGTACGTTTTCCAAACATAATGCTCCAAAAAAAATAAAATAAAAATCTTAGTATACTTTTTTTAAACGTAACACTCCAATGTAACACTTAAAAAAAAAGAATGTGAGATTCTTCAGACCATTTCAAAAGTAGTACAAATATTCCTTAGTAAGTTTTTGCCAAATGTATAATTTCAAACTGTGAGTGTTACTTTTGAAAAAAGTACATGTGTTACATTCGAGTACGTTACATTGGAATGTTACGTTTGAGATTATACTGATTAAAGTGTTACGTTTGAGAAAAGTGCACAAATGGTTTTTTTTTTTTTTTTTTGGTTACATTAGAGCGTTACATTTGGAAAAAGTACACCAAAGAGTTTTTTTTTTTTTTAATGTTATGTTGTTATGTTTGGGAAAAGTACACCAATGAGTTTTTTAGTGTGTTACATTGAAGTGTTACATTATTGAAGTGTTACATTAGAATGTTACGTTTTTGTTTGTAATGTGAGATTTGTTCTAGAATGAGGAAAAATCCAAAACTTCTATAGTGTAAATTGTCCAAATGTGTAATTTTACATTTTGAGAAACCTACTTTTATTCCTTAAAAAATTAAACCAAAACATGTAAGTGACTACTCATTTATGTAATTTTCATTTTAATAGGACCTTTGGATTCATAAGAAAAAAAATGAAGGACTAAATAGTTCATAAGATCACATTTTAGGATTTATTGGTATTTCACTCTAAAACTTTTGCCAAAAGTTGGAATTTTGTTGCTAAAAGTTTTTCACTGACAATCATAAAATCGTCAACAAGTTGTGGCCAAGGGTTGTCTTAGAAAATTTTGGCAACAAATTCTAAAATTAGTCGCCAAAAGTCATACAACAACGACATATGTATATATATGTTGCCAAAAGTTTAACTTTTGTTCTGACTATAGACCATTAGCGACACAATAATTTGCTGACAATTGTCACTTTTAGCAACACACAACATTTGTTGCGATCAAATAAAACTTGTATATCACCTATGCAAAATTTAAATTACATTGATTCAACATTCAAATTTAATAAACAAATAAAAATCCATCAAAAAATTTAAATTATAAACCAAATTCATTTAACAAAAACAAGCTTCTATTCCATTCAACAAAATATATTTAAATGTCCAAAAATATTCAAAACAATCCAGCCCAATTATTCAAACAAAATATAAATGTCAAAATACAAATGTTTGATTACAAATTACTACTCAATGAGTCTATATCAAAATATATCATGCTCCATAAGTCATCTCTATCATATATCTGTAAAAGAAAAAAAAGAAGGAAAAAAAAAAAAAATCATAGACATGCAATTATAACATGTGAAATACAAAATAAAAAAAAATATTAAAATAAGTGTTCGAATAGAAATTTCAATGCATTTCCATGGCAAGCATTCTAAACTAAAAGACTATGTTCAACTGCCTTGACCGTTACCGATATTGAAAATCTATTTTTATATAGTTATCAACAAACAAATATTAAAATAATTAAAATAATTACATTAAAGTTAAAATAATTTCATAAAAAGTAGAAAAGTCATTAAAGTTAAAATAATTTTAAAATAATGTGATGCTCCAAAATTCGAGAACATCAAGAAATATAATAACAAAAAAAAAAAAATACATGGTACTGTTAAAGTTACAAGTTCAAGAATAAATAATAATACATCACTAATCAGTTCTTTGATTAATAACCCAGTAAGATCTTATAAAAGATTGGAGGAGTCAAAGTAGTATCCCTTCTACATCCAATCTCCTTATATAGATATTAACGCAAGATTTACATAAGTTGACAAAAAATAGAGGATATGTTACACAAAACATATATATAGATATATAAGTAAGATAATAATTACAAAGTTGTGTCTTAAGTAATAACAAGAACTTTTATATTACAACCCCAAAACAAGATTACAAAGAGAAACTTAACAAAACTAATTTTAGTTTCTTCTAGAATAGCCATACGTCTTTGCATGTTTCCACGACACCGTCTTTCGGATAAAATTCTTCAGCACCTGGCATGAAATGCCATGAGTTTGGAATGCCCAATAAACTCAAACACACCCAGTCCCCTTGCACGATCATATCATACAGTGGTAGCAATAATCAAGCAAAGTTTATAATAAATTTCGGTTCTCAAGAATAAGAGTCAATAAAATTAGTTCTAGGCAACTCGCCGCGGAATGTCATTACCACCTAACAGTTCAAGCTTGGCTCAAGGCTGGTACCCTTTCCTGCTCACTGTTCCAGATGTCCCACTCCTAAGGCTATGTATCCAGATCGTGTTATCTTGAAATAAAAGATAGTCACAACCCGTCGGCCACAAGAATTTTCATTTGTGTTTCGGTCTGCCACAGGAATTCTCATATGTGCCACAAGCATTCTCATTTGTATTCTGCAAGATCACTGCACGACTGACATAAAGGATTGTATTCTAAACCCAAGCCAACTTCAGTACCACGACACAACTTGCACAAGACTAAATCCTACGATCCATCATTTTCCTTTCATTTCCAAAACAACTAGACCATTTGTCTCATCAATCCAATTATCTCATAAAAATTTCTTTGGTGGTTGAAACTCCAACACCACCCTTATTAAGTTTCCTATTGAGTTAAGTGTGTTACGTTAAGGTTATAACAAATTATTGAAATAACATTAACTACACAAGTATAAGCATTTCAAGGCACAAATTTAAAGTAATACAAAAATGAAAATATGTAGATGTCATACTTGAACAAACAATAAGAAACATATTCAATCAACTAAAAACATAAAACTATTAACAAAAAACAAATTCCCAAATTTAGTTTACTTTAAAGATAACTATCAAAGTGGTATTTTTAGAATTTTTCATAAGTTGGTCTTTAAAGTATGTAGAGAATTTTGTCTAGTTTCAAAATCAATTTACGGAAGTGGGATAACTTTTCTAGATTTTTAGTTATTAATGAAATACTCTAGCTCTATCCAAATTTGTCAGTTGTTACGAAGATTGGTTTTTCTACCAAACCATTGATTCATTTTCAATAAAACTAATTTTTCTTGAAATTTGACACTTTAAGGAAGATTTTGATGTAAAATTGAGCTTGAGAGTATTTGTTTAAATTTTTCTCAAATTTTTGGAAGTTGGCTGCAAAATACCGGTTATTGATGCACAAAACTTGAAATAAAAAGAGCTGTAAGAAAATGGGGCAACCATGGGTAATTTTTTACTTCTCTTATGATGAAAACATGATAAATAATATACTAATAACTTAGATTTTTAGTTTGAAGGTGTTCATTTAAAAATGATACATGAAATGGATGAAAATTGGTGACTTTGCTTCAATAAGAAAGAATACAAGCATGGTAATCAACAAAGCTCAACCTCTCTTATTAGAAAATAAAGACCCTATACATAAAAATATGAAAACAATATTCTAAGCATATATTTTCATGTATTTAGTAGAAAAAAGAAAAAGATAGGTTGTGTTGTGGCTTACTTGTTTGCTTAAGAATGGTGAAATTATATGTGTGTATGTGTTTGAGTGTGTAAAAGTGTTGAGGGAGGTAATCTATTTGTAGGAAAATTGTGGTGAATTGTCTAAAGGGCCCTTAATCAATGGAATTGAATAATTTTAGATTTAGTTGAAAGGTAATAGAATGGTGGTTAATTAGTATATCTAATTATGTGTTAAAACATGATTTATTTATAGTTTAGTCAAGATAAAACTAGATTGATAGCAAGTACACAACAATGTTCCATCAATTTTGCTCCAAGTCAAATATTCTTCCTTATTTCAAGCTAGTTGTTCCCAAAAGTACATTACACATATATATACTAGGTGGCTGGCCATGTGCTCTAGATTTTGAGGGTTTTTCATTTTTTGTGTACAAATTCATCTTAAAACAGTGTCAATATTTATGGAAAAAGATTATTATATAAGAGTGTACTTTTATATATATAAAGTAATGAATTCGAGTCAAATGTGCAATTTTAATAAAGTGTGAGGGTATGGAGCAAATTTGCAAATTAAAATACCTATTTCAATTATAGAATTAATTAAAATAGTAACAAGAAAAATAATTCAGTTTGCACCACTTACTTTTGAATTAAAATGTGAATAATCGAATGAAAACGGTGTTAACTGGAAACTAGGGTTTAATGTAATTAATTTACAATTAGATAGTTAAATAATTAATATTAGAATTTTAGAAATGATTACTAAGCTACCGGGATCAATTAGGGTTTGTACAGATTCATCCGTGATGTGTTTTTGGTTCTAGGGTCAAATTTGCAATAAGGTAAAAATTCAAGGACTTAATTGAAATAATCTCATGATTAGGGTTTCAAAAGAAATTTTGAAAAGTAAGGTCTCTACAAATAAGTTTTTGAGTTTCAAAAACAAAAAAAGTGTATGATTTTCCCACTTTTTCTACTAATAAAAGTGATGACCTCGCTATATAAAAAAATTTCAAAAAATAGTCTCCCAAACAAATTTTGTGTTTTAAAAGCAAAATTTGAATTAAAAATAGAAAGTAAAAACAATTCCAAATTCTCTTACCTAGGATTTTCAACATTTTGAGGATACTCTATCGTGCAAAAGCGAGTTATTATATTTAGTGAATTATTCTTTGGCACTAAATGTTATTTGATTTGGTGCTAAATTTTAATTTTTTTAGTAAAATTTTTTAGGACATTCTAATGTAGGGGCACTATTTATTAAATTAGTGTGTATTTAAAATAATAAAACAAAGACTACAGATTAAAGTAAAAGTGTGGAAATAATTTCCACAAAATTATTTCCGGAAAATATAAGCAAATAAAAGAAATTCTTGTTCAAGTATAAAACAAGAACAAGAACACAAATTGTGAATTAAATTAAAATTAAATAAACAAACTTACAGAATGTACAAAACACAAATACATAAATAAAGGAAAAGATGAGGCATGTATTAGACACACTTACCTTAATATTGTTACGTCCTCGCTACGGTGCTGGAGAACAGATGACACCAACCTCCCAAGATACAACAACTACACCCCAGAATTGCAACACTACAAATCCAGGTTTGGTGAATAGACTGTGTTGAACTCTCGCTCATAGAAAAACAGAGCAGGAATATATGCAGACAAATGCAAGGAAAGGATTGCAAAAACTAAATGAATGAATTGCTAGAGCAAGTCTGAATTTATAGGCTTCAATAGTGGCTATTTAAATGGGTTCACAACCCTTTGAACAAATGCAAAAAGAAAAATGCCAGAGGGAAGAGAAGTGACCAGAGGAGGAGAAGGTAGCACTGGTTTGAGTTTGCAAAAATTTGAATTGAATCTATTTGAAAATTTTGAAGTTTCCAGCAAGAAATTTGAAAAAATTCAAACAAATTTTTTCTAAACAATTAAAGTTATGACCCAACCCATAACCTGTGCCGGTCGATCGATCGATCGAACGGCGGTGACGGTGCGCGTGTGTGGTGCTGGGTTCAAAGCATGCTTGTCCATGACTCCTCCCTCCACAAAACATGGGTGCCCCTTGGGGACCATCCCAAGTGTGCCAACTTAGAGTTTATATACTCATATAAACTCTCTCCTTGTTTCTATAATGCCCCGATCTTTTAATCCATTTTATAATTACCTTACCT
Organism: Camellia granthamiana; assembly: GCA_036172215.1. Taxonomy (NCBI): domain Eukaryota; kingdom Viridiplantae; phylum Streptophyta; class Magnoliopsida; order Ericales; family Theaceae; genus Camellia; species Camellia granthamiana. The sequence goes on along the minus strand of CM069913.1, from coordinate 59,596,044 downwards.
TTATCAATCTCCAATTTCAAAATATAAAGAAGGATTATAGAAAATAACTCAGAGTACAACCATTTACACAAGTCCAGTATTTATCTTTCTCATAAAAGTTACATTATAGTTCAAGAAATAAAGAGATACAATAAAATGCCCAAAGAGGGCTTACAACCTTCAAGGCTAGGGCCTTGATTACACACATAAATAGAACTTCCATCCCAAACACATAAGCCCTGTAAGTGTGATCACATAATACATTCAAATAAGCTTTCATGCTCCATCAATATCTCCACAAATTCTTAGTTGAGTGAAGGCACATCATCATAAACCTAAATGTTTGTTATGATAGGAATGAGCTAATGCCTAGTAGAGAATACATTTAACAAGCTATATAAACATTTGATATAATTATGTGTAACCAAAGTTCAATGCCCCAAGACTTTTATTTAAAACAAATCCACATGAGTGTATATATATATATATGAGAATATAAAACCTTTTCAAACAATCCCACATTTATTAACTAATTCCACATTTTTCTGTCCTCACACGGATGGCCAATGGGCACCTCACACTTTTCACATTTATTATCCAATTCTACATTTTTCCGTCCTCACACAGATGGCCAGTGGGCACCTCACCTCTTCCATATTTGTCGTCCTCACATGATCGAGCAAGTAGACACCTCAAAACATTTCCACATTTGTCGTCCTCACACTACCAGGTAAATGGGCACCTCAATTTTCCCGTGCAGGTGCCAAACACATCACAAACACCTCTATTCAACAAACCCCTAAATTTACCCCATCACAAGGTGTTTTAACACATCCACACAACATCAATTTATTTTCAATTATCTCTTAAACACCAAAATCCATAGCTAGGGTTTTGTAAAATTTAGAGTTTTTCCTCATATTCTCTATCAATCCAAGAATCATGGAATCAAAGTTGGTTTTATTCAAGAAAATTCAAACATTTGAAAAATTATTAAGGTAAAACCTTTTTTTTTTCATAAATACTCATTAAATCAAATCATCTACCTCATACCATACATATATTGAAATCTACCACATAATCAAATCAAAATATAGATATACAAGGTAAAAAGTATTCCTACCTTAAAGATGATGATGAAAAGATGAAAACCCAACTTGAAGCTCTAACAAAATCATGAATCGATCGGCAGAAATCTTGATCAAGACTTGTTCTTCAACTCACTTGAAAGAGCTAAGGTGGATTCTTAGTAGAAATGAAGGGAATCAAGTGTTTTTAGGGCAATGGGAGTTAGAGAGAGAGAGAGAGATGATATGACAAAGTGAAAGGAAAATGGGTATAAATCGACTTTTAAGTTTGTTGATTCGTACAGACCGCTAGAGCGGTCTTTTCACCACTTGAGCGGTGAACTCAACCTTTCAGTATTTTAGTTTGTAGAACAAGACAATGGATGCACGCTCTTTACCACTCGAGCGGTAAACCCATTGCTCAAGTGATCACTCTGCACACAGTTAGTCACACAGGTATAGACTCTAAGATACTCTTAGAAAATCAACCTTATTTCCATTTGTTTCCATTTGTAACCATTTAAGTAAATACTTTCATTTGACCTCTTACATTTATATTTCATTTACTTAAACTTACTATGTAAATAAGGAAATATCCCCCATTTGGATTCAAAGAAAAATATAAAAAAAATCAAAATCCAATTAAATCAAAAAGTGGTTCCCCCTGTTTTAATACAAAACTAATTTTCTGACTGAAATTTCTAAGTTTGACATTGAAGTAAATGGGTTAATACTTTGTAGAAAAATTCCATAAAATCAATTTAGACTATTTAAAGTATAAGAAACAATTACCGCCAAAAACTGTTTCAAACTCATAAGTTTTGAAAAACTCAATTTTCACACTTAGAAAAATTTCATGTCATGTCAAAATTTTGACGGCAAACATTTTTAATACAACTTCTATTATATGAAAGGGAATACAGGTTGGGTTTCGACCTGAGTCATTACAATTTCAATGCGGGACATGCCATTAATGAACAAACCCACTTTGTTTCTTCAACTTCCAATTTCACAAACCTGAAAATGACGTCAACTTCCCATTCACTTGAAAATGTTTTTGAGAAAGTGACTTTGAGGCGTGATCCACCATGCGGCAAAGAACACGTTACCACTCGGACCCACCACAAAAGTCTTGTAAGTCCACTTCAATTTGGGCTCAAAGCTGCCCAAAAATAAGCCTATAAACTCAAAATTTTCAACAATCCTCCACATGAACAGAGTTAAGGGAAAATGACATGCAACAATTTCCAAAAAATGCAAGAGAGTATATTAAGGAGATACCCTACTTCAGGATAGGTAGCTTTTGACTTTGAACCTCCCCTAGTGAAAACCTATCAAACTTACTGGCTGTCTAGTGGATGCGATGCCTTGAACTGTTCATCCGTTGGTGTAAATCAAGACAATAGATTATAGACAGAGTACCACCAGAACACAGTCTTTCTATACGGTTGTGTTCATTTTGGCCATGAACAATACCTGGTTCAATGAGTGCTCTAAAGAATTCAGTCTTGTTAATTCTCATGAAATCGGCCCAGTTCACACTCACATAGGTGATTTTCATTAAGAGTGTCCTGCCACACTTCACTTGGATGACCAAGATATAAGAATCATAAAAAGTAAAGCTTATCCTGACAACGTTATAGGGATCACTCTTCTTATCATTGAAATGGGTAGAAGAGTAAATGTCTCTAGTGGTTGGGAAATTTTCATAATTCAGTTGTCCCACTGAACCTAGTTCTTGGAATCTCCAGTCTTCTAAATTGGGTTGCCATTATGGCGATTCTTAGTTAATCAGCTTCACATTCCCTCTCAATAAACTAAAATCTTGTTCTCTGGCTAACCTTTTTGTTAATGGATCTACAATATTATCTCTAGACCTTATATAGCCAATGGTAATTATATCATTTGAGAGCAACTGCCTATCGGTATTATGTCGTTGACGAATGTGTTGAGACTTGCGGTTATACATATGATTTTGTGCTAGTCTTATTGTTGCTTCACTATTATAGTGTATGCATATAGCTGGCACAGGTTTTGGCCACTTTGAAATATCCTCTAGGAAACTGCTAAGCCACTCTACTTCTTCTTTTGTTTTATCCAATGCGATAAATTCTAATTCCATTGTGGACCTCACAATGCAAATCTGCTTGGAGGATTTCGAAGAGATTGTTGCACCTCCCAGGATGAATATATATCCACTTGTGGATTTTGAGTCATTGGTATCCGATATCCAATTCGCATGGTTGTACCCTTCAAGTGCTGCAAGATATCTCGTATAATGCAATCCATAATTCTGGGTATGTCTTAGATATCTAAATACCTTAATTATAGTTGTCCAATGATCCTTCCCTAGATTACTTGTGTACCTACTCAACTTGTTGACTGTATAGGCTATGTCAGGTCATGTGCGATTCATCAAGTACATCAAGTTTTTGATGATTTGATAGTGCTCTAATTGTGATATGTTTTCACCTATATTCTTTAATAAATGAACATTAGTAAATAGGTGTTTTAGCAAGACGATTGTCATGCTTCCCAAATTTCTCCAGAATTTTCTCAACATACTGAGATAAGCATATCCATAAGATGTTTTAGAAATCTTCATTCCAAGTATGATGTTTACTATTCCCATATCTTCCATGTCAAACCTTTTGTTCAATATCTTCTTGGTAGACTTTATCATTTCGATATTGCTACCAACAATGAGCATAGCATCTACATAGAGACAAACGATGACATAACATCTGTCTGTATTTTTGACATAAACACATTTGTCACACTCATTTATTCTAAACCCATTCGAAATCATAGCATGATCAAAATTTTCGTGCCATTGTTTTGATGCTTGCTTTAATCCATATAAAGATTTGACAAGTTTGCAAACTTTCTCCTCTTGCCCAGGAACTCTGAACCCCTCCAGTTGTTCCACGTAGATTTCTTTATCTAAATTACCATTTAAAAAAAAAAAAAACGGTCTTAACATCCATTTGATTTATTTCAAGACTATGCAAAGTTGTAATAGCAATCAACGTGCGAATGAATGCTATTCTTCCTATAAGGGAATAAGTGTCAAGTAGTCAAGACGTTCTTTTTGTCTATTTTCCTTAATTACAATGCAAGCCTTGTATTTATCAATTGAACCGTATGCTTTCATCCTCCTATTGAAAATCCACTTGTATAGAAGTGATTTGCAACCTAAAGAAGATCAATCAACTCCCAAGTATGATTTTGTAGAATGGATTCAACTTTGTCATTTATAGCCTCTTTTCATAAAGGTGCTTCTGGACCTGACATCGCTTCATTAAAGCTTTGAGGCTCATTTTCTAACAAATATGTTAGAAAATCTGGACCAAAAGATTTAGATGTCCTTAGTCTTTTTCCACATCTATGTTCATCTTCTTGTTAGTCTTCGCCATCTCCCATGGCATCATCAAAAGTTCATTTATTAAAACTTGGCTCTTCCAATTCAGAAAACTTGGCTTTTTTAACCATTTTCTCTGCATCTATTGGAATTTTATTCTCCTTATCTTTTTTCAAAGATATGTTTGAAAAATGACACATTTCTCGACTTGATAATAGTATTTGCATGTATATCATGAATGCTAGATTTGAATACCAAAAACCGATATGCACTACTATTATTTGCATAACCGATGAACACACAGGTTCTTGATCCAATCTTAGTCTTTTTGGGACTAGGGACCGCCACTTTTTCCAAGTACCCCCACACTTTTAAGTAATTATAAGAAGGTCGATGACCTTTCCATAATTCATAGGGTGTTTGGTTAGTTTTCTTGTGGGGTATCATATTTAGGATATAATTTGCCGATAAAATAGTTTCCCTTCACAAGTTCTGGGGTAAACCTGGACTTATCAACAAGGCATTCATCATCTCTTTAAGAGTGTGATTTTTTCTTTTAACCACTTCGTTTGAGTGAGGAGAATAAGGCGCATTGGTTTGGTGAATGACACCAAGTTTTGATAACAACTCATCAAATGGTGCATCATATTCGTCGCTTCTATCACTTCTCACAACCTTAATCATTTTGCTAAGTTGATTTTCAACCTCTACCTTATTGAAAGCTTCTAAGGCCTCATCTTTACTTCACAATACATACACATAAGAATAGCTATTGCAATCGTCAATAAAAGTTATATAGTACTTTTTGCCACCTCTAGTTTGCACAAATTTTAAATCACCAATGTCAGTGTGAATTAAAGCTAGTGGTTCAGTACTTCTTTCTACTTTATTGAATGATACTCTAGTTATCTTAGCTTCAATACACACTTCATATTTATGATTAGAATCAAAATTAAAATTAGGTAAACTTTCTAGATTAACAAGTCTACTCAAAGAATCATAATTTATATATCCTAATCTACCATGCCATAAATTAGAAGAATCAACAATATAAGGAAAATATGTGTTATTATTAAAAACAACAGCTGGTACAATAGTTAAAACATTGAGCTTAAAGAGCCCTTCAGTCATATACCCACGACCCACATACATTCCCACCTTAGTAATTACAACTATTTAGATTCAAAAACTAGCATAAACCCATTCTTGATCAACAATGATTCAAAAATTAAATTCTTGCGAATTTCCAAAACATGGAGTACATTGCTAAGAGCGAGTTCCTTCCCCAAAGTCATCTTCAACACAATCTTTCTTTGTCCTTCTACAGTTGATGTGGAGGAGTTTCCTAAGAAAAGTTATTCTCTATTCTCCACCACTTTGTAGGTTGTGAATCTGCATAGATATGATAGGTTGCTCTAGTATCTGCCCACCACTCGTTCGGGTTGCCCACCATGTTAGCCTCAGAGACTACCCCAGAAAGGTTGATGTCTGCCAATCTATCGGAAAGATCGTAACCTTCGGTTATGTTGGCTTGTGCTGGTTTCTTGCTGGAACTTGCGCCATCCTTGCAGCTTCAAAAATCCTTTGCTCGATGTCCATCACCGTCACACACATAAAACTTGCCTTTGAATCTTTTGTTATTCTCACTTTTGAAGCCTTGCTTGGACCCTTTGCCATCATGCTTTCTCCTCTTATTGTTTGACCTGGAACTTTGTTCTTGTTCCATAACATGTGCCTTAGCCTGCATGACTTGCTTCCCAGACTTCTTCTTAGGTTTACAATTCTCCTCTTCAATCTTTAGTCGCATGATAAGTTCTTCCAACTTCATCTCCTTGCACTTGTGCTTAAGGTAATTTTTGCAATCTTTCCACGCTAATAGAAGTTTTTCAATAATAGTAGCAACTTGAAATGATTCACTTAGAGTCATTCCTTTGGCAATGATATCATGCAGGATCAACTGAATTTCTTAGACTTGACCAATTACCGTTTTAGAATCCAATAATGTGGTTTTTATAATTAATGTATATCCATGAGGCTACCATTACTATCTAAAGCATGCAAGTATAGATTGTGTCATTAATTTTGGTTATGCTTTGATTTCATGCATTTTTGAAAAGGCTTTTTGTACAAACTCAACAACATAAAAATCATCTATATTCCAAATTAAACAACTCAACCTTCATCCACCGACATTCAAATAGATATCTCATCTATGCATTTGCCCTCATGATATAGCAATAGATGTGATAAGGAACATACGCATGCAATATGATAAAGCCAAAAATTCTCACCTAGTGCTCTGAGGTGAGTCTCAAGAAATGCTGATATATATGCATGATCCTATATACAAATCAGCTAATGCAATACATACACAATATGTGACAGAGAAAAAATCAGACTGATTCCTGAAATGCCTTTTTGGATATTACTCAATGTCCCAGCTATTCACGGAAGCACGGATGCTAAGATATTCCAAAAACATTGGGCTACACATGTATTCATCTTTGAAGATAGTAAATTCCACAAATGTGCATAATCCATGCCCAAATATATGAAAAATGGATACAATATACAAGCATGATAAATAAAAAAAATGATACGATACCGAAAGCATGTAAATAAAAGGGTTAGAAAGATGTGGGGTTGAAAGATTATTATAACAATTCGAATGAGAAAGGATAGGAGAGAGATTATTACAATAATAAATCGATTCAACCGAACTATTGCTGAATCTAACAAATCATAAAAAATAAAAGAGCCAGGAATTCCAGAACCATCGATGAGGACATTTCTCAAAAACTGTTTTCTCTGTTCTTGAGAGGAGATGGACAACCAGACACAAAATGAGCTAGTTAAACTAAGAAGTGGCTGGCCGAATTCCTCATTCGACTAGGGGTTAGGTCAGTGCAGAATTCCAAGACAAAGGCCAAAAGGGGACTTTCTGGGGGATACTTATTCCTTCTACCCCCTCTATTGACATAGACCACTTTGGACATAGGTGGATGGGCTAAAACCCTCAACAATGATAAATGTAGCGAGCCTGATTTTGACCCGTCTCTTATGGTGTTCCGAGCTCGAGTTGGTATGGTTTTGAACGGTGTTACGTATCTTAGTTTCCCTTGTATTCCCCTTATTTTTGGTTATCGGGTTATAGTGGTGTTTTTGGAACAGGTAGTGTCTCCAAACCTTTAGATGCGAATCCAACCCGAATTGTACCTTGTAGAGTTGTATCGGAAGTTAATTCTTTCATGTTTTGCTACTTCGCTGAGTACGTCAGGGGTCGAGTTGCTCGGTCAGCTCGCCGAAGCAAAAATGCAAAATGCATTCAAAGTTTCTTGTCCGCTCAAGCTGCCATTTATGCGCTTGAGCGGAGAATGTTAGGTTTTAGAAGTTTGACCTGTCTGCAAAAGTACTAGGAAAGTGTATTCGACGCTCGAGCAGGGCTTTCTACGCTCGAGCAGACCATGTTATATCAGTTCATGAATCTGATATTTCAGATCACTTTTATATATCTCTCTCTGTAAAAACATTTCCTCTCCCTTCTCTCTACATTTCTCTACACAAACTAGATCAAATACCTTGATTTCTCAAGATCCGTTTGAGTTTTGCCATTGTTTCTTCATCAAAGTGGGTTATCATCTCGAGGGTTTCGTTGTGTGTGGTGAAAATCGAGTTTCGACACCATTAATTTTGGGGGTTTCATCTCATTTCTTTTTCAAAACTTGAGGTAGGGATTTTCTTAGAGTTATATACATATATTTTTGCAAGATCTATATGATTTTTGAAATCATCTTTCCATAGCTTTGAAAATTGATTATTGATTCAAGAAGTTGAGCGATTTTAAAAATGGGTTTGTCTCTTGTTCTTTTAAAATGATCTTATGGGTTTTGATCTTCGTTGATTGAAGAAAAGATGATTTTGGAAAGTTTTGAAATAGTCTTGAAATGACTAATTGTTGAGGATACTTGAGAAGAGGGAATTGTGTTATTCATTGGATGATGAATTGGAATAAAAGTATTTATATTTATCTTATGTTATTGGCATAACAATTCATTTGATTACATTAAACTTTGAAAGTTGATTTGAAAACTTGCATTGAGAAAAGAATGTTGAGAAACAAGTTTTCATGAAATGGTTTTGGGGTAAATATGTCGGTAAATCTTGATAGGTGGTGTAGATGATATTGAATAAATTGGCCTGAGAGTCCGGGGTGAAAGACTGAAAACCCGCGCGGATAGGTGTCTAGCCTTCTGGTTAATACCGGTAAAAATGACAATTTGGTAGTACTTGTATAGTCTATTTGCAAACACCGACCTAGGGATTACCAGAGTCGTATTTACCGCCCTTAAAATAAATCGTTAAGTTTTGAACAATTGAAATTGCATGATATCATTGAGCATGATGGTTTTCAAAAGATGAAAATGTGATTTATCTTCAAAAAGGGCATAGCATGTCATGTGCATTTCATCTCTTGAGACTTGTATAAAATGTATATACTTTGTTAAGAATTTCCTATTGGGCTTTATGCTCACCCTACGGAATTTTTGTGTAGGAAAAGATGTGGTGATCCCAGCCAACTAGGGGCGTGGAAGTATGTGTGTTGGAAGTACAATGCTCTCATTTTGCTGTGACTCTGTGTGTAAGCCAAGGGTTGTGTTTATGTAGGTTTGAATAACCGTTTTGTGTAACCAGGCTTAAGCCTTGGAAACTTGTAAACCCTTGGGGGTATTTATTTGTTTATTTACTTGTTGTTGGATTAATGTATTGCTGCATGAAGAACTATTGTATCATGTAATGTAAGTTTGGAGATTTATATTTGGTTTTCCTTGAAAGAGTTATGATTATTGTATTATCATTTGGGCTAGAAATTTGGGGCGTCACAATAAAACAGGTATATGTAGCAGATATTTCGCAATAAATCAATGATTGAATAAATCAAAATCAAGAACAAATTCAAGCCCAATAAATGAATAGGAACCTACATCTTCTCTTTGTGAATAAGGGCAAATTAATACCCAAATCCATACTTTTAAGTAGAGAGCGTAGATTCATGCAAACAATTTCTTGGTGGAAGCCTTGCTTATTAAAATAAGGGATTTATCAAACTCAATTGAAACTTCTCATTTATTCATAAAACAAGGACGGACAGTTACACCATTTTCTATGTTCACAAATGATTGAGAAGGGAGGTTTGAACTTCCTTTGACCCAAAATCTCATGTTTTACTTCCAAAATACTCAGTCAAAAGGAAAGGACACTACTTCTCAACATCAAATTTCATGGATCACCTAAGCAATGCCATGGAATAAAGCCTAGCACATTGTTATTGAGTAGAGAGTTGAAACACATAGATTAACACACTTAAGGGATATGATAAGTGAAGAGGATGAGTGCAATAACAAGGAAAACATACTTTATTTATTGAACTTGTGAATGAATGGCTAAAACTACTCCCAATCACATCTGCAAGGGTCCAAAATACATGACAACTATGAAGGCAAAGCTAAGGAAAGCAAGAAAATTAGGAAAAAGCCATCAACGCAATGGATGGGTGGCAAAGGCTACTCCCTCCACATCCATGAGGACTTACAACAATTACATAGTTGAAATGAAGTTAGAACTGAAGAAAACGTAGGAGAGAAAAAGATTAAGGATGCAAAAGATCCATGTCTTAAAGAGGATAAGCTTTTTTGTTCACAAACTCCCTTTTTGGTTCCCTCAAGAGCCTTTAGATATGTCACTTAATGTTCAAGTCCTTGGCCCAAAGCTAATGATCAAGCTTTAATGGAGCTTTTAATATTAAAAATTAAAGGTGGGAGGTAGGAAGCAAGATGAGAAGAAGAAGAGGTTCCCAAGCTTGCATAGGTCTTGGGCAAGTTTTTCCAACCGTTTGAAATGAGCTACCGAGCTCTATATATAGAATCTAGAGTGTAATATCTAAGATATTTGTGGTAGATAAGCAGAACAAGCTGACATTCTCGAAATGGTTTTGTATCCGGAACATTCAGCCAGCCATTCTCTCTGGTGATCGGCCGGATAATTTTGTAGCTGGCTACTATATGGTGTCCAACCAATCAGCAAGCACACCGTCAGATCAACAAGAAAATGTTATCCTAAATTAAAAGAAGAGATAGGCATTTTAGAGGATTTCATCCCTCCCATTCATTTCTACTATATTCTTTGCTTAGTTGGTTTGAAAGAAATACAACATTTTGACTTTGAAAGTATGAGCCTTATAACATTGTGGTAATGTCTGGATTTGCACAACTAAACTCATTTTTGAAAGAAAGTTTCCATTTTGGTCGAAAAATATTTTGTCTAAAACAGGTCTATGGCGGGTTTAAAGATTGATCCTTAGGCTTCTTGCCACAGAACTTATTAAGATTAACACATCTCGTCTTCATCATCAGGAGTTTAAAAGGAGCGCCCAAGTCTTAAGGCTAGTCAAAAATAGGATGTCTACACTCTTACTTTCAAAGCAAAGCTTCCACTAAGAAATAGTGAGCATTAATCGACTCTCTCAAATTAATAGCATGAATTTGGGTCTTAATCTACCCTTATTCACAAAGAGATGATTGTAGGTTCTCATTAATTTCTTAGGCTTTCTAATCTCAATTTTTATTTCATGTGGCAAGTTGTTGCAAATATCATGTTGTATATAGCTCTTTGTATCATTAAATAAGGGTTGAGGCCTATCCATCTCTTTCTTGAATGTTTTCTGCAAGAGGAAGGGATAGAAAGGATGAACACCTCTTAGAAGATGTGTTTTGGTTATGTTTTGGATTTACTACACAAAATAGAGTTTTTATCAGATGTTACGTACGACTGGATCTCTTTCCATTCGGCCGGATGATTTTATATACGGCCCGATGAATTTTGTCCCTAGACAGAGCAAAATAGAACAGGGCAATTTCTGATAAGTGCTCTCCTAGGCAAATCTGGCTGCTGTTTTTTTGCTTTTATCTCATGATTTGTTAGATTCATCTTAATTTGGCTAAATCAATTCATTGTTGTAATAATTCCCAACCCCACATCTATTCAATTCATTCATTGTTGTAATAACTTCCAACCCTACGTCTTTCTATCCCTTTTTATTTATACGTTTTTTGTATATGCAGTACCATGTTTTATTTATCATATTTCATGACTTGCATCTATTTTTCATGCATCTGGGTTTGACGCATTTGCATTTGTGGGATTTATCATTTCTAAATGATTATATATGGTATCACATGCCTTAAAATAATAGACATGTCATGTGTTAGTAACCAGACCTCTAGGTACATTTTTGTGTATGTATTGCACTAGCTGTTTGTATATAGGATCATGTACATACTTCTAATACATTCTTTTGGCTTACCACGGAAGAGTACTAGGTAAGCATTTTTTAGTTTTAGCTTCCTGCATGTACTTGTTACTTACTATGTCCGATATTATACCATGCAGCTCTGTGCTTAAGTGGAATATCTGTATAAATGCCAATAGATGAAGGTTTTGTTGCTTGCATTGGAATGTGATTAATTCTTATACTTCTTGACTCCTTGTTATTGTGAGTTGTGTAAAAAGGTTTTCCAAAATGCATGAAATCAAAACATAACCAAATGAGTGACACAATCTATAATTGCTTACTCCACATAATAATGATAACATTATTAAAGTAATCGGAACCTGAGCATATAAAGATTATAAAACTCATGTCATGACTTAGTAGAGGCCGATCATTTGATTGGGTGAGCAGGGTGCTCAATTCATGATTTTCACTTCTCATACCTAAGTTCCCAAGCTGAGACATTTTGGTTATCACGAACAGTGACCTTTGACACAAGTCACGGATTTTCTAGTTTTCCCAAAAGATTAGATGGTGACTCTGAGATTGAGTGATATAATCCATTTCTGGTAAAGGTTTTACAATAAAATGAATTTTCTGTATAAATCGTTAGATCTGGACTCTCATTTATGTTTCACATTGCACTCGTGAAACTAGATTAGGAGATCAGGATTCCAAACTGTTGGACATGCTCAGTGTAACGAGTTGAATCAAATTGAATTTATATTTTAATCTCAGTTGGAGATTTATTTTAAATTATTAAACTCCATTTATTTTGGAGCCAATTGATTGAATCGTGACCCGTTAGTAACCATGTAATATTGTTGTGGTTTTATTATTATTATTTGATTACCATAAAAGAGTTGTAAATATTTATGATATATACCATTAAATGAGAGTTATATTTTGTGATAACAAAAAATTATACCATTTTATAATTTTATGTTACAAAACTTTATAATTTTGCTAAATCATAATTTTAATGGTAGATATTTATATCAATTTTGAGGACAGAACCACGTGGGGTCTGCCAGCCCACGCCAGCCATGCCTTGTTTGTGTAGCGATCCTGATTTTGACCCGGTCAATTTATGGGGATCGAGCTGCTCGGTCAGCTCGCCGAAAGCAAAAATGCAAAATGCATTCAAAATTGTTTACGGGAAAGTGTATTTCACGCTCGAGCGGACCATGTTATATCAGTCCATAAGGGGAGATTTCAGATCACTTTTTCAGTTCTCTCTCTCTAAAACTCTCCAAAATTTCCAAATCTTGAGCTTCTCTCTCTAGAAGTCATCTTCTCTCTTTGATTCCTCTAAATCCGTTGGGAGTTAGACAGAAGTTCTTCATCAAAGTTGTGTAACTTCTTGAGGGCTTCGTTATGTGCGGTGGAGATCGAGTTTCGACACCGTAAATTTTGGGGTTTCATCTCATTTCTTCTTCAAAACATAAGGTAGGGATTTTCTTAGAGTTATATATATATTTTTGCAAGATCTATATGATTTTCGAAATCATCTTTCGATAGCTTTGAAAATTGATTGTTGATTCAAGAAGTTGAGCAATTTTGAAAATGAGTTTGTCTCTTGTTATTTTAAAATGATCTTATGGGTTTTGATCTGCGTTGATTGAAGAAAAGATGATTTTGGAAAGTTTTCTTTCAAAAGATTTGAGTTGTATAGTTTTGGTGAGAAAACCTAGAATTTGGGGATTTTTTTTAAGAGACTGAAAATCCATGAATGATATTGTTATATTTATTTTGTGCGCCAAAATAAATGGATGTTTGGAAAATTGCTTATTTATATTTATATAAATGATGAATTTCAGGGAATATGAGAATTATTGTTCATTTTGGAAATTATTGTTCAAAATGTTGAAATAGTCTTGAAATGACTAATTGTTGAGGATACTTGAGAACAGGGGAATATGTTATTCCTTAGATGATGAATTGGAATAAAAGCATTTATATTCATCTTGTGTTATTGGCATATCAATTCATTTGATTACATTAAACTTTGAAAGTTGATTTGAAAACTTGCATTGAGAAAAGAATGTTGAGAAACAAGTTTTCATGGAATGGTTTTGGAGTAAATACGTCGGTAAGTCTTGATAGGTGGTGTAGATAATATTGAATAAGTTGGCCTAAGAGTCCAGGGTGAAAGACCGAAAACCCGCGCGGATAGGTGTCGAGCCTTCCAATTAATACCGGTAAAAATGACAAATTGGTAGTACTTGTATAGTCTACTTGCAGACACCGACCTAGGGATTACCAGAGTCGTATTTACCGCCCTTGAAATAAATTGTTAAGTTTTGAATAATTGAAATTGCATGATATCATTGAGCATGATGGCTTTCAAAAGATGAAAATGTGATTTATCTTCAAAAAGGGCATAGCATGGCATGTGCATTTCATCTCTTGAGACTTGTATAAAATGAATATACTTTGTCAAGGATTTCCTACTGGGCTTTATGCTCACCCTACGGGATTTTTGTGCAGGAAAAGATATGGTGATGCTGCCTAACTAAAGGCGAGGGAATAATGTCTGTTGAGAGTACGAGACTCTCATTTTGATGTGACTTTGTGGGTAAGCGAAGGGCTGTGTTTGTATGGGTTTGAATAACCGTTTTGTGTAACCAGGCTTAAGCCTTGGAAACTTGTAAACCCTTGGGGGCATTTATTTGTTTACTTACTTGTTGTTGGATTAATGTATTGTTGCATGAAGAATTATTGTATCATGTAATGTAAGTTTGGAGATTTATATTCAGTTTTCCTTGAAAGAGCCATGATTGTTGTATTATCATTTGGGCTAGAAATTTGGGACGTTACAGTCTGCGTGATTGGTTTGCCTCTTGCTTAGCTTTTGTTTGTATATATATATATCAATTTCTCTACTAGCACAAGGTAGAGAAATAAGGAGACTTTTGATTGTTTTTGTTTGTTTTCGGTCAAACGCCTCTTTCTCTCTCTCTCTCTCTCTCTCTCTCTCTCTCTCTCGGTTATCTCTCTCCATCTGAAATTTTTTTTCTTTAGTTATTTTTATTATATAAAATCCTTAATTTATCAAAATCTGTTAGTTTTTAGACCCTAGTTCGATAGATCAAATTGTAGAGGGTTCCGACGGCTTCGATTTAATCTGAACGAATCGAATTTTTGTCGCCGGAAATTTTTATTTTTGGAAGCTCTTGGATCGAGGTAGGGATTTTTCCTATACTTCTTTATGTACTTTTACTTGATTATATGGAGCTTAGAGTTGTATATAATTTAATTAGAATTTTTGAAAAATTTGTGATTTATTTGCTTAAAAGGGAAATTTTGAGAAAAATAAAGAATTGATGCCCACATTATGAAAGTCTAAACTTGGAATATGTTTGTAAGGTTATGAAAGAGCTATGTTTTAAATTTGAACAAAAACGGACTTCAATTCGATCGGTTTTGAAATTTTTACCGGTTTGCGACCAAAGGAGCATTTTTAAAGAAAACAAAGGAATTATATTTAACTTTTGGGGCTTTTGATCAAAATATGATGTCATAATTGAATAATTCTTGGAGAATGAGTTTGGAAAGAAAATGATGTTTTCTTGGGCATTAACGGTATTATTTTGCTTAATGTATCTGTTGGAATAAAACCGACACAGTTAGAAATGGACCTTGAAAGGTTATCAGACGTGATTGTGATATGAAAACTAGTGTAGTTATTCATATTTGATAAGATATGGAATAGATTATATTTATCAAAATTTTTGGAATTTAATTGTTTAAATATCTGTTTAGAAATACCTATTTTGGGCTATCGATGGAGGATAGCCATGATTGTTGTAGAAATGCATAAGACTTAGGTAAATTGAACCACATTCCTCATTTGTTGCATTGGACATTGCATTACATTCATTTCATTGGAAATGTATCTGTTTGCTAAAAGATGAATACTTGGTGAATCTAGGTAGGGGGTGTAGAACCGTGTGGTTAGGTGTCGAGCCTTCCAGTTTACTAATAAAAATGACAATAGTAGTGCATTAGGGCCTACTTGCAGACACTCACCTAGAGATTCACAGAGCATGTATTCATGTAACAGATATGGTTTAAAATGGAAATGGTTTTATATCTGTTGTTGCATCTCAGCGTTTCATACTTTATAAAAAGAGAGATACACTGTTTTATCATAAGCATGGCATGAGCATACTCCTCTTTAGTCTTGTCATCGTCCATATGTTGTGTAGTATATCTCTACTGGGCTGTGGCTCACCCTATAAGGGAAACCATTTTAGGTACATGTGATATGCCTCCGCCAAGGCACTGACTTAGGAGGGCTAGGAGCTGAGGCTTCATTTTTGTTTTATTGTTATTTGTTGAATGTAAGCTTAGGGCTGTATTTGCGTTGAGTTGAAACTCCATTTTGTGTAACCAAGAATGTTCTTGGATAAATTTGTAAGCCTGTAGGGCACTTATTATCTGTTTGGCTTCCATTTCATATTTGTTGTAAAATTCATGCTTGGGATTGGAACTGGGGCATTGATATGTGAACAACATGTATTTGGCATTTGGGATTTAATGGAAATGGATGTATGGAATAGTTAGCTATATATATGTGTTTGTCTATCAGGTGAGTTTTGTTGCATAAATAGATATACCCTGCCCAATTTTCAGGGCGTTGCACTCAGTAAGCCCAAAAGGCATGCTACACAACTAATCAATCATGAAAAGATGAACTAGATTCAAGGACTAAGGTACCAAATAAGAAGGTTTTACGCACCCATTCGCCCAACACAAGGTCGGCCTATATGATTATCTTGATAATTTTAAACTTAATTAGTAAGATTTATGCATGATAAACAGTAATAAATAAAGAATGACGAGCTAGAAGTGGGAGACAAACATAATGGGGGAAATGAAAATAACATAGAAGATGGTAGATAAGAATAGAGAACATGCATGAGGGAATAAACAAACATTGTGGATGGCTAATCTATATACAACTAAGTCAACAGTAGCTAGTCACATGTAGATCATAAGCTCAACATGATTGAAAATAGAGAATAAATAAAACAATAGCTTACCCATATGTAATCAAGCTAACAGTGACTTGATCGCATATAGGTTATGTACCAAATACAACTAAAAAATAGCTAACTTATATGCAATCAAGCCAATAGTGGCTTGATCGCATATGGGTCACATGCCCAATATGATTAAAAAATAAAGACAAAAAATGAAAAGCAATATTTAAAAAGAAAGAAACTACTAACATTTTGAAGAGCAAAATTGCAATAGGGAACACCTTAGTACCCAAACATTATAGTGAGTTAAAATGGAGTGTCTACACCGGTCTCTTAACATTGCTAATGATATAATAAATAACCACTTTCATTAATTAACTATTAAGTCAATTAATAACTTTTAATGAAATCAATATTATATTTCAATTAGCAATTTTAATAATTTCATTTTTATATAAGAAAATAATTAGAAATTTTATTTTTTCTGTCAACTTTGTTGAATAACAAATTTTGACAATGAGATATTTGTACTTTCTAGAATCACGGGAGAAAATTTGTATTTTAAGAAAATCTCAAAAAGTGTATTTGTAATTTACGCTCATTATAAAAATAAATTGAAAATTTAATTTTTATCATTTTTTTTTTATAAAAAAAGTACAACAATATTGGAGACCCATATTTTGCACTTACAAATATATTTGTGGTAAGCATGGTGGGTCTCATATCATTGATTGTAAATTGAATTGTGAAAGATTTATGAGAATTTCAAACATTTTTCAAAAAATTACAAAACACACCTCAAACGATGAAGATGTACACGTCGTCCGATATTTGAGAGAGAGAGAGAGAGAGAGACTGAGAGATAGAAATGAGAATTATGAGACGAGATGAGTGTGTTCGATAACTTGGCTTCGACCTGTTAACGTTAATACACGCTTTTGTCCCAGATGTTGTATTGAATTTGAATGAATTAGGGTTTTCATTTCAGTGACTCATTTGAATTCTGATTCACCATTCTTAAAAGTCAGTCTCTCACAGTCATTGAGAGAGTACACGAAAAAAGTGCTTCGAGATCATCAATCAATTCTGAGCAAGAGATAGGTATTTATGTATGAGATTTAAGTCTAAATGATCCTCACTTTGATTTTTAGTTTTAGCTTTTACAAGTTTACATTAGCTGTCTTGTTTCAAGTTTTCTTATTCTTTCCTTTTTGGGGTTAATTACACAAATGACCCCCCAAATATGTATTCTGTTACACTTTACTCCCCTGATTGTTCCACTTTAGTTCTCAAATTATGCGATTTATTGCACTTTAGTCCCTAGTATCAACACTATAGTGAGTTAGAAAGTGCATACTTTGGACACTAAATTGAAACAAAATGCATATTTTAGGAACCAAAATATTACAAAATGCATACTTTTAGACCATGGTAGAACTAGGATTTTGGCTTTGGTGGGAGGGAGGGAATTAAGTTAAATGTTTTGCAAAATATATGTCACAATTTAATTGAGCATTTAGTGGTAGGACAACTAAATATCAACGCGATGCTAAAGTTATATGTGAAAGAGTTATGCTAGAGTTAAACAATGATTTTTTTTTTTTTTTGGGGTTAATTTTCTTCTTCTTCTTCTTCTTTTTAACTATTAATAATTAGAGTCTCTATTATAATTTTTGAACATGACATCATCATAATTCAAAATGAAATCAAATTAAAATACACATAGACAAAAGCGAGATAGAGAGAGGCAAAGAAAGATAAGAGAGAAGAAAGAAACAATATAAAATTTGTAAGTGGAGATTTTAGCAAAGATAAACATTTGAAGTGACAAATTAAGGAATTTTGTGGGGAAAAAAATGAAAAAAATGCTATTTATGAACGAGTTTATTTCACCATTTTATGTCAACTCCTTCGTGTATTAATATTATAAATGTCATGTGCATGTATAGGACTACCATATTTAAAAAGAGTGCAAGTGAGTAAAATCTTTGGTCAGGCATACCTTGAAACTTCTCAAATCCATTTTTAGATCATAGTGAAACTTACTATGGCACAAGGAAAATCACATAGTAAGTGACAATGTTTTAAAAGGTACGCCTAAGCACCTGCTTAGGCATGAGGCACACTTGAGGTGCCTCAGATAGCTTGAGGAGAGGCATTGTAGGAAAGGCGCATCTGAGGTGCATGCTTTAGGCTCAAATGCATGGCACACTGTAGATACCCCATTTTTGACCGCCCTTACAACCTGGGCACCATCACTTACACACCCAATTATGAATGTATATGCTTGTCAAGTGCTCGAAAGTCCTCAGCAGAATGCCACAGCTCTGAGTCTCAAAACCCTGCAAACCTTGTATCTTGTTTTTGCACCAAAACCCCAACCTTTCAAACTTGAAAAACCTAGGACCTGCAGGCCCATTTTTGTGGGCTACCGACCATCTCCTTTGGTTGCCGGCCACCCTTGTGCCTTGCCGGCCAAGTGTGTGGTCTGCCGGCCAGAATTGATGGCCTGCCGACCATAAGTGTGTTTTGCAGATATTTTCTGCCAATTGTGCCAGCTGTTTGCACAGATGTTTGCATCTACCTACTCTTGTATATATGGATGTTTCTGAGGGAGTGTGATTTTTTTCTATAAATAGAGAACCTCCCCTTCCATTTTTAAAGGTTAGAAAAATTAGAGCAAAATTAATTTTCTCTCTCTATAATTCTCTCTCTCTTGAAATTTCTTGAGCTTTTGCCTATACATTCATAACCAAACCTTGCCATCTTTGAGCTGAGGTACTTTTGAGCCTACTTTGAGCTCTTGAGGTGTGTATGTGTTGAGTTATTACTTAAAAGTGTTCTTTTCTTTAAGAGATATAAGGCTTAGCTTGTTTCATTGCTTTGGTTGCTTTTTTTCCTACTATTTTTCTATTGTTTTTGGGCTGTATAAACTCTACATTTTTGGGTTGAAACTTCTGATGTAAGGCCTTAAAGGGTGGAGGGATGGTTCACCTTTCTTTCCACCTTGCTTCTCTAGCCTTTACCCTTGTGTTTCCCACCTTTACAATATCTTTTTGAGCTTTTAAATACTGAATTTCAAAGTTATTTCAATAGCTAAAAATATGTTTTGAAGTCCAAAATTGGAGGGGTTAGCCTCCCCTCCTTGTGTCTTGTTCACTAGCTTATATAGGTCCACGTTGTAGCTTACTATTTTAGCCATTTCTGTCTTAATTCCAGCACTATTTTTGCTTACTTTAGGACTGTTTTGGGCTGGTTGTGTCATTTATGCTTTATATTACATACTTGTAGTGCAATGGTCCTCATAGGTTTGGAGGTTTAGGCCTTAGTCACCAACCTATTTGAGTTGATAGTGTTTATTTCAAGTTTTCCATACTTGTATTCATATTTAATCACCTCTGCAACCTCCATCCTTTCTTGTCTTTTTCTTTGCTTTGAAAGTTGTTTCAAACTAGTTGTTTGTTTAAAGCTTGAGATTGAGGTCTTGTGCTTAATGGTTTAATCCTTAACGACATGACACTTCTCTCATGCCTAAAACAACTATTGGTTTGATGCTTCTTTCCATTAGAGGACTTAAAGCTCACTTTTAAACTTAATTTACTAAGGAATGGTTGGTAATTAAAATGGAGTAATAAAACTTGTACTAAAATGATGCAAGATAATAACTCGGTTTGGGTTCAATCGGACGTTAATTGAACCCTTGAGTCTTGGATCATTTCATACTTGTTAGTGATGTAAATGGTCCAAGAGTCATTGTCAACTGTTTCCCTTGATCAATCTATGATAGGGAAGGGGTTTGAGAGTCTTATTTGTTGCATTTATTGAACTTGCACCCTTTGGTTCATAGGCCATCATGCAATGAAATTGCATCGATTGATGGTTTAAGAATCAAGTTTACTACTCCTTTGAGCTGTTTGATGATAAGAAGGGGTAAGTTGTGCAAACAATCCTTGAGAATATCCTGTACTTGCTCTGTTTGCTCTCTGTTGCAGCAGGAAAAACCAAGCATCATTTGTGGCCGGCAGGCCACCACTTCTAGCTTGCTGGCCACCTTTTCAAATTCCAGCAGTGCCCTTTTCAAACAAAACAAAGTTGGTTTTGAGGTAAAAAATAGTGCAAGTGTTCTACTGTACAACAGAGACATCTGGCAGCAAGATAGTGGCCTTTTTCGGATGAAATCCATGCATGCATGAGCACTCCTCGTTTCCCGAGGCAGAGTAATTAGAATAGCTAGCTTAACACTTCTTTCATGCTATATTCATATAATTAATTAGTTCGTTTTGATTTGTAATTAGTTAGATAGTTAATTTGTTGTAATAATTAATTACCTAGTTTAGTTGATTATTTCATTCGGTTTATAATTCGTAGTAATTAGTTTGGCTAGTTAGTTTATTCGGATCCTCCTGTGTAAGGGCGCAAATGTTGTAATAACGTGTATGTCTTCCAACCCCACGTATTTCTCCCTTTTATTTACTAGCTTATGTTGGTTAGTTTAGGGCATCATGTTTTGTTTCGCATCTCTCATGCCTTGCATCCGCTTGTCTTGCATACATTAGGCTCGATGCATCATTCTAATTCGCATTGTAGTTAAATACTTCTTTGAATACATGTTTTGCCACATGCTATCAAATTGATTCACAAGCCATGTCAAGTAGCCGAGCTTGTTTAGATTACATATCGCATGTGTTGCATTAATCATTTTGCATCCGTAGAATCATGCATTTTTTTCTAACTCTTTTATCTCTTTTTTCTTGCCTTGGAGTACTAGGTAAGCTTTTATTTGCTTTAGCATAATTGCATGAGTGTGAGTGTTACCATGTCTAGCATGTTGCCATGAGGCTAATTGCTTAAGTGCTATATCTGTTTGAATGCCTGTGGATGAAGGATATGTGCTTGAATTGGGATAGTTTGATTAAATGAATGTTTGAGCTCACTTTTTCAAGTGCACATTCGCAAAACTCTTTTCAAAAAACAAACATGACATCAAGTGTTTCAATTCTTGCAAATTAGTCTATACTTGTGTGCACATCACATAATAATGTTAGCGTAATAATCGGAACAAGATTATATAATGTAAATAAGAATCACATCATGATTAGTAGAGGCCGATCTTTCATCGGGCCAGTAGGGGTGCTCAATTCATGATCTCCCCCTCCCGTACCTAAGTACTTGAGCCGAGACAACTTTGGTGATGACAGATAAGTGGCCTTTAGCATGAGTCTCGGGTTTTCTAAATTTTCCAAAATAAAATATTTAGGTGGCGACTCTGTATTTAGCAAAGCAGTCCATTTTTAGCATTTTGATTCAAAATCAATTCTCCAAAAGATTTGCTGGATTTGGACCTTTTGGTGTTTATCTATTTCACATTGCACTAGTGCGATCAGATTCAGAACCGCAGGAGTCCGAACTATAGGGCTTATTCGTCTTACGAAATGAGCGTGAAAAGTCGAGCTACACACACGCCTCATGAACTTCATTTAAATTTTTGCTCCATCCTTATTCTTCGTGTGTATAGCCACATGAAATCACTACACCTTCAATATAAAATGTAAACACATGCTTTGCGCCCTAATTTTCATATCAAAAAAGTCTTAGGCATTGAGCAAAAGTTTTGGGATTACAAGATGGATATATACTTTGGGATTTCTTTTAATGCGGTGAATTATGATAGTTTCAAGCGAATGGTTGAAGTTATTAAGCAATTTGGTCCTGGTTTAAAATCAAAACCACTAAAGTACTATATGGTGCGAGTTCCTTATGTAAAAAAAGAAGTGAATCACATCAATAAATTGATGAAGGAAGATATATAGGATTAGGTAAAGTAAAATTGAATGTTATTTTTGAGAAGTTTTTAGAATGTTGAATATCATTTTTATGGTTTTTGGAATATTGAATGTTCAATGTTTGTTGAAATTCTAGAAATATTTGCTTATGTTGAAAACGTTTCCTATATTAAAATTTTTCTTATCTTCTACAACTTGTGCCTCACTTTGGTAAGGTATGCACCTTGCCTTGCACCTCACACTTAGGCTCCAGGAGACCTTAGCACCTTAATGCACTAAGAGGATTTTAAAACACGGGTAGGTGAACCTCAAGGGATTGGCCTAATAACTTGGAGTCTGGGGGTGTGCTCCCTCTAAGTTCCAAGTTCAATTCCCATTAGGTGCTATCAATTCCTAAGGGTCATACCTACGG
Source organism: Camellia granthamiana (assembly GCA_036172215.1). Classification (NCBI taxonomy): domain Eukaryota; kingdom Viridiplantae; phylum Streptophyta; class Magnoliopsida; order Ericales; family Theaceae; genus Camellia; species Camellia granthamiana. The sequence continues at coordinate 59,573,127 of CM069913.1, read as the reverse complement.
GCTCTGCCTAAGATTTGCCCAATCCACGGAGAGGGGGTGCTTTGTGTGGGTTCAGGATTAGTCGAAGCACATGTAAGTTAGTCAAGACACCCAGTCATAAAAATAAATAAAATAAAAAAACTGGCAAGTGAAGAGTTTCACTGATTTTAAACATTTACGGACATACTTAAAACTTTAAAGGAGTAAACTGAAAAACCTTTTTTTTATTTTGGGGTAAAAATATTATTTTCAAAAACTTGAGGGCACGTACCCATTCTGAGCCCAAAGTCTCTCCACTATACTCATTTCTAGGATGGTTTTTGAGTCCCTTGCTTGCCTTGTAACAGTTGGTTTCATTGTTTCCCTAATCATATTTGGGCTATATATGTATGCCCTTATCTTTGAAGCAATACATTTACTTAAATAATGTGGCAATAAGTTTTCGTAGTGCTGTTCAGGCTTCAGTAATATATTGGATGACCTATTTAGGCTAATTTATTGCTTCTCCAATCTAGGTTTCAATTATGTTTGATATTTTTTGTTAAGGGTAAATTAGTGGAAAGTTTCATTGCTTAGACTTGTTTTCTATTAGGTCCCATGACCTTTTTGTTTCCTAACTAATAGAGCCACGTTGTCGGGAAGCTTAAGTGATATTTCTAAATTTTCAGCAAAATTTTTTACTATTTTGTCCTTCGTCATATCAAGTTTGTAATTTTGTGTTTCAAACTTTACAATTTCGTAATTTTCATTTGTGCATATTCATTTTTTATAAAATTTATATTTTTGAAACCTACTTGATGAGCACTGCCAAAGAAGAGGTCAATTGAATATGAAATTATGTAAAAATAAATATAAATAAATAAGTTATTAAAGTTCACACTTTTGAGTCAAGATTATTGTTGCACTGTTAGTTTTACATGCACCATCATACATTAAATAATTCAATATTGTGATAAGTGTCAGTAGAAAATGGAATGTATGTGCATGCAGGGGCTAAAGTTTGGGAATGGAATTGGTGGCCATGAGCAGCTGTACTCTATACCATTATGAAATTTTGATTTGTATATGTTCATCTATAAAATTGTTATAAATAAAAGTAAACTAAAATGAAAATTCAATATATGCATGTGGCATTGCTCTATCACAGGTTCAAATGCATCATTAAGCATTAAGAAAATTCAATATTACAGTAAGTGGTGATAGCAAAAAAATAATGAATGAGCATGCAGGGGCTAAAATTTGGAGATGGAATTGGTGACCATGAGCAGTGGCATGCTCAGAAAAATAAATAAATAGAAGGGTTAATTACACTAATAGTCCCTATAGTCTGGGACTTGTGTCACTTTGGTCCCTGACTTTTCAATTGTGACACATTTGACCCTAAATTTTGAATTTTGTTCCAAATAAGGACAATTGAAAATATCATTAGATTTTTCAAGGGTAAAATCGTCAATTTGATAAAATATAAACTAATTTGACAAAAATAAATGTCAAAAAAATATTTTTAATTTTTTTAAAATTATTTTTATCCACCAATGATAAAATTATGTAAAATTAATAAAAATTACATGATTAATTTTTTAAAATTAATTTTACATGATCATCATCTAAATACATAATAAAAATTAATTTGGTAAAAAAATAAATAAATGTCTAAAAGATTTATCGATTTTACATAATTTTATTTTTAGTAGGTACAAATAATTTTTTAAAATTCAAAAATATTTGTTTGACATTTATTTTTTATCAAATTAATTTATATTTTATTAAATTGACAATTTTACCCTTGAAAAATCTAATTATATATTTAATTGTCCTTATTTGGAACAAGATTCAAAATTCAGGATCAAATGTGTCACAATTGAAAAGTCAGGGATCAAAGTGACACAAGTCTCAAACTATAAGGACTATTTATGTAATTTGCCCTAAATAGAAAGAAAATAAATAAATTTTGATACATGCATGTGTGTCAACGCTCCACCACAAGAGCAAAACTTCCCACAACCTATATAAGTATTGTTTTTAAAATTGTGAAATCTCACAATTTTAGTGTTAAAATTTGTATAAGTTCACACTTTCCACATTTTTCAGGTTCTAAAACTACGAGATTTAATTTTTGGGTTTCAAAATTGTAAATTTTCACATGTTCTTGCTATATAAATAAATTGTGAAACTTCACACTTACTGCAGAATTCACATTTTTTAGTCCTAAAAGTGTGAAACTTCACATTTTTTTATTACTTAACCATTAAGATATACAAGTGATTTTCTACAAAGGACCCATTAAATGTTGGCATTTTAAATGGCTAATTATATCCACATTTTTTGCTTTCAAGAAATTCATTTAAAAACTAAATAGTAACAACACCAACATGCTAGATACAAAACATGGGACTTACAAATTATGTTGGCCCTGTTTGGTAGGGCTTATTTCAGCTTATTTCAGTTTTTAACTTAATTTAAATTATTTTGATGTGTTTGATTCAGCTTAATAATACAACTTATAGCTTTTTGTAAGTCAAAAATCAACTTATTCTTTGAGTGGGGGAAGAGAAGCTTAATTTATAAGTCAAAAATCAGCTTATGTTCACAGTTATAAACTATAAGCTGTTAGGTTATAAATTATAATCACTTTTCCACAGTTCTACCAAACGGGGCCTTTGTATAGCTTCCTTATTCCTTTTATTAGACATACATATATATACACAGACATATCATATATGATGAAACACCAATAACATTTGTCTTTTGCAAGGATGAGATAAGCAAACACATAACTGCACTCATAAACTGCAATGCCCAGGTGCCATGTGGTCAACGTGTTTGGAGATGAGTTCTTCTAACTTGCTACCATTACTGCGCATTAGTCTTAAAAAACTAGTTGGAATATTATGAAAACAGTCGTGAATGCAACGAATCCTTCAGGTGATTCACAAACATACTGGAATTGAGTCTGCATCACTACTAGAACTATGAGCTGAAACCAAGTATGATTGTTAGGATAAATATCAAACGAGCTAGAGTCTTGGAGAGTGCCGTTCATGCACATTATATTGTGGAGGTGTCTTAGTCATTTGTTTGAATGTGTGACTTTTAGGGTTAAAATAATATAAATGGGACTAAATTGTCTCCGAGTCTCACATATGGGACCCACCATTAAAAATCCCTTTTGTTAATGTGTTTAGGGTTACAACATATCCATATGTACATTAAGGCCTCGTTTAGAAACATACTATTTTAGTAATTTTTTAATTTTTTAGTTAAAATATGAGGTAAAAAAATTAGTATGTTTAGAATGGCTTTTTAATTTTTTTACGAAAAGATGTGTAAAAAGTAAAGTGAAAAGGGAATTTTTGACTTTTTGATGTAGATTGTTAGCTTTTTAATTTTTTTTAGTGACTTTTTAACTTTTAGACTAAAATAATTAGTTGCCAAACAAGGCCTAAATGTCCTGATGGTTATAATTGCATTGGAAATCTTTCACAACTTAATGATAAATTCACGTGGTTGTGTTTAAGGAATCAGCAGTATTGATTTCAGTCTGGTTAGATGGTGATTGAGAAAAAATAACTAAACTCTTGGATTTATTATATTTATGTTTATAAGACATAATTTGTGAACACAAACTGATGAAAAAGTTTAGCATAATAACAGTAGGAAGCAATGATGAAAAAGTTTAGCATACTAACAGTAGGAAGCAAAGGATGTAGAGAAAACCGAGAAGATACTTTTTTTCTACATTTTTATTGATAAACAAACACCCTACAAATAGGCTGATACATAACTGAAATAACATGAAAATAGGCACTACGCAACAAACTCCTATTGACTAGGTAAACACTAACAAACTCCTATGGACTAATCCTAAAGACTAGGACAACCAAACATGCAAATTACTAATTTCCTCAACAATCCCTCCTTTAAACTGATGTTCCAAACATAACATTCAGTTTAATAATGCCCATTCTTTTTGAAAATAATGAATTACGAATTGCGTAGGAAAATGTTAGGACTATGATTTTTAATAGAATTGAAAGACTAAGAACTTGTATTTGTTATTATTACTAATGCATGGACTATTAAATTCAATTCTAAGAATCTAGGATGTTGGTAGAGGAATATTTTGATTTATTTGAAAAGTAAAGAGAATCATAAACATCCCTTGAAAGAAATCTCCCAATATGTGTGTTTATGTTTTGTAATGTGTTTCCAAGGTTTTGATCAAGATATGTGGGTTTAAAGATTGATTGGAAACTATTTTTGAGAAATTGGAATTCTGGAATTTTACAGATCGCTCGAGTGGACCAATTACCGCTCGAGCGCACATTCAAGGCTTCCAGTACTTTTACAGTCTTTTACAAACCGCTTATAAAATGCTATCTCTCAAATTGAATCATTTGAAGTACAAACACCAAGTAGCTTCCTAAGCTTCTAAAATGTAGTAAATTTAAGAGGCTTGTTAGAATATTAGCAACCTGGTCTTCACTCCTGTAATAAACCAGATTAATGACTCCATCATTCATGAGATTCCTCAAGAAGTGATACTTCACATCTATATGTTTGCTTCGACCATGTAGAACAATATTTTTTGAAAGCTTTATTGCTGAACTGTTGTCACAATAAATCTGAGTAGGCTCATCCTCCTTAAAATGTAGCTCTTTAAGAATCTTTTTTAACCAAATAGCTTGACAAGCACAAGCTGTTGCAGCAACAAATTCAGCTTCAGTGGATGATAATGTAACAATAGGTTGCTTCTTTGATGACCATGAAACAACTTATGTCCCCCCATCATGAAAATACCCAGATGTGTTTTTTCGATCATCTAAATCTCCTGCATAATCACTATCAGTAAAGCCAAACAAATCTGACTTTTCTTCCTTCTTGTAGAACAACCCAAACTCCCTAGTACCTTGCAAGTACCAAAAAATTCTTTTTTCAGCCAAGAGATGAATCTTTGTTGGACACTCCATGTATCTGCTAATTACACTTACAACATGCATTATATCAGGCCTTGTTGCAGTCAAATACATTAGGCTTCCAACAATCTGCTTTTAGAGAGTGTTGTCAACCCTCTTTCCTTCATTATCTTTGTTTAGCTTCAAACCAAGCTCAGAAGGTGTATTTATTGGATTACAATCCTTCATCTGAAACATGTCCATTATTTCTCCCACATATTTTTTTTGAGAAATAAAAATTCTAGTAGAAGATTGCAACACTTCGATGCCAAGAAAGTAATGCATCATTCCAAAATCAGACATTTCAAATTCAGCCATCATGGATTTCTTAAAACTTTCAAACATGGTTGTATTAGTTCCTATGTAGATTAAATCATTTACATATAAGCAAACAATGAGCATTTTCCCTCCATCCTCAAATTTTATGAAAAGTGTATGTTCATAAGGACATTTTTGAAAACCTTCCTTCAAAAAATAATCTTCTATATGATTATACCAAGCCTGTGGACCTTGTTTTAATCCATATATAGCCTTCTTTAACCTATACACTTTTTGCTCATTACCAAGTTTCACGTAACTAGGAGGTTGATCGATGAATACCTCTTCTGTCAAATCTCTATGGAGGAATGCTTATTTCACATCCAACTGGAAGATAGGCCATGAGTTTTGAGCTACCAATGCAATCACCAAGCTGATCATGTCATGCCTTGCAACCAAAGCAAAAACTTCTTTATAATCAACACCAAACTCCTACTTGTAGCCCTTGGCCACCAAGCGTGCCTTGTACTTGTCAACTTCACCATTCTCTTTCAACTTTGTCTTGTAAACCCACTTTACACCAATTGTTTTCTACCCTTTTGGAAGATCACATAGCTCCCAAGTATCATTTCTTTCAATGGCTATAATTTCAATATCCATAGCCTTTCTCCATTTTGATTCTTTGACAGCCACTTCGAAAGTGGTAGGATCACAATATGAAAACAGAGCAAAATGTGTAAGTAAATCATCACCTTGGTCAACTCCAGTTACCTCATAATCAGTCATCCATGCTGGTCTTCTTCGAACACGTTGAGGCCTTTGTGATTCAGCTACAAGTGGGTTTTGATCAGCTACTGGAGCATTTTAAGTAGTTTCTAGTTCTTGCTCATACTCCATAGGCTGCTGCCCTTTCTCATTATCATCAAAATCTGTTGGAATATTTTGTTTAACACCATTTTCATTCCATGACCAGGTGCCTTCTACATCAAAAACCACATCACGACTGATAACAATTTTCTTGGTGCTAGGATTGTATAACTTATAAGCTTTTGACTGATCACTAACACCAAGAAAAATGCATTTTTCTCCCTTGTTATCTAGCTTTTTCCTCTTCTCATTCAAAATATGGACATAGACAGTACACCTAAAAATCCTAAAATGATCTACAGCAGGTTTTCTTCCGTTCCATGCTTCCTCTGATGTCATGTTTTGAACAACAAGTATGGGACTTCTATTCAATACATGAATGCTCCAATTAACTACTTCAGGCCATAAATTCTTCGGAATACAACTCCTCTCGCAAACTCCATTTTGTTGGGGCGTATAAGCTGTTGTAAGTTGTCTCTTGATTTTGTGGATCTCACAAAAATTTGCAAATTCACGTGAGTTATATTCTCCACCACAATCTATGCGAAGAACTTTAATGGGGTTGCAAACTTCTTTCTCAACAAGTGCTTTGTAGCTTTTAAAGGCTAGAAGAGCTTCATATTTTTCTTGTAAAAAATAAACCCAGATTTTTCGACTATAATCATCCATGAAGGTAATTATGTATCTCTTACCTCTATTAGAACATGAAGCTATTGGCCCGCAAATGTCGGAATGAACAAGCTCCAATGCCTTCTTCGCTCTCCATGATTTCCCTTGAGAGAATTGATTGCAATGTTGTTTGCTAACAACACATTCTTCGCAAACTAGAGAAGGAGTTGTAATTTGAGGGAGACCTGTCACCATATACTTCTGTTGTAACGTCTTCAATTTGCCAAATCTAAGATACCCATAGCGGAACTGCCATAGCCATGCCTCGTCCTTCAATTTTGCTGGGAAACATGAATGATTGGTGTTGTGGAGATAAAGTGGAAACATACGATTCGTCGTCATGTTAACTTGAGCAATTAAGCCCAACTTTGCATCTTGAATCTGACATACTCTATCTTTAATAGAAATCTCATATCCCTTCTCTTGCAACTAACCCACACTAAGCAAGTCGGTCTTTAAATCTAGCACAAAAAGAACATTAGAGATAGTGTGGGTGGAATTTCCTTCGGTTTAGATTGTTACCCTTCCTTTTCCTGTAAAAGAAACTGTGGAATTGTCACCGAACTTCACAGTGTTGCGAAAAGATTCATCCAAGTCAGAGAATGCCTTTTTATATCCACACATGTGGTTGCTACAGCCAGTGTCTAAATACCACATGTTTGGATGAGTTTCTTCCTTCATGTGACACACCATCAAAAGAGACACATCTTCTTCTTTTTCTACAAAGTTAGTTTCTTCTCCACTTTGTCTATTCAAATTATTTTGACATTCTGACTTATAATGGCCATACCTATGACATCTGTAACATTTAACCTTGGACTTGTCTGCTAACTTTGGTCTATAAGTTGTTGAGTGGTGGCCTTCTCGTCCTCTTCCTCTTCCTTGAAATTGACTCTCTTGATACTGATGATTTTGTTGCCCATGATCATTGTTGTTTCTGCCTCATCTTCCTCGACCTCTGCCTCTTCCTCGTCCTCTATCAGTTCTACTGAGTGTAGAGTGATTTTCTGATAAGGCCTTTGTTGCTTGTTTTTCCTTTTCCTGGTGGTTGATTTTTTGCTCATGAACCAACAAAGAACTTTGTAAATCATCAATTGAAAGTAAACTAACATCATTAGCTTCTCTCTTTGAGAGAAAGAATATTTCCCCTTATCAAGTGGGAGGTGGGTCTTGGTAACAATGTGTTCCTTTGGCATGACAATTGGAATCCTCTCGGCTCCCTGTGGGTTAAATATGGGACTAGATTGTTGCATGATACGGGTCTCCCGAGCCAAGCCAAGGTTGATTCTGTCATCTCTGACCTGGGTTGGCATTGGCCTAATGCTTCTTCTTGGGAAGTACAGGAAATTGTGGGGCACTCCCCCTCTCTTATGGTGGCCACCATTAGAAGTAGGGATGTTGTTGTTTGGCTGCCTAGTAAGGATGGGTTGTTTTCTATTGGGTCTGCTTGGAATCATTGGAGAAAGAAATGGCCTAAGGTGCCTTGGGCTGATGTTCTTTGGGGTCCCCACAATATTCCTAGGGCTAGCTTTATTGTTTGGATGGCTATCTTGGGGAGACTGAATACTGGTGACCGGCTTGTTGGCTTTGGCATAAATCAGAATTCTATCTGCAAATTTTGTAACCAAAATGGGGAAGATCACCATCACCTTTTCTTCCAGTGTCCTTTTGCCCTTAGAGTGTGGACTGCAATTCAAGATAAATGCCAAGTAAATTGGCATAATGTTCTTTGGGATGACCTTCCTAAGGTGGTGGCTGCTGACTGTAGAGGGACATCTTTAGCCACAATCATAAGAAGTTTGTGTTTCTGCACCTCTGTTTATCATATCTGGCTGGAGAGAAATAATAGAATATTTTGTCATGAAAATAAACCTGAAGAAATGGTGATTAAAGGTATTGTTTCTTTGGTCAGATACAGGATATTGTCTCTTTCCAACATTAGAAGATCTCAAACTGATGAATGGTTTCTACAAGAGTGGAGGCTTCCTGCCTCCATCCTTAAATGAGTGCTTTATTGTGGGTTGAGTTGTTAGTGAGCTTATACTTGAGGGTCGAGTGGTGTGAGCCATATAGCGAGATTTTCTATATTCACATATGATTGTATCTAATGTGTTTGTTGCAGGTTTGCAGGTCAGGACTTGAGGGTTGAGTGTAGTGAGCATTTAAACAAATCAGTGCTGTGTGGAGTGTTGCAAGGTGTGGGTTGAGTGAAATAGCCCATATATTTTTTTTTCTTTCCTAACGCAGCTGCAGGGTCATTTTGCTGGTACAAATTTAGGGAGTTCCTTGTGTTGAGGGTTGAGTGATATAGATCATAAATTGTTGCTTGTTTGGTTTTGTCTCCTAACCTGCTGCTTTGTTGAGTGGTTATATCTGTGGGTTGAGTGATTAAGGTTTTTATATGAGTGAGATTTGTTGCAGGTTTTTTGTTGGTGAGCTAGTATAAGAGGGCCTAGTGTTGCAAGCCAGATAGTGAGGTTTAACTTTTATCTTTATATCTGTTTGTTCTAATGTGTGTTGTTGCAGATTGCAGGCTGTAAATGGAGGTTTTGAGATCAGAATTTGGAGGGTTGAGTGTAATGAGTTCATATATTCTGTGAGGAGAGATGTGAGGTGTGGGTTGAGTGGAAAAAGCCCTATAATAATTCTATTGCAGGTACATATGCTGGTACTCTTTTAGGGACTTCCATTGTTGTGGGTTGAGTGATTAAGTGTATAAATTGTTGGTCATTAGGTTTCTTCTCTTGCCTGCGGTTAATTGTTGAGTGTCCTTCAATGGTGGGTTGAGTGACCAAGGAATCTTATATGAGTGAGATTTGTTGCGGGCTTCTTTTTCAGTATCTGGATGGAAATTCTTTGTCTTCTTTTTTATCTGTCTATGTTAGAGTTACACAGTTAGCTTGGTTTTTATGCCTATCCCTACGGGTTGTGTAGGGTTGATCAGGTTTTGTAACTGTTTTGGCATGGATCTTGCTGCTTAGCTGCTATGGTTTTATTATATCTGTGGAGGATCCTTGCTGCTGGGCAATTCTTTTTGCTTTGGTTGATGGATCGCGTGGTTGAGGCTGCATGGATGCGCCAAACCGTGTGGAATCCAGTGGAAAATCATTGTCTTTCTTTGATAATCTATCTTTATTTTGTTTGCTTTGGGTTTGGGTTGCTTCTTTGGTTTGTTTTTTTTTTTTTCTTGTCCCTTGTTCATCTTCCCTTTGGTAAATGGTGGCTGAACAGGGGGTTCGTAGCGAGTCCTGTTTCTTCTGTTTTGTTGGTTCCTTGTGGTTGTTTGGTGTGTTTTCTGTATAGTTTTGGCCAGGTCCTGGGGTATGCCCCTTGTATTCGTGTATTTTTTTTCCGTCTTTTATTTTATGACTTACTCACCCAAAAAAAAAAAACATCATTAGCTTCTTCTATGGAACAGACAACAAAATTAAATTTTAGTTTCAAGGATCAAAGAATCTTCTCAACAATGGTGACATCCTCTGTTTTATCGCCATGGATCCACATCTTGTTAATGATTGCCACCGTTCTTGAAAAATAGTCTATAACTGACTCTCCTGATTTCATTCAAAGCACTTCAAACTCCAAACGAAGTGCTTGAAGCTGCTGCCTCTTAGCCCTTGTTGTACCTTGGTACTTCTTCTTCATAAAATCCCAAATATGTTTGGCGGTGTCCTTGCAAAGAATGGTTTCCAAGGTTGAGCGATCCATAGCTTGGAAGAGATAATTCTTTGCTTTAAGATCCTTCAACCTCAGTCTTTCAAGCTCCGTCTTTTGCCCATCTATCAACACAACGCTTGCCACTGATTCTACTACTCTAGAAACAACAACTGTCCAATATTCTTTAGACCTCAAGAATTTCTCCATGAGCATGCTCCAATGGTTATAGTGACCATCAAAGCGCGGAATAGCTAGTTGTACAAAGTTGCTGTCAGAAGCCATCCTTAAATGTTGTTGCACTATCTCACAAACCCTTTTATGTTTTCTTTTTCAACCTTACTCTCTCCAACTTGGCTCTGATACCGCTGATGAAAAAACGTTTAGCACAATAACAGTAAGAAGCAGAGGATATAGATAAAACAGAGAAGATAGATAAACAAATAGCCTATAAATAGATTAATACATAACTGAAATAACATGAAAATAGGCATTACCCAACAAACTTCTATTGACTAGGTAAACAGTAACAAACTCCTATTGACTAGGTAAACAAAAACAAACTAATTGACAATCCTAAAGACTAGGACAACCCAAACATGCAAATTACTAATTTCCTCAACACAAACATACATATATATTGTTTATGTTGAGTGGACTTTCTTTATGTTTACTAGTATTATCTGGAAATTATTTCAAGTGCATTATGGCAATAAAGATAAATTCGACAGATAGTAGGACTATGAGTTCTGTATATATTTTTATAGTAGTTGGTTTGTGTTGTTTCTTTTATATATTGGGAGCATGGCAAAGAAGTGGGTTCGGAAAAGGAGATAACATAGCTCTGGAAATTACAAAGAACGGAGCAGACTGCAGGATCCTTCCAGATCTAAATTTTGAGACCCATCATAGAGGTGAAGCTGGTGTGGTAGATGATTCTGAATCTAAAGTTGAAGTGTTTGAGCCATGCCACTCACGTTATCCTGATTACATACCCTGCCAAGATCAAAAATGTACGATGACCTTCTCAAATGAGAGCATGATTTACCGAGAAAGGCATTGTCCACCTAAGAATAAGAAGTTACATTGCCTTATTCCAGCACCCAGAGGATATTTGACCCCATTTCTGTTAAACTAGTAGAGAGAGAGAAAAAAGAGAAAGACTGAATGAATGTATATTCAGTTGTACAATGGTTACAAGGGTGATGATTCTCATTTATAGAGAAGAGCACCAAAAGCATTATGAAGTATAATGATGAAAGTGTGTGTCGTGTGGTTCCTGTACATTTCTTTATAGCATATAGGTGGGTTCCTTTACATATAAAGAGCACCGAAAGCATTCTATAATGTATATTATATATGTATTAACAGCCCCCCGCAAACTCAAGGAGGGAAGGCATCCACCAAGTTAAGTTTGGAAACAAGATCACTGAAGCGCCCAGGAGGATGAGCCTTGGTGAAAATATTCGCAGGTTGATCGGTAGAAGTAATAGGGAGAAGATGAACAGCACCATGGGTAACATGCTGGCGAATGAAATGACAATCAATCTCAATATGTTTGGTGCAATCATGAAAAACATCATTGTGAGCAATTTGAACGGCACTCTGATTGTCACAATAGAGAGAGGTAGGGGCAGAAGAAGAAACACCCATATCAGCAAGGAGCCATCGAAGCCAGAGAAGTTCCTGAGTAGTATCAGCAAGAGCTCGGTATTCAGCTTCGGTACTAGAGCGGGCAGTGAGGGATTGTTTTTTGCTACGCCAAGTAAGAAGAGAATCCCCTAAGAAGAAACAGAATCCCGTGGTGGAGCGTCGATCCGTAGGATCCCCAGCCCAATTAGCATCAGAAAAAGCACGCAGTTAAAGAGAGAAGGAAGCAGAATAGTGAAGGCCATGGAACAGAGTGCCTTTGAGGTAGCGAAGGATGCGGAGTAGAGCAGTATAGTGGGGAGTGCGAGGAGCCGACATGTACTGACTAACAATGTGAACAACATAGGCAATGTCAGGACGAGTCACTGTGAGATAGACAAGACTTCCGATGAGCTGGCGATAAAGAGTAGCATCAGAGAGGAGATCCCCATCGAGAGGAGTGAGACGAATCTGAGGATCAACTGGAGTAGAGGTAGTTTTGCAATCGGTAAGACCAGCACGAGCCAGAAGATCGGATGCATATTTGGCCTGGGACAAATAGGAACCAGTAGAATCATGAGAGACTTCAAGGCCTAAGAAGTAGCTAAGAGTACCAAGGTCCTTCATCTCAAACTGACAGTGGAGAAAACGTTTGAGGTGGAGAATACCAGCTGCATCATTACCAGTGATAATCATATCATCTACATACAGAAGGAGAAGAGTGGTACCATGAAGAGTAATCTGTATAAAAAGAGCAGAGTCATAGGAGCTAGAGGTGAACCTGAAGTCATGAATGATAGAACTGAACTTGGCAAACCAAGCTCGAGGCGCTTGCTTGAGGCCATAGAGGGCACGCTGTAGTTTGCAAACCTTATGAGGTGAAAAAGTGGACCCAGGTGGAGGTTGCATGTAGACCTCCTCAAGAAGATTACCATTGAGGAAAGCATTTTTGACATCCATCTGAAAGAGCTCCCAGTAGCGAGCAGCAGCAACAGCAAGTAAACTGCGAACAGAGATAAGCCGAGCAATAGAGGAGAAGGTCTCCTCATAATCAATACCATATTCCTAGTTGAAACCCTTGGTAACAAGACGAGCTTTGTAGTGGTCAATAGAGCCATCAGAATGAGTCTTGATTTTGTAAACCCATTTGCAGCCAATTGCAGTCTTGCCAGGAGGAAGATCAACCAGATCCCAAGTATGAGTTTTGTCCAAAGCCCGGAGTTCATCAGTCATAGCTTACTGCCAAAGAGGATTAGTACAAGCCTCACGATAGAAGGTAGGTTCAGAAGTAGAAAAGGCAGCAGACCCAACAATATAATCACGAAGACGGATAGGAGGTTGAGTTACCCGATGTGGTCGACCCGTAGGAGGATCGGTGGGAAGAAGAACCGGTGGAGAAGGAGGTGGTGCACTGAGAGGCAGACCTTCAGGGAGAGCAGTCTGGATGGGATCAGGAATGAACAAGAGCGTCTCGATGAAGGAGGAACCTGTATCAAAATCATCAGAGAAGAATCTATGGAATGATTAGTAAACAGTACATTAGTGGAAAGTGCGGGTAAGTGAAAGGAGGATAGGGAGGAAAACATTTTGTGCTCCTAGAAAATGACATGTCGGGAGTTACGAAGACGTTTAGAGAGGGGATCCCAACAGCGAAAGCCTTTATGTTCAATTCCATACCCAAGAAAGCAACAAAGACAAGAACGAGGTTCAAGCTTGGTGTGTTCATGGGATTGAAGCAGAACAAAGCAGGCAGAGCCAAAAACCTGAAGATTGGTGTATGGAGGGGGAGTGCCATGAAGACGTTCAAAGGGAGTTTGATTATGGATGACAGGAGTAGGAGCACAATTGATATTATAGACAGCAGTGAGGGCAGCTTCCCCCCAAAAGGCTTCAGGGCAGGAAGAAGAGAGAAGGAGAGCGCGAGTAATGTCAAGAATATGCCTATGTTTCCATTCAGCACGGCCATTTTGCTAGGATGTGCTAGCACAGGAACGATGAGGCAGTGTACCACAACTCTGAAGAAAAGAAAGGAAATCTGAATCCCGATATTCCATAGCATTGTCAGAGCGAAAAAGTTTGATGGTTTTTGAAAATTGGGTGTGGACCATTTGGGCAAATCTATAATAAAGGTGTTTAAGTTCAGACCGAGTTTTCATGAGAAAAAGCTAAGTAAACCGGGAAAAATTATCAATAAAAACAACAAAATAACGAGATCCCCCCATAGTAGTAGTAGGGGAGGGGCCCCAAATATCCGAATGTATAAGATCAAAAAATGCATGGGAAACAGAAGTACTTTTATTGAATGATAAAGCAGGTTGTTTGGCAAGTTGACAGGGTATACAATCGAAATTATCTGGAATTACATGACCCAATTGTCCACTGGAAACCAAAGACTTTAAGCGATTAACAGAAATATGCCTTAAGCGACAATGCCAAAGATGAAAAAAGAGATAATAAGGAAGCAGATGCAAGAGTAGCGATCTAAGGAGAGTTAGGAACATGAAGGTGAATGAGTTCATAGAGACGTCCGTGCTTACGGCCGATCCCAATAGTCTGCCTCGTCTGAGGGTCCTGCACCAAACAATCAGTAGCAGAAAATGTGACAGTTAGACCAAGTTCACATAATTGACCAATAGAAATAAGGTTTAAGGTGAGAGCAAGGATATGATAAACTTGAGGTAAAGATAAAGAAGATGTGGAAACAGTACCAACATGACGAACAGACATGAGAGAACCATCAGCAGTATGAATGGAGGGAATATAAGGAGATAAAGAGATGGAAGAAAATATAGTAGAACTGGAGGTCATATGATTACAACAGGCAGAGTCAAAATACCAAGAAGAGTTACCTGGGATCACAAACAAAGCAGTAGAAGGAGGTGTACCAGAAGGGGAGAGAAGGTGTTTGAACATGGCCTCTACATCCGTTTGAGAAAATAGAGGGGTAGATGAAGCAGGTGACTCAGAGAAACCCTCGGAGGCAGCAGCAGCAATGTGATGAGACTGATTCTCGGAACGATGTTAATATATATATAATATACATTATAGAATGCTTTCGGTGCTCTTTATATGTAAAGGAACCCACCTATATGCTGTAAAGAAATGTACAGGAACCACACCACACACACCTTCATCATTATACTTCATAATGCTTTCGGTGCTCTTCTCTATAAATGAGAATCATCACCCTTGTAACCATTGTACAGCTGAATATACATTTATTCAGTCTCTCTCTTTTTTTTCTCTCTCTACCAGTTTAACATGGTATCAGAGCCTAGTTATACATTTCTGGCAATTTTCAGTTTTGGTGCTTAGTCCCATACACAGTGGCACTACACCAAACAGCTTGAAATCTCCTCACGATTTCAACAGCACCATGCCCGTCCTCAGAAACGCCGTCACGCGCCCACACGCGCCGTCTTTGTGCTCGGCGCGTCTCAACTTCCGCCACCACTCTCACACGCGCCTTCACGCGCCCTCTGTTGCTGCTCACGTCCGCGTCTGACGTCAGCCCTATTTTTTGCGTGCGCCGCGCCTGCAATTGTGCGCCTCACGTGCGCCGCTCCATTATTATGCACCCATGTGCGCCAAACCTGCTCCCGCGCGCCGTGCCTGTGCCAGTCCGCTACCGTACACCCGCGTGCGCCAAACCTGCTCCCATGCGCCACTCGTGCGCCAGTCCGCTACCGTGCACCGCACGCCTTCCTATTATCATGCTCCTCACTGCACTCTGCTAACGTGCACCGCTGACATCATTTTTAGCCTCTGCTGACGTCATCTCTGCACAGCACACCTTGTTTAGCTATTTTCGACCTTCCAGACTCACTGGTACACTCTGTTTTATCTAATTTTGCTCCTACAAGTCTACTCCTATTTATTTCGCCATACTCACCTATTATTATGGATCGTCATGATACCTCCCATCCCATTTCTGTTATTCTTAATGGTTCCAACTATGTTTTGTGGGCCCAAGCCATGTCTTCCTTCCTCAAAGGAAAGAAGCTCTGGCGCATTATCACCGGGGATGTGACCCAACCGGTGAAAGACACTAATGAAACCCCTACTACTGTTACTACTACTACTGCTACTGCTACTACTGCTGCTACATATGAAGACCAACTTGAGGAATGGGACAATAAGAACTACCAGATCATTACCTGGTTTCGAAATACCTCTGTTACCTCTATCAGTCTTCAGTTTGGTCGTTTTCAGCTTGACTCTGTAACTACTCCTGCAAAAGACATCTGGGATTTTTTGAAAGAACGATACCAGACTACTGGTCTTGCCCATCAATATCAACTTCAGAGCCAACTTCACCGCATGCGGCAAGAATCCAGTCAGTCCATTAATGACTTTCTTTCTCAAATGTATTCTGTTTGGGACCAACTTGCTCTTTCAGAACCGACTTGGCCTCACCGAGAAGATGCTGTTTTATTTACTATCTATCGTAATCAGCAAAGGTTGGTGCACTTTCTCATGGCTCTCACTTCCTCTTTTGAGCCCGTACGTGCCTCTCTTCTTCATCGCCATCCATTGCCCACTCTTGAACAAGTTATTTCTGAGCTGCTATCAGAGGAGACTCGTCTTGGTATTCTCCAAACTCATCATGTGGACTCTGTTCTTGCCACTCCTCAGTACCGGCCATCATTTACCTAGCGGACTATTGCCTCCATCTATTGTCAGAATCGGGGCCTTCCTTCAACACATCTCCTGGTCAATTGCGCCGTCAGATCCTACCGATACTGCAACAAACTTGGTCCTAGTCATCTACAACAGGATTGTTTTCGCAATCCATCGCGATCATCCTCTAATAGCCACTCCTCTCGCGGTGGTTCTTCCTGGGGGAGCTCTCATCGTTCCGGAAATCAGTCTCATCACACTGTTGCTGCTACCTCTGAGGGTTTCTCTTAGTCACCTACTCCATCTACCCCTCTATTTTAATGGCCAAAAAGTCATGATTATGTTCCCTATGCCAATGCACCATATAAGACCTTGACAGTTCAGAAGGCTATTCAGAATTGGATTCAATTTAAGGGCAACGTATTTAGGTTCCTAGGTAGAGGAACGCAGTTTTGTCAAGAGACGGATACATATATTGATCAGCTTGCTTCTTTAATATCAATAAAAATGGAACTGCATTGGACACTGGTTGTGGCATATGCTGAGTTTGTCAAGTTTTCTCCAATGATATTATTCTTTCTTGCCACATGTTTATCCTTTTCTTTTGAGAGATTATATTGATATTTCTATTTTTTTTCTCGGTAATCTCTGTTGTTATACTTGCTAATAATGGATTTTCTTTAGGTTGCAAGTTGGGGTGCCTACCTTTGGCAAAGAAATGTTATAGCTATGTCATTTGCACCAAGAGACTCACATTAAGCACAGGTTCAGTTTGCTCTTGAAAGGGGAGTACCTGTTGTTATAGGTGTTCTTGGTACAATAAAAATACTAGATCCCTCTTCAGCCTTTGACATGGCTCACTATTCTCGTTGCTTAAGTCCATGGGGAGCTAATGGTGAGCATTAAATATTGAAAGACTATGCATGGAAGAAAAGCTTTATGCTTATTTTGAATTTGTGGAATGGTTTTAACACCATCCCCTACCTACCTGTGCCCAACCCTGCCCCCACTCTCCATAAAGAAAAATGTATTCCTCTTGGATTATATTTTTGTTATTGAAATTATTTTTTGTCAAGGCTACAAAATTATGTGATTGTATCTCTGTATTCTCCTCTTTGTAGATGGAATGTACATGATGGAAGTTGATCGAGTTCTTAGACCTGGTGGCTACTGGTTGCTTTCTGGTCCTCCTATTAATTGGAAGAATAGCTATAAAGCATGGCAGCGTCCGAAGGAGGAACTCCAGGAGGTGCAAAGGAAGATTGAGGTGATTGCTAAACTTCTTTGCTGGGAGAAGAAGTCTGAGAAGGGTGAGGTTGCTATATGGCAGAAGAGAGTAAATGCCGAGTCATGTCATCGCACACAATACAATTCTCAAGCTACATTTTGCAAAGCAGCTGATGCAGATGATGTCTAGTATGGTGCTGCGATTGATATTTTTTTTATGAACTTGTCACAAGGTCTATTGCCAATGATGCTATGCATACTAGAAAAATATGAATAGATATTTTACTCTAGCTAATTAATAATACAAATTACCTTGTTAGATTATCTATTATATCCTTGAGATTTTTTTTTTAAAATAAATTCTTGTGGATTTTTTTGGATAGGATAATTGAATAGGAGAAGTTCTAACATTGTATGGAAAAATGATTTATAGTTCTTGATGGTTCAGTTCATTCACGGTGTATGGACTAGACCGATCCAAGCTCCTCAAGCCCACGTCCGAGTGATGAGACCCACCAGAAGACCTGCAAACAAGTTCAACGGGGAACGAGGTAGTCCCCCAGCGAACCCTTCAGCGTGTAAATTAGAAGTGGAAGTAGGGAATGTAGAGCGAGAGGGAGAGAGAGAGAGAGGGGAACAGAATACTTAACCTTCTTCTTGCCTTCCATACTTGCTTATATTCTTTGGTAATCATTTCACTGTCCCTTCCGACGTGCCTCCCTTGCCGAAAAGCCTGTGATGTAGCCTACCTTGTTCAGGGTAAAGGGGCGCCATTCCGACGGGGAGGTGTTGTCGTAATAAATGCTGTGATGGGCTGCATTAATGGTGATGTGTTGTGGCAATAACTTTGCAGATCTTTGTCTGCTGATGTGGCCTGTCTTGCACCTGCCATATATCCGAATGTCATTGGTCCCTCATGCCTAGTTGGCCTCCAGCTGTCCTGGATTTTACTACCCGGGTTATGCAATGGGGTCTAAATAGTGGGCTTAGGTTTGTTCACTGTGGGCTGTGGTCTTTATGGGCCTATCCATGTCAGTAGTCCCCCATTTTCCGAGTGCAGCTTCAGTCCAACGAAGGGAATAGTAATGAGGAAGATGAGTCCGGCCGTCAGGGGTGGCCGAGTTGGTGGACCAAGCGGGAGGTGTGCCGACCGCGAGGGGAGCCGAGCGGAAGGGGCGACCGTGAGGTGTGCTGACCGCAAGGGGAGCAGAGCGGAAGGGGCGACCGTGAGGTGTGCCGACCACGAGGGGAGCCGAGCGGGAGGGACGACCGTGAGGTGTGCCGACCGCGAGGGGAGCCGAATGGAAGGGACGACCGTGAGGTGTGCCGACCACGAGGGGAGCAGAGCGGAAGGGCCGACCGTGGGGTGGGCCGACCGCGAGGGGAGCCGAGCGGAAGGGACGACCGTGAGGTGTGCCGACCGCGAGGGGAGCCGAGCGGAAGGGACGACCGTGGGGTGTGCCGACCGCGAGGGGAGCCGAGCAGAAAGGACGACTGTGGGGTGTGCCGACCGCGAGGGGAGCCGAGCGGAAGGGACGACCGTGGGGTGTGCCGACCGCGAGGGGAGCCGAGCGGAAGGGAGCCGGGCTCGAGAGACGGCGTGGCACGTGATGATTTGAAGTGGAAAAGACAGTGTGAGGCGAGGAGACAGCGCATCGTGGTCGTACACGTGGCAAGATCGTGGGGGGTGGGGGGAAGTGAGGCGTTGGAGTAGAAGTGAAAAGATAGGTCATTATGGAGTTGAAAAGACAGTTTTGGCGGATGATTTGAAAAGTTTTCAAACTGGCGAAAATTAATTGGGATCCTTGGAATACGGGCAAACCGTGGGCTTTTGGTATTATCCGATTCACCTACTTGTTTACAAAGAACCAAAACATCCCAAGTCTTGCTTCATCTGTTGCTCATGATACACCTTTGCGACACTTCTTCGATTTTCTTGCACCTGCAGTAGAAGCGATTCGCAGATACAGCTTAGAAATGGCCCAGGAAGAAACTGCCATTGCCAGGATGGACCTGCTTAGTGATGATGATGCTGAGGAGTTGGCGCAGCAATATAGGATGGGGAGGGTGGGGGAAACGGTGGCACGATCCCACAGCTCCACCGTGATAGCGGCTGCGGAGCCAATTAGCCAGGTGGAACTGGACCATTGGCATACAAAGGCGGATAAATCGACGGTGACGGCAGCGGATTTAGAGGCTATGCGTGAAAGATATCAGATCCCCATGGAAGTGGAGTTGTCGCTGCCAACATCAACGGAAAGGCCGTCTGACGCCAGGCCGGGAGAGTTTTCCCTTTATGAGGAGGCTCTAAAGGGTGGACTGAGGTTGCCGCTGCCTCAAGTGGTAGTGGACATGCTCAACCGACTGGAGGTAGCACCGGGTCAACTGATGCCCAATGCATAGAAGATCGTGCTAGCCTGTGCAAGCGCATGGCCGAAGGCGAATTGAGGGGAGGCCATGACAGTAGAAGAGTTATTTGCCTGTTATAAGGCCTCTGGGTAGCAGGAAACGTGGGTTACCCTGCAGGCAGTAGCGGGGAAGGGGTTGGTGGCGGGGCTGCCAACGTCGATCAAGGGGTGGCGACCACGGTGGTTCTACGTCTCCGCCAATGGGGGGCTTGGGGTGTGCACCATGTGGAAGGTGCCCATCAGGTCGATGGAAACAAGACTGGGGGCAGCGGCAGAGGAGAGGGTGAAGAGGGTGAAGGAGTGGAGGGAGAGGGAGAAGGCCAGATGGGACGAGCTCGTTCAGCCGTCCACATTATTCGAGGCGGGGCTGGGTCCACAGCCGATCGGGGGGGACCTCGACCGAGCAGAGTTGGAGGCGAGGAGGGAAGCTCAGAAGGCAGAGGATCAGGCCATCCTAGCAAGAGCCAAAAAGTTTAAGGAAGCGCAAGGAGACCGACCGGTTCAACCGATCGCGCAGGAGAGGATCCGACCGCGCCCAAGGCCACTGGGGGGTAAGGATTTAAGCAGTTTCGAGCCCCGACCGCCCCCAGTTGATCCTGTGAAAGAACAGGCGAGAAGGGAGGGGGAGACTCTGAAGAAGAAGAAAAATAAAAGAAGTGCCCCAGAAAATGCTACAGATGAGCCTGGGTCCAAGAAGGCCAAGGTGGTTCCAGTTGGGGTGGAGAGGGTCATCCCAGCGCTGGAGGTTATGGAGATGGCCCCAGCAATACAAGTAGGAGTTGGGGTGGCTGGGGCTAAACCGAGTGGTAGGGAACAGACCCAAAGGGGCCCTGCACCCAGGAAGGAGAAGCGGTCTAGCCACAGCAATCTATCATGCCCGTGCGGTAGCGGGACGGCTGGAGGGAGAAGAAGGCCCAGCCAAGGCGGGGGCAGACCGCCTGGTGAAGATTGTGGAGGAGGCAGCCCTGCGCTCGGCATCTAGATTCAGTGAGGCTAACCTGCTGGGGGGTTACGTTCCGTCCAGATGGAGGTAACCACCTTGGCAAGGGCCCTTCTGAGGAAGGCGGGGGCTGCCAAACTAAAGGCGGAGGAAGCCAAGGCTCATTTGGCGAAGTTGACGAAGGAGAGTGCTGGCTGGAAGATTGCCCACACTGATCTGCAAGCAGTTTCGTTGGAGTTGGAGGACACACGCCGCCAGGTTGTGTCGCTCGAGTTCCAACTGGCTGGCGAGCAGAAAAAGTTGGAGGAGTCCGAAAGAGCCTGTGCCGTTGCGGTCGAGCGGCATGAAGAGGCCATGAGCAGCAATGAGGAGCTGGTCAGGCAAAAAGACGAGGTAGATGTTAAAATTAATACTCTGCAAAAAGAGCTGGAAGGTGAGCGTGCCAGAGCGATGGAGTAGATGGAGAGCCTGCAAAAGGAGTTGCAGGCAGAGAGGGGCAAAGCGACCGTTGAAAATGAGACTCTGCAGAAAGAGCTCGAAGCAGAGAGGGCGAGGGCGGCCGCTGAAATGGAGGCTCTGCGTAAAGAGCTGGAGGAAGAAAGATCCAAGGCAGCCTCTGAGAAGGAGATCCTACAAAAAGAGCTGGACCAAGAAAAGGCGAAGGCGGCCTCGGAAAGGGCAGCCTATCCCGATCTTTATGTTGCAGCAGTTACTCAATTCAAAGGGTCTCCTGAATTTCAGATGGCAGTGGATGCCGCAGTCGCCAGCAGCTTAGCTGGGGTGGAATCTGGGGGGCTCGCCCATCAAGGACGACTGCTGGGGGGAGAACTGAGTCTGAAGTCATTGAGAGCTTCCAGCAGTCAGACTTCTACAAGCATGAAATGGCTGAGTACTGGGACAACGGGTGGAAGATGTTCAAACGTAGAGCTGAGGAGCTGTTCCCAGAACTTGACCTGAGTAGTGTGACGGTTGGGGAGGATGATGTGGCCCAGACCCCTCTGTATGAGGGTATTGAAGAAGAAGACCTCGTCTCCAGTGAGGGGGATCAGTGAACGGAATGAGTGTGTACTTGAAGGTTTTTGTTTTGTCTTTTTGTCTTCTTTTTTTTTTTTTTTGATGTAGCGAACTTGTGCATACATTTGTGGCTGAATAAAACTTAATTTATGTTTCTATCAGACAATTGTGTTTGCTTGTGTATAAGTCAGTTGTGAATTGAATTTGGGAGAGGTGTAAAAATTCAATATTGAACAAAGTTAAAAACTCCCTTATGCATAGTAAAACTGAACCTGTACAAAAACTTAAAAACTCAATGCAGAGTCAAATTGGAGTGGTCAGACCGAGCACTTCAAAAGCCTCGGCCAGACCGAGCACTTCAAAAGCCTCGGCTAGTTTTGTCCTTTGTTTTGTCCTTTGTTTTGGGGTCCCCAAGAAATTCTATGTTGAATGTATCGTCATTTTGGGCAATTTGAATGATTTGGGGTCATGAGGTCCAAATTTATCATTCTATCACTGAAACTAATTGCAGAGTACTTTATTTTAGTAATATTTTAAGCACCTTATCTATGAACTGTAAATATACTGTTCTGTCGTTCAAATTGTAACTGAATTTAATCAACTTCAGGCTAGGCCTATCAGCCCTATCATATATTTAGCAATTCTTTAATTCAACCTTGTCATGTTTATTTTATTTGCGTATGCTATTCTGACGAAATTGAATAACTTTATATGCATTCTACTTTTTTTGTTTTTTGATGTTTACCTCGTCCTATATTTAACAAATTTTTAACTTAACCTTGCCCTATGTATGTTATTTGCGTATGCTTTTCTGACGGAAATTGCATGGGCATTCTACTTTTTCTTTTTTCTTTTTTTAAATGTTTACTAGGTACAAGAAAATAGAGGCATGCATTACACCATATCCCAATGATAACAAGGATGAAGTTTCTGGTGGGGAGCTCCAGCCATTTCCAGATAGGTTTTATGCTCTTCCTCCTAAAATTGCCGGTGGTTCAGTTCCTAGAGTCTCTGCTGAAACATACCTAGAGGACAATAAAATAAAGAATTATCAAAATTATTGATACAGGAAGGTATCGCAACATTATGGATATAAATGCTGGCTTGGGAGGTTTTGCTGTAACACTTGAGTCTCCCAAATTATGGGTTATGAATGTTGTGCCCACTATAGCAGAGAAAAATACCTTGGGGATCATATATGAGCGAGGATTGATTGGCATCTACCATGCCTGGTATGACTTTTGAACCTCACTTACATTATTGTTGCAACATCTTCTGCTTGGTGTTATTGTGCTATCTTTTTGAAAATTCTTAATAAAACAGTTTTTATGTATATTTCTTGAATTCAAATGACCAAATCATAAATGCTGCTTGCAAAATTAAACTTGATATGGTCGTAGAGAGAAATGGCCAAATAAGATGAATTATGTGCCAGACCATGACATTTTTTTTTTCATTGTCAATCTAGTGAAGGGTCATTTATGAGTTAGATTATGGATCACTATGCTTTGCATGTTAGAGCGTGTGGTTAAAGTTTTGGAAAAAATGATTTTTGGAGACTTTAATTTAATATTGAAGTGTGGTGACTTTAATTAAATATTAAAGTGGGTCCCAATTTTTTATTGTGTTGAGTCCAAGTGAGCCAAAAATCATTGGGTTTTGAATAAGAAATTGCCAAAAAATTGCTTCATGATGTTAGATTCATGAATAGGATTTTAAAGAATATTTAAATCCTTTTTTCTTGGCTAAAGGGTGTGAATCCTTTGGGCATCCAAACTTTCATAATTTTGGAAAGGGGCTATGAATACTTGGTGTTTTAATGACCAGCCTTAAAGGCTGGAGGCTCTTCTTCTCTCTCCTTTACATGTATAAATTGAGACCCTCCTATCAAGTTTCAAGATAGAAATTTTTGCTTCCATTTTTCAAGTCAATTTGCTAGAAAGTTCCTACTGTAAGAGAGTGCTGCCATTGTTTTTGTTCGCTAAGCTAGACAGAAAGTGCTTTTGCCGTAGCTAGTTTTGACCGTCGTATCTTGGGAGACAGACGCCGGGATTCCTCAAGCACTCGACCCGTGAGGCGGCAAAATCTGTTTTAAGGAAACTGCTTCCGTGCAGGCTTCGGTTTCGTCTCTTTACCCTTTTATTGTTTTGTGTATTTCTGTTAAAATTTAATTATAATTATCAGCATATATTCTTGGTATATAATTTGATTTCTTCATAAATCTATTTATTTAATTTCACAATTTGAACAACAAGCTTAAAACAGATTTTTATTTATTTTCTATGAAATTGATCGAATAGATTTATATAGACTATTATGTTAGCTTTGTATAATGTTACTAGGAATTGTTGCGGAATTGCTCACTATTTCAATGATGGTAAATTATACAATGGTACTCTCTAATTGCTTAGTTTAGTTAAAATTCTCTATCATAATTTACATGAATTTTAAGGTTATAAAATATAATTTATGGATGTTGCAATTTTGACATGCTAATTCTATTCTAGTTTTAATTTGTTACATGCTTATTATTTTCTAGACTAGATTACATAATTTAATGTATTTTGGAGTTATAGAGTTTTTATGAATTGTGTACATGATTAATGTGAATTATTTAATTAGGTGCATTAATCTAAATTATCTAATTGGGTGCATTAATCTAAATTATCTAATAGGGTGCATTAATGTGAATTATTTAATTAGGTGCATTAATCTAAATTATCTAATTGGGTGCATTAATCTGAATTATTTAATTGGGTGCATTAACTTTGAATTTAACTTATTTATTTGGAGTTATTAGTTTAAATGTTTATTATGAATTAATTTCATTCATAACTCATGAGTATAGCACTTTATTTTAAAGTTTTAATTTAATTTGCATTTTAATGCATTGGTTACTTATATAATTAAAAGTTGGCTAGATGGTTTCATTTAATTTATTAAATTTTTTGGATTATTTGTTTGTATTTTGTTGTTGTTTTTTCTGCTAACTTTCTTTACAGGAATACTTATGCGAAAGGGAATGAAAAAACAAATACAAAACCAAATGAATAGTATTTGGGATGTAAAAACAAAAATGTTTGGATTACTAACTTTTGTGTTAAATAGGAATACCTAAGCGTGGAAAGGCTTTTGGACTAAATAGAATCCTTATGGATTGGCTATTTTATTTAAATGTTTGAAGCATGTTTGCTTAAGATTTAGTTGGTTTGTTTACCAATTTATGGTAGCAAGTTTTATTTGCTTATTTTGTTAGAAGCATTTATATGCGTGTAATTATTATAGCAATTTTTAAATTGCTTGTAAGTTTAGAACTTGGTTTGGTTTTCTGTGATAGAAACCAAAGTGTTTAGCTTTGGCTAAAGAGTAGTTCTTATTTGTTCAGAAATGACAACTAAGACGGATTTGGTTTCAAACCTTTGGAGTTTGAGGAAGTTTTTGGATTTAATCATTTTATTCCCAAAGTGTTGGAAAGCCATGTTTGGAGAAAGTCTTTGGTTATAATCTGATTATGTCCAAAATGTTTTGGTTTTGAGAAGGAAACCAAATTTT